>JALGQZ010000004.1:54153928-54753928 GCA_023105745.1 Austropuccinia psidii
AAGAGGATGATCAATATTATGAAGACCCTCTAGAATGCAAGAATATCCGTGGAAGACCCCAAGGAGCCAAGAATAAAAACAAAAGAGAACCTTCAAGATTTGAAATCATTGAGAGTCAAACCAAGAGAAGAGGAAGACCCCCATCAAAAGTGACCAGCACAACAACTTCCAGATCCCAGTCAAATGTCCCCTCTCCAATTATGGAAGTGGACTCATCTGAAGATTCTGAAGATTCTGAGGACTCATTGTCTAAATCCATCAGTTCATCAGATTCACTACCCTCAGCAACTGAATTAAATAAATCAGAAGTAACCCTTAGAAGGTCCAGAAGATTGGCAATTGGAAGCAAAACATCACAAAGAAAATCACACAAGCCTGCCACCAGTTTGAATATCTATGATGCAATTGACCTGACCTGTGAGCATTGTCAAAGCAACTATCACACAAGTGATGAATGCTCCAAGCTGTTTGTGAGTTTCTGATTCTTTTTAATGTAATTTTATGTTGTTTATTTTGATATTTATTCATTTTTTGAACTTATGTTATCAGATAACTGGCTCAGAAGACTTGCCCAAGTTTATATTGAAATACACCTTCAAGGCCATCAATGTCCAGGGTGATGGAAACTGTGGCTACAGAACAGTATCCCACTTCATTTACAAGACTCAAGATCAATGGGCTGATGTCAGAGGTGACTTGGCTGAAGAAATTCACCAAAATCAAGACCTTTATGAAGCCATGAACACCTTAATTCCCTCAGTATCCTCTTATTTGGAAAGAATTGAATGGTATGAAGATGTTGGCCAGGCTCCAAAAAGCAAGTGGATGTCCATGCCTGACATGGGGGATCCAATTGCAAATAAGTATAAAAGACCAGTTTTCTTTTATTCCACAGCCCAAACTTTTTCCTTTTCCCCTTATTTCTGTCCTCCAAATGATAATCCCCCCATTTTCATCTGCTTCTTGAATAGTTGTGCTCATTTTGTTCCATTGGACATCATCATTTCTAAAGTTTATCCAGTCCCCCCCATTACTGTGAACTGGGAGATTCATGCCCAAAAACAAGCCCTGGGGTGGGCTGATAAATTTAAGAAACACAGAATTTTGTATTTGTCCAATCTTCCTCCCCCCTCTCAGAAAAAACCCACTATTTTGGAGGTTGATTCTGATTGAATGATTTTTGTATATACAATTTATGCCAATTATCCCCCTCCTCAGTCATTTTTATTGCTTAAATCCCACCTCAGTCTCCTTTTTTATCAAACATGTGGAACTTTTGTACTTGAAAATAGTCATATTACACACAAGAAAAAAAACAGTTAAAAAAAACACCCATTGCGCCTTCACTTGTGGTCCCACCCAAAAAATTTTCCCAATTCATGAGCTTCTGGTTCTTTATTGTCCAGATTGAACCCTTTAATTTAAAAAAAAATGAAGGAAATTCATAAGTGGAAAGTTATTAAATTCACTTTTTAAAAATAGGCATATTACAATGACGGGAAAAAACATTTGAAAAAAAACTCTTTTTGCGCCTTCACTTGTCCCACCCAAAAAAATTCCCAAAATTATGGGATTCTGGTTCTTTATTCTTCACATTGAACCCTTTATTTTAAAAAAAAAATCAAGCAAATTCATAAGTGGGAAGATTTTAAATGAATTTTTGAAAAAAATATGCCATTTTGGCATATTGGCCAAATTTGTGAAATTTGGCAAAAAAAAAAATTTTGAAAAAATTTGTGCTTATTGACATGCCAAGTCGGGAAAAATATGGCAAAAAAAAATTAAAAAAAACCTCAAAACTGAGCCTGAGGAATTTTTTTTGAAAATTAAGGTCACTTATGTGTTTTTACCATAAATTGGTAAAAACACGTAAGCTTTTAGTAAAAACACGTAAGGGCTTACGTGTTTTTACTAAAAGCTTACGTGTGTTTACCAAAACCCTAAATTAATAATAAATTAAGGGTAAAAACAAATGGAAGCTTTTAGTAAAAACACATAAGCCCTTACGTGTTTTTACTATAAATGTCATTTATAGCCTTAAAAATTACATAAATGGCATTGTTAATGTCATTTGTGGCCTTAACAATGCAATAAATGGCCTCAAAAATGGCATGAATGGCCTTAACAATTCCATTGATGGAAGTAAAAATGTCATTGATGGAATTAATAATGCCATTTATGGCATTAGCATTAACAATGCCATTTATAGCATTAATAATTGCCTTTATTGAATTGATCATGCCAATTATGGCATTAATAATTCCCTCCATTGCATTGATAATTCCATTTATGTCATTAATAATGCCCTTTATCGCATTTATAATGCCATTAATGGCCTTCAAAATGCCATAAATAGCCATATTTCATTTAAAACCCACCCCTTATGTCTTTTTACCATACAATTACGTTTTTTTACCAATTGATGACAAAAACACGTAAGGTTTTAGTAAAAACACCTAAGGGCTTACATGGGTTTACCAACACCCAATAATAAATTAATAATAAGTGTATTTACCAGCTTAACTCTGACTTTAGGATGGATCATAATAATAAGAAATAGCTTAATAATAATTTTCAGGACCTTACTATTTGGAAATACTGGTGGTGAGTGCTGTTGAAAGCCCTGGATGCAGTTTTATCAATTGATTTATTATAATAAGTACTAAAATAACTATTAATATGGTTATACCTTATTATTTTCCACGATTATAGCTTTTGGTGAAACGTTTTACTACATAGTAATTCAAGAGCAGGATGGGGATTTCTCTTTTGGGAAGAGAAAAGTCCCTTTTTATCCTGAAATTGGGTGGAAGGACCATTAATCCTTTCCACATATGAGGAATGAAGATTTTTCCCTTCAAATGAGTGGCTTTTGGTTAATACACACCCTTTATACACTTTATTTGGCTCAGATGTGGCTTTCAAACCACATCTGGGCAGTTTTCACCACTACAGGGTGAAACCTTCCACTTGGGGACCACATAGCTTTCTTCTGAAATTTGTGAAGTTCACAATTCTGTACAGAAACTGTATGGGGTCCCCATACTGTCGAGACTACGAGCTATTGAAGGATAAAAAGGCTCCTTTTTAGAATTGACACCTCATGTTCAAGGATATGGGAACGTATCCCACAGTAAATGTGTATTGGCCAAACAGTCAGACTTTAACCTTAGAACTGCCATAGCTTTGTCAGTTTTCAGGACAATAAGCTCAGTTTTGGTTCATGTTGTAGCCCTGGTTGAGGTCTCAACAGTGGTACATTATTTGGTATTTTTAACATTACATATAGCAAGGTTATGCCATTTTTAGTTTCCATTATTCAGATATGCATTTTCCTTAAATCCTGTATGGATCCTTTTTCCTCTATAACCTTTTTTTATATTGAGTAATGAGGAAATGGATGACACTAGAAGATAGCCCTGATTTTTCTCTTTCCAAAATGACCCCACTTTAGGTATCTCATACTAAAAATTTAGAAACCAGATGAGAGGTGAATATTCTTTTCACCCTTATTTGGCTTTATTTTGGCCATACCTTCTGTAGTTTTGGCTCTATCTTTATTTTTCTAGTACCATTAGACATCCCTTATTGTAAGATTTAATTTTAACACATGTTCAATGGGGTTTTTCCTCTTCCTCTGTATTCTATATGGGAGGTGAAATTTCAGGTTTATGCTCAGCTCTTGCTTTGAGCAGGAATCACTTTTTTATTCTTTGTCTTATGGTTATTGGAGTTATATATTTGGAAATAGGTAGTTTTTCTCTTTGTTTTAAAGATATATATGAGCTATTTTTGGCTCAGCTCAATTTTTCATGTTTATTTTCTCTAATATTGGTTTATGGTATTTTGGTTGTCACGCTTGTGTTCTGGTTTTCGGTCATAGGCTGATACTGACCATACAGAGGTCAGAATTGATGGTAGAGACCCACAATTCAGCCTCCATAGTGTGAATATTTACTCTGAAGACGTTTTAAGAGCCCACTGGTCCCTCAAATTCCTTAGAAAGGATCAGATTATGCCTTTCCTCACTGAGAAAAGCCTTATCTCAAGCCATTAGTATTCTTATGTAGTAAACCTTCTATTAACCAGTAGTACTCATAGAATAAACTTTATGTAATTGAAAGATTAATTATTTTATCAAGCTTCATAGTAAATTTTCATTGAATTAATCAAACTAAGGTCCTCAGTAGAATCATCACCATTGTTATGAAATAACAATAGGACCTTGTAATCTATTTTTACAGTGTCACAGTCATAGTACCAGCTTGTATTTACTTTTTTTGGATGCTATGTAGACTCACCCTGACAAAAGGCCATTTTCTAGAAAAAAATACCCCTGAACCTTCATTTTGATGGAAACATGTGGTTTTCACCAATTTTTTTTGGAAATAATTAAGAAGAGCCTCTTGAGGCCTTCATGAATTATTCCACTGAAACAAGTTTGAGAAAAATTTAAAAGAATGCCAAAATGGATTTTTTGCTGCAAATATGGCCACTTCAGCCTCAAACTGCTTGAAATTGTCCTTTTATTCAACCAAACTACCTTGAATATTGTTAGGAATATCCTTTAATGACTTTCTGATCCCACTAACTACAACCCCTTTGATCGAATTGTCAAAAATAGACTTTCTGTGCCATGTAACACCCCTGGAGACTCATTTTGAAGGCCCAATAGGGATTCATTTGCCATCTTTTTTGAAAAAAAAGATGGAAATAACCCTTTTGCATTTCTCTACCCCACCCCTGAAAATGCCTTTGAAAAAATTGTAAATAATTCCCAAAAATGCCTTTTTGTACCAAATAAGACCCCTTAAGCCTTTTTCATTGGTGAGGGAGTAAATCCTGTAGTTATTTCAAATTATGTGCAATAAAATATACATTTTTAAATTTTAATTATCCTTGAGAATTATTTTTTACTACCCAATGTTTTTTTTTGGCCAAGCTTGTGTCTTTTTCAAATTTCTATACAGAAAACCTTCATTGGAGCTGATGATACTTTGCAAAAAGAATTAATTACCTGCACTTTTAGCTACCAAAAGAATTTTAAATAGTATTTTTTTATCACAAAAAACTAAATTCCCAATTGTTTTTCATAAATAAATCTGCATGGTATGGAGATTGGTAGGAAAATATTCTATGAAAGTACTTCTGTACCTATTAAGAAAGTAATTTGTAATGAATTCTGATTACAGACATCAGAAGATTCTCTTTAAGACATTATTTTTAATAAACTCATTTTGGCCAATTTTGGATGTACTGCTCCTAAGCCTGTTGTAAATACATTTTCTGGAAAATTGGACCAAGAAATTGAGACCTGTTTGAAAATTTCATTTTAAGTCTATTGGATTTATAAATTCAAATTGAGCTTAAAATTTAGGTTTGAGAACATTAAATATATCAAAATTTATCATTACCTGAGGAAACATAGGCTTTTATAAAAATTACTTTACTCTCTATTTGCTTTCATTTGAACAGGATATATTGATATTTGAAATTAAGCGCATTTGTGATATTTCTCAGGTATCATTTTCCAATTTAAAGTATAAAAACTTTCAACAACACTCTCTTTTAAAAATTCATCCAATTAGGAACATATTTTAGTTCCTTATGTAAATGTGGCCTTCAAAATATTCTTATTGATATAATATACACTGCTGAGACTTATCAGATGATACTCTATTGAAAAGGACACTTAAAGATTGGAATACTGATAGTTCTTTTTACTTACTAAGTTTTTTTATCATAAATATGAAAATATTATATAATTAATGGCTCATATTCCTCTATTTGTGTCATTAACCTATTTCCTCCTTGTGAATATATGGGACAAAAGTATTGTATTTCCTTCTGTGAGATTTTATACTCCTTCAAATATAGATGACTTAAATTTCTGATTATTTTAAGCTCAAATCCATATTAGACTTCTGTTATAATTCAAAAATACCTAAGCTTAAATTCTAGTCTTATTAACAAAAACATTTCATGAAATACAGGTTGAATGTTTTGATCAATGATGACATTTCTAAGATTTTAAATATCCAGAACAAAGGTCCCATAACCTTCTTTTATTCCTTTTTATGAAGCTATTAGGAAGTTAGGAAGTTTTAAAAGGTCTTATTTTGGTAATCTTCAGCATTATGTTATAGGTTATCAATTAAAAGAAATAAACAAGATGTCCTATTAATATCTTGGTTTTGTCCATTTATGAAATGAGGAGCCTCTTGTAATAACATAAGAATATCATAATGCCTTAACCGGTCTATTCTAGTGATATATGCAGAATGTTCCTAATATTCTATGAGGATATACTAGTGGTATCACAAAGATTTAGTACTGGTACAATGATGATCTCCTAGTAATACAATCAATATCTTTTTTTGATATTCTTTTTTATTGGAAGCAGAATTTGAGTTATGTTTTATCACTAGCCAGACAGTTACATCAAAAGTTTTGTATTGATATAGTTGATTATGAAGAGGGAGGTTTTCTATAGATATAGAAAACAAATATTGAATTTTGTATTATCCAGACACTCACTGATGAAACAATTCATAGGAGAACCAGAAATGCTCAAAAGATTGTAGTGACACCTACCAAAGGGATGGGATATATCTATGGCACTTCAATGAAGCTTAAATTTTATATTTATGCCTAAACGCATCCACGACTAAGTGAAACAAGGTAAATATTCTCATTTTTGGCCAGAGAGTATGTGAATTGACATTTTCCCAGTTTTATACATAAGTACTTCCTACTAAATACAAGAGCTTTACTAGTTCTTTGAGGAAACCTGACTCACTTGGTAAAATTACCAAGCAAGTCATAATACCCCTCAAGAACAGGAATTTGTAGGACAAAAGATTATTTCTATTGGGAAAATCGTACCACATATGTTATGGTAATTTTATCTCTAACAGTAAGCACAGAAACCTGAAATTTGGGAAAGATAAATAGAGAAAATCCTCATTTGATGTCCACTTAAGAGCTCAATAGGACTCACTTTTGTGGAAGTCCTAGAGAAATTAAAATAGGCTCAATATAGCTCTTTTATTACACCAAGTCATAAAACGAACCTACTCAGGGTATCAAAAAACTATTGAAGTGAATTCTCCATTTTTGATGAACCTCTAGTAAGAATCAAATTTTGTGAAATAGAATATCTTTTGAAATTTTAAAGACCTTAACCATCAATGATTAGGAGACCCATTTCTGGTCTCAACACTCAAACTTAATAGCCTCAAAAGACTCAATAAAATGAGGTGTTTCTATACAGAACATTTCACTATGATCAAGCTATTGGGGGGAAATGAAGTAAAGCTCAAACTCACTGAATAATTAAGCAAGAAACATCCTTTAGTTGCAGTTCTCTTTTTCAAACCTCATTATCAGATAGATTAATACAAATTCCCCAAAAGGAGGATAAAACCTTCACCAGGATAGTGCTAGAAGAAGACTACCTGGAACAATGAGGAGGATACTAAATTCCAGAAATATTGAGATAAATGGGAATTACCATATAAAGTACATAATTAAGGCTTAAAAGCAAATCATCAGATAAGTAAAAATGGATTCCATAACAAGAGATCTTAGATTAGAAGATTCATTTCAGGAAATTCAAATCCTCTAGGAGAATATAAGAGTCTCAAAAATGATTAGCATTTTTTTCAAGGCAGGGTATTTCAGAATTATTCTAAAAGCTATATAAAAATTATTAAACACAAAATAATATAAACTCTGTTATCCAAAAAAATGGAGTGAAACACACATCTTTAACCTTTATCAAACCAACCAAAGTGTGAGCCTGTGAGGTATGTATAACATGCCCATAAGGCCACAAATGACTTTATACAGAGTTAAATTTGTCTTTGACAGACTTTTTAATTGAATTTAAAATAAAAAATAACAAAAAATAAGTATAACTTTTTTTGGATAAACAAAGTTTTAAATATTATGTCATTTTTGGATTCTACACCAAAAATAACCTAGGGTACACCCATAGGGTGTTATACCCAAAAATACTTATTTCTTATGTTATTGGAATATTTAAGAAACTCACAGTACTAATGTAACTTTTTTAACATTTTTTTAAAATTGTTAAATTTAAGATTAAATAATCTTAAATTTAAAGTTGCATAAGGTTTATGCAAACTTACCAAAATTTTAGTTAAAATTGAGGTGTTTTGTATATTTACTGAATTGGCTAAGGATTTGCCATACAGGATGTAAATCCTGCGTGGGCTCAATTTAAAAGGGTTTAAGGCCATATTATGGCTTTAAATAAATAAAAGGGCAAAATCCATGCAAAAAGGTGGGACAAAGGAAAAAGACCAAATAGAGCTGGGGTACCCAACTTTTTGGATCTGCAAGGATTCAATTAAGGTTTTCCACCTGTATTTGAGGATTTTCAACCTTATTTAAACTTTAAGATTAGACTTTGATCCAACCTTAAGGTTTAAACTGGCTTTATCCCAAATTGGACAGGAATTTCAAGCTGCCACAGGGTAAATCCCAATATGCAGGCTTGAAATTAAGGTTTTAAGAACTGTCAAAGCTAAATTAAGCTTAAAAAGCTTAAATAAGCTTAAAGCTTTAAGGTTACAACCATTAAAACCTTATCAAAAGTTAAGATTAGTGTGTATTTCTATTTTACATGGAAAAATAACAATAACTTCAAAAATTCATTAAAAATCCAATTCTTAATGGATTTTCTTGAAACTTTCACACAATTTAGAACTTTATATTATCTATGTATAAATCAAATTCTAAGTATCTTTTATAAATAAATTTCCTGGGTAATTATCCTGGAAATTTACCCTTTTAATTAAGCTCAAAGAAAATTATAATTTCTTCAAAAATTAATTAAAAATTGAGTTTAAGAGATTTCTTGTGAGCCTTAGAGGTAATTTCATATACCCAGAGGACCACAAATACAACATTAACATATACATATAAATAAAATAAATTTGTTTATATTATTAAAATGAAAATCAAAATATAAATATAAAATTATATTCAAAATTAAAAATTTAATTACAATTCAAAAATAAAATTACATTAAATTTTGAAATTGTAAGAATTACATTTATACTTGAAAAATGAAGTAAAAATGAATCTTTAACAAAATTGTAAAAAAATAAATAAATTTGGAAAAAAGTTAAATAAAAATGATTATAACTTTTTATCCAATAAATAAACATATAAAAATCATTTCACCATTGGATTCCTCATCAAAAATCAGGTTGGGTCACCTCTGAGTGAAAATTTTGTAACTCAACTCTAAATAAGCTTAAATTAAGTTTTTAGTATTTTCTGTATGAAAATTGAAAATCCTCAAAACTTTAATTTAATTGACATCACATGTAGTGTTAGTCACCAAAATGTGTGTTAAAATTGAGGTGTTGTGTATATTTTAGAAGTTATGAGGAATTAAAGTTTTTTCAATTGAATTCAATTGAAATGTCAAAATGTGAGCGTGTATTACATAAGTGAACTTTGATTTACATATGAGATATCAATTATTACTGTATTAAACTGTACAACTCAATTAAATTACATATGTAAATTATAAGTATAATACATGATGAGGAATTAAAGGAAAAATAAATTGGAAAGATTAAATTTGGGGGGGAAAGGAACTCCAGCTCTAAGGGGGAGCTAGACCCCCAAAATCCTTGCTAACAGGCATGTGGTGTCAAAATTCACGCAAAAGCTCATCACTTTTGGCCTGGAATTGAGCTACAGGGTCTGTGGACTCAATTGATGATGAGGTTTTGATACCAACTGGGGTAGTTTTAGCTGTTGCCAAGAGGGTAAAACTACCCTTAAGATAAAACAATCATAGTAAAAACAGTTTTAACTGGTTTTTACGTCTCTTACACACATTCTGACGTGTTTTGAAGCCTCTATACCAGGTATTGCTATAGTAATGGCTGATTTAAGGGTCTAAAATGGCTAAAAATGGCTTAAACCAGCCCTTTTTTGTTCTAAACCAGGGTTCAATGATGCCATAGTTAGATTTTCTGTTGTCAGACTTTTTTTCACGACTGACAAGAGTAAATTTTACTTTTGGAGTAAGAAAATTGATGGCTATAAAAGAATGTCTTCTTTGCCCCACTTTTCTCTTCATGTTAGAATCTTTTCCTTCTATAATTAGCTTAAACATTGTTAAACCAATCAATAAAAGATTCCAGCCACATTTCTTAAATCATTTTAAGCCTTATAACCACGTGAAAAAATCATTATAATCATTGTTTGTAACTCTTATAATCATTTTTACCCCTGAACCACCCCAAAAGTGAATTAAAGCATCTTTCATCACTGTAAACTTTGTCACTTTGTTTCCAAATTCACTCTGGTCACTTTTGGGGGTGTTTTCTCTTTAATATTCTTTTTAAAGACTTTGCTCTTTAATTAACTGCTTGCAGTTCTTTTCTCAATTAATTCCAATTGAAATTGCTCTTGAAGAAATTTCTTTTGTAGCCTTAAATATCTCTTGTAGAGTATTTTTGGATAACTTTTTATTGTTGGTAAAACAATAAATCTTTATAATATTATTGTTTTATACTCATAAAGTTATAAAACAATAAAATTGGCGTGCTTTCTCTTAAAAATAATATTTCTTACTATTTTTGATTGATTTTTACCTTATACAAATTTTGAGGGCAGGAAAAGTACTTGTTTTTCAATCAAAGTTTCATATCCACACCTTACATTTCTGCTTGAAACTCAATTTTTAAGTTGTTAATGTGATGAAATTTAATATAAATAAACCTATGTTATATTAAAGCTTAAAATAATTAGTTTAAATGAGGATTAAAGTTACTTGGAGTTAAGGGTAACACTGGTAACTTTAAAATGGAATTAAAAAAAAGTTACCTCAAGTTAAGAACTTTATTTTTAGGAATGGTTTCTCAGTTTCGACCTTAGCACGCCTTCTATATTAATTATGAATCATGAGAGTTTCTCTGTAGACATAAAAAGAGTCTTTTCATCGTTGTTTTTGCCCATCATCATTAATCAATCCAATCATATTAGAAATTTAAACAGGTAAAGTTTTATTATTTATAAAATCTTATTATTAAAAGTAATTCTTAAGCATTTTATTCTTTATTGATTATAAATCAAATAATTGAAATCATGGAATTCAGATTCTTGTTGTAATCATCAATAATATATTTTATATTATAAAATTATCATCTTAAATCTCTTTTAAATCCACAAATTCCTCTTAAAAACTCTTTAATCATAATTTTAATAATAAGAAGTTGTTTTATCATACAAATTATTAATTTTTGACATTTTTTTAACTTATAATTCTCTTTTAATATAATAACTGCCGTATTTGACTTGTTGTATTGATTTATATTATAAGTAAGTTTTCTCTAAAATTCTATATTTTTTTATCTATTATTAGTTTTTTTATATATCATTTTTCTATAAGAATTATTTCTGCACAGTGTGTGTTTTAATTCCTTTATAAATAATATTTATATTATCTATAAGTTATTAAATATTTATATTTTCCACGTATAATTGTCTCATTAAGAGCTTCACACATCTTATTGTTATAATTGTCAGTGACTATAACAATAATAGAACAATTATAATTCATTATTATTCTTATCTATTTTTTTTTATTATTATTATATTTTATAATAATAATTAAATTTATTTTTTTATATAATTATTTTTGATAATTATATTTAAATTTGTGGTTATAATATTTTTCTACTGAGGACAGTCATAGTACTCTTGATATTGTTACTATCATCAAGAGTTTCATAGACACACCTTACATTTGGGGGCCTGGCCCTGAGTTTAACCAATGTTTGGGACATAAATCATATTCTAGACCCTATTTTACTGTTTTCTGACGTAAAATTGCCATATATACTTTTATATTTGCTTTTTTGGGACTTATCCCTTATAAATAATCTTTATAATCTTAATAAAGTTATTTTTTTCTTAAGAATATTTTTTGAAACAATATACTATTGAGTGACCTGGAATAAATTTCTTTTGTCTAACTAGTGGCTTTTTCACATCACAGACTTGAAATTTATTCTTTGAGTTATTCTAGTATAAAGTGAATAATACTATAATTTTGATTAATAACTTATTAATTGCATAATCATTATTTCTTTAAATAAAATAAAAAATCAAATAAAAAGTTTTTCTTAAAATAAAAAAATCTTTACTAAAAAACATTTTTTCTTTCATCTTAGACATTTTTCTTTATTTTTGACGTAATTTACCATAAATTGCATTTAACCAACTTTATCCAATAAGTTGAGCTTATAATTTATTTTTATTTTTATCTATTGTCATCCATCAGAGAAAGTTCTTCAGACTCTGAAGCCTCAGAATCTAGTATTGAAATTCAAACTAGCCCAGCACCAAGGGGTTTAATAACCAAGAAACCCTTCAAAGGTCCAGAAGGTTAATTTAATTCATTCTTAGTCTGTTTTATTCTTAAAATTGAGGTGAAATTACTCATATTAGAAGTGGAAGCAACTAATCCATCCAATCTAATGGATCTGGACCAGGAAATTCCAGTCACAAATCCAAAAGACAAGAATGTCAGCCCGGAGGAGAGGCACAAATGGAGGATGCCAGAACTTCCACCAGTTCCCAAAGGTTAGCCAGCACCTTTGACACTCTTATTGAGAGCCCAGAAGCTGACATAACTGCTATTGCTGTTAGACCTGAATCACTTCCAACAGGCAGCAGTAGAGATATACCAGTGTCAGTACAAAAACTGGTTTATGGAAGCAAAACAGCATGAGTGGGAACTTCTCCCAAGTCTTTGGATAGTCACCATGAACTCATATCTTCAAGTGAAGAAGTTCATGGGTCCAGAAAAAACAGAGGAACTTCTGAAGGGTTGGACACCCATGTCTTGCAAAGGACAAGTCCAACAGATAAAAGCATGGTTGAAAAACCAAAGCATGTTATCAGAGGATCAGAAGAAGAAGTTGGCCCAAGGCAAGAATAACACCCCAGTGGAAACTCCCCAAGAATCCACCAGCAATAAATCTGCCTCAACCAGTGCCAAACAAGCCCAAGCAAACCCCAAAGACCAATCAGAAGGGCAAGAAAAAGGCAAAGCCCAAGTGGAACAAGCCTTAACCTCAGAATTACATAATTCCCAAGAAGGAGAAGACAGCCATGGACAATGTGTTCAATATGGCAAGAACTCTGATGGAATTCAAAAACAAGGAAGAGAAAAGATTGAACCAATCTTTCCCAAAGAAATAGATCTTGTAAAGCTTGTAACTCAATTTGAATCTTGTAATAAAGAAATTATGACAAAGCTTAAAACATTTGAGTATATCCAACAGAAGCTGGGTAATGAGATATTACAAGTGAAAGAAACACAAAAAACATTGTTGGCCATGAAAATGTTAATAAAGACAATATTCTGTCTTTGACACAAGTTTGTTCAAGAATTGAGTCTAAAGTTACCTTACTCAATCAACCAGATGACAATTCAATTTCTTTTATAACTAGACAGTTAAAAGAATTAAGAATACAAGTTCAAAACTTGGAAAACTCAACTGGGAACAATGCAGCTGTTTTCCAAGAACAATTGGAAAAAAGTGACAAAGCAAGACTTGAATTGAAAGAAGATATTCAATCAAGTATTAATAATATATCACTAAAAAATGAATTTCCAAGGAAATCCACACCAATTCTTGACAGAAATGTGCTTAACTGGAATAATTATTTACACCATACTATTTCAACTAATGCAGATGTGGAGACTGCTTGTAATTTTAAAGACTCTCCAAGATTAGAGGAACAGCCAACCTTCACTGGTGAAGGAGAATATAATCATATGGAATTTATGAAAACAATTGATATGTTCAAATAAGACTTTAACATTACGGATGAATACATAAGTACCAGATTACACTCATTATTTACCAAATCAGAAAAGAAATGGTATTATAAAATGAGACAGGACCATGGTAAACATTCTTGGCCTTGGTGGAAAGAAAAAATTATTTCCAAATGGGAAAATGATTCCTGGAGATTTAAAATGGAAAATTCTTTTGAAGAAGCCATTTTTAATATTGAGAGAGACAGGCACATTTCTTGGTTTCTTAAACAGAAGGATAGATTGACTGCTCTTCATCCTGATATTTCTGAAACAATGGTACATAAAAGGATATTAAGAAAGTGTGGGGGTGACCTTGAGCATACTATAAGAAGCAGATGTATTGAGCCTTTCCATACAGAAGATTATATCAATGCTATGGAGGACATCACTACTAGAACAAAAATTGGAAGAAATTGGTATAAATCCCCATTAGACAACAATACTAGTGGGAAACCAATTTCAAAGCCAAATAAACCACAAGACAGACTTCCTTTGAAATTTCATAAGTGTGGAAGTACATCTCATTTGGCTAATAATTGTCCCACAAAGACAAGAATCAATGAGATATAAATTGAAAAAGATGACACAAAATAAACACATGATGTCCATGTCCATGAAAGTGATTCTGGGCCTTCTGAAGAGGAGGAATTACCATATGAACTTAGTATAGAGAATATTAATGTTTCCTTTGAAGTCACAGAAGTACATACTCACTTACCACAGTAAAGTGATGAATGTATGGATCTCATACACGTACAAGATGCTAAAATGCAAAAAGCCAAACCTGCCAGAGGTAAAGGTTATACAGCTGGATCATCTTTTATCACTAATATTGTGATAAACAACACAGAAGCCAAGATACATCTTGACTCAGGTGCCTTTTGCACTTGTGTTGGAAAAAATTATCTTCACAAGATTTATACCAACTGGTAAGACAGGATAATGCCAATTGAAGGTATAAAATTCAGCAGTGCTAGCCAAAATATGCACCCCTTGGGTATATTTGAAGCAGCAATGATATTTCCCAATCCTGCAGGAAGTATCAGATTAAAAGTTGAATTTGTTGTTATGAATAATTGTACTTTACAACACTTTATACTTGGAAATTACTACCTCAATATTTATGGTATTGATATTAATAATCATAAAGACAGGTATTTCACTATAGGGGAACATAAAAGACAAAAATTTGCTTTTCCTCTAGAAAAAAGAGAAATCACTGTCATTAAACAAGTGAAAAATTTTAATAAAGAAAATTTTGTGTCAAATCAATTTATTGAAGCACAAATTAGTCCTGAAGTAACACTAGAAATGAAGGAATAACTTATTAAAATTTTATTCCAATACAGGGAAGCCTTTGCTTCAGATTATGAACCACTTGGAGCTATCAAAAGCCATGAAGTGGACATTATACTTCATGTGGAAAGACCTTATCCTCCACTATTAAGAAGACCAGCTTACCCAGCTAGCCCTAGGGCAAGAGAGGCATTAGAAATTCATATTAATGAACTAATTAAACTGGGATTTTTTAGAAAAGTTGGACACAATGAGGAAGTGGAAGTCACAACTCCAGTAATCATTACTTGGAACAATGATAAGTCAAGGATGGTTAGTGATTTTAGAGCACTGAATACCTATACCATTTCAGACAGGTATCCAATCCCTAGAATCCATGAGACTTTGACTCAATTATCCAAAGCAAGACTCATTACTTCCATGGATGCTCTTAAAGGCTTCCATCAGAATGTTTTGGCACCTCATTCTAGGAAATTATTGAGAATAATTGCTCATTGTGGTATTTATGAATATTTGAGGATGCCTTTTGGTATTAAAAATGTACCCTCTCATTATCAGAGAATGATTAATACCATCTTCCCACATGAATTATCAGAGGGATGGTTAATCATTTATATTGATGACATGATCATTTGTTCAGCAACCTGGCAATTACATTTATAGAGACTTTCATTAGTACTTAAGAAAATTATTCAAGTGAACAGTTCAGACTCTTGGAGGAGAGGTCAACCAGGATAAGGGAGAATCAAGCCACTACCCAAGCAATAGAAGAACAGCTGACCTAGACAGGGAATACTCAGATTCCTTCAGGCTCACAAGGAGTAGGCCAAACCCACTCTCCAGTGGCTTAACACCATTTAGGCACCAACAGATCAGTGACCAAGAGTCACCATTCTTCACAATACCAGGTATTTTCCAGGAGAAGAAAAGGATACAAGGGAAAAAACAAGACCTCTTTCAACCAAAGGCAGAGAGAGTCAGACCCAATGATCCAGAAGCTGTTGGACTTGGTGAAAGAAGTACACAAGAGCCACAATTAGTTGTAAATACTTCTAGAATCAATAGCCCCAATAATATAAATATTACCCCCACTCATAATGAACACAGTGTTTTTACACATGAGATTAATTTAAAAAGTTATTCACTGTGGTTACAAATGTCCCAATTTGCAGAGAAAACTCAAAAGCATTTTGCAGAGCTCAAAGAAAGCCATGAGAGGATGAAAACATGAACAGCCTCCATGGAAAAAATTGTTAAAACCCTTAAAGAAGGCCATTCTCAATTGAGAAAATCTTCTGAAGAAACCAATAAAAGACTGAACCAAGTCTTTGAAGAACAGAACCACTGCAAAAGGGACAGGGATTGTCTGGATCAAGACTTAAACAAATTTTTTCATGTCTACCAAAAATGGAGCCCCAACCACAAGGCCATGTTTTGGATAATCCATGTCACCAAGAAGAAATCAAACCAGATGCCTTTTTGGAGAATAAGGCAAAGTCTCCATCTCAATACCAAGATGAAGAGAACATGTCTTATTCTGAGAATTAAGCATTAAAGCAGCTTCCATAGGCCTCATTCTGGCCAAAATTCTCTGGCACAGGAGAATATGATTATATGGAGCTCATTGATTATATTGATGGACTCTTCATTGATGTACCAAGAATACCAGACTAATGGATTACTGCTAGATTGAATACAGCATTTAAAGGACATGCTAGTGTTTGGTACACAGAGATGAGAGAAATCCATGGCAGAAGAAACTGGCCATGGTGGAAGAGTCAAATCATTCAAAAGTACAGCAATGGTACTTGGATATGGAAAAATAACATGTCATTTAAAAATGACAAGTACTCTGTGGACAAAGATCCATATTAGTGGTGTCTTAGAAAGTCTAAAAGACTTAAAGCCATTGATCCTCAAATGCATATTCAGATGAGGAGTCACAAACTCCTGACACAAATTGCAGAAGAACTAGATAATGCATTAAAATTCAGATGCAACCAAAATTGCACTCTATATAACATTGAAAATACCTTACAAGATGTAAGGAAGAGAACAAATATTGGTAAATATTCCCCATATAAAAGCAGTGGTTTGAGAGAGAATGTAAGGTGTGGATATGAAACTTTGATTAAAAATCAAGTACTTTTCCTGTCCTCAAAATTTGTATAAGGTAAAATTCAGTTAAAAATAGTATGAAATATTATTATTTAAGAGAAAGCACGCCAATTTTATTGTTTTATAGCTTTATGAGTATAAAACAATAATATTATAAAGATTTATTGTTTTACCAACAATAAAAAGTTATCCAAAAATACTCTACAAGAGATATTTAAGGCTACAAAAGAAATTTCTTCAAGAGCAATTTCAATTGGAATTAATTGAGAAAAGAACTGCAAGCAGTTAATTAAAGAGCAAAGTCTTTAAAAAGAATATTAAAGAGAAAACACCCCCAAAAGTGACCAGAGTGAATTTGGAAACAAAGTGACAAAGTTTACAGTGATGAAAGATGCTTTAATTCACTTTTGGGGTGGTTCAGGGGTAAAAATGATTATAAGAGTTACAAACAATGATTATAATGATTTTTTCACGTGGGTAAAAGGTTTAAAATGATATAAGAAAGGTGGTTGGAATCTTTTATTGATTGGTTTAACAATGTTTAAACTAATTATAAAAGGAAAAGATTCTAACATGAAGAGAAAAGTGGGGCAAAGAAGACTTTCTTTTATAGCCATCAATTCTCTTACTCCAAAAGTAAAATTTACTCTTGTCAGTCGTGAAAAACAGTCCGACATCAGAAAAGCCAATTATGGCATCATTGAACCCTGGTTTAGACCAAAAAGGGGCTGGTTTAAGCCATTTTTAGCCATTTTAGACCCTTAAATCAGCCATTACTATAGCAATACCAGGCCTAGAGCCTTCAAAACACATCAGAATTTTTGTAAGAGGCATAGAAACCAGTTAAAACTGTTTTATCTTAAGGGTAGTTTTGCCCTCTTGGCAACAGCTAAAACTACCCCAGTTGGTATCAAAACCTCATCATCAATTGAGTCCACAGACCCTGTAACTCAATTCCAGGCCAAAAGTGATGAACTTTTGTGTGAATTTTGACATCCCACGCCTGTCAACAAGGATTTTGGGGGTCTAGCTCCCCCTTGGAGCTGGAGTTCCTTTTCCCCCCCAAATTTAATCTTTCCAATTTATTTTTCCTTTAATTCCTCATCAAGTATTATACTTATAGCTTACATATGTAATTCAATTCAATTGTACAGTACAATACAGTAATAATTGACACCTCATATGTAAATCAAAGTTCACTTATGTAATACACGCACACATTTTGACATTTCAATTGAATTCAATTGAAAATACTTCAATTCCTCATAACTTCTAAACTAAACACAACACCTCAATTTTAACACAAAAATTGATGGTTAACACCATCTGTGGTGTGAATCAAATTAAGGTTTTGAGGATTTTCAACTTTGTATTGAAAATACTAAAAACTTAATTCAAGCTTATTTAGAGTTGAGCTACAAGAATTTCACTCAGAGGTGACCCCACCTGATTTTTTATGAGGAATCCAATGGTGAAATAATTTTTATGTATTTATTTATTGGATAAAAAGTTATAATAATTTTTATTCAACTTTTTTCCAAATTTATTTATTTTTTCACAATTTGGTTAAAATTTCATTTTTACTTAATTTTTTTCAAGTATAAATGTAATTTTATACTTACAAAATTTAATGTATTTTTTATTTTTAATATAATTTTATATTTATATTTTGATTTTCATTTTAATAATATAAATAAATTTATTTTATTTATATTAATATGTTATTTTTTTATATTTGTGGTCTTTTGGGTACATGAAATTACCTCTAAGGCTCACATTCCCTCCCCCTAAAAAAGAATATTACTTTGTAATATTGGTGTTTCTAGTGTGTCTGAATCTCCTGAGGAGTTTGGTAGCTTCTGGTATATCCTTTTCTTCTAACCATTCATCTTCACAAGTTGGGTCACTGTACCTAACAAGGTATTCTCTTACTTTCTTGGTTCTTAATTTCCTTTCTTTAAGAACTTTGGTAATTTTCTTAGTACCAGATGTCTCAATAGGAGGTATAACTTGGGGAATCTTATTCCTCAAGGGAAATTTCTCAGCATCACTAGATTTATATGGCTTTATCAAGCTTACTGGAAATGTAGGGTGCTTATTGCTAAGTTCTTCAGATAACTCTACTTAAACAGCATTTTCTCCATGGAGGGCCTTAATGACAAAAGGTCCTGCAAAGGAGTCTTTCAACTTTTTACATCCTTTGATGTTATTGAAGTTAGTGGTGGATAAAAGAACTAGGTCCCCCACTTTGAAATCTGGAGTTGCATGTGATTTATCCCATTTGTCTTTAGCATATGCAAAAGAGTCCTCCATGCACCTTACTGCATGCTTTCTAGCTTTTTCTAGCATTCCATTGACGCTAGCAGCTGTGGGATGTATTTCAATTAAGTCTTTCCTCAAGGAATCTTGGGGTAACTTGGGGTTCCATCCTTTTTCTAGAATAGCAGGAGTCTGATTGGTACTGGCATGGATTGATGTTTTATATGCTAATTCCAGTGCTGGTAACAGAGTACACCAATCATGGGTAAATCCATAACAATCTTTGAATTCAAGGCCATATGCACAAAATCTTCTCACCATGTCTTCTAAGGTTTGGATCATCCTTTCAGCCAGGCCATCAGTTTGTGGGTGGTAGGCTGTAGAGAAAGACAGTTTAGTGCCAAATAATTGGTGAAGAGTGGTCCATAGTTCTGAAGTGAATTTGGGATCTCTATCACTGATGATATTTGTAACTATCCCAGCCCATGACACTACTCTATTCCATATTAGAAGAGCTGTATCCATGGCTGTATCATCTTTGTGACATGGTAAAAAGATTGGAGTTTTACTGAATCTGTCCACAATTACTAGGCAAGCATTATAGCTTCTGTCACCTCCTGGTGGTAGGCCAGTTACCCAATCCATATGGACAATTTCCCAAGGTCTGTTTGGTTCTTGGATTTTTATCATATTTCCAAGTCTTTTTCCAGTGGATTTATTTGCCTTTTGGCATCTGTCACAGGTTTTGCAATACTCTGCAACATCTTTCTGCCACATTTGCCACCATATGCAGGTCTTTACTTTCTCTCTTGTTCTGTCTTCAGAAAGATGTCCTGAAAAGGGACTATCATGGCATTCTTTCAGTAAAAGATTGATTAATGACCTGTCTACAACTGTCATGACACATGTGTGCTTGGTTCTGTGGTAAATTATACCATCCAGTAGGTGAAATCTCCCTTCATCATAAGATTTTCTCCATACTTCATCCAAGGAATGTATTAGAGAGTTGTCTTTACAGTCTTTGTTAAGTAATTGCCATAAGATGCTACAATTCTTATCTTGAGTGTAACTACTTCTGACTTCTTCAAAGAAGGTGGTGTTCAAGTCTGTAACACTTATTTCTTCTATTGTAATTTGTGGTGAAGCTTCTTCTGGAACATAAGCAGGATTATCAATATTATTTGGTAAAGGCCATCTGCTTAGTCCATCTTCATTCTTATAAATATTCCCATCCTTATGAACAATAGTCATATTGCCTCTGTATTCTTGTATGGCTATTTGCCATCTGAGCATGTGTCTGTTGGGTGTTTTCATGTTCAAAAGTGATTTGACAGCTGTACAATCTTTTATCACTTCAAAAACACATCCCTCTTAGAAGTAGTTCAATTTCTCCAAGGCCCAGACAAGGCATAGACATTCCATCTGGCTTGCTCCATATCTGGCTTCAGTTGGTTTGATTTTCCTGGATATGAAACATATGGGTCCTTCTACAGGTTTATCATTTATGATCTGAACTTGGTGAAGTGCAGCACCTAGTCCATCCCCTGATGCATCAATATACAGTTTGAAGGGCAGTTTGAAGTCTGGCATCAGTAAGAGTGGAGCAGTGGTCAATGCTTCTCTTAGAGACTCAAAAGCTTTGACTCTGTCAACAGTCATTTCAAATAATGTGTCTTTGTCACACAACTTATAAAGTGGTCTTGCTATGGATGCAAAATCTTTCATGTGTTGTCTGTAATATCCTGAAAAACCTAAGAATGATTGAATTTCCTTCTTATTCTGAGGCATGGGTTTTAACAATACTGCTGCAACTTTGTTTTTGTCAATTCCAAGGGACAAACCAGATACAACATGTCCTAGTGCTTTAAGTTCTTTAAATCCAAAATGGCATTTCTTCAAGGAGATTTTCATGTTGACTGATTGAATTTTTGTCAAAACTCTGGACAATCTGTACATGTGCTCTTCCCAAGTCTTGGAACAGACAATAATGTCATCAATTTAAATGATTAACCATCCCTCTGAGAGCTCTTCAGGGAAAATTTCATTCATCATTCTTTGGAAGTGTGAAGGTGCATTTTTAATACCAAAGGGCATCCTCAAGTATTCATACACTCCACAATGAACTATAATTCTCAGGTATTTTCTTGCTCTTGGTGTCACCACATTTTGATGGAATCCTTTAAGCGCATCCATAGTTGTTATGTACACTGCTTGAGATATTTGAGTAAGGGCAATTTGGATTTTTGGTATTGGGTATCTGCCTGGAACAGGGTACGTGTTCAGAGCTCTAAAGTCCCCAACCATTCTGGATTTTCCATTATGCCACGCCACTATGACTGGTGCAGTTATTTCTACTTCTTCATTGTGGCCTACTTTTCTTATTTCACCAAGGTCCAAAAGTTCTTTGATATGAATTTCTAGAGCTTCCCTTGATTTTGGACTTGCTGGATAAGCAGGTCTTCTTAGGAGTGGTGGATAAGGTCTCTCAATGTTAAGAATGATGTCAACTTCATGACCAATAATTGCTCCTAGAGGTTCTTTGTTGGTAGCAAATGCCCCTCTGTGGTCATACAAAAGGGAAGAAAGTTCATTTTCTTGTTTATTAGTCAGATGAAGGCTTATTTCAGCCTCATTTAACTGTTCAGACTTGAATTTCTCTAATTCTAAGTTGACTGGTGATACTTTGTTTACTGTAATTTGTCTTTTAAATGGTAAAAAGGCAAATTTTTGGCGCTTATTGTCTCCAATAGTAAAGTATCTGTCTTTGTTATTATGTAAATCTATCCCATACATGATTAAATAGTCATTTCCCAATATAAAATGGGTACTAGAGCAATTTTCCATAACAACAAATTCAACTGTGATCCTTAAATTCCCATTTATGTGTGGGAATATGACATTGGTCTCAAAGATTCCTAATGCTTTCATTGGGTTACTTGCACTGTTGAATTTTATACCATCAATTGGTAACAATTGGTCTTCAAAATTTGGTACACAAATCTTCAGAAAATATTTTCCAACACAAGAGCAGAAGGCTCCTGGGTCAAGCAAAAGTTTGGTGGGCTTGTTGTCAATCAACACTTCTGTTATACAGGAGTTACCAGCTGTATAACCTTTCCCTCTGTTTGGTTTTGTCTTCATAAGTTGTGCATCTTGAACTTTTGATAAATCAACTTGACCATTGCTCGATTGTGGCAAGTGGGAATAAGATTCCATGATATCAAAAGTGGCATTGATATTTTCTATATCTTTTGAAGATTCATAAAATATGGATGACTTATCATCTGAATTGTCTTCAATTATGTCTTCTTTTTCAACATCTGATTCCTTTTCAATGTCAATTTCATTGATTTTCCCCCTTTTTGGACATGTATTGGCTAAATGGGTGGTGCTTTGGCAAATATGGCACTTTCTGACTGTATCTGCAGATTTATACTTAATATTACTAGAAGTTTATTTGGGGTTTGTGTCCACAGAATCTTTCCAAGGTGTATTAAACCTTGTTTTGAGATTCACCCTACTAGAACCAATTTTGGTTCTGGTGGTTACTTCTTCTAGTATATTGATAATATCCTCTTCTGAAGATTGTTCGGTAGTTCTGCTTTTGACAGCATGCTCTAAGTCACCTCCACATTGTCTCAGAATTTTTCTATGGATCATAAATTCTGACATCTCAGGATATAATGCTGTTAATCTGTCTTTTTGTTGGCAAAACCATGGTAAAGCTTTGTCTTTATCAGCATTAAATTTGGCAGATTCAAAGGCTGTTTCAACTTTAAACCTCCAAGCATCATTTGCCCATTTGTTGATGATTTGGGTTTTCCACCAAGTCCAGCTCTGGTGTCCATGTGCTTGTCTTATTTTGATGTACCATCTGTGAGCTGATCTGGTAAACAAGGTTTTAAAACTGGCTTTTACCAATCTGTCTGGTAATTCAAAATCCTCTTTGATCATTTCAATACCTCTAATGAATTCCATATGGTCATACTCTCCTTCACCACTGAAGTGAGGCCATTCTTTAAGTTTTGGAACTTCTTTCAAGAGTTCTTGGCCCATTGATGGTTCCAGGTTATGAAAAGAAGTGGATAATTCATTTTTTAATTGTGAATTATCAGGATCCAATACTTGTGGATTTGGAATTCTTGTGCCCTCATTTTGATTCAGAGGTGTAGACATTCTTGGTAAGGTGTTCAGTATTTGTTCAATGTAATTCATTTTACTGTTGCTACACCTTTGGGAATTTCTGTATTCATGTTGGAAGCTTTGTATTAAATTTACGACACTTCAATTTTATACATGTCTTCTTTATGTGTCAGTTCTTGCCATAACTCTGTCTGTCTTGTATTATCAGCAGTGACTTGATTCAATTTCATTGATAATTTTGATACTTCTTCTTGTGAAGCATCAAAAGACTTTTTCAAGGCAATGTTATATGTCTTTACTTCAGTAAATGAATTTGAAATGTCATCAAGGACTTTCTTGTTATCTGTTTTGATAATATTTATGGCTTGTTTAATTCTTGTTTCAATTATGTCATCAATATTGAATTTAGAATATTTATCTGTTAATTCTTTAATAATGGCAGATTGTTCATTTATTTTATTGCTAGAAGAAATATCATTATTGGAATTTTGAATTGTTCTTAAAACTCTTTCAAAACACATAAGTGTTTCATTAATTTGGCACAGACTCAGGTTGTTTGTTTTAATGTTGTTACAAATGGTTTCATTTTTATCAGAAAGATGTTTTTTCATGTCATTTATAGCATCATACAACTCTGGGATGGAATCAAATATATCAGAAATCATTTCTGGAATCTTAATCTGGCTTCCTCCTTCTTCTGTAATTCCATCATGGTTCTGGCCATCTGAAATACATTTTCCATGGCATCCTGTTGAATCTTTGGGATTCTGTAGCCCTGGCTGTAAGGTTTTGGGGCTGGTGCCTTCCCTTTGCCCTTGTTTGGAGTTTGTGGCTGCTTTTTCACGTTGGAATTGCTGGTGCTGGCCACTGGGGCTGTCTTTGGCAATGGTTTGGGTGGTGGAGGGTTGTTTTTCCTCCATTCCAGTGTCAAAAGCATCATGTTTTTCTTTTCCATCAATGGATGCCATCCATTGAGCAATTTGCA
Organism: Austropuccinia psidii; assembly: GCA_023105745.1. Taxonomy (NCBI): domain Eukaryota; kingdom Fungi; phylum Basidiomycota; class Pucciniomycetes; order Pucciniales; family Sphaerophragmiaceae; genus Austropuccinia; species Austropuccinia psidii. The sequence goes on from JALGQZ010000004.1 coordinate 54,178,612, forward strand.
AGTGTTGGGATGGCCCAGGAATTTTCTTACTGTCAGGTAAAAATTCATGCAATTCTTCCACAGTTCTGCAAGGATCTGGTACTCCTTGAATTGAAGTGCATTGTTGTATGCACTGTGGCTGGCTTTGTATATGTCCACAGAGGCTTGTTGTGGCGGTGTCAGCTCTTTTTGAAGGTGAAATAGCATTATCAGCTTCAGAATGACCCAATTTAGTTGTTTGGAAGTCATCAACTGACCCTTTTCCTTCTGTACCTGGTTGGCCTCTGCCATAATCACGTCTATTACCTTTTTGGGAGCTGCTTGAGGGGTTGTAGCTGGCTCCTGACCTGGTTGAAGGCATAATTATGGTTTAAAAAGGTCTAAAATAGTATTTTTACATCAAAAACTTACTATTGGCCAAATCTTTTGCTTTCTGAAGGGTATTACTTATGTCCAAGTGAATCAATTCAGAAGTTATTGGTTCAGGTTGGTTATTTTGAGTCACAATAACAGTACTATTATGGTCTGAATTAATAGTGCTTGCAGGAACAATGCTAGTGACTGTTGAGGCTGTTTCAATATTTTCTTGTCTTACCACTTTGTCAACACTAAAATTAATGAAAAAACCAATTAATTAAGTAAAAAAAAGGATGTTTCAAAAAAGAAATAAAAATATAAGCCCCACTTATAATATGAAAAAAAGTTATTTTTTATGGATTTTTTGAATTATAAGTATTTTTTATATGTTTTTAAATTTTTCAATATAAGAAAAAAGATTTAAAAAGAGTAAAAAAATATGTCACAGGTAAAATATCACGGCTGGGCCCCCAAATGTAAGGTGTGGATATGAAACTTTGATTAAAAATCAAGTACTTTTCCTGTCCTCAAAATTTGTATAAGGTAAAATTCAGTTAAAAATAGTATGAAATATTATTTTTAAGAGAAAACACGCCAATTTTATTGTTTATAACCTTATTAGTATAAAACAATAATATTATAAAAATTTATTGTTTTACCAACAATAAAAATTTATCCAAAAAATACTCTACAAGAGATATTTTAAGGCTACAAAAGAAATTTCTTCAAGAGCAATTTCAATTGGAATTAATTGAGCAAAGAACTGCAAGAAATTAATTAAAGAAAAAAGTCTTTAAAAAGATTATTAAAGAGAAAACACGCCCAAAAGTGACCAGAGTGAATTTGGAAACAAAGTGACAAAGTTTACAGTGATGAAAGATGCTTTAATTCACTTTTGGGGTGGTTCAGGGGTAAAAATGATTATAAGAGTTACAAACAATGATTATAATGATTTTCTCACGTGGGTAAAAGGTTTAAAATGATATAAGAAAGGTGGTTGGAATCTTTTATTGATTGGTTTAACAATGTTTAAACTAATTATAAAAGGAAAAGATTCTAACATGAAGAGAAAAGTGGGGCAAAGAAGACTTTCTTTTATAGCCATCAATTCTCTTACTCCAAAAGTAAAATTTACTCTTGTCAGTCGTGAAAAACAGTCCGACATCAGAAAAGCCAATTATGGCATCATTGAACCCTGGTTTAGACCAAAAAGGGGCTGGTTTAAGCCATTTTTAGCCATTTTAGACCCTTAAATCAGCCATTACTATAGCAATACCAGGCCTAGAGCCTTCAAAACACATCAGAATTTTTGTAAGAGGCGTAGAAACCAGTTAAAACTGTTTTATCTTAAGGGTAGTTTTACCCTCTTGGCAACAGCTAAAACTACCCCAGTTGGTATCAAAACCTCATCATCAATTAAGTCCACAGACCCTGTAACTCAATTCCAGGCCAAAAGTGATGAACTTTTGCGTGAATTTTGACATCCCACGCCTGTCAACAAGGATTTTGGGGGTCTAGCTCCCCCCAAATTTAATCTTTCCAATTTATTTTTCCTTTAATTCCTCATCATGTATTATACTTATAGCTTACATATGTAATTCAATTCAATTGTACAGTACAATACAGTAATAATTGACACCTCATATGTAAATCAAATTTCACTTATGTAATACACGCGCACATTTTGACATTTCAATTGAATTCAATTGAAAATACTTCAATTCCTCATAACTTCTAAACTAAACACAACACCTCAATTTTAACACAAAATTGATGGTTAATACCATATGTGGTGTGAATTAAATTAAGGTTTTGAGGATTTTCAACTTTGTATTGAAAATACTAAAAACTTAATTTAAGCTTATTTAGAGTAGAGTTACAAGAATTTCACTCAGAGGTGACCCCACCTGATTTTTTATGAGGAATCCAATGGTGAAATAATTTTTATGTATTTATTTATTGGATAAAAAGTTATAATAATTTTTATTTAACTTTTTTCCAAATTTATTTATTTTTTTACAATTTGGTTAAAATTTCATTTTTACTTAATTTTTTTCAAGTATAAATGTAATTTTATACTTACAAAATTTAATGTATTTTTTATTTTTAAATTGTAATTAATTTTTTATTTTTAATATAATTTTATATTTATATTTTGATTTTGATTTTAATAATATAAATAAATTTATTTTATTTATATTAATATGTTATTTTTTTATATTTGTGGTCTTTTGGGTATATGAAATTACCTCTAAGGCTCACAGAGAAACAACCTTTCAGGGTGGAGTTCAAAGAAAAACTCAAAGAAAGAGTGGCAGAAGTGACCAAGAGGAGGAATTCTTGTCACAATTGTGGTTAAACAGACCATTATTCCAATAACTGTCCAAAGGCAAAGAAGAAAGTCTATGACATTGAGAAAGTCCTAGCAGAGGAATCCCCCACAGAGGATTTTGAATCAGACTGTATGGGTGATGCCATCAGAGCACAATCTGATGAAGACCAAGACCCAAGAGAGGAATTTCTAGTGGAGTACCAAGAGGAAACACCACTAGAAATTCAAGACATACAGTTAGAAGCAGGCATGCCACAAGACACTGCAAATAAAAACTTGTGTAAACAGACATGAGATGTACAGACATTCCTAGTTACACCAACTAAAGGAATAGCATATATACATGGGACAGCCACAAATATGACTGTTTGTATTGACAATGCTCAACACCCATTGATCATTGACAGTGGAGCACACTTCTCAATAGTGGCCAGAAATTATCTGGATCAACACTTCCCAAATTGGGAAAAACAACTCTTTCCAACTAAGGCAAATAACTTCAAAAGTGCATCAGGGAAGATGAAATCCATTGGGACAATTATCAAAGAGGTAATTATACCCCATAGGAAGGGTAATATCAGACTCAACCCAGAGTTGGTTGTGCTTGAAGATTCCCACATCCAAGGGTTTTTACTGGGGACAGACTACCAAAGGATGTATGGCATTGATATTTACAATAGTAAAAACACAAATATTACCATTGGTAAAAACAAAGAAAAGAAATTTTCACTTGATATATACCAAATATCTACCCATGAACCTCTGGAAGAATTACTGAATGAATTCAGAGAGGGCCAATTCAGCACTACCCTTACCAGTAAACAGAAGCTTAATTTACTGAAGATTCTGAGGAAGAATAGACCAGCATTTGCCATTGGTGAAGAACCCTAAGGCAAAATCAGAGGCTATTATATACAACTATATCTGGGTGTGGAAAGACCCTATCCACCCATGCTCAGAAGACCTCCATACTCAGAAGGTCTGGAAACTAGGAAGGAAATTGATAAACACATCAATGAACTCCTAGAAATGGATTTCATCAGGAAGATAGGACACAAGAAAATAGTTGAAATAACCACTCCTGTCCTTATCACCTGGCACGATGGCAAATCTAGGTTTTGTGGCAACTTCAGAGCTCTGAATAACTACACAAAAGCTGACAGGTACCTTATACCAAGGATTCCTCATGCCCTAAAAAAACTGGCAAAAGCCAAATACATGACCATGATGTATTTTATGAAAGGCTTCCTCCAGAATGGAGTTCAACCAAACTCCATAAAACTACTCAGAATCATATTCCATATTGGCATATATGAGTACACCAGGATGTAATTTGGCATCAAAAATGCACCAGCCCACTTCCAAAGAATTATGGACACAATATTTCAGGAAGAAATATTGGAAGGCTGGATGGTAGTATATATTGATGACATCATTATATACTCAGAGACATGGGAAGATCATGTGCAATACATAGACAGAGTCCTAATTAAATTCACACCCATCAATCTGAAAATTTCACTTATGAAGTGCAATTTTGGCCAACAAGAATTACTGGCACTGGGACACAAAGTCTCAGGTCTCAGTCTGGCCATAGACCAGAATAAAGTAGCAGCAGTACTGCTAAAACCAGTACCAAAGAACATCAAAGAGATTCAATCTTTCCTTGGGCTGGCTAGCTACTACAGAAATCACATCAGGAATTTTTCCCACATAACTAGTAGTCTATACAAGTTATTTTCCAAAGATGTAGTTTTTCCAATTACCAAGTAAAGAGGGGATGCATATGAGGGGCTCAAACATGAACTCACTAATGCACATGTGCTCATCTTACCTGACTTTGAACTACCATTCAAGCTATATATAGATGCAGCCTGTAGCCAAGGCTTAGGGGCAGCCCTTCACCAGAGACAAATTGTAGATGGTGAACCAAAAGAGGGAGTAATATGCTACATCTCTAGGAAACTGAAAGATTCAGAAGCCAGGTGTGGGGCCACCCAGACTGAATGCCTGTGCTTAGTCTGGGATCTAGAGACACTCCACTATTTTTGGAGGGTGCAGTCTTTGAAGTCTACACAGACTTCACATCCTTGAAGTCTTTACTCATCATTAATACTACCAATAGACACATGTTGAGGTGGCAAATATCCATCCAAGAGTATAGGGGCAATATGACCATCATATACAAGGAAGGAAAAAGCCACACAAATGCAGATGGCCTCAGCAGATGGCCACTAGAAAATGTCAAAAGCAACTCAGCCTATGACTCTAAAGTAGCAGCCAAGATTCCTATCCATTTTATGGAGATAAACAGGAGGAAAAACTTCAGATTTTCTGAATGGGCACCAGGAAGTGGTACCCCAGACAGTGTAGACACTGATTCAGAAGAAACAGAAACTCCCATATTTGGAATATTTTCCTCAGAGATGCATAATGAATTCTTCAGTGAAGTATCAAAGACATATGCCAAACACAAAAAGTGTGGCATACTGTTGCAACTCCTTCAAAAGAAGTACAGGATCCCAGAACTGGAATCCCAGCTAGAGGAACCCTGGTTGAGGGACTATAAGGACAACAAGTTTTTCCTTATATATGGCCTTCTCTACAATAGAGAGAAGCACACAAGTGCACTCACAGTAGTAGACAGGGACCATATATCCCTGATCCTGCTGGAATGCCATTATTGCCCCTATATGGGACACATTAGTGAAGACAGGACCAAGGAAAGGGTAGCAAGCACAGCTTGGTGGCCCAAATGGAAAAAAGAGTTTAGCAAATATATAAACACTTGTGAAAGATGCCAAAAGGCAAACAGAAAACATGGGAATAAATATGGGCTACTTCAGCACATGGAATAACTCAAACACCCATGGGAAAATATCAATATGGACTGGGTCACAGGACTTGTCCCAGGAGGCAAAGAAAATTTCAATGCCTGACTAGTCATAGTTGATATGTTTAGTAAAAGTATGAGGTGCCTACCATTTCATAAGGAAGAAAAAGCAATGTATACAGTGTTGTTATTTTGGAATAACATCATTTCCACATGTGGAGTCCCAAAAATCATCATTAGTGATAGGGACCCAAAATTCACATCAGAATTTTGGACCAACCTCTATGACATGCTAGGTACAAATCTTGCATTTTCTACAGCTTACCATCCACAGACAGATGGTCTAGCTGAAAGGATGAGCCAAACCATGGAGGATATCCTTAGAAGTTTCTTTGCATATGGTATGTAATACAAGGACCATGAAGGATACACCCATGACTGGGTTACCCTTCTACCAGCAGTCCAACTGGCTTATAATACAAGCCAGCACTCCACCACAGGGAAATCATCCTCACTAGTAGAAAAAGGGTGGAGCCCCCTATTGCCTGTGGATCACCTGAAGAAAAAATTTCTGAATATCCACCCAACATCCAAAGACTTCCATGATATGTGGAAGAGGGCTTTTGATACAGCTCCTAGATGCATAGCTGAGGCAAAAGAATACAACAAACAGAGGTGGGACAAATCTCACAAGGAACCTGACTTCAAAGAAGGGGACCAGGTGTTAGTGTCCACACTCAACTTCAACAATCTTAAGGGAACAAAGAGGATGAGAGACTCATTTTTAGGGCGCTTCACTATCATTAAGCTGATAGGGAAAAATGCAGTGGAGGTCAAACTCACAGAGGAATTTTCTAGAAAACACCCAGTATTCCCAGTGAGTTTGATCAAGCCATACTTCCAGACAGAGGAGGATAAGTTCCCCTCCAGGAAGAAAAATCCCACTCCACCGGAAATAGTGGAGGTGGAAGACTCCCCTGGCCCTGTGAAGAAAATAATCAAGGCCAGGAAGATAAGGCTGAATGGTAAATACCAGAGACAGTACTGGGTCAGATGTAAAAACCAGACAGCAACTACAGACAAATGGTTGGCAGAAGATTCCATACCAGATGGGATCCTTCATCTAAGGATATTCAGGGGCTCTAGGGGACTGAACAGTCTCTTCAATGATAAGCCTTTTTTAGAGGTAGGGTATGTCAGCCTGTGACTCAAAACCAGAGCACAAGCATGACAAGCAAATACCATAAACCAATGGTAAAGCCGATACCACCAAAACATGGAGCTCAGCCAAAACAGCTCAAAAAGTATCAAAAAAAGGAGAAAACTCACCTCTTTCCAAAGATAAAAGTCCCATCATCATAAGACAGAGAATAACAAAGTCATTCCTGCTCAAAGTTGTTGCTGAGCATAAACCTTAATTTTCACCTCTAATCTGAAATCCAGAAGAAGAGGCTTAAAACCATCAAATGGGTATTCAAATTGAAGCTCTAGGTCAGGGCTATCCAATGGTACTAGAGAAGTTGAGCTAGCATCATAATTACTGAAGTTATGACCAAAATAAGGTCAAATAAGGGGGAATAAAGTATTCACCTCTCATCTAACTTATACAGTTTTAGTGTGAGCTACCTAAAGTGGGGTCTTTTTGAAAAGAGCACAATCAGGGATACCTGATGGTGCCATTCATTTCCCCATATCTCATTTAGAACAAAATTTATGGTGCAAAAAAGCTCCATACAGATATTGAGAAAATCATATAAATGTACAAGAAATCTTGTACATGGCATAACTTTGCCATGTGTAATGATAACCATATCAAGTGAGGTACCATTGTGTAGAACACATCTAGGACTACACAATGAACAAACCTTGAGCTTTATATTACAAAGATTGACTGATTTATAGCAGTTTTCAGGTTAAAATCCCATCATTGGGCCAATACCCCTTTTCTGTGGGATAGTATCCCACAACCCTGATTATGAGGTGTCAAACCAACAAAAAGGCTTGTTTATACTTCCATACCTCATATTTTGGTAAACACTGGGGTCCCATATGGGATCTGTACAGCATTCTACACATAATACACATCAGAAGAGGGCTGTGTGGCCCCCAGATGAAAATCTTCACCCTGTATTGGTGAAAACTGCCCAGATGTGGTTTCAAAACCACATCTGAGCCCAATACAGGGTATATAGGCATTGTGAAAACCACAAGCCAGTCCTTGGAAGTGAAAAATCTTCACTTCCTATATGTGGAAAGGTCTAGAATACTTTTTCACCCAAGCTTGGGATAAAAAGGGGCCTTTTCTCCATCAGAAAAGGTTTTCTCATCCTGCTCTTGAATTCCTATGTAGTACAACTGTCAAAAACAGTTATACTCTTGGAAAATAATCAGGTATACTTCTAACTTTAAGTATTGTAGTCTTTATTGTAATAACCCAATTGGTAAAGCTGCACCCTGGGCTTTCAACAGCGCTCACCACCACTAAAAATCTTTTAGTAAAGCCCTTATATTTGAATTAAAAACCTTTTTTTTATATACTTATTATCTGTGTCACAGTCATATTTTAGGTTGTAAATACTATTATTATCACCTCTTCATAGACTCAGCCTGACACCCTGTGTGCTGCAGGTGGCATGCAGATCCATACTTTGCCAGCCACCTCACTGATCAGGAGTATCATTTTTCTTTTCCAATTTAGTGTCCACCAGCAAATTTCCTCATCATCATTCTTTTGGTCATCATATTAAATGTGAAGGCTTTCAGTCTGTAAAGCAATTCAGAAGAAACAGTTCTCTTTGTGTTGTCAAGGAATGAAGACAATAGAAGGCTTCATTCCTTCACTTATTTGTCATTCTTTTCTTTTGAAATCAATTTGACTGATTTGAAAGTAGGTCATTAAAATTTAGGACTGAATTTGATTTTGAAAAATCAGAAGAAATCAGAATTTATTTTCCCTTTTGTGTTTTGGACTTAAAAATTGGCTATATCTCAATATAAATGGTGCAAAAACATAACCACTATAAAAAATTTTACCCTATTTCAGGACAAAATTGGTGCAAAAGTGTTTGGTTAACTTGGAGATCCATATGATTCGATGTCTTCTTTTTTTCCAGCCACATCTTAAAAACAACTCTAATCAGGCACATGGCTAGTGGCGATTCAGTCAAAGAATGAACCCCTTATTTTATTCAAAATAGACCAACTGAGCAACATAGTACCACATCATAATTCACCTCTTCCATAGTGTATTTATAACATGAATGTTCTAGAAATGCGCGCAGTTTTACCCCTGTTCCCTCCTGGATGCTTAAAAAATATATAAATTTTTTAATCTATGGGTCTATGGCCCTTTTCTCAAAGGAAATTCTGCGTATTTACCCTAGCTGGCGCGCCCTTGGGAGCCCGCCCATACATCGGCGCGCCCAATTGGAGTATTTCGGGCCGACCGTGGCACGTCCCATGAGAAACTGATCCACAAGCTTTAGCCTGGCTACTCGACGCGACACGCCAGCCAGGGTGCGTCCTTTCGTTTGAAACCTGTATCGATTTCCAACTCTCAGCCATTCAGGACGCCCACCTTTTTGTCATCCTCAACAAGAGGCTTGGTCGAAACGCTTGGATATTTCAAAATGAGTCAAGTCCTAGATAATCTGCCTTTGGAGCAGTTATTCGATACCGAGATGGAGGCTGATGACGCACCGCTGGATCGAGAAACGTAAGTCGGATTTAGCTCTTCGCCTCACAGCTTGCCTTGCCGCTTAAATATTTCGCACTTCCTTAAAGATATCAAATGTTGATGCAGTATGATGATCCTTGGGCGGACTTAAAAGATCCTCACGTCATGATGAATTTTTACAGACGCATATTTCCCTGGAAACAACTCTTTCTCTGGCTTAATCAGGCTGAAGGTTAGCAACTCGGTGACGAATAAACTATCAGCAGCTCTTCTGATAAATTGTTTTGCTTGGTTATGACTTAGTCCCAAATTATGCATTCACACACCGTGAATTTGCTGTTACATTACAAAATGAGGCCTATTTGCGCTACAACTCGTATGCTGATCATATAGAGCTTCAAAAAGATATAATCCGACTCAACCCTCTGCGCTTTGAAGTTGGTTGTACATACAGCGTTCAGCCAAAGGATAGAAAAACAGTCCCTAAAGCAGCTTTCAAACCCATCCTTCGAGAACTGGTATTTGATATTGATCTGACGGACTATGATGGGATTAGACGGTGTTGTTCTGACAAGCAAATTTGCAAAAAATGCTGGAAATTTATGGCCATGGCGATCGAAGTTCTCGACTTGTCACTTCGGGAAGATTTTGGGTTCAAACATTTGCTTTGGATCTTTTCTGGAAGAAGGGGTGTGCATTGCTGGGTGTCCGACGAGAAGGCTCTGAAGCTTACAGATGAACTAAGACGGGCGCTTGTAAATTATCTTGATATCATAAAGGGAGGGGCAAAAAATGGCTTGAAAGTTGATTTGAAAAGTCCCTTGCACCCCGCCGTAAAGCGCAATCTAAACATACTCAAAAAATCCTTCAGAGAAGTAGTTTTGGAAGATCAGGATGTGTTTAAAAACCATGAAAATTTCTTGCAGATGTGGGGTGACATGGGTATGTTGCAAAGTTCAATATTTAATTTGTTCACATTACTCCACTTGATCCTTTTGGCTCAGTTGTTTTTTTGTTAGAGTTGCAAACTAAATTCTCTGCAAAGTGGTTCTCCAATCCTGGCTTGTCATCGGCAGAAAAGTGGCAAGAGGTATTTGACTACATAGACCAACATAAAGCAGATAAGAAGAAGTATTTTCAAGCGCGCGACACAATAAACAACATAGTCCTCCATTATTCTTATCCCAGGATTGATTTGGAAGTTTCGAAACACATGAACCATCTTTTGAAAAGTCCATTTTGTGTGCATCCAGCTACAGGAAAGTTGTGTGTACCCATCGATCCAACTCGGGCGTTTGCATTTGACCCTACCACCGTGCCAGATGTACGAGATCTTCTGCGCGAATTAGACAAAGACTCAAAAACTAATCCATCTGGTGCTACCGAGGAGGACAACGCATCCACCAAACTTCCCGGTTGGTACTACACTTCCTTGCGGCCTTATGTTGAGATGTTTCAAAAGCATATCAATGAGCTGATCAAAGCTAGATCAAAGACGACGCAAAGTAAGTGATGGCTTAAATATCCACAGATCCAGAAATTGATTCGTTACTTGGTTTGTATGCAGCTACTCAGCTTCATTGGTATAAGTATTAAGCACCACGTCGTGCATTTCAATGTATAGCTAAGGTGACCTTGAAAGCGATTTTCGAGGCCGATGTCACTGTTAGGTGCATGTCTTTGATTATGTACTTAAGTTTTTATACACAGACATTGTAAAATATTGGTGCTCATGAAGCCACATGGCAAGGAAATACACTTAACCAGCTTTTTTATTGCTGGAGGTCCGACTTGCAGCTTGCATATGTTGTATTTTGTGCAATCAACTAAAGCTATGTTGTAATAAACAATTATAATAAGGTGAACCCCATATATTTGAGACTGGTTCATGCCCAGAGAACATTGTATATAGGCTTTATTATATGGGGATTGCAATTGATTGATATGAGCATGACTGTCACAATATACATACAGCTAAAGCTACCCAATAACGTTACAAATGAACCTGATTCTTTCTGTGATGTATCATAACATTTTTTGCCAGATTCAAGTTCATACCCAAAGAAAACTAGTAAATTAACCCATAAGTATTCAAACTTACATCTATATTTACCCTCAAACACCCAATGAATATTTAAGTTTACCACTTAGGCTTAACAAAAAGGCATGAAACCATAGTGCCAAAATTTGTGAAAACCCTGAGACAAAAAGAATTGGCAACCTAACTTTATTCAAGAGGATTCAATTAGGGTTATAACTATAACTAAGCTATCAAAAGTCCCCATTTGAACACAGAAGTTGCAATTCGACACTGAAACATTAGGTTTGGGGGAAGCACAACCACAAGTTAGACAGAAACTAAGATCTATACCAAAGCTGGGAGGTCGGGACCTCAAATATCTAAAAAGGAGTCCTTCCCTCATCTTTTCCCTGGGAGAAATGGAATTATTTTCTAAACACTCAGGAAATAATTTTCCATCACTTTTCTAAGAGGTAGTCTACCATTATAGTGATTCATTATGATCACTCATTAGCCAAGCTCAATTTTTTAGTCTTATAAAGGAATATTTAAAGTAAAAATTTGTCCTTTTAGCCAAACTATCCTTTAAATCAAGACTTAATGGAATCACGCCATTTCTGATAATAAGCTACTATGGGGATGATAGCAACTTGGACTGGTTAATAAAATGTATTTATAAATGATGTAGATCTTCTGCTAGCTACAAGTAGCTATGAGACACTCAGAAAGCGATAATGGGAATGAATGATACACATATGTAGATAGGAAATAAAACCAATCAATAAAATAATGTGTAGCTGATGTCAGCCACTCTTCATAAGAAAATGAATCTAGAAAGTGCTACTAACTAGGCATACTGATAAATTACAGGAGAGGGTATAGTCAAACAGATGAACTTTGAATCTAATAAAGACTAACTTTTATCTTCTTTGATCTATAGAGCACTCAGACATTTCTGCTTAGAAAATAATAAGGAAGGTACTAAAATTAAGATGGGGAAAGATACAAAAAATGTCATTTCTTTCTTGGTCTTTGTCTAGGAATTAGAAAAACTTTGGAAAGGTGAGAAAAGAGCTCTATTTTGACCCTTTGAGTCCCCCATAGGGGTTCCAAAACAAGGGAATTAGAATTTTCAAAAATTTCTGAGTCGGTTTCTATGTATAAGAATGTGAAATTTCTATCCAGCTTCCTCCAACTGTTTTATGTGAAATTTCATTTTTTGAATTTCAATCTAATTCTGAGAAATCAGAGTGAGCCATACTTGTGTTTCATTATTTTACATTCTTTGAATTTTAACAAATTAAGATATTGTATTTTCTCCTAAATAATTTAGACATTACATGTGTCCAAATAGTTTCCTTATTTGTAATACTCTGTAGGAAGACCAATCTCCTTATTTGAAATATGCAAGGGTAAGCTTCCGTGTTTTTATTTGGGATTTTACAAGAAAAATGTACTTGCCTTATTTTTGATTTTTGCAAACCAAAAATATTTGACTATCCCAAATTCATCCTCCTATTGGATATATATTTTTATTTTCAAAGTGGATATTCAATATACTCATGAAGAATTTCAATAAGCCTTTAATGGGGCTAAATCTGTATCTTGGCCTTATAAGGTCTAAAAAATAAATATCCCCCTCAACTCAAAGAGCCATATCACAAAAATTGAAAATTGGAGAAGCTTGTAGCTTATGTTTCCTCCATTCATCTGAGGCTGTGCATTTTATATTACAGTTTCAATCATGCTTCATTTAACTTCTTTAATTTTACTTCATTTTTAAAGGGGTTAGATTGGTTGTCAATTTATTTTTTCTTATAACATTACTGAACCTGATTTACCTTTTAAAAGGATAAGATTATCTCATAGATTTCTTACATAAGCTTTAATTAATACCTTAAATATTTTATGACCCTTATAATTCCTAAAGCTCTAACCCAAATTTTGATCATTATAAATTTCATCAATTGATAAAATATAATTTGAATAATTATCAGCTCAAACCATTCTTTTGTTCTATTCAATTTTGGCTTTCAAAATTATTCATCAAATTTTTTTTATGTTTAGCAGTAACATTTTGTGACACTGGTAGAGAAAACATATGATCAAGCTTACTTGAAAATAATCTATTAGTAATATCTATTTGAATTTATCAATTTTTTCTCTCAATTTCAAATAGTGTAAGGTGTGGATATGAAACTTTGATTCAAAATCAAGTACTTTTCCTGTCCTCAAAATTTGTATAAGGTAAAATTCAGTTAAAAATAGTATGAAATATTATTTTTAAGAGAAAACACGCCAAATTTTATTGTTTATAACTTTATTAGTATAAAACAATAATATAAAAATTTATTGTTTTCCCAACAATAAAGATTTATCCAAAAAATACTCTACAAGAGATATTTTAAGGCTACAAAAGAAATTTCTACAAGAGCAATTTCAATTGGAATTAATTGAGCAAAGAACTGCAAGCAATTAATTAAAGAACAAAGTCTTTAAAAAGGATATTAAAGAGAAAACACACCCAAAAGTGACCAGAGTGAATTTGGAAACAAAGTGACAAAGTTTACAGTGATGAAAGATGCTTTAATTCACTTTTGGGGTGGTTCAGGGGTAAAAATGATTATAAGAGTTACAAACAATGATTATAATGATTTTTTCACGTGGTTAAAAGGATTAAAATGATTTGAAAATGGTGGTTGGAATCTTTGATTGATTGGTTTAACAGTGTTTAAACTAATTAATAAAAGGAAAAGATTCTAACATGAAGAGAAAAGTGGGGCAAAGAAGACATTCTTTTATAACAGCTAAAACTACCCCAGTTGGTATCAAAACCTCATCATCAATTGAGTCCACAGACCCTGTAACTCAATTCCAGGCCAAAAGTGATGAACTTTTGCGTGAATTTTGACATCCCACGCCTGTCAGCAAGGATTTTGGGGGTCTAGCTCCCCCTTAGAGCTGGAGTTCCTTTTCCCCCCCAAATTTAATCTTTCCAATTTATTTTTCCTTTAATTCCTCATCATGTATTATACTTATAATTTACATATGTAATTCAATTCAATTGTACAGTACAATACAGTAATAATTGACACCTCATATGTAAATCAAAGTTCACTTATGTAATACACGCACACATTTTGACATTTCAATTGAATTCAATTGAAAATACTTCAATTCCTCATAACTTCTAAACTAAACACAACACCTCAATTTTAACACAAAAATTGATGGTTAACACCACATGTGGTGTGAATTCAATTAAAGTTTTGAGGATTTTCAACTTTTGTATTGAAAATACTAAAAACTTAATTTAAGCTTATTTAGAGTAGAGTTACAAGAATTTCACTCAGAGGTGACCCCACCTGATTTTTTATGAGGAATCCAATGGTGAAATAAATTTTATATGTTTATTTATTGGATAAAAAGCTATAATAAATTTTATTTAACTTTTTTCCAAATTTATTTATTTTTTCACAATTTTGTTAAAATTTCATTTTTACTTAAATTTTTCAAGTATAAATGTAATTTTATATTTACAAAATTTAATGTATTTTTATTTTTAAATTATAATTAATTTTTTATTTTTTAATATAATTTTATATTTATATTTTGATTTTTATATTAAAAATATAAATAAATTTATTTTATTTATATTAATATGTTATTTTTTATATTTGTGGTCTTTTGGGTATATGAAATTACCTCTAAGGCTCACATTCCCTCCCCCTAAAAAAGAATATTACTTTGTAATATTGGTGTTTCTAGTGTGTCTGAATCTCCTCAGGAGTTTGGTAGCTTCTGGTATATTTTTTTCTTCTAACCATTCATCTTCACAAGTTGGGTCACTGTACCTAACAAGGTATTCCCTTACTTTCTTGGTTCTTAATTTCCTTTCTTTAAGAACTTTGGTTATTTTCCTAGTACCAGATGTCTCAATAGGAGGTATAACTTGGGGAACCTTATTCCTCAAGGGAAATTTCTCAGCATCACTAGATTTATATGGTTTTATCAAGCTCACTGGAAATGTAGGGTGCTTATTGCTAAGTTCTTCAGATAACTCTACTTCAACAGAATTCTCTCCATGGAGGGCCTTAATCACAAAAGGTCCTGCAAAGGAGTCTTTCAGCTTTTTACATCCTTTGATGTTATTGAAGTTAGTGGTGGATACAAGAACTAGGTCCCCCACTTTGAAATCTGGAGTTGCATGAGATTTATCCCATTTGTCTTTAGCATATGCAAAAGAGTCCTCCATGCATCTTACTGCATGCTTTCTAGCTTTGTCTAGCATTCCTTTGAAGCTAGCAGCTGTGGGATGTATTTCAATCAAGTCTTTCCTCAAGGAGTCTTGGGGTAACTTGGGGTTCCATCCTTTTTCTAGAATAGCAGGAGTCTGATTGGTACTAGCATGGATTGATGTTTTATATGCTAATTCCAGTGCTGGTAACAGAGTACACCAATCATGGGTAAATCCATCACAATCTTTGAATTCAAGGCCATATGCACAAAATCTTCTCACCATGTCCTCTAAGGTTTGGATCATTCTTTCAGCCAGGCCATCAGTTTGTGGGTGGTAGGCTGTAGAGAAAGACAGTTTAGTGCCAAATAATTGGTGAAGATTTGTCCATAGTGCTGAAGTGAATTTGGGATCTCTATCACTGATGATATTTGTAAATATCCCAGTCCATGACACTACTCTATTCCATATCAGAAGAGCTGTATCCATGGCTGTATCATCTTTGTGACATGGTAAAAAGATTGGAGTTTTACTGAATCTGTCCACAATTACTAGGCAAGCATTATAGCTCCTGTCACCTCCTGGTGGTAGGCCAGTTACCCAATCCATATGGACAATTTCCCAAGGTCTGTTTGGTTCTTGGATTTTCATCATATTTCCAAGTCTTTTGCCAGTGGATTTATTTGCCTTTTGGCATCTGTCACAGGTTTTGCAATACTCTGCAACATCTTTTTGCCACATTGGCCACCATATGCAGGTCTTCACTTTCTCTCTTGTTCTGTCTTCAGAAAGATGTCCTGAAAAGGGACTATCATGGCATTATTTCAGTACAAGATTGATTAATGACCTGTCTACAACTGTCATGACACATGTGTGCTTGGGTCTGTGGTAAATTATACCATCCAGTAGGTGAAATCTTCCTTCATTATAAGATTTTCTCCATACTTCATCCAAGGCATGTATTAGAGAGTTGTCTTTACAGTCTTTGTTAAGTAATTGGCATAAGATGCTACAATTCTTATCTTGAGTGTAACTATTTCTGACTTCTTCAAAGAAGGTGGTGTTCAAGTCTGTAACACTTATTCCTTCTATTGGAATTTGTGGTGAAGCTTCTTCTGGAACATAAGCAGGATTATCAATGTTATTTGGTAATGGCCATCTGCTTAGTCCATCTGCATTCTTATGAATATTCCCATCCTTATGAACAATAGTCATATTGCCTCTGTATTCTTGTATGGCTATTTGCCATCTGAGCATGTGTCTGTTAGGTGTTTTCATGTTCAAAAGTGATTTCACAGCTGTACAATCTGTTATTACTTCAAAAACACATCCCTCTAAGAAATAGTTCAATTTCTCCAAGGCCCAGACAAGGCATAGACATTCCATTTGACTTGCTCCATATCTGGCTTCAGTTGGTTTGATTTGCCTGGATATGAAACATATTGGTCCTTCTACAGGTTTGTCATTTATGATCTGAACTTGGTGAAGTGCAGCACCTAGTCCATCCCCTGATGCATCAATATACAGTTTGAAAGGTAATTTAAAGTCTGGCATCAGTAAGAGTGGAGCAGTGGTCAATGCTTCTCTTAGAGATTCAAAAGCTTTGACTCTGTCAACAGTCATCTCAAATACTGTGTCTTTGTCACACAACTTATAAAGTGGTCTTGCTATGGATGCAAAGTCTTTAATGTGTTGCCTGTAATATCCTGCAAAACCTAAGAATGACTGAATTTCCTTCTTATTCTGAGGCATGGGTTTTAACAATACTGCTGCAACTTTGTTTTTATCAATTCCAAGGGACAAACCAGATACAACATGTCCTAGTGCCTTAAGTTCTTTAAATCCAAAATGACATTTCTTCAAGGAGATTTTCATGTTTACTGATTGGATTTTTGTCAAAACTCTTGATAATCTGTACATGTGCTCCTCCCAATTCTTTGAACAGATAATAATGTCATCAATGTAAATGATTAACCATCCCTCTGAGAGTTCTTCAGGGAAGATTTCATTCATCATTCTTTGGAAGTGTGAAGGTGCATTTTTGATACCAAAGGGCATCCTTAAGTATTCATACACTCCACAATGAACAATAATTCTCAAGTATTTTCTTGCTCTTGGTGTTACCACATTTTGATGGAATCCTTTAAGGGCATCCATAGTGGTTATATACACTGCTTGAGATATTTGAGTAAGGGCAATTTGGATTTTTGGTATTGGGTATCTGTCTGGAACAGTGTTAGTGTTCAGAGCTCTAAAGTCCCCAACCATTCTGGATTTTCCATTATGCCACGCCACTATGACTGGTGTAGTTATTTCTACTTCCTCATTGTGGCCTACTTTTCTTATTTCACCAAGGTCCAAAAGTTCTTTGATATGAATTTCTAGAGCTTCCCTTGATTTTGGACTTGCTGGATAAGCAGGTCTTCTTAGGAGTGGTGGATAAGGTCTCTCAATGTTAAGAATGATGTCAACTTCATGACCAATAATTGCTCCTAGAGGTTCTTTGTCTGTAGCAAATGCCCCTCTGTGGTCATACAAAAGGGAAGAAAGTTCATTTTCTTGTTTATTAGTCAGATGAAGGCTTATTTCAGCCTCATTTAACTGTTCAGACTTGAATTTCTCTAACTCTAAGTTGACTGGTGATACTTTGTTTACTGTAATTTGTCTTTTAAATGGTAAAAAGGCAAATTTCTGGCGCTTATTGTCCCCAATTGTAAAGTATCTGTCTTTGTTATTATGTAAATCTATCCCATACATGATCAAATAGTCATTTCCCAATATAAAATGGGTACTAGAGCAATTTTCCATAACAACAAATTCAACTGTGATCCTTAAATTCCCATTTATGTGTGGGAATATGACATTGGTCTCAAAGATTCCCAATGCTTTCATTGGGTTACTTGCACTGTTGAATTTTATACCATCAATTGGTAACAATTGGTCTTCAAAATTTGGTACACAAGTCTTAAGAAAAGATTTTCCAACACAAGAGCAGAAGGCTCCTGGGTCAAGCAAAAGTTTAGTGGGCTTGTTGTCAATCACCACTTCTGTTATACAGGAGTTACCAGCTGTATAACCTTTTCCTCTGTTTGGTTTTGTTTTCATGAGTTGTGCATCTTGAACTTTTGATAAATCAACTTGACCATTGCTCAATTGTGGTAAGTGGGAATAAGATTCCATGATGTCAAAAGTGGCATTGATATTTTCTATATCTTTTGAAGATTCAGAAAATATGGATGACTTATCATCTGAATTGTCTTCAATTATGTCTTCTTTTTCAACATCTGGTCCCTTTTCAATGTCAATTTCATTGATTTTCCCCCTTTTTGGACATGTATTGGCTAAATGGGTGGTGCTTTGGAAAATATGGCATTTTCTGACTGTATCTGCAGATTTATATTTAATATTACTAGAATTTTCTTTGGGGTTTTTGTCCACAGAATCTTTCCAAGGTGTATTAAACCTTGTTTTAAGATTCACCCTACTAGAACCAATTTTGGTTCTGGTGGTTACTTCTTCTAGTATATTGATAATATCCTCTTCTGAAGATTGTTCAGTAGTCCTGCTTTTGACAGCATGCTCTAAGTCACCTCCACATTGTCTCAGAATTTTTCTATGGATCATAAATTCTGACATGTCAGGATATAATGCTGTTAATCTGTCTTTCTGTTGGCAAAACCATGGTAAAGCTTTGTCTTTATCAGCATTAAATTTGGCAGATTCAAAGGCTGTTTCAACTTTAAACCTCCAAGCATCATTTGCCCATTTGTTGATGATTTGGGTTTTCCACCAAGTCCAACTCTGGTGTCCATGTGCTTGTCTTATTTTGATGTACCATCTGTGAGCTGATCTGGTAAACAAGGTGTTAAACCTGGCTTTTACCAATCTGTCTGGTAATTCAAAATCCTCTTTGATCATGTCAATACCTCTAATGAATTCCATATGGTCATACTCTCCTTCACCATTGAAGTGAGGCCATTCTTTAAGTTTTGGAACTTCTTTCAAGAGTGCTTGGCCCATTGATGGTTCCAAGTTATGAAAAGAAGTGGATAATTCATTTTTTAATTGTGAATTATCAGGATCCAATACTTGTGTATTTGGAATTCTTGTGCCCTCATTTTGATTTAGAGGTGTAGACATTCTTGGTAAGGTGTTCAGTATTTGTTCAATGTCATTCATTTTACTGTTGCTACACCTTTGGGAATTTCTGTATTCATGTTGGAAGCTTTGTATTAAATTTATTACTTCAATTTAATACATGTCTTCTTTATGTGTAAGTTCTTGCCATAACTCTGTCTGTCTTGTATTATCAGCAGTGACTTGATTCAATTTCATTGATAATTTTGATACTTCTTCTTGTGAAGCATCAAAACACTTTTTCAAGGCAATGGTATATGTCTTTACTTCAGTAAATGAATTTGAAATGTCATCAAGGACTTTCTTGTTATCTGTCTTGATAATATTTATGGCTTGTTTAATTCTTGTTTCAATTATGTCATCAATATTGAATTTAGAATATTTATCTGTTAATTCTTTAATAATGGCAGATTGTTCATTCATTTTATTGTTAGAAGAATTGTCATTATTGGAATTTTTAATTGTTCTCAAAACTTTTTCAAAACACATAAGTGTTTCATTAATTTGGCACAGACTCAGGTTGTTTGTTTTAATGTTGTTGCAAATGGTGTCATTTTTATCAGAAAGATGTTTTTTAACGTCATTTATAGCATTATACACCTCTGGGATGGAATCAAATATGTCAGAAATCATTTCTGGAACCTTAATCTGGCTTCCTCCTTCTTCTGTAATTCCATCATGGTTCTGGCCATCTGAAATACATTTTCCATGGCATCCTGCTGAATCTTTGGGATTCTGTAGCCCTGGCTGTAAAGTTTTGGGGCTGGTGCCTTTCCTTTGCCCTTGTTTGGAGTTTGTGGCTGCTTTTTCACGTTGGAATTGCTGCTGCTGGCCACTGGCGCTGTTTTTGGCACTGGTTTGGGTGGTGGAGGGTTGTTTTTCCTCCATTCTAGTGTCAAAAGCATCATGTTTTTCTTCTCCATCAATGGATGCCATCCATTGAGCAATTTGCAAGTGTTGGGATGGCCCAAGAATTTTCTTACTGTCAGGTAAGAATTCATGCAATTCTTCCACAGGTCTGCAAGGATCTGGTACTCCTTGAATTGGAGTGCATTGTTGTATGCACTTGTCACAGGGGCTCTTCGAAGTGAAGAGGGCCTGGCACTCAGTAAACTGGGACTCACTTATGGAGGGCTCAAGGATAGGATAAGATGAGATACACTTAAGAGTGTTAAAGATGAATTACTAAAAGAATGAATATAAGAAAAGCAGCAACAAAGAAATAAGAATAAGAAATAGAAGAGCCAACCACAAACAAGTCCAAGTCCACTGTTTCAACCTGTCAGAATGGAAAGAGAAGGGTTAATAAGGATATGGCCACCCAACTCATACTGTACAGGCGAAGAAAGAAATGCAAAGACTAACTTAAAATTAAATAATTATAATACCCAAAATAAGGATAAGAATAATTATGAAATGATAAATAAACTAAATTAATTAACTGGGGAAAAGTCCCCAGGGGGGAGAAAGAGGGGCTGGTATATGTGAGAATCACCAGCCCTGATCCAGAGGAAGAATTTTCATGAGAATATTTGATGATTGAATTGAGTCTGGCCAATTACAGGTCCTGTACGGCTGTACAGAACCTGTACAAGAGGTGTGGTGTATTGGAGTGATCATACAGTTTCATACTGGTGTATTGAAACTGTATTGGGTGAATCCAGCCTGTACAGGTATTGACAGGCTGTATTGAGGTACCAAGCTGTATGCATGTTCAGAATGAAGATTGCTGAACTTGAATGCTGATACAAATGCTGGATCTGCTGATTTGGGGTGTTTTGAGTGGGTGTATGACTGAATACCCTTACCCCTGATGAGTGGTTGTTACAGTATCCCCCTCTTGAAACTGGTGGGCTCCTGAACACCATAATAACCTGCCATTGTTGAATGGCATTTCACTACCCCACACAATTCCTTGGAAGGTTTTTCTTTTGGCAATTATCTCGAAATCCTTCTCCATCTTATCTCTGTCAATTAAATTATTTCCCCCCTTCTTTTAACTTTGAGTAAATACCCCACTTCGAACTGTTCTTTCTCCTGATTGAAACACTGACGTCCTTGGGGCATGGCCTTGGGTTGTATCCCAAAATTATGGCCACTGAGCTCTTGTGCTCAAAAAATGGTGCCAGATGAGTATATGAAGTGTACTCATCTGGCCAGCCCAATCAAGGAAATTGATGATGACAAGGATTCAAGGGTCTTGTCCCCAATGGCCTTCAAAACGCCTCAACCAGCCCTTTATGGTGATTTTGGGCTGGTGCCTTCTCTATGGATGGTCTTGAGGATTCCTTGAGTTTATGGCCATTTTGGCCTTTTGTTTGGGTCCTTAGTGCCTTGGGGTGACATGTGATCCATGGCCAATTCTGGCCTTTTCTTGGGTCCTTGGTGTTTTGGGTGAAATTTTGGTTCATGGCCATTTTTGGCCTTTTCTTGAAAATTGAGGTTTTTTGGCCTTTACGGGCCTTTGGGGTAATTTGGGGTCTTGCGGTCCGCGGGCCGTACGCCGCGGTCCGTGGACCGTACGCCGCAGTCCGCAGGCCGTGGGGGCTATAGGTGGCCCCCAGGGCCAAAATGAGCCCCTGGGCCCAAATTTGCTGGGGACCCAGGGGTGCCATGGGACCTTGATTGGCCCAAAAAAAAGAATCTTCACCTTATATGGCCTGGACCCATTGGTGGGGTCCAGGACCTCCAAGAACTTGGCCTTCCCCAAACTTTCAGGGGAGGCCCCCCATGCTGATTCCAGCCCCTGAAGGGGTCTTGGGCCTTGACATTTGAGAGGTTTTGAGGGGGGGCCATGATTGACTTGTGGCCCAATTCCCTTGAGGTCAAATCTTGGGCCTACAACTGGACTGATTCTGCCGTACTGAATCTTCTGCTTGCGTATCTTCAGCCATGAGTCAACCATGGCCTCTAGTGGAATTTTGATGAATTGGGTAAGTATAACCAGTTGCTTGTCCTTGTTTGTGTTTGGTTTGACTTCTATCCATGCTCTTATCACAACTAAAGATTAAAAAATAAAATAAAAAATAAAAAAGATAATGGAACCTCCCAATACGTGATTTGGGGGGGGGATGCTGCTGCTTTAAAGAAATAAAAGAAGAAAATTATACAAGTAAAGAAAGAAAGAAAATTAATAAGAGAAAATGAGAGTAAAGAAAGAAAGAAAATTAATAAGAGAAAATGAGAGTAAAGAAAGAAATAAAGAGAAATTCCTGATGGCTGGTCCTTCTTGTGGTGAGTTGCTTGATTCTGGCCAAGAAGTGTCTGAAAAATGAAAACCAAGCATTTGATGCTCACAGAGTGGCCAAGGTGATGTTTTACAAGAAGTAGAACCCTCAGGGATGCATACCAGGAGATGGAACTTACTTTCATAACTTCCACTCCCCACCAAGCACCATAAAACTGAAAAGAATTGCCATAAATGACTTCTGAAATGAATTGCCATAAATGGCTTCTGAAAAGATTTGCCGTAAATGACTTGAAGTAATGAATGTCTTGAATTATGATGAATGGCATAAAATGAAATGATAATAAAGAAAGAAAACATTGGGCCATATCTTGATAAGGTCCAAATCGGAGGGTATTGATGTTGTATGCTTCCTGAACCTGTCCAAAGAATTGACAAGTGCTCACAAAGTGGCCAAGGTGATGCTTACAACAACATATGGGTAGAATACCCCCTTAAAGGTGCATGCCAGGAGAGGAACTTACTTTCATAACTTCTTCTCCCCACCAAGCACCATAAAATCAAACTCTTGAGGTATTTGGACCAGGCTTGTCTGGATACAATGAGTGGAAATCCTTGACAAGGTCTGGTGAGTTGGTAAGGTTGGAAGCTGGTTCCCAAGTGGTTCTTTCTGGGTCTTCACTGAATCCTTTCCACTCTACAAGATACCATAAATTACCTCTTTTGAGTTTTGAGTCCAGAACCTGAGCCACTTCCCATTCTTCTTGCTCTTCCACTAAAACTGGTGGTGGCGGCAATTGATGACGATTTGGGATAGTTGAATGCTTGACTGGTTCCAATAAGGACACATGGAATACAGGGTGAACTGTCTTCCATTGCTGAGGCAACTTGAGGTGATATGCATGGCTGCCAATCTTCTTGAGAACTTCAAAGGGTCCCAACCATCTTTCTGATAATTTCTTGGTGGGTCTTGTTGTCTTGATGTTCTTGGAAGCTAGCCATACTTTGTCCCCAGGTTGGAAATCAGGTGGAATTGCCCTATTTCTATCTGCATACTTCTTGAATCTCCTTATTGCTGACTCTAATTCTTCTTTGACAACTTGCTGTACTGATTGGAGTTTTGTTGATAACTTTCCAGCAGGTGAGTCTTGAGAAATATGGATTGAGTCAAAGCTGGGATTTCTTCCATAAATGGTGAAAAAAGGTGATTGCTTGGTTGATGAATGTTCTGCATTATTATAGGCAAATTCAGCCAGAGGGAGCCAGGTGTACCAGTCATCTTGATGATAGCTGACATACATCCAAAGGTACTGTTCTAGTATCTGATTTACCCTCTCTGTCTGTCCATCTGTTTCAGGGTGAAAGGCAGTTGAAAGATCTCTTGATATCTTGAGCTGCTGACACAATTGAGTCCAGAAAGATGAAACAAATAAGGATCCTCTATCACTTACAATACTGACTGGGAGTCCATGCTTGGAAAATACATGGCTAATGAATATTTGAGCTAAATCCAGAGCAGTGATTGTGCCATAAGTTGGAATGAAGATTGCCATTTTTGAGAATCTGTCCACAACTACTAAAATTGAATCAAAGTTGTTGGACAGTGGCAATTGAGTGATAAAGTCCATTGATAATGAATTCCAAGGACCAGATGGAATTGAAAGAGGCTTGAGTAATCCAAACTTCTTGTGATGGATGTTCTTGTTTCTTGAACATTGCTGACATGAGGACACATAGTCCTTGATAAATTGATTCATGCCAGCCCAATAAAAATCCCTCTTGATGAGCTTGAGGGTCTTCTCCTGGCCAGGATGGCCAGCCAATGGTGAGTCATGACGCTTTTGAAGAATATTGAGTTGAAGTTCTTCATTGCTTGGGATTACCACTCTATCTTTGAATAATAATAACTTGGCTTGAGGTTCAAGAGAATAATCTGGAACTGATTCACCTCTTGCTAGTTGCTTGAGTATTTCTTTATAGTCTTTGTCTTGCCATACTTCTTTTTGAATCTTGTCAACTAAATCTGAGAAAATTTCCACTTTGATTGAGAAGAATCTTGACTCTTGAATTCCATCTTGCTTAAGTACTTGATGAAAATTCTGAGGATTCTTGCTGATGAAGTCCACCCCCCTCTCTGGGTACACGTCGTCCTGACGTGACAAGGCATCTGGTAAAGTGGCCAGCCTGCCTGGGCGGTAAGTGATAGTGAAATGAAACTCAGAGAGAAACTCAGCCCAACGGGCCTGACGACGAGTAAGAACTTTGGAAGACATGAAATACTGCAAGGAAGAGTGGTCTGTCAAGACCTCAAAAGAATTGGAAAGAGAAAGAAGAAATGCTCTCCAGCGCTTGAGAGCCCAAACTATGCAAAGGAGTTCCTTGTCATGAATCTCATAGTTGAGCTCAGCTGGTAAGAGCTTGCGACTATCAAATGCAATGGGATGCTTTCCAGAGTCATTCACCTGACTCAGTACGGCGCCCAATGCATAATCAGAAGCATCAGTCTCTACTATAGTAGGTAGAGAAGGATTAAAATGAGATAAGATAGGAGCAGAGGTGAAAGCTTCTTTGAGTGCTTGAAACTGACTAAGAGCTTCCTCATTGAAGATGAAGGGAGAATCTTTTTTGAGAAGGGAAGTGAGAGAAGTGATTTTTTTGGAATAATTTTTAATGAAGCGACGATAAAAATTGGCAAAGCCAAGAAAAGATTGAAGAGCCTTGATGTTTTTGGGCTGAGGCCAATTGAGTATTTTCTGAACTTTTGAAGAGTCCATCTTGAGGCCATCACTTGAAACAACATAGCCCAAGTATTCCACACTTGAGGCATGGAATACACACTTGGAGGCTTTGGCAAACAAATTATTGTCCCTCAGTCTTTGGAGGACAGAGGCCACATGTTTGACATGTTCCTCCTCAGAACTGGAAAAGACCATAATATCATCTAAATAAACCACAACAAACACATCCAAGAAATCTGCAAATATATCGTTTACCAGATTCTGGAAAGAAGCAGGAGCATTGGTCAAACCAAATGGCATGACCAAATACTCATAACTACCATATTTGGTTCTAAAGGCAGTTAAGTGCTCATCCCCCTCTTTGATTCTCAGAAGGTTATATGCACCACGCAAATCTATCTTGGAGAAGATAGTGGAACCGTTGAATACGGTAAGAAGCTGGTTCATAGGAGGAACAGGGTATCTGTTCTTCCTAGTGACAGCATTGAGTTTGCGGTAGTCAACACACAAACGAAGACCTCCATCCTTTTTCTTGACAAAAAGGACAGGTGCTCCTGTTGAAGAGGAGCTTGGTCTAATGAAACCTTTCTCTACATTCTCTGAAATGTAGGCCCGCAGTGTTTCTGACTCTTGATTTGATAGTGAGTAGATAACACCAATTGGAGGTAGAAGACCCTCCAATTCGATATGGTGATCACAGGCACGGTGTGGAGGAAGTTTCTCTGCTTTCACCTTGGAGAATACATCCAAATATTGGTGATAAGCAGGAGGAACAACCTTCAACACGGTTTCAATTTCTTCTGGCTCTTCCTCCTCATCCCACTGCTCCTCCAGGGATGCATGAAAAGATAAGGGAGGAAGGTCCATATCCCCTTGGAAGAGATGAAGTGAAGATATGGCAACATCCTCTCCAACATCCTTTATCTCTTTGAAGACTTCATCTCTTGATGGAAGTAATGACTGAGAGGGAATTATGGAAGGGATATGGACAGAAGAAGGGATGGAAGGTGTCTTAAGTTCACCAGCCAGAGCAACACTGTTGACAGCAGTGGCTAAGTCATTACTAGTAGAAGGAATAATACCACTAGAATCCTTATGATTAGAATCATAGGTGATCAATCCATTTTTCCAATCAATAATGGGATTGAAATGGTAAAGAAAATCATAGCCCAATATCAGGTCTTCTCCTTTGGGTGAATCTATGATAAAGAAATCCCATTCAAAGCTTGGGAAGGAAGGCAAGTCAACTACCCACTTGGTATAATGGGTGATGAACAAGGCAGGGGATTCATTAGAATCCAAAATGAAAAGAGGAATCTTTTCAGGGAGCTCTGACAGAGTCAATGAGTACTTGAGAACAAAATTCTTTGCAATAAAAGAGTTTGTAGCACCAGAATCAATGAGAATACTATAAAAAATATCAGAGATTGAAGAAACAATAAGAAATTTTAAAGATTTCTTGACACTAGTATTCAGAGTGCACAATTGTGCTCTTGAAGGAAATAAGTGAGAACCATTGAACACATCATGATTCCCACTCAGGCTTTTCCCTGCTTGCTAGGGAAGCCTTCTGATGATCCTTGCCTATTCTCAGGCCTCTTGAAGCATTTTTCAAATGGGTGTTTACCACCACAATAATTGCACAAGCCTTCTTTAATCCTCCTCTCCTTTTCAGAACCAATTAATTTGTTGTCCTTATTGAGGAGAGCAGCATGAGGCTTGTCTTTGGACATTTGAAAATTCTTCCCCTTCTTATTCTTATTGTGATAAGGCTTCTTGGATGATGAACTTGGAGGAGGCTTGGAGGGATTGGATCCAATGATTGGAGGCTTCTTCTCTTGATGACTGCCCTTTTCCTTTTGCCTCTCATGATATCTTGTGTCTAATTCTAAAGTGACATCCATAAGTTCTTGAAGAGTGTCAAAAGTTCCAGGGTGAGAAGCCAATTGATCCAATAATCTTGATGCCAATCCTCTTCTGTAAACATGGATATAAGCTCTTTCCCCCCAATCTCCAATTCTTGACATTAAGCTTCTGAAATCTGCTATGTACAAGGAAACATGACCACTTTCCTTCATCCTCAAATTGTCCAACTCTTGTTCAGCTTTCCTGACTTCATTGGGGTCACCAAACAGAGTGAATAACTGAGATTCAAACAATGGCCAATTATTGAGGAGGTAGGAAGGGTCTTCATTGGAAATATTTGAGAGGTAAGGTTCAATCCATTTGCCAGCTCTACCAGTAAGAAAAGAAGTTGAGTCCAAAACCTTCTTCCTGTCAGAGAAGAAGTTTGCTGGATCATTATGGAAAATTAGTTGACAGGATTGGATAAATCCTCTCAACTTATGAGCTTGAGTACCATCAAAAGAATCAGGTGCCTTCATGGATGGAGTCTTGAAAGCAGGGGCTTTGGAATTGTCCCTGGGGGCAACTGCTTGAGTGAGTTGTCCCATGAATTGAGTCATCTGCTCCATCATCTTGAGGAGACTTGGATCAGTTTGAGAGACAAGAGGTTGACTAGAAAGGGCTAGATTAGAACCCTGAGGCACCTCTGGAGCATTTGCCAAGGCATCTGCCACTTCAGTCTCCCCAGAATCATCCTCTTCCACAGACTCTTCCCCCTCTTCATCTTCAACTTCCCCTAATCTTGCTCTTGCACCTTCAGACATGCCAGGGTAGCCACCCAAAAGTCCAGAAAAGGATCTTGATCTTCTAGATTTTATTCCACCTCTTCTTGAGGGTGCTGCTCCTTCCATTGGTGGTCCTCTGTCCAAATTTGCACTCAGTTGATAAACTGATGGTGTGCGGTCAAGAGGAGCCCTTGCTGTAGGAGTGAGAACAGCTGGAATTTTCTGGGATCTAGTATTCTTTGCTGGGGGGCTATGCTAGACTGGCATTATGAAAAGAATTAAAGTAACTTGATGGTATTAAGAATAATAATCAGGCTTGGCCAAATCAATCACAATAAAATCTTGATGAATCTTGAGGAATCAATTCAAATCTTGAGGAATCAAATTCAATCAACAATCAAATCAATTCAATCAATCAACAATCAATTCAAATCAAATATCAATAATCTTGAGTAAATCAATAATCAATAAGTCAATAATTCAGCGTCTTCAATATGAAATCAAGGTCTTGAGGAATCAATCAATCAGTTCAAAATCTTCAGGAATCAATTCAATATCTTGATGAGTCAAATCAAATCAATAATCAAAATCAATTCTTGAGGATCAATCAATATCTTGAGAGTTCAAAAGTCAATCAATAATCCAAATGAAATCCTGAATCAATAACCCAATCAACCAATGAATCCCAATGAATAATCCAATCAAATAACCAATCAATTACTCCTGAATAAGACCTGAATAAAGCACAGAAAAAATTTGATTTGATAAAAATAAAATGAAGTGATGAAATGGTCAGCAATGATTAAGAAAGGAAAAGAATCAATTTTCATAAGAATGAAAAGAATGAGATGAAAATTGATAAGAGAGGAAATTCATAAAAAATCATAAAAATCATAAAATCATGAAAAGGTCATAATTGATGAATGAGAGGAAATGAATATAAATGAATGAAAAGAATGAATCAAATATGAGTTAATTAATTTAATGTCACAGGGGCTCTTCGAAGTGAAGAGGGCCTGGCACTCAGTAAACTGGGACTCACTTATGGAGGGCTCAAGGATAGGATAAGATGAGATACACTTAAGAGTGTTAAAGATGAATTACTAAAAGAATGAATATAAGAAAAGCAGCAACAAAGAAATAAGAATAAGAAATAGAAGAGCCAACCACAAACAAGTCCAAGTCCACTGTTTCAACCTGTCAGAATGGAAAGAGAAGGGTTAATAAGGATATGGCCACCCAACTCATACTGTACAGGCGAAGAAAGAAATGCAAAGACTAACTTAAAATTAAATAATTATAATACCCAAAATAAGGATAAGAATAATTATGAAATGATAAATAAACTAAATTAATTAACTGGGGAAAAGTCCCCAGGGGGGAGAAAGAGGGGCTGGTATATGTGAGAATCACCAGCCCTGATCCAGAGGAAGAATTTTCATGAGAATAATTGATGATTGAATTGAGTCTGGCCAATTACAGGTCCTGTACGGCTGTACAGAACCTGTACAAGAGGTGTGGTGTATTGGAGTGATCATACAGTTTCATACTGGTGTATTGAAACTGTATTGGGTGAATCCAGCCTGTACAGGTATTGACAGGCTGTATTGAGGTACCAAGCTGTATGCATGTTCAGAATGAAGATTGCTGAACTTGAATGCTGATACAAATGCTGGATCTGCTGATTTGGGGTGTTTTGAGTGGGTGTATGACTGAATACCCTTACCCCTGATGAGTGGTTGTTACAGCACTGTGGCTGGATTTGTATATGTCCACAGAGGCTTGTTGTGGCGGTGTCAGCTCTTTTTGAAGGTAAAATGGTATTATCAGCTTCAGAATGACCCATTTTAGTTGTTTGGAAGTCATCAACTGACCCTTTTCCTTCTGTACCTGATTGGCCTCTGCCATAATCACGTCTATTACCTTTTTGGGAGCTGCTTGAGGGGTTGTAGCTGGCTCCTGATCTGGTTGAAGGCATAATTATGGTTAAAAAAGGCTTAAAATAGTATTTTTACGTCAAAAACTTACTATTGGCCAAATTATTAGCCTTCTGAAGAGTATTACTTATGTCCAAGTTAATTAATTCAGAAGATATTGGTTCAGGCTGGTTATTTTGAGTCACAATAAAAGTGCTATTATGATCAGAATTAACAGTACTGGCAGGGATAATGCTGGTTACTGTTGAGGCTGTTTCAATGTTTTCTTGTCTTACCACGTTGTCAGACACTAAAATTAATGAAAAAGCCAATTAATTAAGTAAAAAAAGGTTATTTCAAAAAAGAAATAAAAATATAAGCCTCACTTATAATATGAAAAAAGTTATTTTTTATGGATTTTTTGAATTATAAGTATTTTTTATATGTTTTTAAATTTTTCAATATAAGAAAAAAAGATTTAAAAAGAGTAAAAAAAATATGTCACAGGTAAAATATCACGGCTGGGCCCCCAAATGTAAGGTGTGGATATGAAACTTTGATTAAAAATCAAGTACTTTTCCTGTCCTCAAAATTTGTATAAGGTAAAATTCAGTTAAAAATAGTATGAAATATTATTTTTAAGAGAAAACACGCCAAATTTTATTGTTTATAACTCTATTAGTATAAAACAATAATATAAAAATTTATTGTTTTCCCAACAATAAAGATTTATCCAAAAAATACTCTACAAGAGATATTTTAAGGCTACAAAAGAAATTTCTTCAAGAGCAATTTCAATTGGAATTAATTGAGCAAAGAACTGCAAGCAATTAATTAAAGAACAAAGTCTTTAAAAAGGATATTAAAGAGAAAACACGCCCAAAAGTGACCAGAGTGAATTTGGAAACAAAGTGACAAAGTTTACAGTGATGAAAGATGCTTTAATTCACTTTTGGGGTGGTTCAGGGGTAAAAATGATTATAAGAGTTACAAACAATGATTATAATGATTTTTTCACGTGGTTAAAAGGATTAAAATGATTTGAAAATGGTGGTTGGAATCTTTGATTGATTGGTTTAACAGTGTTTAAACTAATTAATAAAAGGAAAAGATTCTAACATGAAGAGAAAAGTGGGGCAAAGAAGACATTCTTTTATAGCCATCAATTCTCTTACTCCAAAGGTAAAATTTACTCTTGTCAGTCGTGAAAAACAGTCTGACAACAGAAAAGCCAATTATGGCATCATTGAACCCTGGTTTTAGGCCAAAAAGGGCTGGTTTAAGCCATTTTTAGCCATTTTTAGCCATTTTAGACCCTTAAATCAGCCATTACTATAGCAATACCAGGCCTAGAGCCTTCAAAACACGTCAGAATGTGTGTCAGAGGCGTAGAAACCAGTTCAAACTGTTTTTATTATGATTGTTTTATCTTAAGGGTAGTTTTACCCTCTTGGCAACAGCTAAAACTACCCCAGTTGGTATCAAAACCTCATCATCAATTGAGTCCACAGACCCTGTAACTCAATTCCAGGCCAAAAGTGATGAACTTTTGCGTGAATTTTGACATCCCACGCCTGTCAGCAAGGATTTTGGGGGTCTAGCTCCCCCTTAGAGCTGGAGTTCCTTTTCCCCCCCAAATTTAATCTTTCCAATTTATTTTTCCTTTAATTCCTCATCATGTATTATACTTATAATTTACATATGTAATTCAATTCAATTGTACAGTACAATACAGTAATAATTGACACCTCATATGTAAATCAAAGTTCACTTATGTAATACACGCGCACATTTTGACATTTCAATTGAATTCAATTGAAAATACTTCAATTCCTCATAACTTCTAAACTAAACACAACACCTCAATTTTAACACAAAAATTGATGGTTAACACCACATGTGGTGTGAATTCAATTAAAGTTTTGAGGATTTTCAACTTTTGTATTGAAAATACTAAAAACTTAATTCAAGCTTATTTAGAGTTGAGTTACAAGAATTTCACTCAGAGGTGACCCCACCTGATTTTTTATGAGGAATCCAATGGTGAAATAAATTTTATATGTTTATTTATTGGATAAAAAGTTATAATAAATTTTATTTAACTTTTTTCCAAATTTATTTATTTTTTCACAATTTTGTTAAAATTTCATTTTTACTTAAATTTTTCAAGTATAAATGTAATTTTATATTTACAAAATTTAATGTATTTTTATTTTTAAATTATAATTAATTTTTTATTTTTTAATATAATTTTATATTTATATTTTGATTTTTATTTTAAAAATATAAATAAATTTATTTTATTTATATTAATATGTTATTTTT
The DNA here is from genome assembly GCA_023105745.1 of Austropuccinia psidii. Lineage (NCBI taxonomy): Eukaryota > Fungi > Basidiomycota > Pucciniomycetes > Pucciniales > Sphaerophragmiaceae > Austropuccinia > Austropuccinia psidii. Next base: position 54,210,979 of record JALGQZ010000004.1, read on the forward strand.
TATATTTGTGGTCTTTTGGGTATATGAAATTACCTCTAAGGCTCACAAATAGTAATATCCATACTTAACCATATTTCTCTGTTGAGGAATTAGTTTAGGTATTTTTTGAGCTAAATTGGTATAGGAATTTCATGTGATTGATCTAATATTACTATACTATCTTTGAAATAAATTCAGTAAGATTGAATCAATCAATCAAAATTCCTCGTCAAAATTTCATACAAGAACTCAATAGTCAAAATACCAATTGCAAACCCATTAAGATATGAAAAAATATCCAAAAATGTAACAAAAAATATTACAGAACTATTTTTAATAATAAGAATTAAAATTCTGATCTTGAAAACAATTAAAATAAGTAGAAATTCTATAAAAAGGCATAAATTCTTGATTACCTTGGAAAAAAATGAATAAACATTTAAAATAAATTACACCATTAGATCTAACATGAATATATATATATATGACTCTTTATTTTCATATATTGAAACCCAATAATTACTTAGATACCTGTATATATGCACTTTTATGATCAGTGTATATATTCATGGTTTTGAGCTCATATCTTTTGAAATACTCATTATAGAGACTTGATCCAAAATCAAAGTTATCACAAAATTAATTTAAGAATAAAGATATAAACGTTTTTTGGAAATTTAGAAATGAGTGTAAGAATAATAAGGAGAAATTGGTCAAAATAGCAATACCAGTTGACCACTTAAACTTAAACGTGGTCCAAACTTAGAAACAAAGTAGATATTCAGATTTTTGTATTTTATAAATGAAGAATGAAAAATATTTATCATTATATTTAAGCTATAAACTTATGAAATCATGGTTTAAAGTTTAAAATAGTAAATTTTTACAGAAAAGATGAATTACAAGAAAAGTCATCAAAAATAGAGTTTTGATAATTTAATAAAATACTCTTGAAACCTTGGTGAGGAAATTCCAATATAGTAAAATTCACTCTCTGAGCTTTAATTGTGTGAGAAACTGAAAGTTATCAAAGATTAACTTTATGGCTCAAAAAGTATCATTTTTGATATTGAACTGTAATCTTATTTCAAGTTTAACAATCAAAAAACATAATAAGATTGTGGATATTGGTATTTTATTATAAAAAGTACCTTAATCCACGAAAGTAAGTCATATTTAAATCTTATTATATCAGAAAACTAGAGTTAAAGTGATAACTCCAAAAAATGGCATAATAATGAGATAAAAAGGCTTAATAATGATGTAATCATCACCCAACCCTATAATATTTATCAATTCTGTCAAATGGGCTCTTGGGAAAAACAAGAGTGGCCTGGAACTCAGAAATCAGGGAACTCACTTGGAAGAATCCAAAGAATAAAGAAAATAAAAAAAAGAAATGAATTTCTCTAAGAAATATGCAAGCACAAAGATGAGATGCAATAAGAGAAATAAGAAGCCAAATGGCCAAAGAGCCAACCAAGTAAGTCCTTAATCACTGTTTCAACCTGCCAGAAGGAGAAAGTGAATAAGTAAAGGATATGACCACCAATATCCACTAACAGGAAAAGAAAGAAAAGAGAAATGGTGCTAAATGACTGACTTGATAGTATCAGTATTCACCCAACAAAAAAGATAAGATAAATAAAGATAAAATAAAATAAAAATATATTAATTGACTGGGGAAAAAAACCCAGGGTCAAAGAAGGCTTGTATATGTGAAAATTTTAGAGCTTGACTCCTTCAGGCTGGCAGCTGATCTGTATTGATTGTCTGATGGAATGTATACCTTGCCAAATTGAGAAATGAAGTGGGTTGAATGATATTCCAATGGTTTATGATTGAAATAAAGGTCTTGATGAATACAGAATGTATTGAATGAATGTGGTTTCCAAGGTGGATTGATGGAGCACTGACACTTGAAAAATCGTTTTGGAACTACCTCTTGAATAACCCTTGAGAATGAATTTCCTGTATTTCTTTGGAGGAATACTGTGAGTGAGAATATACAATGATGACTTGATGGTGTCATTTATTTTTGAGAGTAATACTTGCCCTTAAGCCTTGATGAATCGACTGGATGACATGATGCCTTGATGTCTTTTTGAAATTTTGAAATAACCCTGTGAAATTGGTGCCATTGGATTACCAGTGAAAAAAAGCTTAATGGTGTATAACACCATTTATGGCACTTTTGGTTAATGAAGGGTGAAAGTGGCCAAAGTTCTTTGGAATGATGCCAGAAGGATATAGGTGAAAAATGGGTTTTGGTGGCTTCAGAGATGACAAAGTGGTTTTTGGATTTTTGGCCAAATATAGCTTATACAGCTTTAGAACTGTATTTGTGCAAAGTGCACAAAACCGGAAATTAAGCCCAAAATGGCCTAATATGGCCATTTAGGCATATTTCCCATATTACATGGGAAAATGGCATAAGATATGCAAATCTGTATTTAAAGCTTAAAAAGCCAAATACAGGCTTTTGGGATGTATTTTCCCTGTTTACTGGAAAATGAAAAAGACTTCCCAGGAAAGGCCAAGTTTTCCCTAGATAGTGAAATTGCCAATTTGGCCAATGATTATGGATATGGGATATCCATGCCATATGGAGGTCCAAGTGGTGAATTTGCATGGTTGTCACAAATACCAGTGGATAAAATAAGTACACTTCTGCTAGAAGAAAGGATCTTTACTATATAAAGAGCCCTTCTTCCTCTTTTTCCCCCTTGGATGCATCCAATTAAATAAAATATAATACTATTAATTATTCAACATATAAAACTGTTGTATTATAAAATAACAAAGCCATATATTGTATTGATCACCAGCTTTTACATGATTAAATCAAGATTTTCTTGTTATTTGTTGAATTTTCTTAAACTCTTTAAAGGAACCTAAAAATAGTAAAAATTGTATTTCTCTTAATTTTTCATTGTAGCTAAAATTTAAATAAGGCATATTTACATTATTAGGTGTAAAATTAATCAAAATTACTTTATTAAGTGTTAAAAGTATGTTATTTTCTCTTAGTAGAATATTTTTCTCTATTATTATTCTTCAATAATTCTTTTATTGATATCTAGATTCAAAATTGGTATTATTATGGTTATAAATTATTTTTTATTATTAAATAAAAATTTCTCACATATTTATTATTGGTTAGTAAAAATAATGAAGTTTTATGATTATATTAATTTATCAAATATTAATATATTTCTTTTATTATATTATTCATCTATTGTTTTATTTTTTTTTAATATTATGAATGTTTTATGCCATAATGAAAATAATATAGTATAATTATAATAGCTTTTAATATTATTATTCAATTATATTAGAAAATTCAGAGTAAAATAAGTAAATAATTGGTAATTTTTACTTATTTTTTCATAGTCAAATTTCACACCAATCACCTAAAAAATAAAATCAATAATCACCAAAGAAACATTTATTATGAATTCAAAAAAACCATATTATCTATATTTTACCACTCCTCATGATTTTTAGGTATATTAAAGACTTCTCAATCAATTAATATTTATACGTATAGATTTTTTCTCAATTTGAAAATTGATCTGTTTCCTCCATAGATATTTACTTTAGTTGATCACTAAAGGCAGGTAGTACAGCTTCTAATCCTTAGTTAAAATCTCTTTTTCAGAGATATTGTGAGCCTTGAGGTATATTTTACATACCCAAATAGGCCACAATTATCTTAAAAAGAAATTTTGAATTATGCAAAACTCATAAGTCATGCATATATCCAAAATTCATCATTTTCAATTTCAGAAAAGATGAATAACTTTTTATTGAGTAAGTAAATCCATGGATTTAAGACCAGATTTGGATTCTACACAAAAATTCACCTAGGGTAGCTCCATAGAGTGAATAAGCTCAATTTAAGTATTTGAGGTGGTAAAATGGAAAATACTTCAATACCACATCATTAATACCACATAAAAGATCCGTGAAAATTTTTGTTTTTCTTGATTTTTAGCCAAAATAATAGGAAAGTGAGAAATCCCATGTTACATATACACTAAGAATAGTGTTATGCATGTTTTGAGCACTTAATATCATGGTATTCTTACATGGACTTTTGGTACACCCATAGTGGATATCTCACTTGAAGCTTAAATTACTATTTTGACGTAAAAATTGGGCAAGGGGGACAAAAGACATCAAAGAGAGCCAGGGTACCCAACTTCTGAGGCCTCAGAGGCGTGGATAGCTCCAGAGCATGGATCCATGGCTCATCTTGGCCCAATTGGTAAACTAAAACTCTTTGGGAACTTGGTTACCAAGTTACAACTACTGTAAAACATCAGAAAATAGCTAATAACCTGCTATTTTGACGTGCCAAGGAGGTAATGAGCTACTTACACTCCTGTAACCATGTCAATTACTAATGACTTTCCATGGATAAACCCCAAAAGAGTAATTAAAACCCTTTTGGGACCCATATTCATTGATTTACCTCATAGCAACCAGCAAAACACTGCTATTTGCAATTCTACGTAGAAATGAGGTAAAACCTTCAAAAATTCATTAAAAATACAATTCTTAATTAATCTTTCTGAAACTTTCAGGACTAAAGGAGAACTGTATTATCTATGGTACAACCAAAAGGAATTACAGTTTTACTAGTAAAATTAAGAGTTTTACTTACAGTCCATTTTTGGATATTCTACGTGAAACACTGAATCTTCAAAAATTCACAGTAATTACAACCTGTGATGAAATTGGCAATAACATTGATAACTTTGAGAAATCAATGATTATTTTAGAATAAAAGAAGATTTACTAGTGTTACTCCTTTTATTCTTAACCATATTAGGGTTGGTAGTCACGTAAAAGCATCAATTAAGTAATTATGATAATCTTACATGACAACAGATGATGCAATCAATAATCCAAAAGGGTTTATTGTTTTCTCACTCACTGGTTTTTCAGTTTGCTCCATGGCACGCCTCTGTGAGCTGTTGTTGACTTAAAAGAAGCCTCTTCTTGCTGTTTTTTCCTTATCATCATCATCTTATAAATTTATTAAACCATTATTACCAACAAGTAAGTATTAGTTCAAGCTATTCTTAAGTGTTTTAAATCTTTCAGAATCAATCAGAAAGACGTGAAATCATAGAATCCAACTATATATTGTTGAAATACTGTTATAAATCATCTTGATCCCTTAAATCCACAATTCTACGTCAAATTTCTCTACTCTTATCTTTCAATAAGTTCTTTGGAGTATTAGTGAGTCATTTATCTTTAATTCTTAAAGTTTTTCTCTAGTAATAGTTTTCTTCAAGAATTATCTTTATAATTATTCTTGCAAAAGATAATTATATATTAAAATAATTTTATTATTTTAATAAAGAAGTTTTTATTATTAAATTCTTCTTGTAATTGATTCTTGTAGACAATTACTTGCTCACTGTTAAAATCACTAGTAGTGCTTAACACGTGAAAGAAATAATTTTTAATTATTTAATTGTGGTTATAATAATATTTTATTATTATATTTCATAAGAACAGACATAGTACTGTTGATTAATAGTAATATTATCATCAGTTTCATAGTCACATCTTACAGATATAAAGCTGTAGTTTCCTTTTATTTCCCCCTCCAGATACTTCCTGAATGAATATTTTTCAATAGGAGCTCCTAAGTGGCTTGGAAGCTACTTGACTATTGGAACATTGGAAAAGAAGAATGTAAATATAATACTAATTACCTTGTAAATTTGATATATAAAGAAATATTGTTGTTTTATTTCAAGTTTCCCAAAAATCCTGCTTATAGGGCTTGGACATTTCTTATATATGAATTAGATTGAAAGAACCATTTGATACAAATATGTTTATAATTTTGGGATTGAGAATTGAAATAGGAACTATCAAATGGTTAATAATTGCTATTCATTGTTCTTTAGAAAAACTATCACATATTTATGACTGGTATTATTTCTTTCCTTCACTTTTTTAAGTTTTTAGAAACTTGACAAGAATTCAAAATTGATTTTTATTAGAATTTGGGAGATATTTAAAATATAGAAGTGTCCCATTTGTATTAATGTAACACTGGTTTTAAAGATTTATTTCTAGACAGTTAATCCAATGCACCTCTGTTGGATATACCCTTGATGGCATATTGAGATAATAACCAAGGGGACTTGACCTGGGGGAGGAAAATGAAGCAAAGAGAAATCATGAGGTATTTTGTATTAATATGGTCTTTTTATATTAATTAGAAAGATTTGGAGTTTGTGGGACTTTCCTGGTGGTCTATACCAAGTTTGATGGTTTTATGTATTTAGTTACTGCACTAAACTTTCCAGGAGATGGGCCTCTAGGGCATTTGGGTGACCAAAATGTAGTGTACAGATCCTGAAAAAATAGTTCCTCTCTCAAATAAATTGCAGTTTCCAGGGAGTGATAGAGAGATTATATTGGCTAATTTGTATTTTAATTCTGGGTGATTACAATGAGTAACTTAATTCAAAAATCTGTGTTACTGGTTGTGAAAAATCATTTCCAATATTGATGAGTAATCTTCATATGGTCAGCTTCTGTTTTACTATTCATTTGAAATTAATACAATTTACTTTTATTTAGCTTCTGAGTATATGATGATAGCATAAGTCTCAATCTTCACAAACAATGAACAGAAAAAATATTTATATAATATAATCAAGCTTAATGATAGGACACAGACTCCTTCAACTTAAATCCCTGTTAGATAAGACTTTGATAAAAATAATGAGGAAATATTTTGTTATTCTTCAAGAAAAATTAAAAAATAAATAAAACATATAAAATATATAAAATATGATAAGGGCTTTGGTAAACCCATGTAAGCACTTTGGTAAAAACACATAAGGGGTTCCCTAGACCCATTTTTGATAAAAAGGAAACAAAACAGAACCCCCTTAAACTCCCAAAAAAGACTTTTTGCACAAAAAAACCCTTCACCCATTTGTTTCACAAATTTTTAAACATCCCCCAAACAAAAAGACCAAAAATCCAAATAATCCACATTATTCCCCCCCAAAAGAATTCTTTTTTTCAAAAAGAGCATTAAAAACCCAATTTCCCAGAGCTTGTCAAACACATTCCCTTTTCCCCAAATACTGCATTTTCCCACAAAAGTCCTGCCTCTAAGCCTCCAAAATTCTCTCATTTTACCTGTTAGATGAGACTTTTATAAAAATAATGAGGAAATAATTTGTTATTCTTTAGGAAAAATTAAAAAATAGATAAAACATATAAAATATATAAAATATGAAAGGGGCTTTGGTAAACCCATGTAAGTACTTTGGTCAAAACACATAAGGGGTTGCCTAGAACCATTTTTGATTAAAATGAAACAAAACAGAACCTCCTTAAACCCCAAAAAAAGACTTTTTGCACAAAAAAACCCTTTAGCCATTTGTTTCACAAATTTTTAAACATCCCACAGGTGCCAGGCTTAGTGTATGATGAAGTAGTAATATAGGTATATACAACTTTGAATTTGACTGTGACACAGATACTTTCAGTTGAGAAAGGTTTATAAATGGTAATTTAAGGGCTTTACTATAAGGAATAGTGGTGGTGAGCACTGCTGAGAGCCCTGGGTGCAGCATTCATCTGTTGGGTTACAATAATGAAGACTAAAATAATTAAAATTGTAACTATGCCCTGTTATTTTCCAAGAGTAGAACTGTTTTGGACATTTGTAATACATAGGAATTCAAGAGCATGATGGGGATTCCTCTTTTGGGAAGAGAAAAAGCCCTTTTTATCCTGAAATTGTGTGATCCTTGAGGTATATTCTACATACCCAAATAGGCCACAATTATGTTTAAAAGAAATTCTGAACTATGCATAACCCATAAGTCATGCATATATTCAAAATTCATCATTTTTGATGTCAGAAAAGATGAATAACTTTTTATTGAGTAAGTAAATCCATGAATATAAGGCCAGATTTGGATTCTACACAAAATTTCACCTAGGGTAGCTCCATAGAGTGAATAAGCTCAAATCAACTCTTTGAGGTGGTAATATGTAAAATACTTCAATACCACATCATCAATACTACATAAAAGATCCATGAAAATTTTTGTTTTTCTCAATTTCACTCCAAAATAATGGGAATGTGAGAAATCCCATGTTACATATTCACTAAGAATAGTGTTATGCATGTTTGTTGCACTTAATATGATGGTTTTCTTACATGCACTTTTGGTACACCCATAGTGGATATCTCACTTGAAGCTTAAAATTCTATTTTGATGTAAAAAATAGGCAAGGGGGACAAAAGACATCAAAGAGAGCCAGGGGACCCAACTTCTGAGGCCTCTGAGGTGTGGACAGCTCCAAAGCTTGGATCCATGGCTGATCTTGGCCCAATTGGTAAGCTAAAACCTTTTCGGAGCTTGGTTACCATGTTACAACTTCAGTAAATCATAAGAAAATAGCAAATAACCTGCTATTTTGATGTGCCAAGGAGGTAAAGAACAACTTAGACTCCTGTAACCATGTCAATTCTTAATGAATTACCATGGATAAATCCCAAAAGAGTAATAAAAACCCTTTTTGGACTAGTATCCATTGATTTACCTCATAGCAACCAGCCATATACTGCTATTTGCAATTCTATGTAGAAATGAGGTAAAAACTTCAAAATTCATTTAAAATACAATTCTTAATCAATCTTTCTGAAACTTTCAGAGCCAATTAATAACTGGATAATTCATATAAAAACCAAAAAAAAGTATACTTTCATATGTAAAATTAAAAGTTTTACTTACAGTCCATTTTTGATGATTCCACATGAAACACAGAATCTTTAAAAATTTACAGAAAATACATTCTGTGACAAAATTTCCAATAACATTTATAACTTTGAGAAATAGATGATTATTTTGGAATAAAAGAATATTTACAGTTTTTACTCCTTTTATTCTTAACCATAAATGGGTTGGTAGTCACGTAAAAGCCTCAATTAAGTAATTATGATAATCTTATGTGACAACAGATGATGCAATCAATAATCCAAAAGGTTTTATTGTCTTCTCAATCACTTTTTTTTAGTTTTCTCCATGGCACACCTATGGGAGATTTCTTAGACTTAAAAGAGGCTTCCTCTTGCTGTTTTTCCAAATCATCACATTATTCAATCATACCTTTAGTACCAACAAGGAAGTATTAGTTAAATCTTTTCTTAAGTGTTTTATTCTTTCAGAAATCAAACAGAAGCACGTAAAATTATAGAAATCAACTATATATTGTTTTAATATTTTTGTAAATCAATTTTTATCCATTAAATCCACCATTCTACGTCAAATCTCTCTACTATTATCTTTTAAAAGGTTCATTGGATTAATAGTGAGTGATTTATCTTAATTCTTAAAGTTTTTCTCTAGTAATAGCTTTCTTCATAAGTTATCTTTATAATTATTCTTGTAAAAGATAATTATATATTTAAATAATTTTATTATTTTAATAAAAGAAGTTTTTATTATTAAATTCTTCTTGTAATTGATTCTTGTGAACAATTACTTCTTACTTTTATAATCACTAGTAGTGTATAACACGTAAAAGAAATAATTCTTTAATTATTTAATTGTGGTTATAATAATTTTTTATTATTATATTTCATAAGAACAGTCATAGTACAGTTGATTAATAGTATGTTATCAACAGTTTCATAGACACATCTTACAAATTGGGTTGAAGGGTCCTCTAGACCACTTCATGTGGAGGAAGTGAATATTTTTCACTTCAAAGCACTGGATTTTGATTTTCACAAGGCCTGTATACTCTGTGTTGGGCTCAGATGTGGTTTTGAAACCACATATGGGCAGGTTTCCCCAATACAGGGTGAAAATTTTCATCTGGGGACCACACAGCCCTCTTCTGACATGTATGAGGCATAGAAATCTGTACAGAACCTGTATGAGACCCCAGTATTGAATTAACTATCAGGTATTGAAGTATAAAAAAGCTTCTTTGTCTATTCGACACCTCATAATCATAGTTATGGGATAGTATCCCACAGTAAAGGTGCATTAGATAAACTGTGGGATTTTAACCTTGAAGATGCTATGACTTTGTCAGTTTTTTGAGGTATTGATCTCAAAGTTGGTTCATTGTGTATCCCTGGATGGGATCTACACAATGGTACCTCATTTAGTATGGGTAAAATGAAATATGGCAAAGTTATGCCATGTTCAAATTTAGTTATCCATATATTTGATTTTCTCAAAATTTGTTTGAAGCTTGTTTGGCCCATACATTTTTTCTACATGAGATATGGGTAAATGGATGGCACCATCAGATAGTCCTGTTGTTCTCTTTCCATAATGACCCCACTTCAAGTATCTCACACTAAAACTGTAGAAGTTAGATGAGAGGTGAATATTTTATTAACCCTTATTTGACCTTATTTTGGGCATAACTTCTGTAGTTTTGGTGCTATCTCAATTTGGCTGGTAACATTGGATAGCCCTAATTTAGAGCTTTAATTTAAATACCCATTTGATTTGGATCAACCTCTTCCTCTGTATTTTAGATGAGAGGTGAAAATTAAGGTTTATGCTCAGCACTAGCTTTGAGCTTGAATAACTTGGTTCTTCTTTCTCCTATTATGATTGGAATTACATATTTATAAAAAGGTTAGTTTTCTCTCTCTTTTGATACCTTTTGGGCTGGTTTGGCTCAGATCCATTGTGAGCCTTGAGGTATATTTTACATACCCAAATAGGCCACAATTATCTTAAAAGGAAATTTTGAATTATGCATAACTCATAAGTCATGCATATATCCAAAATTCATCATTTTTGATTTCAGAAAAGATGAATAACCTTCTATTGAGTAAGTAAATCCATGGATTTAAGGCCATATTTGGATTCTACACAAAAATTCACGTAGGGTAGCTCCATAGAGTAAATAAGCTCCAATTAACTCTTTCAGGTGGTAAAATGGAAAATACTTCAATAACACATCATCAATACCACATAAAAGATCTGTGAAAATTTTTGTTTTTCTTAAATCCACACCAAAATAATGGGAATGTGAGAAATCCCATGTTACATATACACTGAGAATAGTGTTATGCATGTTTTGAGCACTTAATATCATGGTATTCTTACATGGACTTTTGGTACACCCATAATGGATATCTCACTTGAAGCTTAAATTTCTATTTTGACGTAAAAAATAAGCAAGGGGGACAAAAGACATCAAAGAGAGCCAGGGTACCCAACTTCTGAGGCCTCAGAGGTGTGGACAGTTCCAAAGCTTGGATCCATGGCTTATCTTGGCCTAATTGGTAAACTAAAACCTTCTGAGAACTTGGTTACCATGTTACAACTACTGTAAATCTTAAGAAAATAGCAAATAACCTGCTATTTTGACGTGCCAAGGAGGTAAAGAGCTACTTAGACTCCTGTAACCATGTCAATTCTTAATGATTTTCCAAAAATAAACCCTAAAAGAGTAATTAAAACCCTTTTTGGACTTGTATCCATTGATTTACCTCATAGCAACCAGTGAAACACTGATATTTGCAATTCTACGTAGAAATGAGGTAAAAACTTCAAAAATTAATTAAAAATACAATTCTTAATGAAGCTTTCTGAAGCTTTCAGGACCAATGGAGAACTGTATTATCTATGGTACAACCAAAAATAATTACAGTTTTACTTACAATCTATTTTTGACTATTCTACATGAAACACTGAATCTTCAAAATTTACAGTAATTACAACCTGGGATGAAATTGGCAATAACATTGATACCTTTGAGAAATCAATGATTATTTTGGAATAAAAGGAGATTTACAGATGTTACTCCTTTTAATCTTAACCATATTGGGGTTGGTAGTCACGTAAAAGCATCAATTAAGTAATTATGATAATCTTACGTGACAACAGATGATGCAATCAATAATCCAAAAAGGTTTATTGTTTTCTCACTAACTTGTTTTTCAGTTTGCTCCATGGAACGCCTCTGTTAGCTGTTGTTGACTTAAAAGAGGCCTCCTCTTGCTGTTTTCTCCACATCATCGTCATCTTATTATCATTTAAATCATTATTACCAACAAGTAAGTATTAGTTATAGCTATTCTTAGGTGTTTTAAATCTTTCAAAATCAATCAGAAAGACTTGAAATCATAGAATCCAAATATATACTGTTGTAATACTGTTATAAATTCATTTTGATCCTTAAAATCCACAACTCTACGTCAAATCTCTCCATCTTATCTTTCAATAAGTTCTTTGGAATATTAGTGAGTGATTTATTTTTAATTCTTAAAGATTTTCTCTAAAATTAGTTTTCTTCAAGAATTATTATTATAATTATTCTTGCAAAAGATAATTATATATTAAAATAATTTTATTATTTTAATAAAAGAAGTTTTATTATTAAAATCTTCTTGTAATTGATTCTTGTAGACAATTACTTGCTCACTGTTAAAATCACTAGTAGTGTTTAACACATGAAAGAAATAATTCTTTAATTATTTAATTGTGGTTATAATAACATTTTGTTATTATATTTCATAAGAACAGTCATAGTACTGTTTATTAATAGTAATATTATCATCAGTTTCATAGACACATCTTACATTTGGGGGCCTGGCCGTGTTTTTTGAAACTTGTACCCTTAATTAATATATTTTTAAGTTCTAAAATATATTAATTTGAAGAATTTTTCCTTTCATTTTAAAATTAAAATAATTCTTATTTTTGAAATTGTTTTGGAAATATTTTTCATTGAGGAATTTGGTTTAATTTTATACTGTTTTTACATGTGGCTTTTTCCCATCCAAAAACTTATAAAATTATTCTTTGAGTTACTCTGAATTAATTTTCATTCAAAATTGTAAATTTTAATTTTTTTTTCTTTAACAAGAATAATTTTTTTAATATTAAAATATATAAAACTTACAAAAAATCTTCAAAAATATTTTAAAAAGTATAAAAAATAATTTTTTTTAGTGTCTTTAATCAAATACTGTGCAGCTGGCAACAGACTCAGTAAAAGATATATCACTAGTCCAAAATCCGAAGACAGTATTGAGGTGCAAATTGCTAAAAGAGGCACCTTATTTAACTCAGAAAAGGCTAAATTACCACCAAAAGGTGTGTATTTTATCTTATATTTCACCTTTTATCTTTAAGTTGATGTGAAAATGGTGCATACCAGAAATGGAAGCAACTATTCAGTCCAACCAGATGGATGTGGACAAGCAAGAGGGAAGACCAAATCCAGAAGTGCCAAGTCTTCCACAAGAACGACACATTTGGAGGATGCCAGAGTTTCCCCCCATTCCCCAAGGTCTGTACCAACAGATTTTGGCGTGAATTCTGAGCCTTAACTGATTCATGACCATATTTCCAGGGCTGAACCATTTTCAAGTGGCAGCAATAGAAATATATCAATGCCAGTACAAAAATTGGTTCAGAGCAGCCAAAGAAGAGGAGTGGGAAGTATGCCCAAGCCTTTGGCAGGGGGCCATGAACTCCTACTTACACATCAAGAGCTTTCTGGGTCAGGAGAAGACCATAGAACTCTTAGGAGGATGGAGCCCCCTGTCTTGCAAAGACAAGGTCAAAAAGATAAAGAATTGGTTGTAAAACCAAAGTCTTTTATCCATAGACCAGAAGAAGGAGCTGGAAATGACTCCAGATTTGGAGACAGAAGCCCCAGTGGCGTCTACCAGCTCCAAAACAGCTCCAGAAGTATCCAAAGACAAGCCCAAAGGACCTAAGAAGAAGAAGAGAGGTCCCAAGAACCATCAAGGCAAGGGCAAAGGCAAAGCCAATTGGCACAGACCTTACCCACAAGGGTACAGGATCCCCAAATTGGAGCCTTCAGCCATGGACAGTGTGTTCAACATGGCCAGAACTCTCATGGAATTCACAGCCAAGGAGCAGGAAAGGATGAACAGGACTTTTTGACGCAAATAGATCATGTACTGTGGGAACTCCTCTTGTGTGGGATTAAAATGAGGCAGTACCTGGAGGGGGAAATCACAGGTAACTAGTTTTGAATTGCTAATAACTCCTGTAACCAAGGGTGGCAAGGGTGTATTGCCTGCCCCTCCTAAAATACTGAACAAAATCTTCCTTGGAGCTCACAAACCAAAATAAAATTAGTAAGTGGCTTTAAAACTGCAGAAGACAAAATTCAGCAGTCTCAGATCAGACCTATTCAATAAATAATATGAAAAATAATGTCAGTAATTTGGTTAATTTTTAGATTTAATGAAATACTTGTCTGTTTTAATTTTAATAGTTTTTGGTGAAATTGAGGTGAGTTGTTTCTTCTTTGTTATAATTCCTTGGTAGGATGGGTTATTTAAGGTTTTCTGGAAAATTTGATTGGTGTTGATAAATGTAATTTTGTTAAGGTATAGTTATAATAGAGTAAAATAATTTTTGAAAGGTTTGTTATTTTTTTAAGAGTGTTTAATAATAAGATAAATTTTATTTGTTGAATTTAAGAGGTAAGGTTCTTTGATATTGAATTTTTAAAGGGGTAAGTTATTTTTTTTAAGTCTTGATAATGGTGTTAATTTTACTGGATAAAGTATTTTAATAGAGTAGTAACCCTAATATTGGGTACTGGATAATTTTTATTTTTATTTTAATAATAATAAGATTCCAATGAGCTTAGCTACTGGGTAATCTTCAACACTATACTTCCACTGAGCTTAGCTACTGGGTAAGTAAATTAACTATAATTTGCTGGACTACCTCCCAGGTGAGGGATGAATTATTCCTATGCTCCTACTGTGAAGTGGATATAATTTGCATGGGGGGGATTTTGAAATTTGGGTGGAGAGAGCCCCTCTATTTATACCTTTTGGGAGCCCAGGGGGGCCTCCATGGGAGCTGTCCTTTTCCACTTTAATTCCTCTTTATTTCATCATGTGACTCTATTTTTGGTGAGGACCTTTCTTGCATGGGTCAGGTGATTTAAGGTTTGGTGATAATTTTCTCTCTGCACAGCCTCCATTCATCACATGATTGTCTTTTGGTGAACTGATTATGATGTGATATTCTTGGATTTTCCTTGCATGCATGAGGTGATTTCATTGTGGCTGAGGATTTTTCTTGTGCACAGCCTCTTTTCTGTCACATGATATTCTGTTAGTGGATGCAGTATCACATGATGACCTTGTAATTACTTTGCATATGTCCTATTTTAGGTTTTGGTAGAAGTGGCTATGTAATTTATGCAGATGTCATGGTTGTTTTTCTTCTTTTTGAACTTTAAAATGGAGTCAGGTGATAATTTCTTGCACTGGTGAATTTACTGTTATGAGATGATGTGATTTTTGATTTTGACACATGCTGTGCATAGTCATGTGGTTGAGATTTAATTGGAATTGTGTACTGCATGCAGCCTGTTGTAACTAGCTTTGGTTTGCATGAGGTGATGAGTGGTGTAAATAATTTTGATTATGTTTTAAGGTTTTAAGTGGGGTTACTGTGGATATAAGATAAGGTACTCCTGTGGCTGTGTTGTAAATGAGCTGCAGGAATTCCATGGAGTTGAGCTTTGCATCATGTGACTTTTCTATGTGGAGTTTTAGGTTGCTGTGTAATTCATGCAGGTGTCCTTTCCTTGCTGCATGAGTCCTGTGGCTATAAGGGGGTGTAATTTAAAGGGTGGTACCTTGTTTGTTGTAACTAGTTTACTATATGTAACTTGATTTTTACATATGCATAATGAAATTGAATAATTTATTTAAACACATACACTTCCCTTTGGTGCCTGTGCAATGGTTTTATGAGTTAAATCCAGCTTCTTGCTGTAAAATTGACCTTTTGGGTGTAAATTTGAGTGTAAGTCTGCCTGTAGGCTGGATTTACTGCTGTTATGGGGTAATATGAGCTTGAGCCTGGTGAAAGAAAAATGGTATGGAATACCACATCCCCCTCTCCATTTAATGCTGTCCCCAGCATTCCAGGTGAGAGCTCTCTATTCTTCATCTGATTCTGTGGTTTCCTCCAATACCTCCTCCTCATTTATTGATTCATCTTCTTCACTTTCTTCTTCTTCTGTGTCTTCGTTTGTGTCTATCAACTTTCCTCTTGGGTAAAACCTTTTGACTTGAGAGGCTGCAAATCTTCTTGCTAATTCTGTTCCATCCAGCTCCTCAAGTTCATATGGTCCATTGTTTATTTGTCTGATTACTCTGTAGGGTCCATTCCATTTGTTTTTGAAAAGTAGTCCCCAATTAGTTTCTATTGCTTTGTTGTAAACCAGGACCAAATCTCCTGGATTGAGTGGTGACCTTAGTTGGTGTGCCATTCTTTTATCCCAATATTTCATTGAGTCTTCCCTTGATTTTTTGAGTTTTTCTGCTGCTTTCCTTCTCATTTCTTCTTTCCCTTCTAATTGTTTAGCTCTGGCTTCCAGTAATTCCTCAGTTGTGGATATTTTATGCCATTCTACTGATAAAAATGTTTTTGTTTCAATGTCAATTGGTAATACTGGTAGTTGTCCAAATTGGAGCTCATATGGTGAGACACCAGTTGTCCTTTTAGTTGAGATTCTGTCAGCCAATGTAACCAAAGGTAGATATTTTTTCCATTTTCCTCCATTTTCTCCACACATCTTGATTAATGCATCTTTGAGTTGCTTATGGCCCCTTTCAACCATTCCTTGAGACTCTGGGTAATAAGGTGTGGTGACTCTGATCCTTGATCCTGCTTTCTTTACTGCATCTTGAAGTTCTTTTCCAAACTCTGGCCCCCCATCAACAGTTACTTCTTTTGGTGAGCCATACCTGCATATCCATTCTGAGGTGAACCATTCTGCAACTACTTTTGCTGTTAATTTGACTAGTCAAACTGTTTCTGGCCATCCTGAAAAATCATCTCTGGCCACAACCATATACTTCCATCTTCCAGATTTGATATGGACTGCATCCATACTGACTCTTGCAAAGATTGTTGATGTTGCTGTAGATTTTCCTTGTTCTCTTTGTAAGTTTTGACTTCTCTTTTGGCAGGCTAGGCAAGATTGAACCCATTTCTTGACTGATTTCTTCATTCCTTCCCACCAAAATCTTGCTTTAATTCTTCTGTAAGTTTCATTTTCCCCTCTGTGGCCCATGTCTTCATGAAGTGACTTTAAAATGTAGCTTTGAACTTCTTGACTTGATATCACCAATTGAGGGTTTGGGTTATTTCTTCTTTTAAGCTGGCCATCTTCCAAGAAAAAGTTGGGTGACCTTCTTTTGATACTTCTAAATTCTTCTTCTTTGCTTGATTGTGTTTTTTTCATTGTACTTAAGTATTCTTGCATTCTCTTCCAAAATCCTTCTTGTTTGGTTGGTACTTGTACTCCTGAAAAATGGAGTGAATTTACATTCTTGGCCCCAAATCCAGGGTGTGGCTTGATCCAATCTTCTTCTTCATCAAATTCTTGTGCATCTTCATCTTCTTCTTCTGAGTTTTTTGGTCTTCTGGATAGCCCATCTGGAATAGTGAAAGTTTTCCCTGGTTTGTGTACCAAATCAAAGGAAAATAGCTGAATGAAAGCCACCCATCTTGTCATGGGGGCATTGGGTAAGCAAGGGGTGTTGATCATTTCAATTAAAGCCTTGGCATCAACTTGTAATTCAAAATGTTGTCCCCAAAGTATTGTCTGAAGCTTCTTGAGAATTCTTGCAACTCCACAGAGTTCCAATTTGGGTTGTGAGTATTTTGATTCTAATTTTGAAAAAGTTATTGATTCATATAATACTGGTCTGTCCTTTCCTTTGTCTTCTTGAGTGAGTACTGCTCCTGCAGCAATGTAGCTTGAATCTACTGCTAGCTTAATTTTTCCTGATCCTTTGTCATAATCCAATTTCTTGAGAGTTATTTCTTCTCCAACTATTCTTCTGAGCTTATGGAAAGCTTCTTCACATTTTTGATCCCAATCCCAGTCAACATCTTCTCTGGTGAGCCTTCTGAGTGGTGATGCAACTTGTGAGAAGCTTTCAATGAACATCCTTACATAGGCACAAAGTCCAAGAAATCCTCTTATTTCCTTTTTGTTGAGAGGTGTTGGCCAATTGTGAATCTTGTTAATCTTTTGTTTTGAGATTGTTCTTCCTTTGAATGATACAACATGCCCTACTATGTCCAAAGCTGGAACACAGCATGCAAAGTTGGATCCTGAGATAGTAAGTCCTGCTTCTTCAATCCTGAATAAAACCCTTTCTAAGGTTATGGCATATTCCCATATAAATCTTCTTATTGAGGGGTTTTCTGGTAGTGTTTCTTGGTTGTAAAGTGATCTTGGTCCTTTTATTCCTCCATAATCAATAAATATTCCTACACTTTCTGGTATTTCTTCTTGGAGTATCCAGGTCATTTGGGCTTGGTATACTGCTACTGAGTTGGTGGCTCCTTGGGGTAGTCTTGTGAGTTGCATCCTTCCAAGGGGTGTTTCAAAAGTGGTGAGGGGTCTTGTAGTGACATCTAATTCTCTTTCATCATATCCTCCCATGATGTCTCCTAGTCCATAGCATGCTCTTCCTGCAAATGCATCTACAAATTCTTCAATATGAGGTGGTAAGCCAGCATCCTTGATGGTGACTTTGTTGAGTTCTTGAAGGTCATGGACAATTCTGAGTTTTCCATTTCATTTGGCCACACAAAATATTGGGCTTGTGTAGCTTGAAGTGGATTGCTTATAGAGTCCAGTCCTGATTCTTTCTCTGATTAATTCAGTAAACTGTGGTAAAATTGATTTGGGTATGGGAATTGGCTTCTTCTGCCAAGGTTCATGAGGTATTACTGGTATCTTGTAAGGTTTTCCATATGAGTGTTTGAGTAATCCTCTTTCTTCTTCACAGAAGGCTATTGCTTTTTCCCTTAAGGTAATAACATTTTTGAATAAATTGATTTCTTCATTTGATAACCATCCTGGTGGGCCAAAATTTACTGCTTGCAGTCTTTCATGGGTGACCTTGAAGGTTTCTTGAAATATGGGTGTATTTGGTGATAAGGGTGTTTCATAAGGATCTCTTGACAAAGGTGGTCTTTCCAAAGGTGGGTTAAGGTCTTGAGGCATTGGCTCATTGACTGGTCTCACCTTCTTCAGGACTGATTTGTATTTGGCTGCTAAAATTTGGTGATCCATCTTTAATTAGTTATTTTGATTCTTCTTCTTTCTTTTAATTATTTTCAAGAATTTGCTAGTGTCCTGAAATCTTGAGGTCTTCACAATTCTTCTTTCTTCTTTCTTTCATAAAAAATGTAGTTTAAGGTCATACAGGACCTACAACTAGGTGTGTAACCCCTGTATATTAGGTATACAAGTCCTGCAGTTCAAGTCATGCAAGGACCTCCTGGCCTAATCCAAGGGCTTATCTTTATTCTTGAGCTCCTTTGGGCTTGATTTTGGATTCCACTTGACTCTTGTTTTATTCTTCAATCTTCATGATTCCCAATTGATGCAAGATTATTCTAGTTGTTTCATTTCTTGATAAGTAATTTTCCTGTCTTCATTGATGGCTTGAGACTTCACTTTGTTCATTTTGGCCAATTTGATAATGATAAACACCTGTAAAACCCCTTGTTCCTGTTACACAAAGGGAGCAGTTTATTGTCATGCTGAGGACAAAGATGGTCTTTCAGCACTTCTCCTGACTAGGACAATCCCCTCCAGCTTCTTGGCTGTTATTATTTTTATAAGTTTCCCTGCCCAAGTCTACAGGGGAAGCAGTTTACTGTCATGCTGAGGACCTCTTGAGTCTTCAAGCTTCTTTAAAATCCCAAGGGCAATTTGAGTTGAGTGTTTTACATAATCTTGTTGGTCCATCATGTTGAGTGAGTCCTGAGTTCATAATTAATCCAGTGAGTAATCCTTCATTCCATAAATCCTGACCACTTCTTCTTGAATTCCAAATGAGTTTCAATCCAGAATCAAATAAGTGTCCAAGGTCTTGTGTTGTCCAAAGGTCAATCCATAAGGAACCCCTGCTTTTCTTCATATATAATCTTCTTCATTTTCAGTATTCTGAATAATTGTCCTATGATAAGTTGCTTCCCAATTCTCTTGATATTTCTTAAAAATAATTTATGTCCTTTTTTTTTTTATTCCTGAATTATTCCTGTTATAAAGAAATGAAAAATAAAAAAATTGTAATAATAAGGTGATTTAAAATTGTTTTTAATATTAATTTATTGATATTTTTTAATAATATTTGTTTGGATAAGGGCCCCCCTCTCCATTTAAAAATCTTGAGTTGGTTTTCAAATTTTGAAGAGGATATGTTCTCATTCCCCCAAAACTTCCACTATAAGGGATAGTGTAAGAAATAAGTTTACCCACCCCTTATTTTTTATAGTGATTTTGATAAGAATAAATAATGCTACATAAAATTTACATTGTTTTATTTTGAGGATGATTCAATAATAAGTTGTTTTTTTTTTTCACTGTAAGTATAAAATAGTCATTAAATGAGATATCAGAGTAAAAATCACAATTTAAAAGAAATAAACCTCAATCACAATTAAGATCATGGAACTTTTTGGTTAAAGGTGGTAATTTGTGCCAATCAGTAAAAATTGGTGCTCTTGAGAGTATTTATAATTAATATTACATATTTGAATGATCATAATTTGGGTCCTTTATTCATATAATGACCCTTATGATGCCACAACTCTTCCTTTTGGAATCATCATTGTGACTCAGACTTTATTTCAAGTCCATCCCCTTTATGGTTCAGATTTTCTGTTACCCATAAATGCATTTGAGTTGTTAAAAAAATATAAACAGTGAAATTAAAAATTTGTACAGTTAAAAAACTCTTGTTTGATTTTTGGGGGGCTTTTAAATTCTTTTTTGAATAAATAGCACATTGAGGTGTTATTAATATGTAAATTCCCCAAATTATGTCATCAATTTATGAGTTTTTTAATATAAATAGCTCCATTAGAGTTCAATTAATGCCTTCATGGCACAAATACTTCTTCTTTTCAAACAAGTTCCAATCACTTTCTTGTAATTGAAGAAATATTTCAAATAAATTGATCTTTTTTTTTTTTAATTAATTATTTTTATTTTATTTTTTTTTTTGAGTGGAAAAAATATTGAGCCAACTTAATGGCTCTTAAAGTAATACTAGAAGAAAAAATATGATGAAGATAAAAAATAATATTCTTGAGAACTTGACTGGGATATGCCCCTCATTCTCAGGTAAAATAAATAAATAGTTGAATTTTGGGATAAAAAATAAGATAAAAATAAAAATAAAAAAAATATGTTCAAAAGCTTAAGTCAGTATATCTTTCCAATTCTTTTTTTTTATAATGACATAAAATTATAAAGTAAAAAAAATAAAGTAAAATAAAGCCTCAGGTAGTTTATAGTCTTGCCTAGGACTTATCCTCCTTTGATAGTCCTTGTTCAATCTTTTTGAATATTTTAAATATGCAGTTTATGGTCTTTCCAAGGACCATTGGTTGATTTTTCTTTCATTTTTTTGAGTCCTTGTTGAGAATTCATATGGTGGGCAGTTTATGGTCTTGCCAAGGACCATTGGTTATTTCTTTTTGTTGATATTCTTGATGATATCCTGAGGAATTTCTTGATCCTTGAAGGGGCAGTTTATGGTCTTGCCAAGGACCATATCTTGTGTCCAGGCACTTCTGTTTGATACTTTTGGTTTTCATGACATTTGATTTATCTTCAAAGCCAAGTTGTAAATTGAATTCAACAGTTTATAGTCTTGTTAAAGACTACTTTTCACTTTAAAAGCACTTTCAATGTTATAAAATCAGAGAAATATTTTCATGATGAACACCTGTAGCATTCAAAATAAAATATGTCAGTATAATATGTTATCAAATATAATAAAAAGCATAAAAAATGCCAGTTTAAAGCCTTTCTTAGGGCTTTGCATTGTCCTTTATAGCCCTGTAGCCATATCCAAATTTAAATATGTCAGTTTAATTCAATATTAAAAAGAAAATGAAAAAATTCCAGCAGTTTAATGTCTTGCTGAGGACATTTTATTGTTCTTTATAGCCTATTTTATAGTCCTTTTGTAATCTTTGTTGTTTTTCTTTCTCAGACCTGTAGCAATCCAAGATAAGAAATGTCAGATAAATTCATAATTTATAAGAAAGAATAAAGACAAAACATCAGTTTTAAGCCTTGATAAGGGCATTTCCTTTATAAGTCTTAGGTCTTTTCCATTTGTAGCCCTGTAGCATAAAAAATAAATAAAAAATAAATGAAGTCAAATAAATAAGAAAAAACCAGCAGTTTAAAGCCATGCTGAGGGCTTTTATTTTTTAGAGCCCTGTAAAAAAGTAAACAATAATTATATATTTTTTTTCTTAATTTGAAATAAAATAAGAAACCAGCAGTTTAATGTCTTGCTGAGGACTTTACTGTTTTGTATGCCCTGTAGCATAAAAGAAATAATTAGAAACTTAAATAATAAAGCTTAAAAGTAATAAATGAATAAAGCAGTTTTAAGCCATGCTGAGGGCATTTTTGTTTATTTCAACCTTCTTAAGTCATTAGATATATATATATATATACTATTTTTGTTTTGTTTTGAAATATTCCTGTATCAAAAATAGAAAATCATGTTAGCATTGATAAATGAAACAAGAATCAAATAATGAATAAAACAAAGCAGTTTTAAGCCATGCTGAGGGCTCTTTTGTCATTTTTTTTCCTCATTCTATAATAAAAAAAACATGGTTAGTCAACTAATTGAATCATAAAAAATAAAATAAGCAGTTTATAGCCATACTGAGGGCTCTTTTATCATTTTTTTCCCCTCATTCTATAATAAAAAAAACATGGTTAGTCAACTAATTGAATCATAAAAAATAAAATAAGCAGTTTATAGCCATACTGAGGGCTCCTTTTTGTTTTGTTGTATTTTATATTGCTTTGTTCTCCAAAGCCTATAGGAATTGAGGATAGGAGTTTTCAGATAATTCATAATTATGAAAAGAATAACAAAACATCAGTTTTAAGCCTTGATGAGGGCTTTTATGTTTATGTATTTATTGTTTAATTTTATTTTTTTTATTTTTTTTTATTTTTTTTTATTTTATTTTCTTTTTTTAAAAATTATTATTTATTATTATTTTTTTTTTCTTTTTATTATTTTTTATTTTTTTATTATTTTTTTTTTTTTTGAAAAAAAGCATTTTATTGTGCTTTAAACCACTTTTACATGGTTTATTCTTCTCCTATAATATCATGTGGTATAGTCTGTTAATGAAGCCGGAGGCTTAGCGCTGCAAATACCCTCAGAAGCCTTTCGGGTAGGCCGTTTCAATCTCAATGGGTGTTATAGCACCCCGATTGCAGCCTCGGGCGATTGTCTCTTTCTCTCCGAGACATCTTGGATGGAGAACATCATTGTGAGCTGTTGTTTTTTTTTTTTATTTTTTTTTTTAAAAAAATCTTTTACTATTCTTTATTTTTTATTATTGATTATTTTATTTTATTATTATTTTTTATATTTTATTTACTTTAAACCACTTCGTGTGGTTCGTACGTTCATATGTGGGTGTTTCCACCCCCCTACTGTGTTAAAGAGGTGAGTTGTTTGGGCTGTATTTTACTATTACTCCTTGGAAGTGTTTTGACAGGTGTTACAATTTCTTTGAAAAACTTTAGGTCGGGTGGCTTTGGGTTTATTGTTAACAGCTCATTCCTCAAAGACTGTCAGACGCTTCAGATGGGTCAACAGTTTCCGCTTCAAAACGTTCATAACTCAAAGGTTTGTTACTAAGCATTCCACAGGCTCCAATGTGCTCCTACCCAAGTGAGTTGATAGTAGTGGCCTGTAGAATCCATTCCCGGACTAAACCCACCAGCTTCTCACTTGTCGTTTTTGAGGGAGTTAGTGAGTGGTTTGTACTTACCGCACTATGCAGCTGTCATACTAAATCTATTTGTCTTTTTTGTATTGATCTTAAGTATTTTTTCCTTTCTTGCCGAGTGCTTGCTGCCTTCCTGCAGGTTTTTTCAAAGCAAGTCACTGCCACAGCTATACGCAATAAAGACCACCGTTTCGCTTAGTAGGCTATTATAATGGCTTTGGCAAAATTTCCACTACTTTTCCTGGTGTAGAGGATGCTTCTGGAATCCTGCTATGATCTTAAGTAAGGTAAGCTACTGATTTCTTAGGGCTTGCAGATGGCCGTTGGTTGATTTTTTTGCATGTTCGCTTTCATCAACCGAAATCAAAAGACTGTTTGTTCTTGGTAGCATAAGAGTTACCCAGCAAGTTAGGCTAGGAGGAGACTCCGGGCCCAACTTATCTTCACAAGGTAGTCCCATTTTATTTAACTCTTAGGGTTTAATTTATCTGACCAACCTAACGCTTCCCTTTCTTCTGTGTGGAAGTGCTTGTTGACGTAGTGGTATATAACTAACCTTGTCACGTCTTCCTTAATTTTAGTTCAACCTCTCGCATTCTCGGCACCGTTTTCCTCCCTAGTTGAAGATGCCCGAGACTATCAATTGCCGGAGGTTGATGGGGGCTTTCCTCCCAGAGGTAATAGCCAACTGATATAAATAGCAGCTATCTTGCTGCCGAATCCTCCCTCACTTGCTCAAGCCAAACTTCGAATAACTTAATATTTTTTTTTCTTCTGGTATTGTCAGTTTCCAATGTTATTAGCATTATAACGATTTGCTGATTTACAATATATTTTTCAGTTTTTGTTTCCAAGCCTTGAATCCACAGATGGGCTCGGGTTATCATTGCTATGGGTCTTGCTTCAAAGATTTCATAAACGCTTTCCCTCCCGCGGAAGTCGAGCGTATGATTTTTGGTGATCCGTCTCTTCCTTCCCTTAACGCCTCCTTGTTGGATTGGGCTTCTGCCTCCACAAAGGATCCTTCCTCGCCTCCTGCCCTGGCTTCTTTTTGACGATATTCATCCCCTTCGTATTTGGAAGATATTCCTGAATCCGCGATGGCGTTTTATGCCTTCATCGAGGGGGATTACAATCCACGACTTTTTGTTCCTGATCCTTTTGATCATTTCCTAGGTAAGGAGGTGTCTGCTCCTTCTGCTAAGGACATGAGAACCCTTCCCATTTCCCGAAAAAAGAACCATCATTATTTTCTTTGACCTCCCGACTCCACTGGTTGTGTTATAACTTCTTGTTGATTATACTAGGTTAGTTAGTGCTTCGCTCTTATCTTATTCTATTTTGATGTGTATATAGCTAACCCAAACATATATTCATCTGTATATAATTATGTCGTTTATACTTATATATATATTTATTTATACTGTAGTTTCTTGTTTGTTGTGACTCAATGTGCTAGCCTTTAGGCATGGCTATCTAGCTGCCAGCACTCCAAGATTGATGTAATTCGTAGTAAAAGTAATGAAGATAAGGATTAACAAAAAATATAATTAATCAGAGCGCGATCCAAAGAGCCTTTTTTTTTTTTTTTTTTTTTTGATTAATTAATGGTAAGCTCAAAGGAGCTCCAACAAGGGAGAAGTAATTGGTTCGTAAAAAAAAAAAAAAAGACCCATTTTGGATTCGCTATAAGTTACATAGTTAAGTAATATTATGTATGATTTAAACTAGCGACTAAGGATGCCTTCTTTTTAATTATACATATATATCTATTGATTATGTTTTTCTTTACTCTTTTATTTTTTCAAATATTATATTCTTCGAAGTTTTTTTTTTTTTTTTTCAACTAAAAAAATAAAATACATAAAATAAATTATTCAAATAAGCTAAATAATTTTTTAAGAGTAATAAGGTACTAAGATGCTAAAAGTTCAAACGATAGGAAAACAAGAAAAAATAATAATATAATAATAATAAGGGATAAGACAATAAAATAATAAAACAATAATGTTCTGGCCGAATTTATATTCTAAATTGATTCTTGGTGATATGTCCATCAGATATTTTATTTTTTATCTTTTATTTTATTTTATTATTTATTTATTTTATTTTATTTTATTTTTTTTGATTTTCCAGATGACTATCTGTGTATTTGGTTTAAGTATGAATTAAGTGGAGACTAATGTTTTATTTTTTAAGCTTTATCTATTTATCTATTTATTTTGATTATTATTATTATTTTTTTGTTTGATGAATAAAAAAAATAAAAAAGTAGGATAATATAAATAGTGAAAATAAGAAAGAAAGCCTGTCAGCCTGTGACTCAAAACCAGAGCACAAGCATGACAGCCAAAATACCATAAACCAATGGTATAGCCAAAATACCACCAAAACATGGAGCTGAGCAAAATTAGCTCAAAAGGTATCAAAAGAAAGAGGAAACTCACCTCTTCCTGAAAATATAAGTCCCATCACCATAGGACAAGAAATAACAAAGTTATTCCTGCTCAAAGTTATTGCTGAGCATAAACCTTAATTTTCACCTCTCATCTAAACTCTAGAAGGAGAGGCTTAACCCCATCAAATGGGTACTCAAAATGAGGCTCTAAGCCAGGGCTATCCAATGGTACCAGCCAAACTGAGCTAGCACCAGTATTACTTGAGTTATGGTCAAATTCAGACCAAATAAGGGTGAACAAAACATTCACCTCTCATCTAACTTTTACAGTTTTAGTGTGAGACACCTGAAGTGGGGTCTTTTTGGAAAGAGCACAATCAGGGCTATCTGATGGTGCCATCCATTTCCTCATAACTCAACTACAACAGAAGTTATTGGCCAAACAAGCTTAATACAGCTTTTGACCAGACCACGCCAATGTACAAAAATACTTGTACATGGGATAACTTTGTCATATTTAATGATAACCATGTCAAGTTGGGTACCATTGTGTAGAGCTCATACAGAGCTATTCAATGAACCAACTTTGAGCTTGATATCTCAAAACCTGACAGAGTTATGACCATTTTAAGGTCAAAATCCCACCTGCTGTCAGATACAGCCTTACCATGGGATAATATCCCTTAACCATGAATATGAGGTGTCAAATAGACGAAGAAGCATGTTTTACTTCAATACATCATATGTCAGTCAATACTGGGGTTCCATACAGTTTCTGTACAGCATTCTACGCGTCATACACATCAGAATCAGGTTGTGAGGTCCCCAGATGAAAATTTTCACCCTGTATTGGTGAAAACTGCCCAGATGTGGTTTCAAAACCACATCTGAGCCCAATACAGGGTATACAGGCTGTTTGCAAACCACAAGCCTGTCATAGAGAGTGAAAAATCTTCACTTCCTCTACGTGGAAAGGTCTAGCAGCCTTTCCACCTCAATTTTAGGATAAAAGGAGGGCTTTTCACAGCCAAAAGCCTTTCCTCATCCTGCTCTTGAATACCCTACATAGTAAACTGTCAAAAACAGTTTTACTCTTGGGTAATAAACAGGTATACTCTTAATTTAAAGTATTGTAGTCTTTATTATTGTAACCCAACAGGTAAAGCTGCACCCAGGGCTTTCAACAGCGCTCACCACCACTATATTTCTTATAGTAAAGCCCCTTTATTATTAAATTAATCCATCCCTAACCCTTATAAAACTATTTTAAACTATTTTCCACGTGTCACAGTCATAGTTTTAGTTGTAAATAGCTTTATTTCCACTTCAACATAGACTCATCCTGACATTTTGGGGGCCTGGCCGTGTTTTTGACTTTTTTTTGGACCTTACAAGTAAGTCTTTTCTCTGTTTTATGACTTATTAACCATTGTTTTATCCTTTTTTAGGCGTAATTTCTTTATTTAAATATATATATTATATATATTTATCCTTTTTATATACATACTCATATTATAAGAGTATTATTCACGTGGCTAATACCCACTGAATTTAATTATTTTTGGCGTGTTTTGTATATAAAAACACATAAGCCATTAATAAAGTCCTGTATTCTTGACTGAATAAGGACACCTCTGACTGAAAAACCATCAGTTAAGGCGTGGATTAAGTGTATTTTTAACTCAATAACACTTATACAGAACCACTTGTACAGAATACACTTGAAAACCACAAGTGTATCTGAGGGATACTGACACACAAACAGTGTGACAGGACACCATAAGCTGTATTTTGACGTGAAATTGTTAATTCAATTACACTGTCATTATACAAGGGCATACTGTAATAATATACAAGCCCAGAGGCCATTCTTAGACGTGCAAAACCAGCCTTTTAAGAAGTCTTAACTGACATAAGCCCTCTTTTTCCTGTTTTGATTCAGTGGAAGAAAACTACATCCCACTTGAAACCCAGTCACAGGCCAACACACCAGTGACACCCTCAGAACCAGAGGGCAGCAAGGGTAAAGGAAAAAGGCTTAGTGAAGGCCTCATTACAGCCAAGAAGTGGACACCAATAGCCACTCAGAGGAGTAGAAAACCACGAAACTCTGCTTCAATACAAGGTAAACCAACCTTAACCACTTGTACAGGGAAGATTACAATTATTAACCCAGTTGTAACCTCCAAAGGCAAACTGCCCAAATCAGCAGATAACAAATTTGTACAAGGCACAGTCAAAGGTAAACACCCTAAGAACATAAAGTTTTTGACTGCTTGCAAACACTGATATGTCCCCTGCATGCCTCAGAGACCTTGGCTTCCAAAGGAACCAGCCAGAGGATAGAGCAGGAATGTCTAGAACCAGAAGACCTGAAAGAAGACACATTGGACACAGTGGTGGATGGCAAAACAATGAGGTAGATAATATCAACCTTGCCATTCACACTCCAATTCAACAGAAACCTTGAACCAGAGGACTGGAAGGATATGGATCAAGTTCTTCAAATCCACCAACTCCTCAAAGATTTGTTTCAATGGAGCATGGACAACAAGAGGTTCAACCTAGCAACTCACTGGGCAGAACTGGGATCAAGTTGCCAGAAGATCTGTCTCAAAGAGATAGAATTCAAGGACCTTATGGTAATCACCAAGGGTTGGAACCCTACCAGGCCGCACAGACTCCTGGAGGCAAGGGCACAGAGGATAAGGGAGAATCAAGCCACTATCCAAGCTATAGAAGAACAGTTAACCCAGACAGGGCCTACTCAGATTCCTTCAGGTTCACAAGGAGCAAGCCAAATCAGCTCTCCAGTGGCTTCACACCATTCAGAAACCAGCAGATCAGTGGCCAAGAGTCACCATTCTTCACAATTCCAGGAAGTTTCCAGGAGAAGACAAGGCAACAAGGGCAAGAACAAAGCCTCCTTCAACCAGAGGAGGAAAGAGTCAGACCCCATGATCCAGAAGCTGTTAGATTTGGTAAAAGAAGTACACAAGAACCAGAAGTAGTTGTAAACCACTCTAGAATCAGTAGTCCTAGTAATAGAAACATTACCCCCACTCAGACTGAAAATAACATTATCACATCTGAGAGCAACATCAACAGTGACACACTGTGGTTGCAAATGTCCCAATATGCTGAGCAATCTGCAAAGCAGGCTGCAGAATTTGCATCTGCCCAAGAGAGGATGAGAAAAACTCAAGCCTCATTGGAGCAGATAGTTAAAAACCTTCAGGAAGGATATGCTCAACTGAGCAAAGCCACTGAAGAAACCAACAAGAGACTGAATCAAGTCTCTGAAGAACAACACCATAGCAGCAGGGACAGGGAGTGTCTCAACCAAGACATCAACAAATTGTTAGATGCCTACCATAGCTTAAAGCCCCAACCACAAGGCCAAGCTATGGAGAATCCATATCAACCAGATAACATCAAACCAGATGCCATGTTGTTGAATAAGGCAAGATCTCCATCACAATACCAGGATGGGGATGGCATGTCTTATTCAGAGAAGGAAGCCTTGAAACAGCTTCCTGAGGCCTCAAACTGGCCCAAATTCTCTGGATCAGGAGAATATGATAATATGGAACTCATAGATTATATTGATGGACTCTTCATTGATGTACCCAGCATACCAGACTACTGGATTACTGCTAGACTGAATACTGCATTTAAAGGTCATGCAAGTATATGGTACACAGAAATGAAAGAAATCCATGGCAGAAGAAATTGGCCATGGTGGAAGAGTCAAATAATCCAAGAGTACAGTAATGGAACTTGGATATGACAAAAGACCATGTCATTTGAAAATGACAAATACTCTGTGGACAAAGATCCATATGAGTGGTGTCTTAGACAGTCTAAAAGACTTAAAGCCATTGATCCTCAAATGAACATTCAAATGAGGAATCATAAACTTCTGACACAACTGCCAGGAGAACTAGAGCATGCAGTAAAGTGCAGATGCAACCAAAATTTCACTCTAGATGATATAGCCAATACCTTACAAGACATAAGGAAAAGGACTAATATAGGGAAATTCACCCCATATAGAAGCAATAGTTTCAAAGAGAAACAACCTTTCAGGGTAGAGTTTAAAGACAAACCCAGAGAAAGAGTGACAGAAGTGGCAAAGAAGAAGAATTCTTGTCACAATTGTGGTTCAACAGACCACTATGCCAACAACTGTCCAAAAGCAAAGAAGAAAGTCTATGCTATAGAAAAAGTCCCTGAAGAAGAACCTCCAACAGAGGCTTCTGAATCAGACTCTATGGGAGATGCCATCAGAGAACTATCTGATGATGATCAAGACCCAAGAGAGGAACTTCTAGTGGAATACCAAGAGGAAACCCCATTGGAAATCCAGGACATACAGTTGGAAGCAGGCATGCCACAAGACACTGCCAACAAGAACTTGTGTAAACATACACAAGATGCACAAACATTCCTGGTTACACCAACCAAAGGAATGGCATATATGCATGGAACAGCCACAAAAATGACTGTATGTATTGACCATGCTCAGCACCCACTGATCATTGACAGTGGAGCACACTGCTCCATAGTGGCCAGAAATTATCTGGATAACCACTTCCCAAACTGGGAAAAAGAACTCTTGCCCACCAGGGCAAAAAACTTTAAGAGTGCATCTGGAAAGATGACCTCTATTGGGACAATTATCAAAGAGATAATTATACCCCACAGAAAAGGTAATATCAGACTCAACCCAGAGTTTGTAGTGCTTGAAGATGCCCACATCCAAGGGTTTTTACTGGGAACAGATTACCAGAGGATGTATGGCATAGATATTTACAACAGTAAAAATAGGCATATTACCATTGGTACTAACAAGGAAAAGAAATTTTCTCTTGATATATACCAGATATCTTTTCAGGACCCACTAGAAGAACTTCTGAAAGAATTCAGAGAGGGACAGTTTAGCACTACCCTCACCAGTAAACAAAAGCTAAGTTTACTGAAGATGCTGAGGAAGAATAGACCAGCATTTGCCATTGGTGAAGAACCATTAGGCAAGATCAAAGGCCATGATATAGAACTATATCTGGATGTAGAAAGGCCTTATCCACCCATGTTAAGGAGACCTCCTTACCCAGCAAGTCTGGAGACCAGGAAAGAGATTGAGAAACATATCAATGAACTCCTGGAAATGGATGTCATTAGGAAGATTGGACATAATGAAATAGTGGAAATCACCACTCCTGTCCTAATCACCTGGCATGATGGCAAGTCTAGATTGTGTGGAGACTTCAGAGCCCTGAACAACTACACAAAAGCAGACAGGTATCCTATACCAAGGATACCTCATGCCTTGGATAAATTGGCCAAAGCCAAATACATAACCAAGATGGATTGTATGAAGGGCTTCCACCAAAATGGAGTTAAACCAAACTCCATGAAATTACTCAGAATAATATGCCATATGGGCATATATGAGTACACCAGGATGCCATTTGGCATCAAGAATGCACCAGCCCACTTCCAAAGGATGATGGACACCATATTTCAAGAAGAAATAATGGAAGGCTGGATGGTAGTGTATATTGATGATATCATTATATACTCAGAGACATGGGAAGACCATGTACAATACATAGACAGAGTGCTAAGTAAATGTACACCCATCAATCTGATAATTTCACTTAAAAAGTGTAATTTTGGCCAACAAGAGCTACTAGCTCTAGGACACAAAGTCTCAGGCCTTAGTCTGGCAATTGACCAGAACAAAGTAGCAGCAGTACTGCAAAAGCCAGTACCAAAGAACATCAAAGAGATGCAATCTTTCCTTGGATTTGCTAGCTACTATAGAAACCACATCAAAAACTTTGCTCACATAACTAGTAGTTTATACAAGTTATGCTCAAAGGATGTAGTTTTTGAAATAACCAAGGAAAGGAGGGATGCATATTAGAGGATCAAATATGAACTCACAAATGCACCTGTGCTCATCTTGCCTGACTTTGAACTACCATTCAAGTTATATATAGATGTAGCATGCAGCCAAGGCTTGGGAGCAGCCCTTCACCAAAGACAAATTGTGGATGGTGAACCAAGAGAAGGTGTAATATGTTACATCTCCAGGCAGCTGAAAGATTCAGAAGCCAGGTATGGGGCCACCCAGACAGAATGTCTATGTCTAGTCTGGGCTCTAGAAAAACTCCATTATTATTTGGAGGGTGCAGTCTTTGAAGTCTACACAGACTGCACAGCCTTGAAGTCTTTACTAAACATGAAGACTACTAATAGACACATGCTGAGATGGCAAATAGCCATCCAGGAGTATAGAGGGAACATGACCATCATATACAAGGAAGGTAAAAGCCATACCAATGCAGATGGCCTTAGCAGATGGCCACTGGACAATGTCAAAAGCAATCCAGCTTATGACCCTGAAGTTGCTGCAAAAATTCCTATCCATTTTATGGAAATAAATAGGAAGAAGAACTTCAGATTCTCTGAATGGGCACCAGGGAGTGGTACCCTTGACAGTGGAAACACTGATTCAGAAGGGATAGAAGCCCCCATACTGGGAATAAGTTCCTCAGCACTGCACAATGAATTTTTCAATGCAGTGCTGAAATCATATGCTAAACACAAACGGTGCAGCATACTACTCCAACTCCTTCAACAAAAATACAGGAGCCCAGAACTGGAAACCCAGCTGTAGGAACCCTGGTTGAGGGCCTATAAGGACAATAAATTCTTCCTTATAGATGGGCTGATTTATCACAGAGATAAGCACACCAGTGCACTCACAGTGATAGACAGAGACCACATCTCTTTAATCCTGCAGGAATGCCATGACTGCCCCTACATTGGACACATGAGTGAAGACAGGACTAAAGAGAGGGTAGCAAGCACAGCTTGGTGGCCCAAGTGGGAGCAAGAGTTGAGTGAATACATCAACACTTGTGAAAGATTCCGAAAGGCAAATAGAAAGAATGGGAAGAAATATGGGTTGCTTCAACACATAGAAGAACCCAAACACCCATGGGAAACCATCAACATGGACTGGGTCACAGGACTTGTCCCAGGAGGCAAAGAAAACTACAATGCCTGCTTAATCATAGTTGATAGGTTCAGCAAGAGCATGAGATGTCTACCATGCCATAAAGAGGACACAGCCATGGACACTGCTCTGTTATTTTGGAATAACATCATATCCACCTGTGGAGTCCCTAAGATCATAATTAGTGACAGGGACCCAAAATTCACATCTGAATTTTGGACCAATTTATATGACATGCTTGGCACCAAGCTTGCTTTTTCCACAGCTTACCATCCACAAACAGATGGCCTAGCTGAGAGGATGATCCAAACAATGGAGGACATCCTCAGGAGGTTCTGTGCCTATGGCATGGAATACAAGGACCATGAGGGATATACCCATTATTGGGTCACCCTCTTACCAGCAGTCCAACTGGCTTATAATACAAGCCAGCACTCTACCACAGGAAAAACACCTGCACTGGTAGAGAAAGGGTGGAATCCCCTGTTACCTGTGGATCACTTGAAGAAGAATCTTCTGACCATCCACCCCACAGCCAAAGACTTCCATGATATGTGGAAGAAAGCCTGTGATACTGCTGCCAAATTCATAGCTGAGGCCAAAGAGTATAATAAGCAAAGGTGGGACAAATCACATATGGAACCTTACTTCAAGGAAGGGGACCAGGTGTTAGTGTCTACACTGAACTTTAACAATCTCAAAGGACCCAAGAAAATGAGAGACTCATTTGTAGGGCCCTTCACTATCATTAAGTTGATAGGGAAGAATGCAGTAGAGGTCAAGCTCACTGAGGAGTTTTCTAGGAAACACCCAGTCTTTCCAGTAAGCCTGGTCAAACCATACTTCCAAACAGAGGAGGATAAATTCCCCTCCAGGAAGAAAAACATCACTCCACCAGAAATAGTGGAAGTAGAAGACTCTCCTGGACCTGTGAGTAAAATCATCAGGGCCAGAAAAATCAGACTCAATGGGAAGGATCAGAGACAATATCTAGTCAGATTCAAGAACCAGACAGCTGACAAAGACAAATGGTTGGCAGAAGATGCCATACCAGATGGGAACCTTCATCTAAGGAGATTCAGAGCCTCTAGGAGGACTGAAAAGTCTCATCAATGATGAGCCTTTTTTAGAGGGAGGGTATGTCAGCCTGTGACTCAAAACCAGAGCACAAGCATGACAGCCAAAATACCATAAACCAATGGTATAGCCAAAATACCACCAAAACATGGAGCTGAGCCAAATTAGCTCAAAAGGTATCAAAGGAAAGGGGAAACTCACCTCTTCCTGAAAATATAAGTCCCATCACCATAGGACAAGAAATAACAAAGTTATTCCTGCTCAAAGTTATTGCTGAGCATAAACCTTAATTTTCACCTCTCATCTAAAATCTAGAAGGAGAGGCTTAACCCCATCAAATGGGTACTCAAAATGAAGCTCTAAGCCAGGGCTATCCAATGGTACCAGCCAAACTGAGCTAGCACCAGTATTACTTGAGTTATGGTCAAATTCAGACCAAATAAGGGTGAACAAAACATTCACCTCTCATCTAACTTTTACAGTTTTAGTGTGAGACACCTGAAGTGGGGTCTTTTTGGAAAGAGCACAATCAGGGCTATCTGATGGTGCCATCCATTTCCTCATAACTCAACTACAACAGAAGTTATTGGCCAAACAAGCTTAATACAGCTTTTGACCAGACCACGCCAATGTACAAAAATACTTGTACATGGGATAACTTTGTCATATTTAATGATAACCATGTCAAGTTGGGTACCATTGTGTAGAGCCCATACAGAGCTATTCAATGAACCAACTTTGAGCTTGATATCTCAAAACCTGACAGAGTTATGACCATTTTAAGGTCAAAATCCCACCTGCTGTCAGATACAGCCTTACCATGGGATAATATCCCTTAACCATGAATATGAGGTGTCAAATAGACGAAGAAGCATGTTTTTACTTCAATACATCATATGTCAGTCAATACTGGGGTTCCATACAGTTTCTGTACAGCATTCTACGCGTCATACACGTCACAATCAGGTTGTGAGGTCCCCAGATGAAAATTTTCACCCTGTATTGGTGAAAACTGCCCAGATGTGGTTTCAAAACCACATCTGAGCCCAATACAGGGTATACAGGCTGTTTGCAAACCACAAGCCTGTCATAGAGAGTGAAAAATCTTCACTTCCTCTACGTGGAAAGGTCTAGCAGCCTTTCCACCTCAATTTTAGGATAAAAGGAGGGCTTTTCACAGCCAAAAGCCTTTCCTCATCCTGCTCTTGAATACCCTACGTAGTAAACTGTCAAAAACAGATTTACTCTTGGGTAATAACCAGGTATACTCTTAACTTAAAGTATTGTAGTCTTTATTATTGTAACCCAACAGGTAAAGCTGCGCCCAGGGCTTTCAACAGCGCTCACCACCACTATATTCCTTATAGTAAAGCCCTCTTATTATTAAATTAAACCATCTTTAACTCTTATAAAGCCCTTTTAAATCTTTATTTACCATGTCACAGTCATAGGTTTAGTTGTAAATAGCTTTATTTCCACTTCAACATAGACTCATCCTGACAAAGCCACTAAATAAATATATAGCATTTGAGTATCATGTAGGTTTTTTTTCTTCCTTTTTTTTTTCTTTTTTTTATATTTATTTATTTATTTAGTCATCATTTACTTAGTATGAACTGAGTTGAGACTGATTTTTATTATTTCAGAGCTAATTATAACTCATTGGAATAGCTAATAATAAATATCTTCAATATCAGGTAGGCCTATATTTTATTTCCCCCTAAGCTTATGATCTGGAGGTTATTATTAAATTTTTGATATTTTATTTCCTCTTTCTTATTTTTATGAAGGGAAGATCAAAATCCAAAAGAGGAAAGATGAAAGTAGTAAAAAGCTGCAAAATGGAAAAAAAAAGATAACAATAATGGAAATAGGATGAATCAAAGAATTTGGAACTTAGCAGGTGAGATTTATTTCAATTCCTTTGACCAAGTATTTTCTTTACTAATTCCTTCTTGATAAAATTCCCTCCCCTCCTTTGTTCCTTTTCAAGGCTTTTAAACAAGTATTGTTGACAGAAAGAATTCCATTCTTCTGTATTTAACTTAGTTGCACCAATTCTCAGACTGAAGAGTGCTGGTATAAGTGTTTCTTCCCAGTGGCAATCCCATTTGCCTTTTTTTACAATATAAATTCCTGAAATTTTGCTAACTTTTCCATTTTTAATTTGGAAGTCCTGGAGATTGAACCAGTCTTGGCATTCCCAGGTTTTCCAAAATAATTATTTTCTGAGGTGTTCTTCCATGTTGAATATTTCATTCCAGTAATTGTTTCCAAGGTTGCCTTCAACTCCATCCCAGGTCAGTAAATCCAAGAATTCATACTTTGTGAGGTTGAATCCAGGTAATTCTTTCCATGGATGACAATTGACAGTTCCTGATAGTGATTTTTTTGGTTCAAAGATGTCCTCAAACTCAATATATGGAAGGACAATGGTGGAAATATCAGGACAGGGTTCTGGTTTTATTTTCAAGAACCAGTCAGGATTTTCCTCTATTTCTTGTTGATTAATGTAATTGGCCCAAGCTTCTTTTTCTTCTATCCAGTTGATATCTGTGTCCATTGACCAGGTATTTTCTTCAGTTG
Source organism: Austropuccinia psidii (assembly GCA_023105745.1). Lineage (NCBI taxonomy): Eukaryota > Fungi > Basidiomycota > Pucciniomycetes > Pucciniales > Sphaerophragmiaceae > Austropuccinia > Austropuccinia psidii. The sequence goes on from JALGQZ010000004.1 coordinate 54,247,907, forward strand.
ACGGCCATGATTGCATTTTGTAGGATTTGGTGGGTTTGAAAGTGTCAAAAGGTAATAAAATTTGAAAATTTTATCAATTTTATTTATAAAAAATAGTTTAAGAGTAGGTTTAATGGGTTTTTGGATAATAATTTGGGTAAGGAATTTGGATATTCCTCTTTGATAAGGCAGTAGGTCACTGCCTAGTGATTTGGATGATTTGTTGTTTCTTTTTCTAGGTGAGTGAAATTATTGATTTGATTTGGTTGATAATTTTTTTTTTTTTTTTTTTTTTTTTTTTTTTTTTTAGGAAATACTTTACTGATAAGTTTCTTCTTTGTTGAGGCAGGAAGTCACTGCCTTCTAGAGAAAAAAATGAAATAAAAAAAACTATTGATTTATTTTATGGTTGATACTGGTACATTTTAGAGAAAACAATCTTGATTTTGTTGATGTTATTTAAAGTTGAGCTCCCCCAAGGGGGAAAGGTAAGTGTCTGTTGAGTAATCTGGCCAAAATAAGATCTTTGAGGGCTTCCAAAAAGGCATTTCTTTCTTCAATTTCTTGTTCTGATGGAAATTCTGACCACCATAAGTTTTCATCAATGAATATATATCCATCTACAACCCATTTCAGTCTTCCAGTTTGATATGTTGATCCATTTAATCCAAGGTACCACTGGGCCCAAATTTGATTGAAGTAAAGTCCTCTTCTTGGTAAAATTCCCATTGAAAATGTTTTATCCCAGAACTGATTTGAGAGGTTTCCTTTGATTCCTTCTTCAGTTAATATCTCTAAGAATTGAATTTTGCTCAAGTTTGCTCCTGGAAGTTGACATAAGTATTTATCTTCACAGAAGCTTTCTTGAGCTTCATCTCCATAAATATCTTCAAAAGTGATATATGTCAAGTAAATGTAGCTGTATTCATTTTCTAGGATGGATTCTGTTTCTTCATCTTCATTGGGAGGTTGCTGGATGAATTCAGGGTTTTCCAATTGCCATTCATAAGGCTCTTCTTGGTTGTTCAATGGTCTGTCCAAGAAGTTGATATGGTATGTGTCTTTCAAATTTTTGTCTCTTTCTTCCATAATTTTGAGGTCTTTTTCAATGTCATTTATAGTTTCTTCATCTGAGAGCTCATGATGTTCACTAAGTCTGACTTTCTCCTTTTTGGGTCTAGGTTTGAAAGGGTTTCCATGTATTTTCTCATTTCCATCTACTAAGATCTGGAAGGTTTCTTCCTTATTGTTAATTGGCTTGTAACCTATATTGGGTAATTCATCTTCAGAGGTTGAGTCTTCAAGTTGTCTTTTGAGGTTGTTTGGCCATTGGGTATTTTGTAAATATTGACCAAATTTATCACTTTTTGGAGATATAGATAAGTCTTGGGTCTTCTGGGTTAAATTTATTATGGTATTGTCTCTCTTTACATTTTGATGCTTCTTTCCTGGGGTATTTTTGACCAATGTTGCCATATTGCATAAATCCATTCCTCTAGGTGGTCCTGTTTGCCATCCAAGTGCTTGAGGTTTGCATATTGGCATGCATAACCTTCTTCCATCAGGTTCTTGATAACTGAGTATTTCACCTTGTTTATGGGAGAATTCTAGTCTGATATTGTTGTCTGCCAAGAAAGGTCTTCCAAGTACTGTATGGACAGATCCTTTTGCAATGAAGAAGTGAATTAGAGTTTCTTCACCTGAAGCCAAGATGATTGGAGTAAATTCTGATAGTGCCACCAATGAAGTAGTATGGCCTCCAATTCCCCTCAGGTTCATGTTAAGATTTCTTGTTGTGAGTGAGGCTTTGATTGCTATTTCTTCTGGTATAATGTTGAGTTCTGCCCCAGTGTCTACTGATGCTCTGATAGGATATTCTTCTTTTCCAATGAAGATTTCCATAAATCCCAAAGGACAGGCATAATGAATCTTGGGCTTGGGTATTTCTTTGAATCCAAATGATAATAACCTTTCTTGAAGATCCATTGAGTTGAGTGACTTAATTTTTTCCCTGTCTTTTTCTGATAATTCTTGTAATTTATGGACAAAATTTGGTGACATCCTCAAAATTTCTTCAATGGTGAGGTTGATCTTTTGCTGCATAATTTTCTTGATAATTTTTTCAATTTCCAGTTTAGTTTCAACTTATTTCTTTTGAGGTTTTCTGAACTTCTTTTCTTCTTTGGGAATTTCTTCATCTTCATTCTTATTGGCAATATTTTCAATTTCCTCCTCAGGTTGGTCTGGTTTTGGAATATTGGAATTTTGGAATTTGGTAGGAATTATTACTCTTTCTTCTTCCTTTTCTTCTTCAATGTAAGTTCCTGGAATTTCTGCTTTATTCTTTGGTTCTTGATTTTGGGATTGTCTTTCCAACCTTTGTTTTGTCTGTCTTAATCCAATGTGTGATTCAAAAGGGTCATTGGCTGAGGAAATGGCAGGTGGTTTCCAGTTTGACCAATCTTCAACATGTGCAATTGAGGTTGTTTTATCATCTGATTTCTTTTCAGTGGGCTTAACCTCTTCTTCTTGCTTTTGTTTTACCACAGGTTTCTCCATAAATTTCTTGTTGAGTTCTGCTTGTTCTTTTGCAAAGGCCCTGACTATGTCTTTGGCACTTTCATTTCCTTCCATAGGTACTCTCTGATAATTGGGGAAGAGGTAAGATGCTCCTTGGGTTCTGAAAATTCTTCTGTCTAAATCTTCAGCAAGGTGAGTGCATCTAGTTGCTGTATGACCTTCTTCCTTGCAGTAAGCACACTTCAATGGTGGTCTTGGAGCCATTTGAGCTGGTATGTATGGTTGGTAACTGGATGAAAATGGTGGCAAAGGATTCCTTGGCCTATATGGCTGGTTATTTTGAGGGAATCTTTGCTCTTGATTATTGTTCCAGTTCCTTCTTGGTGGATTAACTGCTTCTGAAAGTGTTTTGAGCTGATTTAAAACTTCTTTAACTGATTCTTTTCCCTCATTTCTTGGCTGAGGTTCTGGTTGTGGAGGATTTTTGATCTTTTGGGTGAGTTCTTTTACTTGTTTTAAAACTTCATCCCAGCTTTCATCCTCAAATCTTGTTTTCTTTTCTGGAGGTTTTGGTTTAGAAAATTCTTTTGGTTGAATAAGTACCTTGGCCTCCAAGTCTTGTTCAATGTATAATTTCAAAATATCCAATCTTGGAATGATGTAACCTCCATCCAAGGCTTGAACCATTGCTCTGTCTTTAATCATTTCTTTGTAAATTGATTCTTGAACACTAGTGGAAAGGCTGGCCAATATTTCCTGGTTATGATTGATATCACCTTGGATATATTGGTATCTTTTGAGGTATGTGATGATTGCTTCATATTCCCCAATGAATTTTCTGTACTGTGTCATGTTTCTTATTCCACCTTCTTGTTGAGTCTTTGTGAACAAATCAGTGATTGAGGATAATCTGTATCTTCTTTCAGGTGAGACTGTTCCCCATCTTCTTTTCATATCCACTTTCAATTGATCCCAATCAGCTGTTTCATATCCTGGCATTCCTTCAATATGATAACTGATTTCTTCATCTTTGGTCCAAAATGCTATTTGTCTTGCAATATCTCTTCCACTTGCACCTTCAATTTCTGCAATATTTTCAACTTTCTTGATGAATCTTTCAACATCCTTTCCATCAAACTACAAGTTATAGTCCTTGGATCTGATTTTCACTATTGGAGTAGTGTTTCTTGGAATTTCTTGATGTAATGGGGTTGGTATTTGTGCAGAAATGGTGACTCTTCTTGGTAAAGCTCTTGGTGTTTGTTCTGTATAAGGTGTTGATGTGGCCATGGGTCTTGGATAAGGTGAAGGTGACCCATGTTGCCTGAATGATCTTGGAAGGGTGGTTTGTTCTTAAAGTGGACTATTTTGTGGAGTGTAACTTGATGATTTGTTTTTCCCTTCTTTTTTGATTAATGCTAGTAATTCTGCTTGCATTTCTAGCATCTTCTGCTGAAGTCTCTCTGTTGAAGACATTTCTTCCTGTCCTTCAACAGTTTCTTCATTAAAGTTTTCTTCCTGGATTTCTTCAGTACTGCCAGGTAATTTTGATGATGAAGGTTTATCCATTTTTGATTTATTTATTTCTTCCTTTGATGTTGGTGTTGAGTTATTGATTTTATTTCTTTCAAGGAGATCAAGGAAAAATTTCTCCACAACCTTCAAGTCCCTTTTATTGGTTCTTGGTGTTGCAATTGGAAAATTAGAATATTTATTTTATTCCTCCCCTAGTTCTGTCTCTTGCTTTGGTGGATAATAGTAGTGGTCAGAGTGAGTTGATGATTCAGATTTTTGAGATGATGGCTTTTGCTGATTTTGATTATTTGAATCCAGTTTTTTTTTTGTTGTAAAAGATATTCTGGAGTAGTTAAGTTTTTTTTTTATTATTATTTTTTGTAATTTGATTGATTTTTATTGAAGTTGAGGTTATCTGGCCACTGTTGGGACACCAGATGTGGGAACTCCTCTTGTGTGGGATTAAAATGAGGCAGTACCTGGAGGGGGAAATCACAGGTAACTAGTTTTGAATTGCTAATAACTCCTGTAACCAAGGGTGGCAAGGGTGTATTGCCTGCCCCTCCTAAAATACTGAACAAAATCTTCCTTGGAGCTCACAAACCAAAGTAAAATTAGTAAGTGGCTTTACAACTGCAGAAGACAAAATTCAGCAGTCTCAGATCAGACCTATTTAATAAATAATATGAAAAATAATGTCAGTAATTTGGTTAATTTTTAGATTTAATGAAATACTTGTCTGTTTTAATTTCAATAGTTTTTGGTGAAATTGAGGTGAGTTGTTTCTTCTTGGTTATAATTCCTTGGTAGGATGGGTTATTTAAGGTTTTCTGGAAAATTTGATTGGTGTTGATAAATGTAATTTTGTTAAGGTATAGTTATAATAGAGTAAAATAATTTTTGAAAGGTTTGTTATTTTTTTAAGAGTGTTTAATAATAAGATAAATTTTATTTGTTGAATTTAAGAGGTAAGGTTCTTTGATATTGAATTTTTAAAGGGGTAAGTTATTTTTTTTCTTTAAGTCTTGATAATGGTGTTAATTTTACTGGATAAAGTATTTTAATAGAGTAGTAACCCTAATATTGGGTACTGGATAATTTTTATTTTTGTTTTAATAATAATAAGATTCCACTGAGCTTAGCTACTGGGTAATCTTCAACACTATACTTCCACTGAGCTTAGCTACTGGGTAAGTAAATTCACTATAATTTGCTGGACTACCTCCCAGGTGAGGGATGAATTATTCCTATGCTCCTACTGTGAAGTGGATATAATTTGCATGGGATATAATTTGCATGGGGGGGATTTTGAAATTTGGGTGGAGAGAGCCCCTCTATTTATACCTTTTGGGAGCCCAGGGGGCCCTCCATGGGAGCTGTCCTTTTCCACTTTAATTCCTCTTGATTTCATCATGTGACTCTATTTTTGGTGAGGACCTTTCTTGCATGGGTCAGGTGATTTAAGGTTTGGTGATAATTTTCTCTCTGCACAGCCTCCATTCATCACATGATTGTCTTTTGGTGAACTGATTATGATGTGATATTCTTGGATTTTCCTTGCATGCATGAGGTGATTTCATTTTGGCTGAGGATTTTTCTTGTGCACAGCCTCTTTTCTGTCACATGATATTCTGTTAGTGGATGCAGTATCACATGATGACCTTGTAATTACTTTGCATATGTCCTATTTTAGGTTTTGGTAGAAGTGGCTATGTAATTTATGCAGATGTCATGGTTGTTTTTCTTCTTTTTGAACTTTAAAATGGAGTCAGGTGATAATTTCTTGCACTGGTGAATTTACTGTTATGAGATGATGTGATTTTTGATTTTGACACATGCTGTGCATAGTCATGTGGTTGAGATTTAATTGGAATTGTGTACTGCATGCAGCCTGTTGTAACTAGCTTTGGTTTGCATGAGGTGTTGAGTGGTGTAAGTAATTTTGATTATGTTTTAAGGTTTTAAGTGGGGTTACTGTGGATATAAGATAAGGTACTCCTGTGGCTGTGTTGTAAATGAGCTGCAGGAATTCCATGGAGTTGAGCTTTGCATCATGTGACTTTTCTATGTGGAGTTTTAGGTTGCTGTGTAATTCATGCAGGTGTCCTTTTCTTGCTGCATGAGTCCTGTGGCTATAAGGGGGTGTAATTTAAAGGGTGGTACCTTGTTTGTTGTAACTAGTTTACTATATGTAACTTGATTTTTACATATGCATAATGAAATTGAATAATTTATTTAAACACATACACTTCCGTTTGGTGCCTGTGCAATGGTTTTATGAGTTAAATCCAGCTTCTTGCTGTAAAATTGACCTTTTGGGTGTAAATTTGAGTGTAAGTCTGCCTGTAGGCTGGATTTACTGCTGTTATGGGGTACTATGAGCTTGAGCCTGGTGAAAGAAAAATGGTATGGAGTACCACATTACAAAGAGCTTTAATTTAGAAATTGGTAACCTTGATTCCAAGTTAACTAAAATAACATTGGATATTAATGACTTGAAAAAACATGACAAGAAACATACTGAATGGTATTAAATAGCAAATGCCAAATTTGATTCAATTATCAATGCTTTTAGCAGAATTCAGAGTACATGTCAGATTCAGAATGATGAAATGGAAGATCTTTCTATTTTTAGAATGAATGATCAATTTAAGACTCTACAAGACCATGTCTTAAAGATAGTTGAGAATACCAATAAATTTGCTACACATTTGGCAAAAAGTGACAGTGAAAGGCAGAAGTTAAAGAATTAAATCATTGCAAATGTAGAACAAATTCATAATAATTATGAACCACATATGCCAAGACATTCTACACCCTTGACTGGAGAAAAACGTTCTGTTAAAGGAAGTTTTACCCCACTTTTAGGAGATAATGTTGTCTCTGTTAAAGATATTCCCAAATTAGAAGAATAGCCAACATTATCTGGTGAAGGAGAATATAACCATATTGAGCTCATCAGGACTATTGATATGTTACAGGAAGACTTTAATATACCTGATGAAATCATAGTAGGGAAATTACACTCTCTGTTGACCAGAACTGCAAAGAAATGGTATGAAAAAATGAGAATGGATCATGGAAAACATGATTGGTCTTGGTGGAAATCTGAAGTTATTACCAAATGGGCCAACAATTCTTGGAGGTTTAAAATGGAAAATGCTTTTGAAAGTGCCATTTTTAACTCAGGGAAAGATAAACCACTTACTTGGTTCTTCAAGCAAAAGGACAGATTATCCGCCTTACACCCAGATATGTCTGACACTATGATTAATATGAAGATATTAAGAAAGTGTGGAGGAGAACTGGAACATGCTATCAAAAGCAGATGTGTAGAACCCTGTTCAACAGAGGACTACATTAATGCAATGGAATATATCATTACCGGAACAAGAATTGGTAAAACTTGGACTAGAATCCCCATGGAATCCAAGATGGTCCCAAAAATTTCCAGAGAGGATAAAAAACCAGAAAGACCTGTCTTGAAGTGTCATAAATGTGAAAGTACTTCACATTTAGCAAACACTTGCACCAAGAAGACAAAAATCAATGAAGTTCAAGTGATTGAAGAAATTAAGTGTACTGAAGAGAAAGAGGAGTCTGATCAAGATTCTTCAGTCTCTGAGGATACACCAGTGGAGGACTATCCCATTGAAAACATTACAGCTTTCTTTGAGGTCACAGAACTCCATACCCACTTGCCACAGTACAGTGAGGATTGCTGCAACTTGATCAATATCCAGGATGCCAGAATGTGTAAAACAAAACCTGCTATAGGAAAGGGTTACACTGCTAGAGCATCCTTTATCAAATCAGTTTTGATGAGTGATATTGAAGCCAAAGTAAATTTGGATACAGGCGCATTTTGCACTTGTGTAGGCAAAGATTATCTCCAAGTTATACTTACTGAATGGAAAAACCATCTATTACCAATAGAAGGTGTGCAATTTAGTAGTGCCAGTAACAATATGTACCCCTTGGGTATATTAGACACTAATCTTGTATTTCCACACCCAGCAGGAAGTGTGAGGATGAAAACTGAGATTGTGGTAATGGATAATTGCACATCTCAGCACATCATTCTTGGAAATGATTACTTGAATGTTTATGGTATTGACATCAATAACCATAAAGACAGATATTTCACAATTAGGGATAACAAAAGACAAAAATTTGCTTTTTCCAATATGCCAAAACAAATATCTGTGGTATCTTCTGTCAAGGATACTTATAAAAATGAATTTGTGTCTAATCAACTTTTTGAAGCACAAATTAATCCATCATTATCACCAAAAATGAGGAATGAACTTATTAATGTGTTATACACATACAATAATTCATTTGCCTCTGATAATTAACCATTAGGTGCTATAAGGGGACATGAAGTTGATATTACTCTTAATATTGACAGACCATATCCTCCAGTACTTAGAAGACCAGCTTATCCAGCCAGTCCCAGAGCTAGAGAAGCCTTGGAAAAACATATCCAAGAGTTAATCCAGCCTGGTGTACTAAGGAAAGTAGGCCATAATGAGGAAGTTGAAGTAACAACACCTGTTATTATTTCCTGACATAATGATAAGTCAAGAATGGTTGGAGATTTTAGAGCTTTGAATACCTACACAGTTCCAGATAGGTATCCAATCCCTAGAATTCAAGAAACCTTGACTCAATTGTCTAAAGCCAAGTATATAACATCAATGGATGCATTGAAAGGCTTTCATCAAAATGTTTTGACACCTAAAGCTAATAAATTACTTAGAATTATCACTCACTGTGGTATTTATGAGTATCTTAGAATGCCATTTGTCATTAAAAATGCCCCATCCCATTATCCAAGAATGATGAATACCATCTTTCCCACAGAATTGTCTGAAGGATGGCTTATCATTTATATTGATGATATTATCATATGTTCTGATTCTTGGTCCTTACACCTTGAAAGACTTACAAGAGTACTTCACAAGGTTGCATAAGTGAATATGAAAATTTCACTTAAAAAATGCAATTTTGGTTTTGAAGAACTTAAAGCATTAGGACATATTGTGTCTGGTTTAAGCTTGGGTATTGACAAAAACAAAGTAGCAGCAGTTTTACTTAAGCCAATACCCAAGAATAAAAAAGAAATGATGTATTTTCTTGTGTTTTCCAGTTATTATAGGCAACACTTAAAAAACTTTGCAATTCTATCCAAGTCACTTTATAGAATCTGTGATCAACAGACTGTATTTGAGATGAGACAGGAGAGAATTAAAGCTTATGAGAAGATAAGGAGAGCTCTTACAGAGGCACTTTTACTCCTCATGCCTGACTGTAATATTCCTTTTAAATTGTACATTGATGCATGTGGAGATGTATTAGGGGCTGCCCTACATCAAGTTCAAGTTATTGATGACAAACCTACAGAAGGACCAGTTTGTTTTATCTCAAGACAAATCAAACCAACAGAGGCCAGATATGGTGCAAGCGAAATGGATTGCTGATGCTTGGTATGGTCACTTGAGAAATTACACTATTATCTTGATGGCAGTGTTTTTGAAGTGATAACTGACTGTAATGCAGTAAAATCACTTCTTAACATGAAAACTCCCAACAGACATATGTTGAGATGGCAAATATCCATTCAGGAATATAGAGGAAACATGACTATAGTCCACAAGGCAGGAAAAATTCACAAGAATGCTGATGGACTTAGCAGGTGGGCATTAGCCAACACTCCTGATAACCCAGCTTATGTACCTTTGGAGGCTGAACCACAGATTCCAATTGAAGGGATTAACATAACTGATATTGGGACTGAATTCTTTGAAGAGGTCAGAGAATCTTATAAACAGGACATAAATTGCCATATCTTGACTTCTTTATTAGATAAAGAATGCAAAGATATACCTTTGGTCAATGCACTAGATGAAGTTTGGAGAAATTCCTATTCCGAGGGAAGATTTCACTTGTTTGATGGGATTATTTACCACAGAACCAAACATTCTTGTGTAATGACATTATGTAGCAGATTGCTTATTAATACCATTCTTCATGAATGCCATGATAGCATCTACTCTGGACACCTGTCAGAAGACAGAACACTTGAAAAAGTAAAGAACTGCGCATGGTGGCCATCTTGGAGAAAAGAAACCATTGAATATTGCCATACCTGTGACAGATGTCAAAAAGCAAACAGGAGTACAGGCAAGAAATTTGGACGTATGATCCATATTCAAGAACCAAAATCCCCCTGGGAAGTTGTTCACATGGATTGAGTCACAGCACTTCCTCCAAGTGGTGACAAGGGTAATAATGCTTCTTTAGTCATTGTAGACAGATATAGCAGGACACCCATATTCTTACCATGTCATAAAGATGACACTGCTATGGATACAGCTCTTCTTCTATGGAGTAGAGTTATTTTTTGTAAGGTTTGACTATGAAACAATAAGTAAGAATTACTAATATTTTACTTATTGTACTATGAATGTCCTTATAAATGAAATAAATAAGATAAAAAAGAATTATAATAATAAAGAATTATTATAATTATGGCATAAAAATAATTATATTATTAATAAAATATAATAATATAATTTATATAATAAAATAAATATATTAATATAAAATAATTAATATATTTAAAAGCACTTTATTATTGTTACAAACAAATAATAAAGGCGTAAAAAATTGTTTTTTATTAATAAAAAACAATTAATAACAATAATATTACCAATATTAAAGTTATAAATGAATATAGATACTATTTATATTAATTAAGGAATTATTAAAATAATAATAAAGAGATAATTATTATAAGAAGAGAGAAATACCTACTTTTAACACTTAATATAATAATTTTGTAATATTTTATGCCAAAAAAAATATAAATACAACCTTTTCAAATTGTATTTACAATAAAAATAAAGAAAACTTACTAATATTCTTGATTTTTACGTGGAAATGAGTTTTAGAGAGTTTCTTAGCAAAAACAACTAAATAAATGATTAAATCACCTCAAAATAGATGATTATAACAAGGTGGTCCTTGGTCTTTAATAATATAATAGTTTTATATATAAAGAATAAAGAAATTACCTTTGATTTAATTGATTTAATGTTTTTGATGCGCCTGAGGGGAAAACAGAGTAAAAAGAGCTCTATTTATAGTAAATACCTCCCTCCTAGAGTCCAACAGGCTTCTAGTAGACGTTTACTGATCATATCCACTAGAATTGATCAATATTTTAAGGTTTGAGGATGATTACATCATGATCAAACCATATTACATCATTATTACACCATTATTTAGAGTTATCACTATAACTCTAAGTTTGATGACATCAGAGGCTTGGCAGAACCCCAAATTTCGTGTATTTCATTAGTTTTAATCATAAACTAATATTATTCACCAATTTTATCACTCATATGACTGTTGAACTTAATTTAAGGTTACAGTAGGTGATCATAACTGCTCAATTTAAGCTCAAACTTTGATCTTTAGTAACTTTTAACTTTTACACGCTACAGCAATTCTGATAGCCTGACATAACCCTATTATGCTTCCAAGAGCTTTTCATTACATCATCAAAACTCTAATTTTGATGATTTTTCTTGTAACTCATCTTTTCTGTTGAAATTCAATATTTCAAACTTCAAACCATGATTTCAGGGGGTTATACCCTGAATTTAATAATAAAAATTACATCATTCTTCACGAATGAACTAGTAGAATCCAACTGTATACTTTTTTTTAAGTTTGGACCACTTTCACAACAAAGTGGTCAACAGCTCTGTTGATTTTTATCAATATTTCATCATAGGTTTTAAATTTGATTATAATTTGTAAAATAAAGTTTATATCTGTGTTCGTACAGTAATTATGTGGTAACTTTATTTCTGGTTTATCACTCTATCTTGTATAGTTTAAGAGATATTAGCTATGATCCTTGAATATATGCGTTGACCAAAAAAGTGCATATATTCAGGTTAATTCCTTAAGTATTAACTTTGGAAATTAGCTCATTAATTGTTTTATGTGTTAATTTTCATGGGGAATCCAATGGTACAATTTATTTCACATGCTGTTTCATTGGTCCTTGAAATAAATAAGGATTTATGGTTTTTATAAGGTATTATTCCTTATAACTCATTAAATATTGACTTTACAGATATGCCATAAAAATGGTATATGTGTATTTTACCATGAGGAATCCAATGGTATAATTTATTTCACATGTTGATTCATTGGTTTTTAATTTAAACCAATTTTTGTACCAATTTATGGTATTTTTGTATTTTTGAAGTAATTATTTTTAATGTATAATTATTCGAAGTAATTTTAGTATAATTATCTTAAAGGTATAATTATTCTGAGTATTTCTTGTGACCTTATTGGGTATGTGGTCATATCTCAAAGGCTCACATTCCCTCCCACCAAAAAAGATTGTACCACAATCTGATATGTGTAATTAGGGTATTATCCACTGTCCTACCTCTTCAATAGACTTTGTTAGTCTTGAAGCTCAATAATGCTTAACTTTTCTATTTTTCAGGTTTTCTTTCATGTCTGAACCTTCTTAGTAGTTTATCAGCATTTGTTATATCTTTCTCAAGTAGCCATTCATCTTCTTGAGTTGGATTTCTATACCTTACAAGTTATTCCCTTTCTTTTTTGTTTCTTGTCTTTCTTTCTTCAAGGACTTTTACTATTTTCTTTTCTTCTCCTTCTTCCAAGGGGGGGGTTTCAAGTAGGGGTTTATTTCTTAGTGGAAATAACTCCTTGTCACTTGAACTGTAAGGTTTTATCAGACTTACAGGGAAAGTTGGGTGTTTGTTCATTAGTTCACCTGTGAGTTCCAATTGCACAGCATTGGGTCCATAAAGTGCTTTTATCATAAATGGTCCTGCAAAGGAATCTTTCAATTTCTTTGGGCCTTTTATGTTATTGAAATTAAGGGTTGATACTAGAACCAAGTCTCCTATTTTGAAATCAGGTGGCTTATGACTTTTATCCCATCTTTCTTTTGCATATTTGAAAGAATCTTGCATACATCTGTTTGCATGGTGTCTTGCCTTGTCAAGCATTATTTTAAAGCTGCTTGCTGTTGGGTGTATATCCACTAAGTCCTTTTTGAGGGTGTCATAAGGAAGTCTTGGATTCCAACCTTTTTCTAGCATTGCTGGTGTTTTTCCAGTAGAAGAGTGGATTGATGTTTTATATTCCAGTTCCAGTGCTGGTATTAGTGTACACCAATCATGGGTAAAACCATCAGAATCTTTGAATTCTAGCCCATAAGCACAGAATCTTCTGATCATGTCTTCTAAGGTCTGTATCATTCTTTCTGCTAAACCATCAGTTTGAGGATGATAAGCTGTTGAGAATGATAACTTTGTCCCAAACAAGTTATGGAGATTTGTCCATGATGCTGAAGTGAACTTTGGGTCTCTGTCACTTATAATATTCTGGAATAAGCCTGTATGGCTAATAACCTTATTTCATATCATTATGGCTGTGTCCATAGCTGTGTCATCTTTATGACATGGTAAGAACATGGGAGTTTTACTGTATCTGTCAACTAACACTAGGCATGCATTATAACTTCTGTCTCCTCCTGGAGGTAAAGCTGTTACCCAATCCATATGAGCTATTTCCCATGGGGATTTTTGTTCTTGGATTTGGATCATCATTCCAAATTTCTTTCCTGTGGCTCTGTTGGCTTTTTGGCATCTGTCACAGGTTTGGCAGTACTCTGCAACATCTTTCTTCCAATTTGGCCACCAAGAGCAGGTTTTCACTCTCTCTAGTGTCCTATCTTCTGAGAGATGTCCAGATGAAACACTATCATGACACTCATGTAAAATAGTGTTTATTAGTGTTCTATCTGTTAAGGTCATAACACATGTGTGTTTTGTTCTATGGAAGAGGATTCCATCAAGGAGGTGGAATCTTCCTTCATCATATGCCTTTTTCCATGTTTCATCCAGTTTTGATGAAAGTGATGGGTCTTTGCAGTCTTTCATTAGGAGTTGGCTTAAGATATGGCAATTTTTGTCTGTCTTATAGCTTTCTTTAACTTGGTTAAAGAATTCTGTGCCAATGTCTGTAACACATATTCCTTCTATATGGTGTTCTTCTTGTGGTACCCATGCTGGATTGTCAGGGGTATTTGCTAAAGCCCATCTGCTAAGACCATCTGCATTTTTATGAATATTTCCAGATTTATGCACAATAGTCATATTTCCTCTATATTCTTGGATAGCAATTTGCCATCTCAGAATATGTCTATTTGGAGTCTTCATATTTAATAGTGATTTCACAGCATTACAGTCTGTGATTACATCAAATACTGTGCCATCCAAATAATAATGCAGTTTTTCTAAAGCCCACACTAAGCATAAGCATTCCATTTGGCTGGCTCCATATCTTGCCTCTGTTGGCTTTATCCGCCTTGAAATGAAACAAATTGGTCCTTCCACTGGTTTATCATTGATAATTTGTGTTTGGTGAAGTGCAGCACCTAGTCCTTCTCCACAAGAATCAATGTAAAGTTTAAAGGGTAGTTTCCAATCTGGCATTAGAAGAAATGGGGCATTTATTAAGGAATTTTTCAATGCTTCATATGCCTTGACCCTTTCTTCAGTCATTTCATAAACTGTTTGTTGGTCACATAATTTATATAAGGATTTGGCAATTTTTGCAAAGTCCTTTATATGCTGTCTATAGTAACCAGCAAATCCTAAAAATGATTGCATTTCTTTTTTGGTTTGAGGCATTGGTTTAAGTAGTACTGCTGCTACTTTATTTTTTTCTATGCCTAGACTAAGTCCAGATACAACATGTCCTAGTGCTTTTAATTCATTATATGCCAAATGACACTTTTTCAAGGAAATTTTCATATTCACTTGGACTATTTTCTGTAGTACTCTTTCTAGTCTTGTAAGGTGATTTTCCCAAGTTTCTGAGCAAACTATGATATCATCAATATAGATAATTAACCATCCTTCTGATAATTCTTCAGGAAATATGGTATTCATCATTCTTTGGTAATGGGAAGGTGTATTTTGTATCCCAAATGGCATTCTTAAGTATTCAAAAATTCCACAGTGGACTATTATCCTCAGTAGTTTTTTGGCATTGTCTGTTAAGACATTTTGATGAAAACCCTTCAAGGCATCCATAGCTGTAATGAACTTAGCTTGTTACAATTGTGTCAATGTCTCATGGATTCTAGGTATTGGATATCTATCTGGAATGGTATAGGTGTTCAGGGCTCTGAAGTCTCCTACCATCCTTGATTTTCCATTATGCCAATTTATAATGACAGGAGTAGTAACTTCTACCTGTTCATTATGTCCAACTTTTCTTAATACTCCAAGGTCCATTAATTCTTTAATGTGTATCTCTAAGGCTTCTCTAGCCCTTGGACTAGCTGAGTAAGCTGGTCTTCTCAGTAAGGGTGGGTAAGGCTTTTCCACATTAAGAATTATGTCTACTTCATGCCCAATTATAGCACCTAGTGGCTCTTTGTCAGTTGCAAAGGCATCTTTGTACTTAAATAAGAGGTTAATCAATTTTTCTTTCATTTTTTCTGTTAATTCTTGATTGAATTCTGCCTCTTTAAGTTTTTCAGATATAAAAAGTTCCTTTTCTGGAATCTTTTCTTCCTTCTTAATAACTGTAATTTGTTTTTTGTTATTTAAGAAGCCAAACTTTTGTCTTTTATTGTCTCCTATAGTAAGATTTCTATCCTTCTGGTTAGAGATATCTATACCATAGATTGATAAGTAGTCATTTCCCAGGATAAAGTGATTACTGGTACAGTTGTACATTACCACAAATTCTACTTTAATTCTGACACATTGTGAAGGGTGAGGGAAAATAAGTGTTAAGTCAATTATTCCAAGGGGCATCATGCTTTCACTTGCACTACTAAATTTGACACCTTGGATTGGTATAAGTTTTTCTTGCCAGTCTGGAACAATTGTACTTAAATAACCTTTACCAACACAGGTGAAATATGCTCCTGTATCCAAGTTCACCTTTGCTTCTTGGTTATCAACCATGACAATACTTATACTTGATTTTCCAGCTGTATACCCCATTCCTCTTGCAGGTTTGGTTTTGTACAGTTTGGCATCTTGCACATTTGTAAGGTTTGTGTCAGATGTTCCAACTTGTGGTAAGTTTGAGTTGACATCTAGTACTTCATAAATTATATCAATATTATTAATTTCTGCATTAATTATATTGATTTCATCACTTTCAGAAGTTTCTGATTCTTCTGTCTCTTTTTCAGAGTCAGATTGTTCCTCTTTGTCATTTTGGTTTTCTGTTTCCATAATTTCATTGATTTTTGCCTTTTTTAGGCAATTATTGGCTAAGTGTCCAATACCTCCACATTTATGGCATTTTCTTTGTTCATTATTATTGGATGTACTGGGCTTGAAGGATTCTCTTGATTTATCTTTTTTGATAAATGGTTTATTTGGGCTTTTAATGTCCAATTTCTTCCAAGTGCTGCCAATTTTTGTTCTTGTCACTATGTCTTCCAGTGCATTAATGTACTCTTCTGTGGAGCATGGTTCTATACACCTGCTTCTTAGGGCATGTTCAAGCTCTCCTCCACATTTCTTGAGTATTTTCATATGCACCATTTTTTGTGACATTTCTGGGTACAATGCATTAAGTCTTTCAACTTTTTTTAAGAACCAGGTTAAAGGTTTATCTTTGTCTGGGTCAAAGAAAGAATTTTCAAATGCATTTTCTATTTTGTACCTCCAGGCATCATTTTCCCACTTGGTGATTATTTCTTGTTTCCACCTAGACCAGTTATTTTTACCATTTGTTTGTCTTATTCCATAATACCATCTTTTTGCAGATTTCTCAAATAATGAATGTAATCTTGCAGTGATTAATTCATCTGGTATGGCATAGTCTTCTTGCAACATGTCAATTGTTTTAATAAATGACATGTGGTCATATTCACATTCTCCTGTGAATGTTGGCCATTCTTTCAGCTGAGGTGCTTCCTTCATTAAGACTTGGTTATTATCTTGGTGACTCAAGTCTGTTATGAAAGGATTTGTCAATTCCTCTTTTGTTTTAACAGGGCTTCTTATATGAGAAAATGGAGTTGATAACTTTGGCATATTTAAATTAGCCTCATTCATTTTATCCATTTTTTCAGTAATAAGCCTTATTTCACTTTGAATATCATCTTTTAGATGCATTATTGCTTCATCACTTTTTTCCACATGGCCCAAAAGTAATTTTTGGTGTGATGAAGTCTTTTCTTCAAATTCTTCTACAGAAATACTTAATTTGTTTAATTTTTCTATAAGATTGTCAATACTTACATCATAATTGATTGTCAAAGTTTTCTCTTTGATATCACTTATGTATTTGTAAAATTCTTGTTGTCCTTGTATTAATTTGTGAGCTTTGTCGATTAATACTTTTGGTTTATTATTTTCAATCATAAATTTTATGTTATCAATTTCTTTCTTATTTTGTAAGAAAAGTTGGGTTAAAAATGATAAGCTATTATTTATTTCTTGGAAAGATAATAAACTATTTTTAATGTCTTTAAGAGGTAAAATACTATTTTTAAGCTCTGTTAAAGTATTTACAACATCAGGAGACAAGGTTATTTCTTTGGGAAATGGGGTTGTCTCATTCTTTGTTCCTCTTTGTCTTTGAATTCCATCAAAGTTCTGGCCATGTTGAAAACATTGTCCATGGCATCCTTTTGAATTTTTGGGATCCTGTAGCTTGGGGAATATGGTTTCCTCCAATTCTTTTTCTTGTTCTTCTTCCCTTGCTGGGGAAGTGGGTTGGCTTGGGGCTTCTTCCTTGGTTGCCTCCCTCTTTTTGGTGTGGTAATCCTTGATTTTTTTGATTTGAGGTTTGGATGACAGTGGATTCCATCCATTGGAGTATTTCACTATCTCCTCTTCTTTGAGGAACTTTTTCAGGATGTGCCAGGAGTTCATCACTCCTTGGTGTATTTGAGGCAGCATTTCCCAATCTTTGTCCTTGTACACTGTGTAATACTGCTTGTACTGGCTCATGTAGATGTCTATTTGAGCCCTCTGAATGTGATTTGTACCTATTTGAGTTACTCATACTTAGCTCCAATTCAGTTTCAGATATCATGGGCATTTCTGGGACTTGCCTTTGGGATAAGGCACTTCCTTGTGTGGATTCTGTTCCACTGGGGATATTGCCCTTTCTTTTCCCTTTTGAGGGATCAGTTCTACCTCTGAGTCCAGCTCCATCTGATTGGATGGAGTATTGGGAACCTCTTCTGGTAGTCATAATTTAAGAAATAAAAAAATAAAAGTATTTTAGGATAAAAATTCTTTTTATGGCAATTATAAAAGAGGTGCTCACCTTCAGAGTCTTGAATGGTGGGTCCTGGAAAGTCTAATTTCTTAGCTTTCTTTCTTTTAGTGATAACTGTTGTTGGAGAACTTTGACAAGCTTCTTCCACCAATCTCTCAACAGTAGTTTGGTTATCTTCTGTTGGGTTATCCTCAAACACTAAAAAAGACAAACAAATATGAGTCTTTTTATAAGAAGTGTTATTTTTTGGCAAGATATGGCAATTTTCCACGTATAAATTGCTTTTATATCTTTAAAAAATTGAAATGAATAAATAAATGAATAAAAATGAATAAAAATGAATAAAAATAACTTTTTTATTGGTTTTTAATATTCTTTATATTTTTATTTTTATTTTTAAGGAATAAAATAAAAATTAATATAATTCTTTATAAAATTAAATTATAATAAAAATTATTTTTAATTTATAGAATATCTTTTTTAATCACTAGAGTCACTCAAAGAAAGTTCTTGCAAGTCTAAGGATGTGAAAAAACCACGTGTAAGACAGTACAATTGCTTTCCAAATGCCTCAATAGCTTTTAAAATCAATGAAATATAGAATTCTTATATAATTTTATGATTATAAATATAATTTTTATTGGATAAACCCAATTAGAATCTCTTGGAAGGTCTTTTAAGTAGATATCACGGCCAGGCCCCCAAATTTAAGGTTTGACTATGAAACAATAAGTAAAAATTACTAATATTTTACTTATTGTACTATGAATGTCCTTATAAATGAAATGAATAAGATAAAAAATAATTATAGTAATAAAGAATTATTATAATTATGGCGTAAAAATAGTTATATTATTAATAAAACATAATAATATAATTTATATTATAAAATATAATATAATAAAATAAATATATTAATATAAAATAATTAATATATTTAAAAGCACTTTATTATTGTTACAAACAAATAATAAAGGCGTAAAAAAATGTTTTTTATTAATAAAAAACAATTAATAACAATAATATTACCAATATTAAAGTTATAAATTAATATAAATACTATTTATATTAATTAAGGAATTATTAAAATAATAATAAAGAGAAAATTATTATAATAAGAGAGAAATACCTACTTTTAACACTTAATATAATACTTTTGTAATATTTTACGCCAAAAAAAATATAAATACAACCTTTTCAAATTTTATTTACAATAAAAATAAAGAAAAATTACTAATATTCTTGATTTTTACGTGGAAATGAGTTTTAGAGAGTTTTTTAGCAAAAACAATTAAATAAATGATTTAATCACCTCAAAATAGATGATTATAGCAAGGTGGTCTTTGGTCTTTAATAATATAATAGTTTTATATATAAAGAATAAAGAAATTACCTTTGATTTAATTGATTTAATGTTTTTGATGCGTCTGAGGGGAAAACAGAGTAAAAAGAGCTCTATTTATAGTAAATACCTCCCTCCTAGAGTCCAACAGGCTTCTAGTAGACGTGTACTGATCATATCCACTAGAATGGATCAATATTTTAAGGTTTGAGGATGATTACATCATGATCAAACCATATTACATCATTATTACACCATTATTTAGAGTTATCACTATAACTCTAAGTTTGATGACATCAGAGGCTTGGCAGAACCCCAAATTTCGTGTATTTTATTAGTTTTAATCATAAACTAATAGTATTCACCAATCTTATCACTCATATGACTGTTAAACTTAATTTAAGGTTACAGTAGGTGATCATAACTGCTCAATTTAAGCTCAAACTTTGATCTTTAATAACTTTCAATTTTTACACGCTACAGAAATTCGGAGAGTGAATTCTGATAGCCTGACATAACCTTATTATGCTTCCAAGAGCTTTTCATTACATCATCAAAACTCTAATTTGGATGATTTTTCTTGTAACTCATCTTTTCTGTTGAAATTCAATATTTCAAACTTCAAACCATGATTTCCGGGGGTTATACCCTGAATTTAATAATAAAAGTTACATCATTCTTCACGAATGAACTAGTAGAATCCAACTGTGTCCTTTTTTTTAAGTTTGGACCACTTTCACAACAAAGTGGTCAACAGCTCTGTTGATTTTTATCAATATTTCATCATAGGTTTTAACCTTGATTATAATTTGTAAAATGAAGTTTACATCTGTGTTCTTACAGTAATTATGTGGTAACTTTATTTCTGGTTAATCACTCTATCCTGTATAGTTTAAGAGATATTAGCTATGATCCTTGAATATATGCATTGACCAAAAAAGTGCATATATTCAGGTTAATGCCTTAAGTATTAACTTTGGAAATTAGCTCATTAATTGTTTTATGTGTAAATCTTTATGGGAAATTCAATGGTAAAATTTATTTTACATTTTGTTCCATTGGTTCTTGAAATAAATAAGGATTTATGGTTTTTATAAGGTATTATTCCTTATAACTCATTAAATATTGACCTTACAGATATGCCATAAAAATGGTATATGTGTATTTTACCATGGGTAATCCAATGGTATAATTTATTTCACATTTTGATTCATTGGTTTTTAAGTTAAACCAATTTTTGTACCAATTTATGGTATTTTTGTATTTTTGAAGTAATTATTTTTAATGTATAATTATTCTAAGTAATTTTAGTATAGTTATCTTAAAGGTATAATTATTATGAGTCTTTTTTGTGACCTTATTGGGTATGTGGTCATATCTCAAAGGCTCACATTTTTCATACAGGATTATTTAAGAATATCATAAGTGACAGAGATCCCAAGTTCACATCTGCACTTTGGACCAATCTTCATAGATTGTTTGGGACCAAGTTATCATTCTCTACAGCATATCACCCTCAGACAGATGGGCTAGCAGAGAGGATGATTCAAACTTTAGAAGACATGATCAGAAGATTTTGTGCTTATGGGTTAGAACTCAAAGACTCAGATGGCTTTACCCATGACTGGTGCACTCTGATACCTGCACTAGAATTGGCATACAAGACATCAGTCCATTCTTCCACAGGACAAAATCCTGCTATGTTAGAAAAGGGATGGAATACAAGACTCCCAGAAGACACACTGAGGAAAGACTTGATTGAAATTCATCTTACAGCTTCCAGCTTCAAAATGATGCTTGATAAAGTAAAATATCATGCAAAACGAAGTATTAATGATGCTTTTGATTATGCAAAACAGAAGTGGGACAAGAGTCATAAAGTACCAGACTTCAAAGTAGGGGACTTAGTTCTAGTTTCAACCTTGAATTTTGATAATATCAAAGGCCCAAAGAAACTTAAAGATTCTTATGTAGGACCTTTTGTTATTGTTGCCTTACATGGAACCAATGCAGTTCAAGTGGAATTGAGTGGTGAATTGGAAAATAAACACCCCACCTTTCCAGTCAGCTTGATAAACCCTTATCAACCAGCTGATAGAGAATTGTTTCCTTTAAGGAACACAACTCCTTTAACTGTTCCACCAGTGGAACAGAATGAAGACAAAAACATAACAAAAGTCATTAAAGAAAGGAGACTTAGAGGTAAAAATCAAAGAGAATATCTTGTCAGATATAGAACCCAGTACATGAGGATGAATGGCTGGCAGAATCAGAAATACCTGACTCAGATAAACTCTTGAGAAGATTTAGACATGAAAGAAGGCCACAAGCCTGAATATGTCTATAAATATGCTTTAATTACTTGATCTGAGTGATGTAAAGAGGTTGGAAAGTGGACATTAACCCCCCTTTGGGGCCTTTTACTCTTTATACCATTGATAAAATTTTAGTACAATTTTATTTTTTGGTGGGAGGGAATGTGAGCCTTGAGGTATATTTTACATACCCAAATAGGCCACAATTATCTTAAAAAAAAAATTTGAATTATGCATAACTCATAAGTCATGCATATATCCAAAATTAATCATTTTTGATTTCAGAAAAGATGAATAACTTTTTATTGAGTAAGTAAATCCATGGATTTAAGGCCAGATTTGGATTCTACACAAAACTTCCCCTGAGGTAGCTCTATAGAGTGAATAAGATCAAATTAACTCTTTGAGGTGGTAAAATGGAAAATACTTCAATACCACATCATCAATACCACATAAAAGATCCATGAAAATTTTTGTTTTTCTTAAATTCACGCCAAAATAACGGGAATGTGAGAAATCCCATGTTACATATACACTGAGAATAGTGTTATGCATGCTTTGAGCACTTAATATCATGGTATTCTTACATGGACTTTTGGAAAACCCATAGTGGATATCTCACTTGAAGCTTAAATTTCTATTTTGACATAAAAAATAAGCAAGGGGGACAAAAGACATCAAAGAGAGCCAGGGTACCCAACTTCTGAGGCCTCAGAGGCGTGGAAAGTTCCAAAGCTTAGATCCATGGCTGATCTTGGCCTAATTGGTAAACTAAAACCTTCTTAGAACTTGGTTACCATGTTACAACTACTGTAAATCTTAAGAAAATAGCAAATAACCTGCTATTTTGACGTGCCAAGGAGGTAAAGAGCTACTTAGACTCCTGTAACCATGTCAATTCTTAATGATTTTCCATGGATAAACCCCAAAAGTGTAATTAAAACCCTTTTTGTACTTGTATCCATTGATTTACCTCATAAAAACCAGTGAAACACTGATATTTGCAATTCTACATAGAAATGAGGTAAAAACTTCAGAAATTCATTAAAAATACAATTCTGCATTAATCTTTCTGAACCTTTCAGGACCAATGGGTAACTGTATTATCTATGGTACAACGGAAAAGAATTACAGTTTTACTAGTAAAATTAAAAGTTTGACTTACAGTCCATTTTTGACTATTCTACATGAAACACTGAAGCTTCAAAAATTTACAGTAATTACAACCTGTGACGAAATTGGCAATAACATTGATAACTTTGAGAAATCAATTATTGTTTTGGAATAAAAGGAGATTTACAGATGTTACTCCTTTTATTCTTAACCATATTGGGGTTGGTAGTCACGTAAAAGCATCAATTAAGTAAGGGCAGTGATATTTCCACGCATTAACCTAAAATTTACGCCTGCGCCTACGCATAAAATTGTGGATTCAGATACGCCTTCACGCCTTTCATGGATGTAGTTTGCTAAATCCACGCATCCAAGTGATTACTAAATCCACGCCAAATAAGATGTTGATAAGATTTTTATCTCAGAAATTTGACAAAAAACTCCAAAATGAAAAAATGCTATGTACAAGTGATCTGTCTACATTTGCGGAATAATTTTATTGATGAGGAATATACTCTTCTCCAATTTGAATCTGATTGATGTGAATGTGCCCTGGGCCACTGCAGTGGCAATTTGGCAAGAGGTAATTTGCCTATCTCATGTTCACTGAAAATGATGAGTATCAAATGATTAGAACTTATGTGACCTAGGGAGATTGGATGAAAGAGTGGCTTGAAGAGCTCCATGCAATTGTCATTATTTCAAAGTGACATGTCCATACTGGCAGGTTTACCCAAGAGGCTCCATGCACTCTATCTATTGGTGCAAAATCTTGTTCAACCAAGTCAACATCAAAAGCAGAGAGTTGCCAACATTTTATTTGAAGCCATTGCAATTTATATGAATGATCAGAACCCTCCGGTTAAATTCAATATTTCTGATTCAGCTTCCAGTGATTCTTTGTCTGTGGAAATTAGTGTTATGCGATATTTGGGCTCATGTTTGAGTGTCAACAAGGTTCAACTTGTTCCACAAAGCATTGAAAGTCAAGAAGGTACTAGTATCACATCAAAGGGAATTTTAACACCAACTTTGACTGGCTTGGTCAATAATATCCTCCAGCTAATGATTTCATTTAATTGGGTACGGGCGCATTCTAAGGTTGATTCCAAAACTACTCAGAAAATTGGAAAGCAATTGGTCAAGAGAGGAGTGGATCCTTTGCAAGTGTTGGTGACCATTCAAGATCAGATGAAGGCTGGAAGGCCATGCTAAAATATGATTGCAGCATTCCTTACAGGGGGTGTACGTGGACTTCTGGTGTGCTCAGCTGATTACTGCATTAGTTCAGTGAAAGGGACCCTTCAGCTTCTGGAAATTACATCAATTCTCAAGAGAAAAGAATCCTTGCCATATGAAGATATTTGGAAGCGCACAAACAAGTATATATGTGAAATCCTTCATGAAAGGTTTTCTCGAATCCTTCATCTTCACCAATTTGCCCAAGCAAATACCGCCTTGCAGAATATTTAGCATTGGATTTTAGTGAGGCATGGAAAAAAAACACCCTTTGGAGTCTAATTTAATCATGAACTTACCTGAAAAGGTTGGTATTGACAAAGAAATTCAAAAGGTGTAGTAGAGTGTGCATGTGTCATATTACTTATTATTACCTGTGACTGGAAATTCATCACTATTGAGTGCAGAATACGCTTACTGTGCGGAGTCATGACTTCGAACAGCTTTGTGCCAAGCGGCTTATAAGATTATCCATTGTGCTTTTTTCAACTGAGTGAAAAAAAAGTCACGGGTAACAAGTTGATGCCACAATTATCACAATAGAGAATAATTGTGCTTATGGGAATTTAGCGTAAAAAGAGAAAGATATGAGAGAAGTGAGGCCAGGGACCTTCTGAGGGGATTGAACCCACAGTGCCTACCTGTTCCACCGAGGAAGAATGAGTTGGATTTGGTTTGCCAAAGCTATTGTCACCAACCACCCAGATTCACAACCCAGGTGCCCCCAGGTGAGTCTGGCCAGTGCCCAGGATTGAACATGCTACCTCTCAACCAGTTTGAGAGGCAGATGCTCTAACCATTAGGTCATTCACATCACATTGACTTGCCCCTACACCTTGGGAGTGAAATGCCCAATCCACCTGCATTCTTTTCACTTTGGATATAATCACTGAAACCTATTTTTTTTTAATTCAAAATATTATTTTCTTTGATACAAAATAATACTCATAACCAAAAACTTGTAATTAAAAGATACCCAAGTGAGTTTCTTTTTAAATTTCAAATTACCAATATGATCACAAATTTTTGAAAAAAAAACTCTTTTTTTTTTAAAAAAAATTTCAATTTTTAATTATTTCTAGTTTTATTTTATAAAAAATTGATTTTTTTTTTTAAAAATTTTAATTTTTAATTATTTTTATTTTTATTTTCTTTTTTTTATTTAAATTGATTGCTGGGGTTCTTACAGCCCCAGCAATCAAAAACTTTTTTTATTTTTTTTTAAATTTTTTTAATTTTCTTTTTGTTTTATTTAAATTGATCACTGGGGCTCTTATAGCCCCAGCGATTAAAAGTTTTTTAAAAAAAAACTTTTTTTATTTTTTAATTATTATTATTTTTTTATTTTTTTATTTTTTTTTTTAAATTGCTTGCTGGGGCTCTTACAGCCCTAGCGAGCCAAACTTTTTTAAAAAAAACTTTATTTTTTAATTATTTTAATTTTAATTTTATTTTTTTTTTATTTCAATTGATCGCTGGGACTCTTACAGCCCCAGCGATCAAAATTTTTTTAAAAAAAAAACTTATTTTATTTTTTTGTATTTAAATTGCTCGCTGGGGCTCTTACAGCCCTAGCGAGCCAAAGTTTTTTAAAAAAAACTTTATTTTTTAATTATTTCAATTTTAATTTTATTTTTTTTTTATTTCAATTGATCGCTGGGACTCTTACAGCCCCAGCGATCAAATTTTTTTTAAAAAAAAAACTAATTTTATTTTTTTTTAATTATTATTATTTTTTTTTTATTTAAATTGCTCGCTGGGGCTGTAAGAGCCCCAGCGATCAAACTTTTTTTTTTTTTAAAAAAAAATTAATTTTTAATTATTTTAATTTTTTTTAATTTTTTTTTATTAAAATTGATCGCTGGGGCTGTAAGAGCCCCAGCGATCAAAAGTTTTTTTTTTTTTTTAAAAAAAAAATTTAATTTTTAATTTTTTTAATTTTTTTTTCATTGAAATTAATTGCTGGGGCTCTTACAGCCCCAGCAATCAAAAGTTTTTTTTTGAAAAACTTTTTTTATGTTTTTTTAAGAATTTTATTTTTATTTTATTTGTTTTTATCAAAAATTATTTAAAAAAAAAAACAATTTTTTTCTTTTTTTACAAAATTTTAATTTTTAATAATTTTTACTTTTATTTTAAAAATTTATTTTTATTTTATTTTTTTATATTTAAATTTAAATTTTTTTTAAAAAAAAAACATATTTTTATTTAGCGATCAAAAGTTGATAAAAAAAAAAACATTTTTTTTTTAATATTTTATTTTTTTTATTTAAATTGAGATTACAAATTTTTCAAAAAAAAAAAACATTATTTTTTTTTTAAAAAAAAATTTATTTTTTAATTAATTAATTTTATCTTTTTTAATTTAAATTGAATTTTTTTTAAAAAAAAACATGATTTATTTTTTAATATTTTATCTTTTTTTATACAAATTTATTGCTGCGGCTCTTACAACCCCAGCAATCACAATTTTTTAAAAAAAAAAGATTATTTTTTTTATTTTAAAAATTTTATTTTATTTTATTTTTTTTAATTTAAATTGATTGCTGGGGCTCTCTTACAGCCCCAGTGATCACAATGTTTTTTCATATTCTTTGAAAAACATTATTTAAATTTTTATTTACTATTTTTTTTAAATTTCATTACAACAATTATATTTTAGAAAAAAAATCTTATTTGTTTTTTTTTAATAAAATTTAAGCAAGAAGAATTTTCATTTACTTATTTTACTTTTTTTTTAATAAAAATCATTATAGGGGAAAGCCTCACACATCGCTTCTTGCCATTTCACCCATCATGAGTCAACTTTCACCATCTCAACTCATCAAACTCTCAAAATGTATGGAGTCACTTAATGATGAAGAAAAACATTTCATGGGAAGGACTATTTCACCAGTTGTAAATGATTTTTCTTCATCAATTAGTGACTCAATTCATCCAATAACTCTTTGTAAATCAAGCTTATCCAACAAAAACGGAAAGGATGAGTTGTTTTTGAATTCTGAGGATCATTCCATGGGAAGGACTATTTCACCGGCTGTGAATGATTCCCCATTATCCAAAAATGACTCATCTTTAAATAAGAAATCCAATCATTCACATAGAAGATTTCAAATTTCACAAAAATTACTCACCTAAATTTTGGACCATGCATCAAGAAGCAGAGGTGAATTCAGTACCATTCCAGTTAAGCCCAAGCCAAATAGAATAAATAAGCTTTTATTACCTTCCATAAATAAAACACCAAATCCTTCAATAGTTTTCAATTCAAAAAATCACGAGCTCCTCTTCATTTATCACTTTCATCCATTTCATATTCCTTCTCCAACTTTTACTTCATTAAATCAATTAATAATAGCACTTTACAAATTAGCCCGAAATTGTCCTCTTATTTTATATTTATGAATTACAGGTACAACAGAGGAAGTGTACTTTGGAAAGGTGTGTACATTTTTAATCATTCAAATCACTGATTGGATTTTATTTTCCTGTCCTTATGGTGGTTATTTTTTTCATGTAAGAACAGCTTTAGCAAGTACTTTGACATATGCTGAGCTATCAAAACCTTTCTTAGAGACTCATATGAACATCAAAATTGAAAGTGGGTAACTGTGAAATTATAGTTCTTTTGGATTAAAAAAAATTGGGGCGTGTATTTAGTAATCCCTTGGATGCGTGGATTTAGCAAACTACATCCATGAAAGGCGTGAAGGCGTATCTGAATCCACAATTTTATGCGTAGGCGTAGGCGTAAAGTTTAGGTTAAGGCGTGGAAATATCACTGCCCTTAAGTAATTATGATAATCTTATGTGACAACAGATGATGCAATCAATAATCCAAAAAGGTTTATTGTTTTCTCACTCACTGGTTTTTCAGTTTTCTCCATGGCACGCCTCTGTGAGATGTTGTTGACTTAAAAGAGGCCTCCTCTTGCTGTTTTTTCCACATCATCATCATCTTATTATCATTTAAATCATTATTACCAACAAGTAAGTATTAGCTATAGCTATTCTTAAGTGTTTTAAATCTTTCGAAATCAATAAGAAAGACTTGAAATCATAGAATCCAAATATATATTGTTGTAATACTGTTATAAATTCATTTTGATCCTTAAAATCCACAATTCTACGTCAAATCTCTCCATCTTATCTTTCAATAAGTTCTTTGGAATATTGGTGAGTTATTTCTTTTTAATTCTTAAATTTTTTCTCTAAAATTAGTTTTCTTCAAGAATTATTATTATAATTATTCTTGCAAAAGATAATTATATATTAAAATAATTTTATTATTTTAATAAAAAGAAGTTTTATTATTAAAATCTTCTTGTAATTGATTCTTGTAGACAATTAATTTCTCACTGTTAAAATCACTAGTAGTGTTTAACACATAAAAGAAATAATTCTTTAATTATTTAATTGTGGCTATAATAACATTTTGTTATTATATTTCATAAGAACAGTCATAGTACTGTTGATTAATAGTAATATTATCATCAGTTTCATAGACACATCTTACATCCATATTTTGGTGGTATTTTGCTCTACCATTGGTTTATGGTATTTGGTTGTCATTCTTGTGCTCTGGTTTTGAGTCACAGGCTGATACCAGGGGTATGCTGTTCCCACCTTGAGGTCCAATATGACCCACAACCAAATTGCAATTGGTTGTGATAGGTCCAGGAACAGAAATCCCCACAAAGACTCCTCCAAAACAGTCACTTCAAGAAATCATGACTGTCCATTTAGACTTTATGCCAGAAAATATGCCAAGAGTACCACTTGGACTCTCAAAGTAAAAAATCCTGAACACAGTCATGATGCCACAGAAAATATTAGGGCAAATCCTTCTTTTAGACATTATAATGAGAAAGAAACATCCCAAATTTCCCATATGTCTCAATCACTGCTCATGCCAAGGCATTTTCAGGCCCAATTATGCAGCCAGAGGGAGTATGACAGGCCTGTAATACTTTGAGAAATTTACAGCAAAGTAAGGAAAATCAAGAAATACAAACTTCAAGGCAGAAGTAACATTGATTCTCTTATTGACACCCTCAAAGAAGAACATTTTGTTTGGTCCTATGTAATGGATACTGGGGGACACATTACCTCATTGTTTTCCACTCAAATCCTTTCAATAAAACTTCTTTATGGCTTTCCTCATGTGATTCTTATTAATTCTACTGATAAAACCAATAAGTACAAAATAACCCTTTTCCATATTGTTGGATTCAGCTAAACCAATAAGACCTTGAGCTCCAGTATGAGTCTATGATAGAGATACTATAAATTCAGGGCTTTACTAAAGAGTAATAGTGGTGGTGAGTTCTACTGAAAGCCCTGGGTGCAGTAATTATCAATTGATCAACTTTAATAACTAAAAAAATACCTAAGCTTAAAGTATAACGGGTTATTTTCCATAATTATTGCTGTTTTTAAAAAGCTGTACTACTTGGGAATTGAAGAGCAGGATGGGGACCCCTTCATTTGGAAGAGGAAGGTCCCTATTTATCCTGAAATGGGGTGAAAGTACCATTAACTCTTACCATGTAGGAGGAGTAAAGATCTTTTCACTACAGAAGGTGGACTTGGGCCTTCTACAGTCCTTTATCACTTTTATTGGGCTCAGATGTTGTTTGGAAACCACATGTGCAAAGGTTTCCTCAAGACAGGGTGAAATGTTTGATCTGGGGACCTCACAGCCCTCTTCTGATGCGTATGATGTATAGAATTCTGTACAGATCCTGCATAGGGACCCCATAAAGGCTAAAATATGAGTTATTGAAGGATAAAGAAGATCCTTTGTAGAATTTACACCTCATATTCCAGAATATGGGATAGTATCCCACAGTATTTGATTTTGAAAGTACTTTGGGATTTTGACCTTAAAGCTGCTATAGATCTGTAATTTTTGAAGATAGAGAGCTCAGGCTTAGTTCATTTTGTATCCATTGATGGGTGCTGAACAATGGTTCCTCATTTGGCATAGGTAGCATTAAATATGGCAAGGCTATACCACTTTTAAATTTCATTGTTAAGATATAGATTTTTCTTAAATACTATTTTCTGATAGCTTTTGATACAGGTGATATAAAGAGGTAAGTATGGTACCATTGGAGATCTCTTATTGTTTCTTTTTAAAAAATCATTTCAAGTATCTCACCCTAAAACTGTAGAAGTTAAATGAGAGATGAATATTTCATTCATGATTATTTGATCTTTATTTGACCATAACTTCTGTAATTTTGGTGCTGACTCAATTTGGATAGTAACAATAGATAGCCCTTATTGAGATCTTTATTTTTGATACCCATTTGGCTGTGTTATTCTTCTTTTGATGGAAGTTTGATTAAAGGTGAAATTTAAATTTTATGCTCAGTTGTTACTTTGAGCTGGAATAACTTTTTTATTCCTTGTCCTATGGTTATGGGAGTGAAAGATTTCCTCCTTCTTTTGGGTGCCATTGTGAGCCATTTTAGCTCAGGTGAGACTTTAGTGACTTTTACTCTATCATTTGCTTTATGGAATTTTTTCTGTCATGATTTTGCTCTGGTTTTGGGTCAAAGTCAGACATTGAACCCTAATATACATGGGAATTGAATCAATACATAGAAAAAGTCCTTGGTAACAAAAATATCATTCCCCCCAATTTATTGTTATTTACAGAGATTTGGCCTTGAAAAATTCCTTCCCAGAATCTCTTTCCAGACTCAAAATTCATGTTATTCATTTTGAACATAAATAAATATGTATCTTCCTATTTCATGAATAAAATTGGTCATAGGACTGATTTTTAAAATTCTATGGGCCTTTGGAATCAAGTGACTCACTTTTAACTTTCACTTTTATTCAAATTATTTTTTTTATTAGTGACTTTGGGATTCATTTCTCAGGTTATGTATTCATATACTGAAAAGTCTTTCAAAGATAACTGGAAGAACCTTTAAAAGAAAAGGAAAAATTCTGCAGTGTTTTGATATTTTGGAAGAACCTGGATTCCTATAAATGAGTATTATATGCCAGCCTGGACCAACTCCTATTGTCACCTGGGTGTGGGCTCCACCTTGAGAGCTGAAGATGTGCATTCCATGGTTAAGCTTTGGCTCCAAAGGCCCACTGGTACTCTCCTGGAGGTTATTAGGGCCCTTAAAATGGCTTTCCAGAAACAATTAATTGAAATTATCAATGGTATATCAAAATAACTGATCATCCATCTTAAGAATTTTCCTCCACACATCTGTGCTCTGAATGGGAAGGTGTCTCATTATGACCTTCAGATGGCCTTTGAAAATTCAAAAATTAAATTTACCCCCAATGGAAAATTCATCAACAAATACAGAAATTATTAAGGCATACCTTGCAAGCACAAGACCCAACAGGCATTTTCCAAGTGCCAAAGGCTAAAGCTATACAATTTACATCCTCAGTTGCATTTGAATTTACCTCTAAGTATTTTCCTTTGATTTCTTAGTTCTTTTTTCACATAAACTTATTTTCTTTGAAATATTCTTCTCAGACTGGCTATCAAAGGTATGTTCAAAGTTTTGAGAAATAAAGAAAGAAATAATCCAAAAGAATTTTTCAAGATATTGGGGAAGGCATTATTCAAAGACCAATGTCAGAAATAACCCCAATTATTCAGCATCCTCAAGATGTTTTTACTGGAAAAGAACCTTTTGATAAAATACCAAGAGTCAAGAGGACCACAAATATTTTGAAGACCCACTTTAATTAAGAAATACCTGAAGATACCCTCAAGGAACCAAAAATGAAAATACACAAAAAAGAGATCCATTAAGATTTGAAATAATTGAAATTAAATCCAATAGCAGAGGATGACCCTAATCAAAAGTGACAAGCACAAAAGCTTCAAGATCATAGTCAATTCCCCCCCCTCAAATTATGGAATTGGATTTATATGAAGATTCTGAGGCCTCACTACCCAAATCATTCACTGAATCAGATTCACTACCTCAAGTAACTTAGTTCAATTAATGTGGTTAATCAGGTTTCAACTTCAGAAGGCTCAGAATATTTGGGAGGAGTAGCAGAACCCCACAAAGAAAACCCCAAAATTCTGAAACAACTTTGAAGATTTATTATTCAATTGACTTAACCTGTGATAATTTCCAAAGCAATGAATGCACCAAGATCTTTGTTAGTAGTAAATCCATTTTAATGTGGAGTTTTTTTGCTTATATTAATAGAAAGTAATTTCTTTGACTAATTTGTATTAGTTACCCGGCTCAGAATACTTGCAAAAATTTCTTTTGAAATACAACTTCAAGCCCATCTATGTCCAGGGTGATGGGAACTGTTGCGATAGAACATAATCCCATTAAATTTACAAGACTCAAGATGAATAGTCTGATGTCAGAGGTGACTGGCTGAATAAATAAGAAATTACCTTTATGAAGCCATGAATACTTTGGTTACCCTCAGTATCCTCTTATTTGGACATAATTGAGTGGTATGAAGATGTTGGACAGGCTCCAGGGAGAAATTAGATGTCAATTCCTGATATGGGGAATCCAATTGCAAATAAGTATCAAACACAATTTTTTTTTGTTCAAAAGTCCAATATTTTTCTTTTTTCCCTTATTTATGTCCTCCAAATGGCAATTCTCCTATTTTCATCTGTTTTTTGGATAGCTGTTCTCATTTTGTTCACTTGGATGCCATCATTTATAAAGTTTACCCTTTCCCCCCATTGCTTTCAATTGGGAATTTTATGCCAAACCACAATCCCTGGGGTGGGAAGATAATTTTAAGAAGCACAGAATGTTATATTTGTCCAATATTCCTCCCCCATATGAGAAAAACCCCACTGTTTTGCAGGTTGAGTCAGATTGATTTTTTTTGTAAATGCATTTCATTCCAATTATCCCCCTCCTCAGTCATAATTACTACCTATATCTCACTGCCGTTATTTTTTTTAAAAAAAAATATGGCACTTTTGTACTTAAAAATAGTCATATTACAAACATGAAAAAACACAACTTTTTGGGCCTTCACCTTTCCCACACAAAATATTTCCCAAAATTATTGGATTCTGGATTTTGATTCTCAATATTATCCCCTTGATATTTCAAAAAAAGGAAATTCATAAGTGGGAAGAGTTTTAATGAATTTTTCTGAAAAAAATGGCCATTTGGAAAAAAAAAATGAAAAAAATTTGGGGATCTTTACATCATCAATGTTGGAAAAAATATGGCAAAAAATAAAATCAAAAATTCCTCAAAACTAATCCTGAATAATTTTTCTAAAAAAATTGGGTCACTTATGTGTTTTGGCATTAAACTGGTGAGAACATGTAAGGGATTACATGTTTTTACCAGCACCTTATAAAAAATATAAAAAACAAAAAAAAGATTTTTTTCATTCTTTATATGGTTCTTGTTAAAGCATCCAAGATAATGGTAAAAACACATAAACAAGGCCCCTATATTTTTTGGTACATAATTTCAGTTCTTTTGTTTCCATAATATGCATTATTTCATCAATCTGAGGGAAATTTTCTTATTAAATACATAAATCTATGGCTTTCAAAGGAATGAAATCTTTTTAAATGAAACAATAAAGATATTTTTATTTCACAAATAGACAATGAAAAAGTCATTTTTGATACAATTTCACCCTTGATGGTTGAAAAATGAAATCATTGTCTTCTCAATAATGGATATATTTTCATGGGAAAACCTAAAGCTTTTTTCATTGAAGAAATAAGATTATTTTCATTTGAAAAGAAGATTATTGTTGTCAAAAAAATAAAATTCTTTTTTATGATACAAAATTTGTTGACATTTGTTGAATAAATTGATTCTTATTTTTTCAAAAAAGCTATGATGGTTTTTCCAATAAAATAGCACTATATTTATAATATTCTTTCCATTTATAGGCATACAGGCTGTATCCACTCATTGAAGGTTTTTATAAATTTCTTACTTACCTACCTCAGAAATATTACTTCTCATCCTCTTTTTTCTCAAGAAAGCTTTTAACATTTCATGAATTCATAGTTTATGGATTCAAAAATTAATTTCTCAAATCTTTTTGGGCTTTATTATGAAAGTACAATTTTAAGCATGAAAGCTTTCATTAATTTTTTTTTCCAAAATTTTTGAAATTTTTCTTAAAATTCTCAATATTCTTCTGTTTCTTTTCAAAAGAAATAAAACAAATTACTGATCCCAACCCTTCTCAATGGATTCTTTTTGGAAATTTTCTCAAACATTTTTTGTAAAATTTTGTGTAATTAACAAGCCACCAATACACAAAATTTCAAAAAGCCCAAAGATCATTCCCTGGCTAATTTTTCTAAAACAAAATGGGGTTTTTATGTTCTTTGACCAAAATCTTGTGTTTTCTTACCATAAACTGGTATAAGAAAGTATGGGGTTACATTTTCTAACTAAAGCCTATTGTGAGTTTATCAATTCCTTAAGATTATTTTCAATGTCAATAATAACATCATTTCCATTTAAAAATTGTTTTTTTACATGATGGTAGTATATACCCTATATTTATTTGTGTCCATAATAACTTTTTTTGTTAACTTTTTGTCACATTGAACTAAATATTATCATAATGAATATACTATCTTCATCTATTAGTAAAAGATGTCAAGACCCCCTTTATCATTGGAGGGGGGGCTGATGATCTTGATAAGTTTCTAGTCTTATGTTATTTTTATTTTATTTTTATTTGATTTTTATTTTATTTTTATTTTATTTTTATTTTATTTTTATTTTATTTTTATTTTATTTTTATTTTATTTTTATTTTATTTGTATTTTATTTTTATTTTATTTTTATTTGATTTTTATTTTATTTTTATTTTATTTTTATTTTATCTTTATTTTTATTCTATTTTTATTTTATTTTTCTTTTATTTTTTATTTTTATTTTATGCTTATTTTATTTTTGTTTTATTTTTATTTTATTTTATTTTATTTTTATTTCATTTTTATTTTATTTTCATTTTATTTTTATTTTATTTTTATTTCATTTTTATTTTATTTTTATTTTTCTCTTATTTTTATTTTATTTTTATCTTATTTTCATTTTATTTGTTATTTTATTTTTATTTTATTATGGGGCTTTGGTGAACCCACATAAGCAATTTGATAAAATGAGCCCTTATGTGTTTTTACCATGAATTTCTAAAAAGACATAAGTTTTTAGTAAAAGAAAGTAAGGGTGTGAGCCTTTGAGATATGACCACATACCCAATGAGGTCACAAAAAAGACTCAGAATAAATATAACTTTAATATAATTATATTAAAATTACTTAGAATAAATATACATTAAGAATAACTACTTAAATATACAAAAAATACCATAAATTGGTATAAAAATTGGTTTAACTTAAAAACCAATGAATCAACATGTAAATTAAATTATACCATTGGATTCCCCATGGAAAAATACACATATACCACTTTTATGGCATATCTGTAAAGTCAATATTTAAGGAATTATAAGGTATAATACCTTATAAAAACCATAAAAACTTATTTATCTCAGAAACTAATGAAACAACATGTGAAATAAATTGTACCAGTGGATTCCCCACAAAAATCCACATATAAAACAATTAATAAGCTAATTCCCAAAATCAATACTTAAGGAATTATCCTGAATATATGCACTTTTTTGGTCAACGCATATATTCAGTGATCATAGCTAATATCTTCTAAACTATACATGCTAGAATGATGAACCAAAAATAAAGTTACCACGTAATTACTGTAAGAACACGGATATGAACTTTATTTTGCAAGTTATAAACAAGGTTAAGACTTATGAGGAAATATTGATAAAAATCAACAGAGCTGTTGACCACTTTGTTGTGAAAGTAGTCCAAACTTAAAAGAAAGTATACAGTTGGATTCTACTAGTTTATTCGAGAAGAATGACGTAATTTTTATTGTTAAATTCAGGGTATAACCCCCTGAAATCATGGTTTGAAGTTTAAAATATTAAATTTCGACAGAAAAGATGAGTTACAAGAAAAATCATCAAAATTAGAGTTTTGATGATGTAATGAAAAGCTCTTGGCAGCATAATAAAGTTATGTCAGGCTATCAGAATTCACTCTCTGAATTGCTGTAGCGTAAAAACCTTAAAAGTTATTGAGGATCAAAGTTTGAGCTTAAATTGAGCTGTTATGATCACATACTGTAACCTTAAATTAAGTTTAACAGTCTTAAGAGTGATAAAATTGGTGAATACTATTAGTTTATGATTAAAACTAATAAAATCCACGAAATTTGGGGTTCTGCCAAGCCTCTGATGTCATCAAACTTAGAGTTATAGTGATAACTCTAAATAATGGTGCAATAATGATGTAATATGGTTTGATCATGATGTAATCACCCTCAAACCTTAAAATATTGATCAATTCCAGTGGATATGATCAGTACACGTCTACTAGAAGCCTGTTGGACTCTAGGAGGGAGGTATTTACTATAAATAGAGCTCTTTTTACTCTATTTTCCCCTCAGACGCATCAAAAACATTAAATCAATTAAATCAAAGGTAAATTCTTTATTCTTTATATATAAAACTGTTATATTATTAAAGACCAAAGACCACCTTGCTATAATCATCCATTTTGACGTGATTAAATCATTTATTTAATTGTTTTTGTTAAAAATCTCTCTAAAACTCATTTCCACGTAAAAATCCAGAATAATTTGTAATTTTCTTTATTTTTATTGTAAATACAATTTGAAAAGGTTGTATTTATATTTTTTGGCGTAAAATACTTCAAAATTATTATATTAAGTGTTAAAAGTAGGTTATTTTCTCTTATTATAATAATTTCTCTATTATTACTCTCTTAATAATACTTTAATTAATATAAATAGTATTTATATTAATTCATAACTTTAATATTAGTAATATTATTGTTATTAATTGTTTTTTATTTATAAAAAACAATTTTTTACGCCTTTATTATTTGTTGGTAACAATAATAAAGAGCTTTATAATATATTAATTATTTTATATTAATATATTATTTTTAATATTATAATTTCATATAATATTAATTATATTATTATATTTATTCAATAATATAATATTTTTACGCCATAATAATAATATTTCTTTATTATTATTATTATTTTAATCTTATTTATTTCAATTATAAGGACATTCAGAGTACAATAAGTAATAAATTAGTAATTTTTACTTATTGTTTCATAGTCAAACCTTACATTTGGGGGCCTGGCCGTGATATTTACTTAAAAGACCTTTAAAAAGATTCTATTTGGGTTTATCCAATAATAAATTATATTTATAATCATAAAATTATATAATAATTTTATATTTTATTGATTTTAAAAGCTATTGAGGCATTTGGAAAGCAATTGTACTGTCTTACACGTGGTTTTTCACATCCTTAGACTTGCAAGAACTTTCTTTGAGTGACTCTAGTGATTAAAAAAGATAATTTATAAATTAAAAATAATTTTTATTATAATTTAATTTTATAAGAATCATATTCATTTTTTATTTTATTCTTTAAAAATAAAAATATACATAAAAAATATTAAAAAATATTAAAAACCAATAAAAAAAGTTATTTTTATTCATTTTTCTCTTTATTTATTTCATTTTTTTAAGATATAAAAGCAATTTCTACGTGGAAAATTGCCATATCTTGCCAAAAATAACACTTCTTATAAAAAGACTTATATTTATTTGTCTCTTTTTTAGTGTTTGAAGATAACCCAACAGAAGACAACCAAGCTACTGTTGAGAGATTGGTGGAAGAAACTTGTCAAAGTTCTCCTACACCAATTATCACCAAAAGAAAGAAAGCTAAGAAATTAGACTTTCCAGGGCCCACCATTCAAGACTCTGAAGGTGAGCACCTCTTTTTAAATTGCCATAAAAGAATTTTATTCTAAAATACTTTTATTTTTTCTTATTCTTTAATTATGACTACCAGAAGAGGTTCCCAATACTCCATCCAATCAGATGGAGCTGGACTCAGAAGTAGAATTGATCCCTCAAAAGGGAAAAGAAAGGGCAATATCCCCAGTGGAACAGAATCCACACAAGGAAGTGCCTTATCCCAAAGGCAAGTCCCAGAAATGCCCATGATATCTGAGCCTGAATTGGAACTAAGTATGAGTAACTCAAACAGGTACAAATCACATTCAGAGGGCTCAAATAGACATCTACATGAGCCAGTACAAGCAGTATTACACAGTATACAAGGACAAAGACTGGGAAATGCTGCCTCAAATACACCAAGGAGTGATGAACTCCTGGCACATCCTGAAAAAGTTCCTCAAAGAGGAGGAGATAGTGAAATACTCCAATGGATGGAATCCACTATCATCCAAACCTCAAATCAAAAAGATCAAGGATTATCATGCCAAAAAGAGGGAGGCAACCAAGGAAGAAGCCCCAGTAGCTTCTACCAGCAAGCCTCAAGCCAACCCACTTCCCCAAGAAGGGAAGAAGAACAAGAAAAAGCATTGGAGGAAACCATATTCCCCAAGCTACAGAATCCCAAGAATCCAAAAAGATGCCATGGACAATGTTTTCAACATGGCCAGAACCTTGATGGAATTCAAGGACAAGGAAGAGCAAAGAATGAGACAACCTCATTTCCCAAAGAAATAACCTTGTCCAAAGATGTTGTAAATACTTTAACAGAAATTAAAAATAGTATATTACCTCTAAAAGAAATTAAAGACAGTTTATTATCACTACAAGAAATAAATAACAATTTATCTTCTTTAACAAAAATTGTTTTGCAAAACAAAAAAGAAATTGACAACATTAAGTTTATTGTTGAAAATAATAAACCAAAGAATTTAATTGACAATACTCAAAAATTAATACAAGGACAACAAGAATTGTATAAATATATAAAAGATATCAAAGACAAGACTTTGACAATCAATTATGATGTGAGTATTGACAATCTTACAGAAAAATTAAATAAATTAAGTATTTCTGTAGAAAAATTTGAAGAAAAGACTTCATCACACCAAAAATTACTTTTGGACCATGTGGAAAAAAGTGATGAAGCAAGAATGCATCTGAAAGATGATATTCAAAGTGAAATAAGGCTTATTACAGAAAAAATGGATAAAATTAATGAGGCCAATTTAAATATGCCAAAGTTATCAACACCATTTTCCCATATAAGAAGCCCTATTAAAACAAAAGAGGAATTGTCAAATCCTTTCATAACAGACTTGAGTCACCAAGACAATAACCAAGTCTTAATGAAGGAAGCACCTCAATTGAAGGAATGGCCAACATTCACAGGAGAAGGTGAATATGACCACATGTCATTTATTAAAACAATTGACATGTTACAAGAAGACTATGCCATACCAGATGAATTAATCACTGCAAGATTACATTCATTGTTTGAGAAATCTGCAAAAAGATGGTATTATGGCATAAGACAAACAAATGGTAAAAATACCTGGTCTTGGTGGAAACAAGAAATAATCACCAAGTGGGCAAATGATGCCTGGAGGTATAAGATAGAAAATGCATTTGAAAACTCTTTCTTTGACCCTGAGAAAGATAAACCTTTAACCTGGTTCCTAAAACAAGTTGAAAGACTTAATGCACTGTACCCAGAAATGTCACAGAAGATGGTGCATATGAAAATACTTAAAAAATGTGGAGGGGAACTAGAACATGCCCTAAGAAGCAGGTGTATAGAACCATGCTCCACAGAAGAGTATATAAATGCACTAAAAGATATAGTGACAAGAACAAAAATTGGCAGGACTTGGAAAAGATTGGACATTAAAAGCCCAAACAAACCATTTATCAAGAAAGATAAATCAAAAGAATCCTTTAAGCCCAATACATCCAACAATAATGAGCAAAGAAAATGCCATAAATGTGGAGGCATTGGACACTTAGCCAATAATTGCCTTAAAAAAGCAAAGATTAATGAAATTGTGGAAACAGAGAGCCACAATGACAAAGAAGAGGAATCTGACTCTGAAAAAGAGACAGAAGAGTCAGAGAGCTCTGAAAGTGATGAAATCAATATAATTAATGCACAAATTAATAATATTGATATAATTTATGAAGTACTGGATGCTAACTCAAACTTGCCACAAGTTGGAACATCTGACACAAACCTAACAAACATACAAGATGCCAAAATGTATAGAACCAAACCTGCAAAAGGAATGGGATATACAGCTGGAAAATCAAGTATAAGTATTGTTATGGTTGATAACCAAGAAGGAAAGATTAACTTGGATACAGGAGCATATTGCACTTGTGTTGGTAAAAGTTATTTAAAAACCATTGTCCCAGACTGGCAAGAAAAACTTATGCCAATACAAGGTGTCAAATTTAGTAGTGCAAGTGAGAGCATGAAGCCCCTTGGAATAATTGATTTAACACTAATTTTTCCTCATCCCTCACAATGTGTCAGAATTAAAGTAGAGTTTGTAGTAATGGACAACTGTACTAGTAATCATTTCATACTTGGGAATGACTACTTATCAATCTATGGTATAGATATCTCCAACCAAAAAGATAGATATTTTACCATAGGAGATAATAAAAGACAAAAGTTTGGATTCTTAAATAACAAAAAACAAATCACAGTTATTAAGAATGAGGAAAAAATTCCAGAAAAAGAACTTTTTATATCTGAACAACTCAGAGAGGCAGAATTCAATCAAGAATTAACAGAAAAAATGAAAGAAAAATTGATTGACCTCTTATTTAAGTATAAAAATGCCTTTGCAACTGACAAAGAGCCACTAGGTGCCATAATTGGACATGAAGTGGATATAATTCTTAATGTAGAAAAACCTTACCCACCTTTATTAAGAAGACCTGCTTATCCAGCCAGCCCAAGAGCTAGAGAAGCCCTAGAGGTGCACATTAAAGAATTAATGGACCTTGGAGTATTAAGAAAGGTTGGACATAATGAGCAAGTAGAAGTTACTACACCTGTCATTATAACTTGGCATAATGGAAAATCAAGGATGGTAGGAGACTTCAGAGCCCTGAATACCTATACCATTCCAGACAGATATCCAATACCCAGAATCCATGAGACATTGACCCAATTGTCACAAGCTAAGTTCATCACAGCTATGGATGCCCTTAAGGGTTTTCATCAAAATGTCTTAACAGACAATGCCAAGAAACTACTAAGAATAATAGTCCATTGTGGAATTTTTGAATACTTAAGAATGCCATTTGGGATAAAAAATGCACCTTCCCATTATCAAAGAATGATGAATACCATATTTCCTGAAGAATTATCAGAAGGATGGTTAATAATCTACATTGATGATATCATAGTTTGCTCAGAAACTTGGGAAAATCACCTGACAAGACTAGAAAGGGTACTACAGAAAATAGTCCAAGTAAATATGAAAATTTCATTGAAAAAATGTCATTTTGCATATAGTGAATTAAAAGCCCTAGGACATGTAGTATCTGGCCTTAGTCTAGGCATAGACAAAAATAAAGTAGCAGCAGTACTACTTAAGCCAATGCCTCAAACCAAAAAAGAAATGCAATCATTTCTAGGATTTGCTGGTTACTATAGACAGCATATAAAGGACTTTGCAAAGATTGCTAAATCCTTGTATAAGCTATGTGACCAACAAACAGTCTATGAGATGACAGAAGAAAGAGTCAAGGCATAAGAAGAATTGAAAAATTCCTTAACAAATGCCCCATTTCTTCTAATGCCAGATTGGAAACTGCCCTTCAAACTGTACATTGATGCTTGTGGAGAAGGACTAGGTGCTGCACTTCACCAAACACAAATTATCAATGATAAACCAGTGGAAGGACCAATTTGTTTCATTTCAAGGCAAATAAAGCCAACAGAAGCAAGGTATGGAGCAAGCCAAATGGAATGCTTATGCTTAGTGTGGGCTTTGGAAAAACTGCATTATTATTTGGATGGCACAGTATTTGATGTAATCACAGACTGTAATGCTGTGAAATCACTATTAAATATGAAGACTCCAAATAGACATATGCTGAGATGGCAAATTGCTATCCAAGAATATAGAGGAAATATGACTATTGTTCATAAATCTGGAAATATTCATAAAAATGCAGATGGTCTTAGCAGATGGGCTCTAGCAAATACCCCTGACAATCCAGCATGGGTACCACAAGAAGAGCACCATATAGAAGGAATATGTGTTACAGACATTGGCACAGAATTCTTTAACCAAGTTAAAGAAAGCTATAAGACAGACAAAAATTGCCATATCTTAAGCCAACTTCTAATGAAAGACTGCAAAGATCCATCACTTTCATCAAAACTAGATGAAATATGGAAAAAGGCATATGATGAAGGAAGATTTCACCTCCTTGATGGAATCCTTTACCATAGAACAAAACACACATGTGTTATGGCCTTAACAGATAGAACACTAATAAACACTATTTTACATGAGTGTCATGATAGTGTTGCATCTGGACATCTCTCAGAAGATAGGACACTAGAGAGGGTGAAAACCTGCTCTTGGTGGCCAAATTGGAAGAAAGATGTTGCAGAATACTGCCAAACCTGTGACAGATGTCAAAAAGCCAACAGAGCCAC
The DNA here is from genome assembly GCA_023105745.1 of Austropuccinia psidii. Classification (NCBI taxonomy): domain Eukaryota; kingdom Fungi; phylum Basidiomycota; class Pucciniomycetes; order Pucciniales; family Sphaerophragmiaceae; genus Austropuccinia; species Austropuccinia psidii. Next base: position 54,290,844 of record JALGQZ010000004.1, read on the forward strand.
AGGAAAGAAATTTGGAATGATGATCCAAATCCAAGAACCAAAATCCCCATGGGAAATAGTTCATATGGATTGGGTAACAGCCTTACCTCCAGGAGGAGACAGGAGTTATAATGCATGCCTAGTATTAGTTGACAGGTACAGTAAAACTCCCATGTTCTTACCATGTCATAAAGATGACACAGCTATGGATACAGCCATAATGATATGGAATAAAGTCATTAGCCACACAGGCTTATTCCAAAATATTATAAGTGACAGAGACCCAAAGTTCACTTCAGCACTATGGACAAATCTCCATAACTTGTTTGGGACAAAGTTATCAATCTCAACAGCTTATCATCCTCAAACTGATGGTTTAGCAGAAAGAATGATACAGACCCTAGAGGATATGATCAGAAGATTCTGTGCTTATGGGCTATAATTCAAAGATTCTGATGGTTTTACCCATGATTGGTGTACACTAATACCAGCACTTGAACTGGCATATAAGACATCAATCCATTCTTCTACTGGCAAAACACCAGCAATGCTAGAAAAAGGTTGGAATCCAAGACTTCCTTATGATACCCTCAAAAAGGACTTAGTGGATATACATCCAACAGCAAGCAGTTTCAAGATAATGCTTGACAAAGCAAGACACCATGCAAACAGATGCATGCAAGATTCTTTTAAATATGCAAAAGAAAGATGGGATAAAAGTCATAAGCCACCTGACTTCAAAATAGGGGACTTGGTTTTAGTATCAACCCTTAATTTCAATAACATAAAAGGCCCAAAGAAATTGAAAGATTCCTTTGCAGGACCATTTATGATAAAAGCACTCCATGGACCCAATGCTGTGCAATTAGAACTCACAGGTGAACTAATGAACAAACACCCAACTTTCCCTGTAAGTCTGATAAAACCTTACAGTTCAAGTGACAAAGAGTTATTTCCACTAAGAAATAAACCCCCACTTGAGATTCCCCCCTTGGAGGAAGGAGAGGAAAAGAAAATAGTAAAAGTCCTTAAAGAAAGAAGGACAAGAAACAAAAAAGAAAGGGAATACCTTGTAAGGTATAGGAATTCAACTCAAGAAGATGAATGGCTACTTGAGAAAGATATAACAAATGCTGATAAATTACTAAGAAGATTCAGACATGAAAGAAAACCTGAAAAATAAAAAAGTTAAGCATTATTGAGCTTCAAGACTAACAAAGTCTATTGAAGAGGTAGGACAGTGGATGATACCCTAATCACACATATCAGATTGTGGTACAATCTTTTTTGGTGGTAGGGAATGTGAGCCTTTGAGATATGACCACATACCCAATAAGGTCACAAAAAAGACTCAGAATAAATATAACTTTAATATAATTATATTAAAATTACTTAGAATAAATATACATTAAGAATAACTACTTAAATATACAAAAAATACCATAAATTGGTATAAAAATTGGTTTAACTTAAAAACCAATGAATCAACATGTAAATTAAATTATACCATTGGATTCCCCATGGAAAAATACACATATACCACTTTTATGGCATATCTGTAAAGTCAATATTTAAGGAATTATAAGGTATAATACCTTATAAAAACCATAAAAACTTATTTATCTCAGAAACTAATGAAACAACATGTGAAATAAATTGTACCAGTGGATTCCCCACAAAACTCCACATATAAAACAATTAATAAGCTAATTCCCAAAATCAATACTTAAGGAATTATCCTGAATATATGCACTTTTTTGGTCAACGCATATATTCAGTGATCATAGCTAATATCTTCTAAACTATACATGCTAGAATGATGAACCAAAAATAAAGTTACCACGTAATTACTGTAAGAACACGGATATGAACTTTATTTTGCAAGTTATAAACAAGGTTAAGACTTATGAGGAAATATTGATAAAAATCAACAGAGCTGTTGACCACTTTGTTGTGAAAGTAGTCCAAACTTAAAAAAAAGTATACAGTTGGATTCTACTAGTTTATTCGAGAAGAATGACGTAATTTTTATTGTTAAATTCAGGGTATAACCCCCTGAAATCATGGTTTGAAGTTTAAAATATTAAATTTCGACAGAAAAGATGAGTTACAAGAAAAATCATCAAAATTAGAGTTTTGATGATGTAATGAAAAGCTCTTGGCAGCATAATAAAGTTATGTCAGGCTATCAGAATTCACTCTCTGAATTGCTGTAGCGTAAAAACCTTAAAAGTTATTGAGGATCAAAGTTTGAGCTTAAATTGAGCTGTTATGATCACATACTGTAACCTTAAATTAAGTTTAACAGTCTTAAGAGTGATAAAATTGGTGAATACTATTAGTTTATGATTAAAACTAATAAAATCCACGAAATTTGGGGTTCTGCCAAGCCTCTGATGTCATCAAACTTAGAGTTATAGTGATAACTCTAAATAATGGTGCAATAATGATGTAATATGGTTTGATCATGATGTAATCACCCTCAAACCTTAAAATATTGATCAATTCCAGTGGATATGATCAGTACACGTCTACTAGAAGCCTGTTGGACTCTAGGAGGGAGGTATTTACTATAAATAGAGCTCTTTTTACTCTATTTTCCCCTCAGACGCATCAAAAACATTAAATCAATTAAATCAAAGGTAAATTCTTTATTCTTTATATATAAAACTGTTATATTATTAAAGACCAAAGACCACCTTGCTATAATCATCTATTTTGACGTGATTAAATCATTTATTTAATTGTTTTTGTTAAAAATCTCTCTAAAACTCATTTCCACGTAAAAATCCAGAATAATTTGTAATTTTCTTTATTTTTATTGTAAATACAATTTGAAAAGGTTGTATTTATATTTTTTGGCGTAAAATACTTCAAAATTATTATATTAAGTGTTAAAAGTAGGTTATTTTCTCTTATTATAATAATTTCTCTATTATTACTCTCTTAATAATACTTTAATTAATATAAATAGTATTTATATTAATTCATAACTTTAATATTAGTAATATTATTGTTATTAATTGTTTTTTATTTATAAAAAACAATTTTTTACGCCTTTATTATTTGTTGGTAACAATAATAAAGAGCTTTATAATATATTAATTATTTTATATTAATATATTATTTTTAATATTATAATTTCATATAATATTAATTATATTATTATATTTATTCAATAATATAATATTTTTACGCCATAATAATAATATTTCTTTATTATTATTATTATTTTAATCTTATTTATTTCAATTATAAGGACATTCAGAGTACAATAAGTAATAAATTAGTAATTTTTACTTATTGTTTCATAGTCAAACCTTACAAAGGGGTTCCCTGGGCCCATTTCAAATCAAAATTATAAACAAAGAACCTGCAAAAACACCCCCCCCCAAAAAAAAAAACCCTCACTCACTTGTCTCACACTTTTTTTCACATCCCCCCCAAAAAAAACAAGTTCTTTTTTGAAAAACGGCATTACAAACCAAATTTTCCAAAGCTTTCCATACTGAATTTCCCTCCAAAATTATCTTCCTTCAAGCCTCTAAAATTCCAATCTTTTACCTTCCCTCATCTATTAATCTCACATTTCAACCAATTAATTTCACTTTTACTGACTTTTTTTGACTTTTAACACCTTTTATCCCCTCTTTCAAATTTCAAAAGGTTCTTTCCTCATTCCAAATCCCCAAATTCCCCCTTTTTTTAAATTTATTCAACTTTTTCTCAAATAACTCTTCAAACCCACACCAAAGGTGAAATTAAGACCCTTGAGCTTATTTGAAAGCATATGCATAATTTTTCCAGGGAACAGGGGTATTCTGTGTCAACCCTGAGGTCCAATATGACCCATAACCAAATTTAAATATGCTGTGAGAGGTCTGGGCCCCAAATTTCCACAAGAACTCCTCCAAAACAGTCATTTCAAGAAATCTTCACTGTCCATTTAGACTTTATGCAAGAAAATATGCCAAGAGTGCCACTTGGACCCTTGAAGTCAAAAATACTGAACACAGCCATGTTACACTGAAAATATCATGGAACATCCTTCTTTCAGAAAATTCAATGAGAAAGAAACATCCCAAATTTCTCAAATGTCTGAATCACTGCTCATGACAAGGGAAATTCAGGCCCAAATATGCAGCTAGAGGGAGTGTGAAAGACCTGTAATCCTTCAAGACATTTACAAACAAGGCAATAAAATCAAGTAAGACAAACTGAAATGCAGAAGTCCCATTTATTTTCTTATTGACACCCTCAAAGAAGAACATTTTGTGTGGTTCTCTGCAAAGGATACTGAGGGACACATTACCTCCTTGTCTTTCACTGACCACCTCTCAATGATACTTCTTCATGGCTTTCCTCCTGTGATTCTTATAAGTTTAAGTTATAAAACCAAGAAGTACAAAATTCACCTTTTTCATATTTTTGGATTAAGCTCAACAAATAAGACCTTTTCTGGTACTCTTTGTTTGATGAAGTATGAAACTGAACTCTCATATACTTGGGAATCAAATCCATAGATATAAAAAGTTATTAACAAGTCCAATATTATTCCTGCTTCAATTATTGTTATTTACATGGATTTGGAATTGAAAAATTCGCTTCAAAATCTCTTCCATACTCAAAAGTCATGTTATGAATTTGGTACATCAATAAAGACATATCTGCCCATTTCATGAAGAAAGTTTTCCATTGGAATGATTTTTAAAATTTCATGGGCCTTGATAATGAATTAACTTACTTTCACTTTTAGCTTTTATTATCATTATTGTGTTTATCAATGACTTTGGGATTCATTTTTCAGGTTATGTATTCATATACTAAGAAGTCTTTCAAAGATAACTGGAAAAGGCTTGAAAATCAAAGGAGAAATCCTGAAGTGTTGCAATATTTTGTAAGAACCTGGATTCCTATTAAGGAGTTTTATATTCCATCCCGGACCAACTACCATTGTCACCTGGGTGTGGGCCCCACCTTTAGAGCTGAAGGTGCCCATGCCATGGTTAAAATTTGGCTCCAAAGGTCCACTGGTACTATCCTGGAAGCTATTAGGGCCCTTAAAATGGATTTCCAGAAACAATTACTTGAGATTATCAATTTAATCTCAAAATAATTGATCATCTATCTTAAGAATTTCCCTCAAAAAATCTGCTCTCTCAATGGTAAGGTGTCTCATTATGTCCTTTAAAAATTTCCCCCCAATGGAAAATTCACCAAAAAGTACAAAGATTATCAAGGAATTCCTTTCAAGAACAAGACTCAACAGGCATTTTCCAAGTTCCAAAGGCTCCATCTATCATATTTCCATCTTCAGTGGCATTGGAATTTATGTATCAGGATTTTTCTTCAATTTCTTAGTTCTTTTTTCATATCAACTGAGTTTCTTGGTAATATTCTTCTCATACTGCCTATCAAAGGTATTTTCAAATTATTCAGAAATAAAGAAAGAAATAATCCAAAAGAATATTTGAAGATAATGGGGAAGACTTTTGTCAAAATATAATGAAAGAAATAACCCCAATTCATCAGAATTTTAAAGATGTTTTGAATTGAAAAATCCAGTTTGATCAAATTTCCAAGATTAAAGAGGATAAAGGATATAATTAAGACTCACTATAATTAGAAAATATCCATGGAAGACCTCAATGAGCTAAAAATAAAAAGAAAAAAGAAAAAGGTCAAAGATCCACAAATATTTGAAATCATTGAAATTCAATCCAAGAGAAGAGGAATACCCTCATTGAAAGTGACAAGCACAACAGTTTCAAGATTACAGTCAATTTCACCCTCCAAATTATGGAATTGGATTAATATGAAGATTTTCAGGCTTAATTATTCAAAGCAATAACTTAATCAGATTCACCACTTTCACAAACTGAATTGAATTAATATGAAAAATCAGGAATCACCCTCAGAAGGTCCAGAATGTAGGCCAAGAGTATCAGAAGCTCAAAAAAAAATTACCACAATCTTGAAGATATCTTAAATATGTATTATCCATTTTACTTAACCAGTGAGAATTTCCATAGAAATTATCACCCAAGAAATGAATGCTCCAAGCTATTTTTGAGTTTTTGATTCAGTTTAATTTAGAATATTTTTGTTTCTTTTGATATTTATTAAATTTCATGACACATTTTTATTAGGTACCTGGCTCAGAAGACTTGCCAAAATTTATTTTGAAATACACCTTCAATCCAATCAATGTTCAGCTTGATGGAAACTGTTGCTATAGAACAGCATCCCATTACATTTACAAGCCTCAACATCAATATTCTGATGTCAGAGGTGACCTGGCTGAATGAATTCAAAAAAATCAAGAACTTTATGAAGCCATGAATAATTTTCTATTCTCAGTATTCTCTTATTTGGACATAATTTAATGGTATGAAGATGTTGGCCAGGATCCAAAGAGAAATTAGATGTCCATTCCTGATATGGGTAATCCAATTGCAAATAAGTATCAAAGACCATTTTTCTTTTATTTAAAATTCCAATATTTTCCTTTTTTTCCCTTATTTCAGTCCTCCAATGACAATACACCCATTTTCATCTTTTTTTTTGAATAGCTGTTTTTTGTTTTGTTCCATTGGATATCATAATTTCTAAAGTTTATCCTGTCCCCCCCACCCCCCCAATTACTGTGAATTGGGGATTTCATTCCTAATCACTGTGAATTGGGGATTTCATTCCCAATCACTGTGAATTGGGGATTTCATTCCCAATCACTGTGAATTGGGGATTTCATTCCCAATTACTGTGAATTGGGGATTTCATTCCCAATTACTGTGAATTGGGGATTTCATTCCCAATCACTGTGAATTGGGGATTTCATTCCCAATCACTGTGAATTGGGGATTTCATTCCCAATCACTGTGAATTGGGGATTTCATTCCCAATCACTGTGAATTGGGGATTTCATTCCCAATCACTGTGAATTGGGGATTTCATTCCCAATCACTGTGAATTGGGGATTTCATTCCCAATCACTGTGAATTGGGGATTTCATTCCCAATCACTGTGAATTGGGGATTTCATTCCCAATCACTGTGAATTGGGGATTTCATTCCCAATCACTGTGAATTGGGGATTTCATTCCCAATTACTGTGAATTGGGGATTTCATTCCCAATTACTGTGAATTGGGGATTTCATTCCCAATTACTGTGAATTGGGGATTTCATTCCCAATTACTGTGAATTGGGGATTTCATTCCCAATTACTGTGAATTGGGGATTTCATTCCCAATTACTGTGAATTGGGGATTTCATTCCCAATTACTGTGAATTGGGGATTTCATTCCCAATTACTGTGAATTGGGGATTTCATTCCCAATTACTGTGAATTGGGGATTTCATTCCTAATCACAATTCCTGAGGTGAGAAGATAAATTTAAGGAACACAGGATTTTATTTTATTTTTCCAATCTTTTCCTTTCCCTTCAAAAAAAAATCCATTATTTTTGAAAGTTAATTTAGATTAAAATTATTTTTTTATATATAATTTTTTTTTTTTCCAATTATACCCCATCTTAAGTTAAATTTATTTCTTAAATTATAATTAAGTCTCTTTTTTTTTTTTATTAAAAATATGATATGTTTTTTTATTTAGAAATAATCATATATATTAAAAAAAAAAAAAAAATACACAACTTTTTGAGTTTTTCAATTTTTTTCACTTAAAATAAAAAAAAAATTTAACATTTTAATTTTTTTTTTTTAATTTTGAATTAAATATTTTTAATTAGGTTTAAATCAATAGGAGGAGGGGGGGAAATTTATTGGTCATCAAAGTTTTTTTATTATTATTTAATTTTGTTGCTGTTGATATGCTTTACTGAATTTTTTCTGAATGTATTGGTGAACTATCTTTTTATAAATATAAGTTTTTTATGATTCATAGTCAGATTTTAATTGAGAAATTTGAGTTATGGTAAAAAACTAGGCTCATAAAAATTTTGAAGGAAATATTATGCTTGTTTTTTTTTTGGACATGATATGATGATTTTAGATTGAATTAAACCACAAAATTCCCCCCAAATTATAACCAAATGTTTTCCAGAACAATGATTGATGGTCTTTGATTGAAGATTGTAGTTTTCTTTCAGAGTATGCCAAACTCAGACTTGTGTTGTTTGCTTTCCAATTTTGAAAAGTGATTCATTGGTTCATATAGCCCACCACCAATCATCAAAAGTCCAGTGAGCATGTTTCTGTTCAAAGGAAAAACAAAATTACATGTATTTCTCTCTGAGATATTGTTTCTTTATGGAAATTAAGCATTTTCTCCAAGTGAATTAATTGCATTTTAGAGGGTTGAGGCAGCAACAGCTACCATGATAAGATTTCTTGTTGTATCCAGGTTTGTATGTCAATGCTTCCAAAGCACACAGGAAAGATGTTACATGTCTTGCACCCCAAGTTTTTTTTTGGATGTCCAGGAATGAGTTGATGTTTCAATTGACCAGCTTCTTCATATCATTTTATGGTATTGAAAATGGTTATTGAAGGAATACCTAATTGATTGCTAATGACTCAAATAGAGGCCCCTCCTTTACACATCCCAATGATCATTCCTTGCATTCCTTCATCTTTGTAATGTCTTATGGTCCTAATAAAAATGATTGTGGTTAGTTAAGGAAATGGAAAAGAATTTGGCTACTCACCAATTAACCAAGATATCATTGTTAAATAGGATAGCCATTGAATGTTCTAGTAAGTTGCATGGTGAGTTGGAGGCATTTATTATACACATTCTCAAGGGTTGAAAATGATTCCAACTGGTCAGATCTGAGAAGTCAAATTTGGTGAAGATATAGGAAATATGGCCAAACAAAAAAATCAAAAAGGGGTGGGGGGAATTTGAGCCACATGTTGAAATCTTTATTACAGGGTACTTTACTTTGTTTGCCAGTCAAAGGCTTGATTTAGTGGATTCAAAGGTTTCCTATGGGTTGAGATAGGTTTATTGGTTTTTAGAGTTAATAAGAGTGATTTTATTGCAATGTGATTTGAAGATTTGACTTTTTAATTTCCATGAATTTGGAACATGAAGATGAGCTGTTTCAAAAATTATTTTTTTGTAAATTGGAAGAATGTCAGTATAAATTATAAATGATACAAAAACATAATGATTAGAATGAATTTGAAGACTAAAACAAGGTTTTGAAAAGTTATTATATATGTATTTTTTTTGTTGCTCTAATAAGTTATATAATAAAGTCTTTAGTTATTATTATTATTTTATAAAGATCGATTTAGATTCCTTTAAATTAAAACAGAAAGTTATTTAAAAAAGAATACAAGTAGATAATTTAAGAAATTCAAAGTTATAGGTTTAATTGAAAAGATGAAGATTGAGAGAGTGAAGTTCCCGGGATACTTTTAGCGCGAAGTCTTGAAGAATTATGAGCTAATCCAGAAGAGATGATTTTAGGAGAGAAAGTAGAGGATGAGTTGAGATTGAATTGAGTATTAATTTTTTGATTTAATTGATTAAGATGATGAATATTTTGTGATGATTTAAAGTTTTTTGATTGATTTAGATCTTTAAGAGTTGAAGGTAATAAGATTTGATTTTGACGTTCTAGATGACCTCTTTGACGTTCACCGCGATCGATTTCTGATTTTGAACGATTATAAGTGTAAAGACCCAAGAAAGTTAAGACCATACCTAAAGCTTGAATTGAGGAGACTTTTTGACCGAACCAAATGATAGCTAAACAGATTACAGCGATTCTTTTGATTAAGGAAGCTATCGAATAAGTGATAGGAGAAGTTAAAGAGAGGATAGAGAAAGCTAAGATACATTGAGTAAAATGAACGGTACCATTACAAAGAAAGTGAAAGAATAAAGATGAAGAGGGAAAAATTTGAAGATTTGATTTATTATTTGACCAAATTGAGATGAAATCAGTATAAAACCAAATTGGGATCATTAAAAGGAAAGCTATTGAGGAAGAAAAGAATAATAAGTTTAATTTATCTAAATTTGAATGATCAGAATGAAGGGTAGAATTTGATGAATGAAGATTTAAAGATTTTGAATTTTTTGGTAATAATTTTTTACCAAAGATATTTTGAGAAACAAAGACTATTGTAGAAGCTAAAGCGCAAATGAAGCCTAAACCGTTAGCTCTAATATTAAAAGAGCAAGCCAACATGACGCCGAGGGTTAAAGGTAATAAAGAAAAGTAAGTGATTAGAGTATATCTAACTTTGAATAAAGCAGTATAAGCGATGACAGTGAAAAGAGGAGATAAAGCCTAAAACAAGCCCAACAATGAAAATTTTGAATTAGAATTTTTTAGGATGAATGAAATGAAGATTAAAAGAAAGATGGATGACTTACTTTTATAGTGTGTACAGTACTAACGGGAATTTTTGAGATGGCCATGGAGCTGAATAGATGACCGGCGATAGAGAATAAGCTCATGATTAGAGTTGAATGTAAAGTAGATTTATTTGGAATTTTGATACCAAGATTTTGAAGAAGATGATGATTTTGATTTTGATGATTTTGATGATTTGAATAAAGATAAATTTGATAACGTAAAGTTATAGATAAACCTGACCAAAAAGCTACTAAACCGAATTGAATGAAAGTTAAAGATATAGGAAAAGGGAATTGATTTAAGATAATTTTACCAGTATTTGAGGATAAAGCTGAGCTAGAATACCAAAGAGAGCAAAGCAAAATAAAATGAAATGAATGAAAATTGGTAGAATGTAAAAGATTTTGGTAAAATTTGGATAATTTTGATAATTTTGAATTGATTTGATTTAATAAATCGTTCAATTTTAATGAAAAGTTCTCGTTAAAGATCGAATTGGAATTAGAATTGGAATTCAAAAAGTTTTCTGGATAAAATTTGGATGAATTCAAAAATTTGGGTGACGAAATCTTGGCTGATTCGATTGGCGTTAAAGGCGGTGAAAAATTTTTAAATTTTGTTAAATTTGATTTAATATTTAAATTTAAATCGAAATTGGGATGAATTGCTGATTTAGGGCCTGATGTTGCTGATTTAGGGCCTGCTGTTGCTGATTTAGGGCCTGCTGTTGCTGATTTAGTGACTGATGTTGCTGATTTAGGGCCTGCTGTTGCTGATTTAGTGGCTGATGTTGCTGATTTAGTGGCTGATGTTGCTGATTTAGTGGCTGCTGTTGCTGATGAAATTGATTTCATTTTACTCTAGTTTTTTAAAAAAATTAAAATTTTTGGATGTTGGAAATAAAAAATTTAAAAAAATTCGATCACAGCGGAATTGGGTTTAAATTAAATTTTAAACAATAAACTTTAATACAGGCTTACAGGCTTACAGCCTAGGGTTACAGTCAAAACACGTTTTCAAACCGATTTTAAAAAAAATTATCATTCAAAACTAATTTATTTTTTTGAATTCATTATCTATGGGATTTCTAATACTTTCCACACTTTATTTCCTGGATGATGGTTCCAAATTTGAAATTATAAGTCATGTGTCACTTATTGAGAAAATAATGCACTACTTAATGCAGTCAAGAAGATCATTGAGGCTCTTTATCAACAGCATATTGGGTATGTCTTTGATAGCTTTGAAAATTTCTCTAATCCAAGCAATCCATCAATCCTTGTGGTCCATTCTAAACTTCTTGGTGTTTTTGATGTAGTTAGATAAGGAATTAGTTTGTTCAATTCATGATAATTTGGTTTTATTCAAATACAAGCTTAGCCATAATCTCATCAAGCTTTCCCATTGTGATATAAATTAATTTATTCAATTTATCAAGTAAAGATGACCTATTATACCAAAATAAACTAAAATTTAATAGTTTTAATCAAATTAAATCTTTAAAAGGGTAATATTATGATCATTTGTTTGAAAAACCTTTTTGGGAAACTTGAAAACATTTTACTTCAAATAAACTTTTTCGTGACCTGAATCTAATTATTCAAATTGAATACATACACAAAAACTTTAATATGTTTTATATAGTATTAAAATAAAATAATATTAGATAATTTTAATTTTAAATTTAATAAAATCTTGGAAATTTTAATCTTTTTAAATACTTAATTAATTAAATATATATATATATATATATATATATATTAAAAGCTTACAATTTCCTAAAAAATTATATATAATAAAAGTTAAGAAAATACCAGAAAAAAAGAAAAATAAATAAAAATAAATAAATAATAAAACATAAAATTAATACTAATTTAATAAAGTTTTTAATTATATTAAATAAAAAAAAAAGTTTGATTTTTCTTTTGGTTTTTTTTTTGTGGAATTTATTGATAAATAATTTAAATTAATTTTTTTTTTTTGTTTATTTTTTTAAAAAAAAATATTTAAAAAAAAAAAACATTAAAATTAAAATTAAGAATTGTCTTTTTTTTTTTTTTTTTGAATTTTTTAAATTTTTCTATATAATTAATATTTATTAAATTTATATTAAAAAAATGTTGTTTTTTTTTTTACTAAATCACACACAAAAACATCAAAGAAATTCTTTTTTTTTTTTAGGGATTTTTAAATTAAAATATTAAAGTCAAAAATTCATGATTTAAAATCATAAATCCTTCATTTTTTTTTATTTTTTTTAACTAAGTCCCCTTAAAAATTTAACCAAAAAAAATAAATAAAAATAAGTCAGTTTTTTTTTGGTTTTCATTTATTTTTAACAAGTAAATTTAAAACTATAAGTCAAAAAAAAATATATATATTGAATTAATTGAATTTTAATTCTAAATAAGATATTTTAATAGTAAATTTTTAATCACTTAAAACTATCAGAAATTTTACTAATTCTTTATTAAATTGATTAAATGATCCCATTTTTTAATTCTTACTAAATAATTAATGAAGTAAAAGAAGCCTCAAGTCTTGAAAATCCTTCAGAAATCTTAATACAGAACAAATATTCATTTATTATCAATTTTTTGACACATAAAACAAATTTCAATTCAAGTTTTTTGGAACTAGTGGTGTAAGATCTTTAGGATACCCTCCCTCAAGTAAAAAAAAAAGGGTTTTTCCTAATGGATATAGAGTTAAATAAAATAATTGTGCTATAGTTTAGATATTAGTGCAACTAGTATTTGAGAAAAATGTAATAAATGTAAAAAAATTTAAAACAGCCAATGAATTTGAAAAATTAATTGGAGATAGTATATCACCCAGGAGGATAAGAAAAAAAAGGAGGCATATTATGTCTGAAAAGATTGAGAGTATGTGTTAATGTAATGAAGAAATGGATTCACTATTTTACCACAAACCAAATTTAACACCACTAAAAATTTATGATTACAAACAATTATTGAATTAAAATAATTATTAGGGTTAAGCTAAAAATCTTTATAAAGATGTAAGCTTCCTAAAGTAACACAAGGGGATTTTCTGACACAACTAAAGAAGATACATCCAGGGGGAAAAAATTAATAAAGAAGAAAGCCTCATAATTGAAACTAATATTTAAGTAAGTGATGAAGATGAGGTAATTTTTTTTCTAATATATGTGATTAGACTGGGTATCTGCTATGGTATTTTTAAAAATCAGCTACAGAAGTTAGAACCTCTTTTATCATGAAAAGGGAAGAGGGACTCAAGTTTCAATATATATGAGGCAAGTGCATCCAAAAAGAGGAATTATGATGTATTTTCTCCATAATATAAACAAATATTGGAAAATTGTTGAAAAGGTGATTATCTGAGAATTGTTTGTATCTTCATGAAAAAATATTAATATAAATTTATTTTAGGCTTTGGGGCACATGACCATTCATTACTAGAGTGGGATAAACAGAATTGAAATAAGGAAAATAATTCACACCCTATGAAAACAGAAAAAAGAAGATATTAAAGGAAATTAAAATTTTATTTGAGAGGGGGAAAATAGTTTAGGGAAGAAAATTTGAGGAGGCAAAGCTACAATCCAAATGAGAATTTTATATGGTAAAAAAGGAAAGGAAATTTTAATTAGAGAAAGAAAACTTGCAGAAAGATATTTAAAGGAAATAAAGAAAAAAGAAAATTTAGTTGATAATTGAGTAATTGAATAAATAAAATCCAATTTCAAATTTGGAAAAGATTCTAAATTCAATTAATAAATGTAAATATCACTTTTTTTTTTGACTTATATTACATAATGAAAATTCTTTTAACCACTAAAATTTTTATTTTAAAATCGTGACTAATCTTTTTTTTATTAAGAATTAACAGTTAAATAATTTTAAGAAGATACATATAAGATAATATTTATCTCATTCAAATATGGATAGTATTTCTCTAATTAAAAGTTGGGTTTTCAAAAAAAACTTATACAAATAAAGTTTTCTTTTTGGTCATTTATAATTAAATTCTTTTTTGATTATGAAATTATTATTTTTTTTAATCAAAAAAAAAAATAAGTGAATCATTCTTGTTTTTTTTTTAGAAACAGTTTTATTTGATTTATTTTGAAAAAAAAATTGAGATAATTTTTAATGGTTAGAAATTAAATCATAATAGGGGGTTTAAAAGTAATCAAATCCCACCTTAAAATAACATGTGATTTTGCAAAAAAAATTGAAAATCTAACTGGGAATAGACTAACTGAAGAATATGAGAGTGAAGGTATCAAATTAATAAGTGAAAATCTTGAAATAATGTATACTTGATATGCTGAAATGGATGCACTCTTTGGAGACAAGCCCAATATCACTTTCATTTTAAGCTATGGTTTTCAAGAAAGGGATAGAATAAATTATAATGATTAATATGAAAATTTAATAAATAAGGTAATTCATAATTTCTTTTTTGTTTTTAACTGAGATTGTGAAAGTTAATTTGAAATTTAAAGTTTCATAAAAATTTGGAATCACCTCTAAATCTTGATGCTTTGCTTAAGAATGATGATGACTTAGTTCAAGAAGAAAAACCTCATGGTGAATCAGTAAGTATGCTTAAACCTGATATTTTTAAAAGCCAATCTTAATTATTTATTCTTGGCCCAGCTAAGTAAATATATAACTCATTTGACCCAAAAGAATAATAAAGAATTGACCCCCAACTTGAATGACAAGAGTAGATCTATGAAAAAGTACATGGATATGTTTGCACCTATTTATGCAAATTTTCTTGATTCATGCCAAAAGGGTATGTCTTGAAGTTATTGATACTCTGTTCAATCCTACTGAGAAAAAAATGGCTCTTATTGCATGAAGCAAGTGATAATGCTGGTTTGGAGTAGAAAAAGGAGAGGTTGAATTAAGAGAAAGTGAGGAATATTTAAAATAAACAGTTTGAAGAGCTAAATTTAATTTTTTTTGAGTTTGATTAGAAAAAACATAACATGAAACATTCATATGAAAAAGAAAATTGGAATTGGGAATCAGAGTTGAAGGAAAATAAATTCCAGATGGATCTCACTATAGAAGAATCGTAATAAATCAAGCTGATTTCAGAGATTTAATGTATTTTGATATTAATAAATAAAAAATTATGTTTCATCATAATGTATTAGGGATAAATTATTTCATTTTGTTTTGGTAATACATATATACAACATATCAAATATTAAATGGTTCCAAGGAAATATAATTGCACTCATACATTGAGGTCATTGAATTAACCCATTGGTTATGAAGGGAATGTATTCCCAAGCTTTCATGCCACCTTTCATTTCAATACCAAAGAGTAATTCATAAATAAAATTTTGATTTGAAAAGCTCAAATTTAATTTCAAATTTAACTATTCTGATTATTATGAAAAAAGTTTTAATCACTTTTCATCAGGGGAATCTTTTTTTTTTTTTAGCTTTTTTCAGTTCAAAATTGACTGTTTTTAAAAATTAAAATTATTTTTATGAATTTTTTTTTTGAATCAAATTTTAAATTTAACCCTTTATATTTTAAAAATTATAATTCAATTTTTCTTTTTTAAAAAATTCAATTTTTTTTTCAATTTTTTGAAATGAAGTTTTTATTTTACAAAGACTAATTATTATTATTTTTTTCAAATTCAATTTGATTTCTCCCTCTTATTTTAATTTTTCATAATTAATTTAATAAAAACAGGTTCTTTTGAACCAAAAACAAACTGGTATTTTTTTCATTTTTTCACTAAGAAAGGTCTCTGTGAGATGTGTCTATGAAAATGTTGATAATATTACTATTAATAAAAAGTACTATGACTGTTCTTATGAAATATAATAATAAAAATTCTTATAACTACAATTAATTGATTAATTATTTCTTTTACTTGTTATACACTACAAGCAATTATAACAGTAAACAGTAATTGTCTACTAGAATTAATTACAAGAACTATTTAATAATAAAACTTCTTTATTAAAATAAAAAAATTATCTTTTTCAAGAATAATTATAAATATAATTCTTGAAGAAAACAATTACTAGAGAAAAACTTTAAGAATTAAGATAAATAACTCACTAATACTCCAAAGAACTTATTGAACATAAAAGCAGAGAAATTTGACGGATAATTGTGGACTTAATGGATCAAAATGGATTTGTAACAGTATTAGAAAAATATATAGTTGATTTTTATTAATTAACGTCTTTCTGATTGATTTTGAAAGATTAAAACACTTAAGAAAAGATTTTAACTAATACTTAATTGTTGGTAATAAAGGTATAGTTGAATAATGTGATGATTCTGGAAAAAACAGCAAGAGGAGGCCCCTTTTAAGTAAACAACAGCTCACAGAGGCATTCCATGGAGCAAACTGAAAAACCAGTGAGTTAAAAAACAATAAAAGTTTTTGGATTATATATTGCATCATCTGTTGTCAGGTAAGATTATCATAATTACTTAATTGAAGCTTCTACATGACTACCAACCCAAATATGGCTAAGAATAAAAGGAGTAAAAACTGTAAATATTCTTTTATTTTAAAATAAAAATTAATTTCTCAGATTTATTGATGTTATTGGAAATTTCATCACAGAGTGTATTTTCTGTGAATTTTTGAAGATTCAGTGTTTCATGTGGAATCATCAAAAATGGACTGTAAGTAAAACTTTAATTCTTTTTGGTTTATTTATGGATTGTACTGTCCTCCATTGGTCCTGAAAGTTCCAGAAATATTCATTAAGAATTGTATTTTTAATTAATTTTTGAAGTTTTTACCTCAATTTTATGTAGAAATTCAAAAAGCACTATATTACTGGTTGCTATGAGGTAAATCAATAGATACTAGTCCAAAAAGGGTTTTATCCATGGAAAGTCATTAAGAATTGACATGGTTACAGGAGTCTAAGTTGATCTTTACCTCCTTGGCATGTAAAAATAGCAGCTTATTTGCAATTTTCTTATGATATAATGAAGTTTTGACTTGGTAACCAAGTTCACAAAAGGTTTTAGTATACTATTTAGGCAAAGATCAGCCATGGATCCAAGCTTTAGAGCTTTCCATGCCTCAGAGGCCTCAGAAGTTGGGTACCCTGTCTCTCTTTGATGTCTTTTGCCCCCCTTGACTATTTTCACATCAAAGATAGAATTTCAGGCTTCAAGACTGATATCCCCTATGAGTATACCAAAAGTGTATGTAAGAATACCATAATATTAAGTTCCACAAACATGCATAACACTATTCTTAGTGTATATGTAACATGGGATTTCTCACATTCCCATTATTTTGGTGTGAAATTGAGAAAAACACAAATTTTCACAATTCTTTTATGTGGTATTGAAGTATTTTCCATATTACCACCTCAAAGAGTTTATTTAAGCTTATTCACTCTATTGAGCTACCCTAGGTGAAGTTTTGTTTAGAATCCAAATTTGGCCTTAAATTCATGGATTTACTTACTCAATAAAAAGTTATTCATCTTTTCTGAAATCAAAAATGATGAATTTTGAATATATGCATGACTTATGGGTTATGCATAGTTCAGAGCTTATTTTGAAGTTAATTGTGGCCTATTTGGGTATGTAAAATATACCTCAAGGCTCACAGTCTCACTCAAACTGATTTGATTTTTTTTATATATTGAAGTCTGGGCCTTTTTAATTTGTCTCATCTTTATTAAAAAAAAGTTCATAAGGTGATTTTTTTTTCTCTTGATCCTTATTCTCATTAATTTGGATATCACCTTTCAGATCATCATCTATCCACCTCACACCTGCCCCTTCCAGATTCAACCCTAACATCACCCATCATTCACCAGCCTATCCACCTCAAAAACACCCCACCCACCCACCAATGCCCCCATAATTAAACCTAGAACCTCCCAAGTATCACTCTGGGGGGGTTTAGGAATTCAGCCTTCTAAATAACTCCAAATCAATTGTTTTTTTTTTCAATTTAACTCACCATGGCCCCAATCAGGCCATTAATACTTTTTTTGATCTTTTTTATTAGTTTTCATCATTAATTATAGATGATGAAATTATACTGATTTTTTTTTCTTCATTTTATGATGATGATAACTTATCATCAGAATGATAATTTTTCATTTTATTTTTTAATTCCTTGATAATAATAATCATAATTCTCCTTTTTTTAATTTCTTGATGATAATATATAATCCTTTTTTTTATTTCCTGATTTTAATTACTTATAATGTTTTTTTTTAATTTATTTATGATAATTACTAATAATCATGATTTTTTTATTTCATTTCTTAATGATGATGACTTCAATGCTGGCTTTTTTGTTTTTTTGTTTTTTTGTATTTTTTTATGATGATATATTATGATGCTCATTATTTTTTCAATTTTTTTATGTGTCTATTATGATATATTATGATGCTGATTTCTGTTTTGACTTTTTTTTATTTTTCTAACCTTTTATTTGTTTTCTAATATAAGGGTGGATTATTCATAAGGTTTTTTTTTTGAAAATTTCATTTCCTACCAATCCCCTTCCTTCATCATTAAAATTTAAAAATAATTCATCTCTCTCTCTCTCTCTCAAGACCAATCTGATTATGTTATGGTTGTGACTAAACCAGATTCATTACATAATCAGAGTGGTTTGAAAGATGATGAAAGTAATATTAATCCTCTTGATTTAATGGTTAGTACTAAACCAAATATAGAGAATAATAAGGTTAACAATACAGAAGAAAATCATCAAAGTAAACTCACCTGAAGCCAAAGACAACACATCAATGATTCAAAACAGATTATGTCACAAATTGGCCATTCCAACAGATCATATAAGAAAATATCATCTATCTAAATTGATGAGAAAGAAGCCAATGTCAAATGGTTAAAACTTCCATCAGTAAACACTTCACCCCATCATTATGTAGTAATTGATAAAACCAAAAAGCCTTTCTTACCTGCTGTCAATTATTAAATAAACCCATTTGACAATTTTTTTTGGAACCTCTCACATCTTAAAAAACCTTGTTTTAACTTTAATAAGATTATCCAAAATAGGCAAAAAAAACTAATAAACATATCCTATGGGAAATCACAAAAGGGGTTAATTTTTTTCCAGGTTATTATTCTGGGAAATCTGCAGTTATGTCTTTTTTTTACTTTTTATTTTAATAATTACTAATTAATTTCAAAACTTATAGGTGTTTACTGCCAAAAACCTTGTTTGAAAATTCATCAAATTGAAAAATATAATGTTCATTGATTAAAACTTGAGAAATATGAAGATCTTATTAATTCTATAATTTATCAATTTTCTAAATTATAAGCAAAGAAAATCAAGCATTAATGGAAGCTACTCAATTAACAAATTTAAGTAACCTTTAATGGACTTCAGCCAATAACAAACAAGAATGCAAATAATTTCCAAATTTCATTGTCACTAAAGATTGATTTTTCAATAAGCCACATCAAGATGTCAGTGATCTCAATTCCTGTACTCATGGTATATTTTCTTTTGTGTCCCAAAAAGATTTTCATTGAATTCCAACTTTATTCACCCCCAACTGAACATAGCTTGCACTTCCCCAAATTGAAAATGGAGATTGATTTTTTTAAAAAACCTGGAATCATGGAATTTTTTTGGAAGACTTAATAAATGGTTCATCATACAACAAAAACTCATCAAGAAATTATAAATAATGAAGATATTACTCATTTTGGATGTTCTTTTCAAATAAACCATAAACTATTTATTGTAGATGAGAAATATTTAAAAATGACACCTACTGACATTAATTCAAAATTTGATGGTTAATTGGAAAGAAATAAGCAGGACTAAAAGAGAGCTAAAAATTCATAATTTTAAATAGTTTCATTTTATAAATAACATATCCTCTCTATTGTAGGCCTTGGAATTTAGTACATAACTAAATTTTCATGATGAAATTCAGAATTGATTATATTTTCATGCCAAAGTAATAGGTTTAATTTTCTCATGAATATTTACGAGATCTTCCCCATTGTCATTATTGTAAAGATTTTCTGCTTGTGGTGGATTATTATCTTTGTATAAATCAAACCATTAATATCAAATTTGTGCTAACATATTATGTAAAATGGTACAAGAAATTACTCAACTAACAAAGTATTGGAATTCTTGATTATCCCTAATTTGATTTCAAATTTCCCTTAGAGAAAACCACTGCCCATTAAAGATCCCAATTGCATTCTCAATTATGAACCTTGATTTTTCTAGGCAGTAATTGAAATTACAGTTGTCTTTATTATGTGCCATGACTCCCTTATAAGCAGGAAAAACCCAAGGAGAGCTTTCATATGGTGAATTGGCTATTAAGTACTGATATTTTTCATAAACTTCTTGAAGATTTTGTGCTATTTTCATATGTTGATATACATTTAAATCATGAAGTGACCCAGTACAACCCATATGCGGAGAAGTGAAATGTTTGTTTATATCTCAAACCAGCTGTATTGAAATATAATACCTTAAATTTGAATAATTAGTAACTATTAAATCAAGTATGAAAATTCAAAAGCTTAACTCTTTTTACAAGCAAAATAGGCTTCACCATAATTGGGGGGCCATTGTGATAATGGTATGAGACTCCCATCAATAAATCCAATGCACCCAGGAAAGCCTTCCACCTGCATAACTTTAAAAATTTCTCTGTGTTTTTCTGTTTTTTACCACACAATCATTCTTCTCTTTAAATTAATTGATATAAAAATCAATGTTTGAGTGTACAAAGCAATAGTCCCATGGCTAATTCCAATCTTCTCCAAAGAATTCCCATTCCCATTTGATCCTAACCTTGATAGTGCCACAGCCAATTTTATGGCATGATTATATTTTTTTGTGATGAATTTTGAAAGGTTTAATAATATTGAATTTTTGAAACTAATTTTTCAAATTATTCATGTGTAGTGCAACAAAGCTGGAAAAATGTTTCAGATGATATGGTTTGTAAATCATTCATTGTATACATGTAATGTGAAGGATATCTTCTATGAGGATTAATGTATCTTTGTGCTATTATTATATCTAATACATTCATATATCCCTGGAAATCAGAATTACTATCAGAACTGAAAGAATTTTTGAACTGCAGCGATTTTAATTTTTGAAATAAAGGTAACCTTTGGGATGCCTTTGGCATTTTAAATGATGAAAATTGCTATGTTTGATGCAATTTGAAATAAAATACTTGATTAAATGACCAGAATATTCAGATTTTTTTTAAGATATGGGAAGTTTCATGCAATTTAACATGCACTTACTGAGGTTTGTGTCAAAAAATGATGCTTCATTTGAAGCCAAAGGAAGGATTTTGGTATCCCAAAAATGGGATTTGGAACCAAAAACCCTGGTTTTTTGTACCTCAAAATACTACACCTTTTAAGATATGGTATTTCTAAATCCCATAAGCTTAATTTAAAAGTTGGCAGAAAAAAAACCTGGGATTTTGAGTGTGAGATTTAGTAACTTTGACACCCCCTAATGTTAACAAATATGTATGAATTCAAATTTCAAAATTCAAAAAAAAAAAATCAAAAGAATTTAAATTGACAAAAAAAGAAAAAAAAATCAATTTAAATAAAATTAATTTTTTAAACATTAAAATTTAAACAAAAAGAAAATAAATAAATTCAGTTTTTTCAATTTTAATTAAATATAATTTAAAGTTGACTTAAAAAAGAAAAAAAAATAAAATAAAATCTTGAATTTCTGAATTTGAATTCCAATTTTTATTTATAACTCAAATCTAAATATATATTTTTTTTTTCACTCATTTTAAATTTTTCTCATATTTATTTATCAAGGTTGTTTTTTCTTTTTAAAAGAAAGAATAAAAAAAATGAATTTAAAAAAATTTCAAATCTTTCTTTATGATCAGATTTATTTTTTGAGTTTTAAAATAAATTCTTAATTTATTTTAAAATTAATTTTTCAAAATTTATTAATTATTTTTATTCAAAAATTTATTAATTATTTTTATTCAAAATTAATCTCAAATTGGATTCAAAACTCATAAAGTCAATTTCAAATATTTTAATTCAATTTTATTTTATTTGATTCTTTTTGACGATATTAATCATCAATAAATTCAAAATAATGGTCAACCTTACCCCCAATTCTCAATTAACAACATATCAACACTTTAATCACCTCCTGAGTGTGAATTAGGAAGAACATGAAGATGTTTTATTGGTTCAAGTGAGCCCCAATCTAATGAATGAGAATATGGAACATCCAATGAGTGGAAAAATAATTTTTCAAAGTAATTTTGAAGTTTTTCCAATCTAAACCTCAAGTAAAAGGCAGAAAAGATGTACAAGTGAAGAAGCACAATTTTATCAACAGAAATTAGAAAATGGATGAATGCTTAAGAGACAACAATGGGAATATGACCAAGTTAATTTTGAAGCACAAAGACTAAAGCAGGTTGAATGGCATCTTTCCCATGAAGCAAATGAAAGAAATACAAAAAGCCAATTTTTTTTGGAATGAAGATAGTACTTGGCAATTATTGGAGAGGATGCAAGATTTACATATTGATTTTGTCAACATGGATGGAAAAACATTTGGATTCATTCCATGGACTTGATTTTTCAAGATGAATAAAAATTTTAAACAGGAATTCCCTGTAAGATGTGTCTATGAAACTGTTGATAATATTACTATTAATCAACAGTACTATGACTGTTCTTATTAAATATCATAATGAAGAATTATTATAACCACAATTAAATAATTATTTATTTCACGTGTTAAACACTACTAGTGATTCTAATAGTGAGCAAGTAATTGTCTACAAGAATCAATTACAAGAAGATTTTAATAATAAAACTTCTTTTTATTAAAATAATAAAATTATTTTAATATATAATTATCTTTTGAAAGAATAATTATAATGGTAATTCTTGAAGAAAACTAATTTTAGAGAAAAACTTTAAGAATTAAAGATAAATCACTCACTAATACTCCAAAGAGCTTATTATAGATAAAAGTAGAGAGATTTGATGGGGAATTGTGGATTTAATGGATCAAAATGATTTTATAACAATATTACAACGATATATAGTTGATTTCTATGATTTCACGTCTTTCTGATTGATTCTGAAAGAATCAAACATTTAAGGAAAGTTTCAACTAATACTTACTTGTTGGTAACAATGATATAAATGAATAATGTGATGATGATGATTTTGAAAAAAACAGAAAGAGGAGACCTCTTTTAAGTCTAAGACAGCTCACAGAGGTGTTCCATGGAACAAACTGACAAACAAGTGAGTGAGAAAACAACAAACCTTTTTTGGATTATTGATTGCATCATCTGTTGTCATGTAAGGTTATCATAATTACTTAATTGAGGTTTCTACATGACTACCAACCCATTTATTGTTAAGAATAAAAGGAGTAACATCTGTAAATCCTCTTTTATTCCAAAATAATCATTGATTTATCAAAGTTATCAATGTTATTGTAAATTTCATCACAGAATGTATTTGCCTGTAAATTTAAAAAGATTCTGTGTTTCAGATGGAATCCTCAAAAATGGACTGTAAGTAAAACTTTTAATTTTACATATAAAAGTAGAATTATTTTTAGTTTTTACATAATTGATAAAGTTCTAAATTGGTCCTGAAAGTTTCAGAAAGATTCATTAAGAATTGTATTTTTAATGAATTTTTGAAGCTTTTACCTCATTTCTATGTATAATTGCAAATATCAGTGTTTGACTGGTTGCTATGAGGTAAAACAATGAATACTAGTCCAAAAAGGGTTTTAATTGCTCTTTTGGGGTTTATCCATGGTAAGTAATTAAGAATTGACATGGTTACAGGAGTCTAAGTTGCTCTTTACCTCCTTGGCATGTCAAAATAGCAGGTTATTTGCTATTTTCTTATGATTTACTGAAGTTGTAACATAGTAACCAAGTTCCAAAAAGGTTTTATCTTACTAATTGGGCCAAGATCAGCCATGGATCCAAGATTTGGAGCTGTCCACACCTCAGAGGCCTCAGAAGTTGGGGACCCTGGCTCTCTTTGATGTCTTTTGTCCCCCTTGCCTAATTTTTACGTCAAAATAGTAATTTAAGCTTAAAGTGAGATATCCACTATGGGTGTACCAAAGGTCCATGTAAGAATACCATGATATTAAGTGCCAAAAACATGCATAGCACTATTCTTAGTGTATATGTAACATGGGATTTCTCACATTCCCATTATTTTGGCATGAAATGGAGAAAAACAAAAAATTTCACAGATCAGCATGTGGTATTGAAGTATTTTCCATATTACCACCTAAAAGAGTTAATTTGAGCTTATTCACTATATGGAGATACCCTAGGTGAATTTTTGTGTAGAATCCAAATATGGCCTTAAATCCAAGGATTTACTTACTCAATGAAAAGTTATTCATCTTTTCTGAAATCAAAAATGATGAATTTTGAATATATGCATGACTTATGGGTTATGCATAGTTCATATTTTATTTTTAAGATAATTGTGGCCTATTTTGTTATGTAAAATATACCTCAAGGCTCACATTCCCACTCTTAAAATACCTTGCATTTGAGACTGTCAGCCTGTGACTCAAAACCAGAGCACAGGCATGACAGCCAAATACTATAAACCAATAGTAAAGCCAAGATACCACCAAAACATGGAGCTGAGCCAAATGAACTCAAAAGGTATCAAAAGAAAGAGGAGAATAACCTCTTTCCAAATATAAAAGTCCCATCATCATGGGACAAAGAATAAAAAAGTTATTCCTGCTCAAAGATATTGCTGAGCATAAACTTTGATTTTCACCTCTCATCTAAAATCCAGAGGAAGAGGCTTAACCCCATAAAATGGGTATTAAAATTGAATCTCTAATTCAGGGCTATCCAATAGTACTAGCCAAACTGAGATAGTACCATAATTACAGAAGTTATGACAAAAATAAGGTCAAATAAAGGTGATTTAAATATTCACCTCTCATCTAACTTCTCCAGTTTTAGTGTGCGATACCTAAAGTGAGTTCTTTTTGGAAAGAGCAAAATCAGGGATATTTAATGGTGCCAACCATTTCCCAATATCTTATCTAGAACAAAAGATATGGAGCTAACAAGCTCAATACAGTTTTTGGACAAATCATAAATGTGTACAAGAAAACTTGTACATGGCATAACTTTGCCATATTGAATGATACCCATACCAAATGAGGTACCATTGTTTAAATAACATCAAAGGATACACAATGAACTAACTCTGAGCTCAATATCTTAAAAACTGACAAATTTATAGCAGAATTAAGGTTAAAATCCCACAGTTTGACCAATACACCTTTACTGTGGGATGCTATCCCATAAGTATTATTATGAGGTGTCAAAAAGACAAAGAAGCTTGTTTATACTTCAATACCTCATAGTTCAGTCAAATACAGAGGTCTATACAGGTTCTATACAGCTTCTGATTCATCAGAAACACCAGAACACACCTGTAAACTCCATTGGTGAAAATCTTCACCCTGTATAGGGCAAAAATGACTACTTGTGGTTCTAAAACCACATTTACACCCAATACCAGTCTGTATTTAGTGTATAGAACCACAAACCAGCCCACAGTAGTAAAAAATTTCGCTCTGTGGTCATGTGCAGAGGTAAAGCACCTCACACTACCCCAGAACAAGATAAAAGGAGGCTTTTACTCACCAGGAGGCTAATCCAGCATCCTGTTCTTAAGATTCTTATTTGGTATAAATTTTTAAAAGAATTGGTACCCTTATAATTTAACAGTTTATAATTATAAGTTGTAATTATTGTAAGGTTTTTTATTGTAAACCAACAGGCAAAAACTGCACTCAGGGCTATCAGCAGCACTCACCATCATTAAATTATTTTATTATAATCCTTTTACTAATATTCTCACTTTAATATCATCATTATTTTCATTTCACACTCAGATTTATAGCTTTTATTATCATTTTTGAAGCTATATCATAGAGTCACCCTGACAGAGACACTGGAGAGATGATACAAGGAATTAATGACTATATAAAAGGTGTGACTTTTCTTTAATGATTATTAAAACTAAGCTAATAGAGTATAAAGGATTCTTGTGAGGCCACTGGAGGAGTAGGCTTATACATCCAACTCCAGCATCATCACATGACTATAGAGGTAAGCCCAATTGTCTGATCATAAAATATCTTTACTAAAAAAAAATTACATAATAGGTTTTTGATTAACTTAAAGAGATGAATAAAAACAATTATAATAAAAATCAGGTGAGTTTCCACTTCCTTAAAATAATGGTAGTTTAGAAATAATTAATGAGGAAATTGAGGTACCTGTTAAACCATCAGGTGACCAAGCAGGTTATTTGGGAAGTGAAAATGGTGAATCAGGACCTAGGGAGGGGATGGGCAATTGGCCAGATGATCTGGGGAATATCCCAAGTCAATCAGAAGGTAGCTGTATGGCTCACCACATTTGTGGAACATCAAGTATGGTTTGTCATAATTCTTTAATTCAAATGTCAAGCATCAGAAGGGGAAAAAGGCATTGCTATTAGAACTTCATTAATGACATGAATGAAAATATGAAAAACGTATTATTGCCATTAATGATTATGTTACAGCAAAGCCAGGATTCAGCTGAAGAGAGAGATTTGATTAAAAGATCTCAAGATGATGAAAGACAAATGTTAATGTGTGAACAAGAAGAGGAATTCTGCCTAGGAGAAACTCAAATACAGTTGAAGAACAAAGAAGAAATGATCAGTTGAATATGTATATGATGGTAATGTTGTCAAAAATGACAGGAGTGCCATTGGATGAGCCTCCATTCAGGTTTCATTTGGGTGAATAGCATGGATGAAAATTAAGGTATGTATTCCTGATATATATTTAATAAATATGGAAAATTCATAAGCTGAAACAGAGTTACTTCATTGGGCATGGTCTTGAAATTATTTTGAAATATGAAATAATTTTTAGCTCATACTGGTATGAATCCTAGTCAATGTATTTGTATTGAAAATACAGGTGTATACTAGTAACCCCCTAAAAAAAGGAATCTTCTGGATTGTTTAATTAAAAAAAGGTAAGATTTGTAATAGAGAGTTGTTTAGAAATCACTTAAGTGCCAATATAAAGATTTGTTGTATCTGTTCCTTGCTAGCATCTTTTTACCAGAGCATATTATACAACAATTGCAAGGAGAAGTCCTAAACAAGTTGAATGATATTGAATGATGCTTCCAAAGCCTTTTGGGATGAGATATTTATCTTATGTCACAGTAAGCTTCATTTGGCCCTCTATTTTTTCTCTTGCATTCCATCTCAACTAAATCTTCATCTCTCAATGTATGATCCTCAAGAGCCATTTTATCTTGATTTTTCAAGTCCAAAGGTTCACTTGGTTTAATTAATTCAAAAGTAAATACTATTCATTTCATACAGAACAGTCTGATTTTCAATTTGCAAAAGTAGACAGATCATCAACATCAAATCAAATCAAAAGCCAATTAATTTCAAATTATTTTGAGTTTATTTTTAATTAAAAATAATTATTATATTTTGAAAATATTTTAATTTTTTATTGTTTTAAATGGATTTTCTTCTCATTTATTTCAAAAAAATCTTATATTTTTTTGCTTAAAATTCTTCAAATCAAAAATCTCAAAAATCTCAAAAATCTCAAAAATCTCAAAAATCTCAAAAATCTTACAGAAAATCTCAAAAAATCTCCCAAAAATTTCAAAAATCTCCCAAAAATTTCTCGCTCCCTGTTCTTACCTCATTATTTTTAGAAATTCCCCTTCGCTTGGCGCTTTGACGATTTTCAAAAATCTTAAACTACCAACAAAATTAAAATGTCAACTCATCCTAATTCAACACCAACAACCACGCCAATTAAACGTATAAGCGTCTTCTCTTCAAATTATTTAATCAAACCATCTCATCCACTTCCTCCTCCTCCAGCTTCAATAACAAGATCGACTGCATTACCTCCACCTAATTCGATCTTAAAGTCTTCATCTTCATCGTCATCATTGAATAAGTTTAAAAGTCCAGCAAGGAAACGTCTTTTGATGCTCAATAATCCCTCTTCACCAATTATACCCACACCCTCCAAGTCATCTTCAAATCAAATCATTTCAACTAATACTGCTAAAATTAACGATTCAAATCATCAAAATCATTCAATTAAAACTAATCTATCCAATTCAGATTCAAATTCAAATTTAATCACATCTTCAAATTCACAATCAAATTCAAATTCAAATTCAATACTCTTACCTGAATTAAAAATTAATTTCGATTCAGAATTAAAATTAATCTTAATCAACCATTTAGAAATCTTAGATAATTTATTAAACAATTTCACAAAATTAAAATTAAATTTAAATAATTCATTAAAATTTCAATTAAATCAATTAGAAAATTCAAAAATTAATCTAAAATTCGAATTAAATTATTTAATCAATCAATTAAATAATTTTAAAAATTTAAATGAAAAATTTAAATTAGAATTCTTAAACTTAAATTCAAATTTAGAAAATTTAAAAAATTCAAAAAAAATCTTACAATTAAAATTTGATGAATTAAACTTTTTCTTAAAGAATCTCAAAATTAAAATTGAATATTTAAATAAAAAAAATTTAAATTTTAAAAATCAATTAAATCAATTTAAAATTAAATCAAAAAATGAAATTAAATTCTTAGAAGAAACTACAGGTTTAAAAATTTTAATTTTATCACGTAAGTCTTTATTCTTTTATAAATAATAATCAATTCAAATTAAAATTAAATCCTCCTTTTTTTTTATCAACTAGCTGATCGATTAAGATTTGAATTTAAATTAATTGATATGAATAATTATGAAAGATTATTTTTAATCGAAATGGATCTCTCAGAACCCGATTTTAAAATTATTAATTTAGATCCACCTTTACGTAAGCAAAATTATCATGATTATAATTTTTCAAAAAAAATAAAGATAGACTTATATATAATTTATATTTCTTTCTTCTTTTACTTAATTAATTAATTTTAGTTCAAGCTAATTTATTATTAAAAAAATTAAATAAATCAAGAAATTTTTATAATTTTTTGCGTGAAATGAGATATGCTTTTCATTTGTCAACTACATCTTAATTTAAATAATAAAACTAAAATAGTATTTTATCCTTTTTTTTGATTAAAATGTTATTTCTTTTTTTTATTATGTTTATATTTTATTCCTTTTTTATTTGGAATGTAATTTTAAATTAATAATTGTACGTTTGAAATAATGTTTTGTTTATTTTTTTTGGTTTAAAAAAAATAAAAAAACCAAAAAAAGCCAAAGATAAATTATTTAATTAAATTTAAATAAATATAAGTAATTTGATAAATTTTTAAGAAATAAAAATATAATTTGATTTGCTTTTCATTTCTTTGGGTTTTTTTTTGTATATTCTGAATGTCATATGATAAACCAAAAAACAAAAAGAATATAAACTAAAAACTGAAAAATTCAAAAAATCAAAAAAACTAAGAAAAAAAAGGGTGTTGGTAAAGACATGTAAGCCCTTGCATTTTTTTACCAAAAAACTAGAGTCCAGTGCAGTGAAACCACCCAATAGTGTTACCATAAATATATTCACCATGAGCAAATTGGATGCACCTGAGAGGAGGTGTTGCATTTTGAAAGTGACAGGGAAGATAGATTGGAGATAGGTTGGTAGATAAAACAGAAATAAAATCATTAAACAGAAGGTTTAAAAGAAATTTAAGCCACACACTTTCAAATAAATTCCCTTAATATCAATGTCTTGTAAATATTCTAAAACCTACATCTTTAAACAGGAAAAATAAAATATAATTGATTAATGAATTTCTTTTTCAAATTAATAAATATTATTAATTAAATAAGTATTAAAACTTAAAATAAACTTTAAATTTATTTAATTTAAAGAAATCATAATTAATGAATAATTTTTCTTATTAAATTTTCTTTTTTTTTTTTTTAAAATAAAAAAAAAAAAAAAAATTACTTAAAAAAGGAAAAAACCTTTAGTACTAAAAGTTTTTTTTTTTTTTGTAAAAAGGGTATAATAAATATTATTTAATATTTAATTTTTTTTCATTAAAATTTTAATTTCAATTTCAATTTCATTTTTAAAGAAGATATTTATTAAAATTTTAAATTTTTAAATTTATTTTTTTTTTTAAAAATATAATTAATTAATTATATAAATTAATTCTTTATAAAAATTAAATAAAAAAATTAATTATAGGTTTAATAAATAGGTATAAAATTATTTTTTTATTTTTTTATTTTTTTTTTAAAAATTATATATTAATATATTTTATATTTTTTTTAAATTATATTTAAAATTCTTTTTTTTTGATTAATAAATAAATGAAAATTAATTTTAATTAATTAAAAACTAATTTTCAATTTAAAAATATTTGAAAAAAAAAAAAAAAAATTGATTTAATTTTTAATTTTTTCTATATCTCTATAATTAAATGTTTTTTTTTTTTTTTTTTTTAAAAAAAATTTATTATTATTAAAAAAAAAAAATATTTTTAAAAAAAAATAAAAATAAAATATTAATTTAAATTTAAAAAATAAAATTTTAATAAATAAAATAATTTATTGATTTTTTTTTTTTTTCAAATATTTAAAAATTAATTTTTATTTATTTATTTATTTATATTTATTTTTTTAATAATTAATTTTTTTTTATCATTTAATTTAAAATTTTATAAGATTATTATTATTAAGTTTTTTTTTTCTTTTTTTTTTAACAATTTTTGATCAAAAAAAAAAAAACATAAGTTAACTAATTTTCTTTTTTTTCTTTAAAAAAAAAAACAAAAAAACAATTCTTAAGGTTCAGTTTTTTTTGATGTTTTTTTTTTTTTTTTTTAATTTTTTTTTTTTTTTTTTTCCAATATGGGATTTTAATATCCTTAAATTTTTTTCAATTTTTTTCAATTTTTTTTTTTTTTTTTTTTTTTTTTTTGCCAAATTTTTAAAATTTAACATATTTGAAAAAAAAATAAAATATTTTTTTTTTTAAAAAAATTAATTTAAAATCTTCTCACTTATTAATTTCCTTCATTTTTTTTTTTTTTTTTTTTTTTTTTTTTTTTTAAAAAAAAAATGAAGATTTCAATCTTGAAAATCAAAAAATAAAAAGCTCATAATTTTGAGAAATTTGTTTTATGGGAAAATTGAAGGTGCAAAAAAAAGGGTTTTTGTTTTTTAATGTTTGTAATATGAATATTTTTAAGTAAAAAAGTGCCAAATTTTTAATAAAAAAAAATGAGACTGAAGTGGTATTCAAGAAATAAATAGGACTGAGGAAGGGGAATAATTGGAATAAATGTTTTATACAAAAAATCAATCAATCTGAAGCAATCACCAAAATAGTTGGGTTTTTCTGATGAGGGAGGGGAAGGAATATTGGACAGATATAACATCTTGTGTTTCTTATAATTTATCTTCCCACCCCAGGGATTGTGGTTGGGAATGTAATTCACAATTAACTATAATGGGGGGACTGGATAAACTTTAGGAATGATGATATCCAATGGAACAAAATGAAAACAGTTATCCAAGAAGCAGATTAAAATGGGTGGATTATCATTTGGAGAACAGAAATAAGAGAAAAAAGAAAAATATTGGACTTTTGAATAAAAGCAAAATGGTCTTTGATACTTATTAGCAATTGGATCCCCCCTATCAGGCATGGACATCCACTTGCTCTTTGGAGCCTTGCCAACATCTTCATACCACTCAATTCTGTCCAAATAAGAGGATACTTAGGGAATAAAAGTGTTCATGGCTTCATAAAGGTCTTGATTTTTTTGAATTTCTTCAGCCAAGTCACCTTTTACATCATCCCATTGATCTTGAGTCTTGTAAATGTAGTGGGATACTGTTCTGTAGCAACAGTTTCCATCAAGCTGGACATTGATTGGATTGAAGGTGTAGTTAAATATAAACTCGGACAAGTCTTCTGAGCAAGGTAAATTATAAAATGAGGTCAAAAAAATGAATAAATATTTGAATAAACAAAAGAAAAATACATTAAAATGAATCAGAAACTCACAAAGAGTTTGGATCATTCATCACTTGTGTAATAATTTCTTTGAAAATTCTCACAGGTAAATTCAATTTCATCATATATATTCAAAGTTGTGGCAGGCTTGTGGAAGTTTCTTTCTGAGGTTTTGCTACCCATTGCCAATCTTCTGGAACTTCTAAGGGTTACTACTGATTTTCCATATTCATTAAATTAAGTAGCTGAGGGTAATTAATATGATGAAATTATTGATTTT
This sequence comes from Austropuccinia psidii, assembly GCA_023105745.1. Taxonomy (NCBI): domain Eukaryota; kingdom Fungi; phylum Basidiomycota; class Pucciniomycetes; order Pucciniales; family Sphaerophragmiaceae; genus Austropuccinia; species Austropuccinia psidii. The sequence continues at coordinate 54,323,493 of JALGQZ010000004.1, forward strand.
GATTATGAGGCCTCAGGTGATTCAGAATCTTCAGAATCTTCACATGAATCCACTTACATAATTGAAGAGGGTGAAATTGACTATGATCTTGATGGTTTTGTGTTGGTGAATTTTGACGGGGGTCTTCCTCTTCTCTTGGATTGAATTTCAATCATTTCAAATTTTTAGGGTTCTCTTTTATTTTTATTTTTATTTTTAGGGTATTGGTAAAAACACGTAATTTTATGGTAAAAACACATAAGGGATGGTTTTTCAATGAAATATGGCTATTTATGGCATTTATGATACCATTAATGCCCTTTGTGGCATTAAAAATTCCATTTATGGCACTAACAGTGCCATTAATGGCATTATCAATGAAATATTTCTGATGCCATTAATGCCATAAATGGCATTAACAGTGCAATAAATGGCATTAACAGTGCCATAAATGGCGTTAAAGGTGCCATAAATGGCATTAATGGCATTAACAGTGTCATAAATGGCATTAACAGTGCCATTAATGGCATCAACAATGCCATTTGTGACATCACAAATGCAACCTTTCTGATGCCATCAATGGCATTACTAATACCATGAATGGCATTGTTAATTCCATTTATTTAATGCCACAAATGGAATTTTTGATGCCATTTATGTTATAGTTAAGGCCATTAATTACATTTTTAAGGCCATCAAATTCAATTTATGGCATTGCTGTAATGCCATTTATGCCAATTTTCTGGCCATAAATGGCATCCGTATGTCATTCTTGATTCCATTTATGGCATTATTATGTCATTAGTGATGCCATATATCGCACTTTTGATGTGATAAATGGCACTGTTAATGCCAAAAATCAAATTTTAACTTCCACTCATCATAAATTACATTTTGAATTCAATTTATGTCATAAATGGCATTTTCAATTTAATTAAAAACATGAACAAAAAAACATAAAAAAACATGGACTTTTTGGGCCTACAAATGTTCTTGCAAAAAAAATACCAAAATGTTGGGATTCTGGTTTATTATTCTCAACATTCTCACCTTCATTTTAAAAAAAGAAAATTGAAATTCATAAATGGGAACATTGTTAATGAATTTTTTCAAAAAAATGGGCCATTTTACCAAATTGCCCAAAATAAAAAAATTGAAAAAATTTGGGGACCTTCACATCCCATGTTGGAAAAAATATGGCAAAAAAAAATGTTAAAAATTCTCCAAAATGAGCCTGAGGAATTTTTATAAAAAAATTAGGTCACTTAGGTGTTTTTACCATAAAATTACGTTTTTTGGCCATAATTTGGTAAAAACACGTAAGGGCTTATGTGTTTTTACTAAAAGCTTAAAAAAAAAAAATTGAAAAAATTTGGGGACCTTCACATCCCATGTCAGAAAAAATATGGCAAAAAACATGTTAAAAATTCTCAAAAATGAGCCTGAGGAATTTTTATAAAAAAATTAGGTCACTTAGGTGTTTTTACCATAAAATTACGTTTTTTGGCCATAATTTGGTAAAAACACATAAGGGCTTATGTGTTTTTACTAAAAGCTTACGTGTGTTTACCAACACCCTATTTTTATTTTTATTTTTATTTTTATTTTTATTTTTATTTTTATTTTTATTTTTATTTTTATTTTTATTTTTATTTTAATTCTTATTTTTATTTTATTTTTATTTCATTTTTATTTTTATGTTTATGTTTATTTTTATTTTTATTCTTGGCTACTTGAGGTCTCCCACAGATATTCTTTCATTCTAGTGGGTCTTCATAATATTGATCATTTTCTTTACTCTCTGGAATTTGATCAAATGGGACTTTTCCAGTCAAAAGATCTTAAAAATGTTGAAGAATTGGGGTGACTTATGCCATTTGTCTTCTAAAAAGGTCTTCCCCAATATCTTAAAATATTCTTTTGGATTCATGCATTCTTCCTTTCTCAACACTTTGATTAAAACCTTGATAACCAGTTGGAGAAGAGTATGACAAAGAAAATAAGTTAGTAAGAAAAAAAAGTAAGAATTTGAAGTCCCAAAACCCTCACAGGAAAATTCATATGCCACTGAGGAGGGAAGTGTAATATCTGAAGCCTTTAGCCCTTGGAAAATGCCTGTTGGGTCTTATGGTTGCAAGGAATGCCTTGATAATTGGTGTATTTGTTGTTGCATTTTTCATTTTGGAGAAATTTAGTTTTTAAATTTCCAAAGGCCATCTGAAGGGAATAATGAGATACCTTGCCATTGAGAGCACAGAGGTATGGAGGAAAATTCTTGAAATGGACAATAATTTCTTTGGAGATTCTGTTGATTATTTAAATAAATTGTTTTCTGAAAGCCATTTGGAGAGCCCTAACTACTTCCAGAAGAGTACCAGTGGACTTTTGGAGCCAAATTTTAACCATTGCATGGGAGCCTTCAAATCTTGAGGTGGACCCCACACCCAGGTGGAAATGGTGGTTGGTCCAGGCTGGCACATAATACTCCTTTGGAGGAAGCCAGGTATTTTCCAAATATTGCAAGACCTCAGAATTTTTGAATTTCTTTTGAAGCTTCTTCCAGTTGTCTTTGAAAGACTTTTCAGTGGATGAATAAATAACCTGAAAAATAAATCCTAAATTCATTAATAAGAACAACAATAAGAATAACAGTTAAAGATAAAATTGTATTACTTGATTCCAAAGGCCCAAATATTTTTCCAAATCAGTGCCATGACCAATTTTCTTCATGAAATGGGAAGATAAATATTTATTGATGTGCCAAATGCATAACATGAATTTTGAGTGTGGAAAGAAATTTTTAAGAGAATTTTTCAAGACCAATAACCTGTCGATAACAATGACTGGAGGGGGAACAATATTGGTTTTGCTGTGGGATTTTTCTATGTATTGCTTTAATGCCCAAGTATATTAGGGTTCAGTTTCATTCTTAATCAAACAAAAACCCTCAGAAAAAGGTCTTATTGGTTGAGCTGAAGCCAAAAATATGAAAAAGGGGAATTTCAGAGTTATTGGTTTTTCAAGTACAATCAATAAAAATCACATGAGGAAAGCCATGAAAGAGTTTTATGGTAAGGGCATGAGTGAAAAACAAGGAGGTAATATGTCCCTCAGCATCCCTTGCAGAAAACTACACAAATATTTTCTTCTTTGAGTGTGTCAATAAGAGAATCAATGGGGCTTCTGACTTGCAGTTTGTCTTTCTTGACTTTCTTGACTTGGTTTTAAATTTCTTGAAGAATTACAGGCCTGTCAGACTCCCACTGGCTGCATAATTGGGCCTGAAATTGCCTTGAAATTGAAAGTGATTCAGAACTTTGAGAACTTTGGGATGTTTCTTGCTCATTGAATTTTCTGAAAGCAGGATGTGCCATAATGGTTTGCGTGGCATCATGGCTGTGTTCAGTATTTTTGACTTTATAAGTACAAGTGGTACTCTTGTCATATTTTCTGGAATAAAGTCTAAAGGAACAGTAAAGATTTCTGGAAGTGACTATTTTGGAGGTGTTTTTGTGGGGATTTGGGGTCCCAGACCTGTCACAACCTCTTTCAATTTGGTTGTGGGTCATATTGGACCTCATGGTGGACATAGAATACCCCCAAGCCCTGGAAAAATTATGCACATGCTGCAAAAGAAGTTCAAGGGTCTGGAATTCACCTTCAGTGGGGGGTTGAAGAATTATTGAGTGAAAAATATGTATAAATTCAAAGAAAAGGGAATTTGGGGATTTGGAATGAGGAATGAAGCTTTTGAAATATGAAAAAGAAGTGATAAAAGGTGCAAAAAATCAAAAGAAGTGGTTAAAATGTGGGATTAATAGATGAGGGAAGGTAAAAAATTGGAATTTTAGAGGATTTAGAGGGGTTTTGTGAGGCAAAAACCCTTTTTTGGAAGGTTTTGGCCCAATACAGGTTTTTTGGTGCTTCATTTTTAATTAAAAATGGGCCCAGGGAACCCATTATGTGTTTTTACCAATTTATGGCAAGAACACATAAGAGCTTACCTGTTCTTCCAGAATGCTTATGTGAATTTACCAAAACCCTTAAATTATTTAAATTTTTGAATTTTTGACAAAAAATCAAAATTAAATTTAAATTCTATTCTTTTTTTATGTTTTAAATTTAAATATTATATTGGAATTATTAAAAGCTTAATGGAATCTTGATATTACATAGATATTGTTAAGAACTAATACATAACTCATTTTTTAAAAAAGAATTAAGAGAATTCCTGCCTTTTTAACTTCCAAACTATTAAATACTTCAGCTGAATTCAAAAAGAGAGTTGGAAAATGTATTTGATTCTATTCTTTTTCTGGAATATATATTTGAAATTTTGATTCAAAGCTTAATCAATTCTTAATTTACTACCAGTGTGAGCATTTTAGATATGACCACATATCCAAAAAGGCCACAAGAAAGACTCTATAATAGGGGGTGTCAAAGTCACCAAATCCCACCTTAAAATAATGCGGGATTTGGAACCCAAATCCCAACACTAAATCCCAGGTTTTTTATGTGTAAATCCCATGGCATTTTAACTGAGTCCCCTGTTATTTTGACCAAATCCCATGCATCTGGGATTTCAGCTTGAAACCTAACCCAAATGAGTACTCACAATTCATACCTGTACAACATATTTTTCTACACTCCATTTTGGACAATCTGACCAAACAGCTTACAGTCCATTTATACTTCTTCATCTATATAATAATGCCTGGATCCAACGCAAGAAAAATCAAGACAGATATGAAGATCACCTCTGGCCTGCCACATCCATCAGGTCACTTAATACATATAGATTATTTAACAATAATTAATTTGCTTTCATTCAAATCAAATTTTGAGTCATGTTTTGGTACTAGTGGTTCAACATCTATTGGAAGACCTCCTTTGTCAAAGAAGAATGGATTTCAGCTTGTGGCCATTGAGGTCAACAAAAAATCACGAAATTTTCTAAACCTTAGCTCAAGCAGCATCCAAGATCAATGGCGAACATATAAAAAGAAGTATATGGCAGCAAAAAAATTTGAAAACTTAACAGGGGCTGGAATAACGGAATCAAATCAATGAGTGAAAAGCTTGAAAGTATGTGTCCTTGCTATGTGGAAATGGATGTGCTCTTTGGCCACAAGCCCAATGTCACTCCCATTGCAAGCTATGATTTGCAAGAAAAAGACAGTTTCAATGGTGATGATGATGATGTTTTGCTTGATAAGGTAAGCTATCGTCTCTTCCTTTTTTTTACCTCTGATAATTAAACCTCATTTGCTTTTCAAAGAAGAATAATCACTTGTATTCACCTCACAATCTGGATCCTGTGCTTCATAATGATGATAACTTGGTTCCAGTTGAAAACCTTCAAGAAAATTCAGTAAGTACATTTAAGAGTGATATTTATTCACTCCAATATTGATTATTTCTCCTTTGTACAGCAAAGTAAATACATAATGCATTCAACACAAAGGCGTAATCAAGCCATGAAACCCAAGTTGAATGATCCCTGGGATCATCATAATAATTTAAAAAAACTTATTTTATAGTTTTAAAAATAGTAATGAATGATTATTTTCAAAAAAAAACCATCAATTTCCATAAAAATCTCATATGGTGGAAAAATTATTGACTAAATTTTGTAAAAAATAAAACCAAAACTCAAATCAATTGTGCTAATTTCCCCTAACTCTTTCTTTAAGCTTAAAAAAAATACTTTAGTCTATATATCCAACTTAGAGGACTTCTAATTTCTCTTGAAATTGACGATAAATTCAGATTTTTCCATTTTTTCAAGCAGTTCTGACTTGAAATCTTACTCCCAAGCAAACCCATGTGTGTGACCCTTCTAGACCGCCCGAGGCTGCACATATTGCATAAGGTCATATTCAATTTGGTAGCTGGCCATTCGCCTGGATTTTTTCAATTTTCCAGAACTAGCGTCTCGGCGTCCGCCAGTTCCTGATGACAATTGATTGATTGGTCAACCAAGCAAACAACGGATTTTGCTTGAACTTGAAGAGACCAATATTGTTTTCCGAGAGGAGTGAGTGATGCTTGCTTTGGTTCTACGATTCGTTGCTTCGCCGGATAAGCTGATGGACAGAAGCTTCAGCCGACCAATTGATTACCACGTTCCTATCCAGAGCAAAGATGCCAACCACTCGGCAGTTTCCCTCCATAGTTGGCGTGTTGGTTCTCACGGCAGGACTAGGTTATTGTGTTTACTTTGATTACAAGAGACGCAACAACCCTATATTTCAGAAGAAGCTATGTTCATACTTTTCATTGCGTCTTTCTGTCGTCATCCAGTCATTTATCTTGCTTGCTCATCATGAAAGCTCCTCTTTGTTTCTCCAGTGAAGGAAAAACGTTGGGTTACAAAATTAAAGCAGGCGCAAGGAAAGATTCCTCCCTGTGAAGCAGAGCAGGTTCTAGCTGCTGCTGTTGCTGCCATCAATGCTGAACCTCTGCCCACGACTAAAGAAGGCAGAGAAAATTACTTTATGGAACAAGTCGGAACGGGTGAAACTCTGGAAAGCAGTAAGTTTGTTGAAACAATCATGTCTGCATTTAGCGGACTCCGCAGCTACAAAAATGATCATTTTTTACCTCCTTGATAGGGATGCCACAGGGCGCTATGCCAGCCGCTATTGCCTTCTTCGAGGCTTACAAGGTTTATCCATTGCCACAGGAACTAATGATGATTTATCAACAAACCATGCCTCCTGAGGTCTTTGCCATCCTGGTGTTGGTTTTACTCTACATGGGTATTTAATCTTTGAGCGGCCGGGAATTAATTTATACCTTTGTTTTTGCAGAGAAATGATCAAGCAAGATGTTAACCAAATGATCAGCGCAGCAAAGACTTCTGCTTTGACAAGTTGTGAAGAACCTGGTGGCAAAGCCCTCAAAGAAAACATAAGCAAAAGCTGAACCACATGGTTTTACCCAAAATTTGACTTCTGCTGCATTGAGTTTTCATAATTTACTCCTAGTATTCCTGCTACATATCCTTCACAAATAATTTATGACGCTTTTTGGGGGGAGTTATATTTGTTTAGTTGAAACATAGAGACTGACTTAGTTTTTGGGTCATACTTTTCACAGAGCACTGACCCTGCCCCCCTTCATCCATGCTATCTGTCCCTCAATCCCTAACCCCTTCAAAACTTTCCGGTTCTGCCTTCAACTCCAGCTTCAATGAAGCATCCGGCCAGCCTACCCCAGCCCATCCTGAGGATTCTTTATCTCATGCAACACTCTCAGAAAATGGCAGTAACACTGCTGAAAGCCAAACGGCTCACAGTTTTGTTTTGGTTGATGATGATCCATCTCAAGCTAGTACAGCAGAGCCAGTCAAGAAACCTGTTGATGAACATGAAGTCATCAAATTTTAGTCCTTACCGGAAGAAGGTCTAGCTCTATCAAAGGAAGAAGTTACTAGGGCTGATGATATCCATGCAGGAAACCCGGAAGCAAACTATTTCCATGTTGCAGTGATGACTGTGTTTGCTTACGTCTCAGACCGTTCCTAATTGTGTGACCCACTTGGTTCAATCATTTCTTGTTAACCCTTTACACCAGAAGGCAACAATTACAATTGTACTAAGATCATATTTAAACATCTTTGAATTTTTTCAAATTCAAAGATGATTAATGCTGATAATACTGATCATTTTTTTATATTTTTTGGTACTGGTTTGCATTTCTGAATATTATAAGCATATTTTTTGAAATGTCATTCCCATTCCGCCCCCTTCCATCATCATTAAAATTCAAAAAAAAGTGCTCCCCCTCCCTGTCACTCTTCAAATTCTTCTAATGATGTTATGGTTAGGACTAAACCAGTGTCAGTACATCATCGGAATGATTTGAATGATGATGCACCTATTGTTACTCCTATTGATGTCATGGTTAGGACTAAACCAAAGATAGAACATCATGAATATAATAATAACCCAGCCAATCATAAAAGAAAATTTACCTGATGCCAAAGACAACATATTCATGATTCAAAAAAAATCATGTTGCAGCTTGGACATTCAGCATATAAGAACTTTTCCACCCTTTCAATTGACAAGAAAGCAGCCAATGCCTCATGGTTAAAACTTCCATCAATCAATACTTTACACCACCCTTATGTAATCATTGATAAAACACAAAAGCCATATCTACCTGTCTGCATTTATGAAATCACTGCTTTCAATATTTCCTCAGGCCACTCTAAAATACTAAAAGACCTTATCATTACATTGATGTCCTTATCTCAAAATCCCCAAGAAATTAAAACAAATAAACAACTCCTAGGTGGCATTATGAAAGGTATTGGCTTTTGTCCTGGATCTGATGCTGGCAAATCAGCAGGTGTGTGAATTCTGTAACTTATAACTTGAATAATTACTAATTATTATCAAACTTTTCAGGTGTTTACTCCAGAAAGGCTGGCTTATCTCCTCATCAAATTGAATTGGATAATATGCAATGGACCAAACTTCAAAAGTATGAAAAATTCATTTACTCCAGAATCTCTCATTTTTCACAATTAGCCACACAAGAAATTCAGTCATTAATGGAGGCAGCCAAATTACCCAATTTCAGTCAACTTGAATGGATTTCTGCCCATCCAAAGGATGAATTCAAATCTTTTTCCAATGTCATTGTCACTCAAGATGGCTTTTTCAATAAGCCACATGAAGATTTAAATGACCTCAATGCCTGGACTTACGGTATTTTTTCTTTTGTATCTAAAAAATATTTCCATCCACTTCCAACTGTCTTCACCCCCTCTGGACATGGCTTGCACTTCCCCAAATTGAAAATGGAGATCGATTTTTCCAAAAAACCGGGCATCATGGAAATTCTTTGGAAGAAATCAACAATGATTCATAATACAATAAAACCACCTCCAGAAATTATCAATCATGATGAAATAACATATTTTGGATGTTCTTTTCAAATAAACCATAAATTATTTAATGTAGGTGACAAATTATTGAAAATGACACCCACCAAAATTAATTCAAGAGTCAATTGGTACTGTGGCAGAAATATGCAGAACCAAAAAAGAACTAAGAAATATCAATTGTAAATAGTTTTATTTTATTAATAACATCACCACTCCGTTGTATGCTATTAAATTAAGTACATAAATCAATGGTGCTGATGAAATTTACAATTGACTATTTTTCTATGCCAAAGTGATTGGTTTAATTTTTTCACACATATTTACCACAACTTCCCCAATGTTGTTGTTGGCCAGATTTTCTGCATGTGGTGGATCATCATATTCATATAAATCAAACCATTCATCACCAATTTGTGCTAGCATATTATGTAAAATCATGCAAGAAACAACACAACTAACAAAATATTTGATTTCATGAGCATCCCTCATTTGATTTCTCATTTACCTTAGAGAAAACCACCACCCCTTCAAAATGCCAATTGCATGCTCAATTCGGACTCTTGATTTTGCTAGACAGTAATTGAAAGAATGGTTTTCTTCATTCTGGGCTACAACTACCTTATATGCTGGAACAATCCAAGGAGTGCTTGTATATGCTGAATTTGCCAGTAAGTACTGATCCTTTTCATAAAACTCTTGAGGTGTTTGTGCCATTATCATATGTTGATAGACATTTGAATCATGAAGTGACTTAGTACAACCAACATGTAGAGCAGTGAACTGTTTGTTGATATTGCAAAACAGTTGTATTGACATAGAATAACTTATATGTAAACCATCAGTAAGATTGAAATAAAGAATAAAGATTCAACAGCTTACCTTTTTTGCAATAAAAATAGGCTTCACCATCATTGGGAGGACGTTGTGATAATGGTATGAGACTCCCATCAAGAAACCCAATGCACCCAGGGAAGCCTTCTGCATGCATTACTTGAGACATCTCTCTTCATTGTTCTATTGTTGGCCACACAATCACTTTGCGCTTCAACTTCATTAATATCTGGATGACTCTTTGAGTGTACAAAACAATAGCCCCATGGCTAATTCCAAACAAAATTCCAATCTTTCCCAAAGCGGCCCCATTGCCATTTGATCCTAGCCTTGATAATGCCACAGCCAATTGGATGGCAGGATTGCGTTGTTTGTTTTGTGATGAGTTTTGAAATGTTTTATCAGCTTGAATTTGTGCAGCCAATTTTTCAAATGATTCATGTGTGGTCCTACATAGCTCTAGAAACTTTTAAGATCATAATGTTTGTAAATCATTCATTGTATACATGTAACGTGATGAATATCCTCTACAAGGATTGATGTATATTTGCAAGGTTATCATATCTAATAAGATTATATCTTCCTGGATATCAGAATCACTATCAGAGTTGAGTGCATCAATTAGCTGCAGTGAGTTTAATGTCTGAATTAAAGGTAGCCTTTGCAATGCCTTTGGCATGGTAAATGAAGAAAAGGCCTGTATTAAATACAATTTAGAGTCAAATACTTTAATAAATGATGAGTGTATTCAGATTTTATGCAAGAGAATTAAAGCTATATGCAATTTAACATGCTCTTACTGAATTGTGTGTTTTAAACATGTGCCTTTATGGGAAGCTAAAGGTGGGATTTTAGTATTTAAACATGGGATTTGGTACCAAAAAACCTGGTTTTTTGTACCTTAGAATACCACACCTCTTGAGGTGTGGGATTTCTGAAATCCCAAAAAATTAATGCGGGATTTTGGAAAAAAAAACTTGGGATTTTGAGTGTGGGATTTGGTAACTTTGATACCCCCTAATAATTATACTCATAATAATTGTAAGGTGTGGATATGAAACTTTGATAAAAAATCAATTACTTTTCCTGTCCTCAAAATTTGTATAAGGTAAAAAAAATAATTAAAAATAGTATGAAAGAGTATTTTCAACAGAAAAAATGCCAAAATTATAGTTTTCAACTTTATAAGTATAAAAAAATAAGATTATAAATATTTATTGTTTTACCAACAATAAAAATGTAGCCAAAAATACTCTACAAGAGATATTTAAGGCTACAAAAGAAATTTCTTCAAGAGCAATTTCAATTGGAATTAATTGAGAAAAGAGCTGAAAGCAATTAATTAAAGAACAAAGTCTTTAAAAAGGGATTTAAAGAGAAAACATGCCCAGAAGTGACCAGAGTGAATTTGGAAACAAAGTGACAAAGTTAACAGTGATGAAAGATGCTTCAATTCACTTATGGGGTGGTTCAAGGGGTAAAAATGATTATAAAAGTTACAAAAAATTATTAGAATGATTTTTCACACAGTTAAAACATTGAAAATGAGATAAGAAGGGTGGCTGGAATCATTTATTGATTGGTTTAACAGTGTTCAAACTAATTATAAAAGGAAAAGATTCTAACATGAAGAGAAAAGTGGGGCAAAGAAGACATTCTTTTATAGCCATAAATTTTCTTTCTCCAAAAGTAAAATTTAATCTTTTCAGTCGTGAAAAACACTCTGACAACATAAAAGCCAATTATTGAATCATTGAACCCTGGTTTAGGCCAAAAAGGGCTGGTTTTAGCCATTTTAGACCCTTAAATCAGCCATTACTATAGTAATACCTGGTCTAGAGCCTTCAAAACACGTCAGAATGTGTGTAAGAGACGTAGAAACCAGTTAAAACTGTTTTTACTAAGATTGTCTTAGCTTAAGGGTAGTTTTACCCTCTTGGCAACAGTTAAAACTGCCCTGGTTGGTAGCAAAACCTCATCATCAATTGAGTCACAGACCCTGTGACTCAGTTCCAGTCCAAAAGTGGTGAACCTTTGTGTGGATTTTGAAATCCCACGCCTGTCAGCAAGGATTTTGGGGGTCTGGCTCCCCCTAGGAGCTAGAGTACCTTTCCCCCCAGAATTAATCTTTCCAATTTATTTTTTCTTTAATTCCTCATCATGTAATACACTTGTAATTTACACATGCCATTAAATTGAGTTTTTACAGTACACAAATGTAATAATTGATACCTCATATGTAAATTACAGTTCACTTTTGTAATACACGTGCACATTTTGACATTTCAATTGAAAATACTTCAATTCCTCATAACTTCTAAACTACACACAACACCTCAATTTTAACACAAAAATTGATGGTTGAAACCACATGTGGTGTGAATTAAATTAAGGCTTTTGTGGATTTTCAACTTTTGTACAGAAAATACTAGAAACTTAATTTAAGCTTATTTAGAGTTGAGTTACCAAAGGTTTACCCAGAAGGGACCCCATGTTATTTTTTATGAGGAATCCAATGGTGAAATGATTTTCTTAAGTTTATTTATTGGATAAAAAGTTATAATGAATTTCATGTAAATTTTTACCAAAAATATTTTACTTTCATTAATTTTATTAAAAATTCATTTTTACTTAATTTTTTCAAGTAAAAATGCATTTTCATAATTTTAAAATTTAATGTAATTTTTATTTTTAAGTTAAATTTTTATTTTTATATATGAATTTGTATTTATATTTTAATTTTTATTTTGATAATATAAATTAATTAATTTCATTTATATTTGTATCTTATTTTGATATTGGCCTTATGGGTATATCAAAATACCTCTAAGGCTCACAATAATTATCTTAAAACTAGTGAAAATACCATAAATAGGTACAAATTATGAATTAAATCAAAATATGATGAGTAAAAATGTGAGAAAATTAGACCATTAGATTCCTCATGGTAAAATACAGATATGTCATTTTTATGGCATATCTGAAAAGTCAATAATTACTGAAGAATAAGTAATAATACCCCAAAAAAGACATAAAATCTTATTAACTCAGAAACCAATGAAACAATATGTAAGATAAATTGTACCATTGAATTACTCATAAAACACTACACATAAAACAATTTTATGAAAATTATCTAAAGTCAATACTTAAGGAATTAAGCTGAATATATGCACTTTTTTGGTCAATGCATATATTCATGCTTTTTAGCTAATATCTCTTGATATATACATGATATAGAGTTAAGCCAAAAATGAAGTCACCACGTAGTTACTTTAAAAAAAACACATATGAGCTTTATTTTACAAGTTATAAACAAGGTTATAACATGTAAGGGTTTATTGAACAAAATCACTAGAGCTGTTGACCACTTTGTTGTGAAAGTGGTCCAAACTTAAAAAGAAGGGGATATTCAGATTATACTAGCTCATACGTGAAGAATGATGTAATTTTTATCATAATATTCAAGGTATAACCCCTTGAAATCAAGGTTTGAAGTTTAAAATATTGAATTTTGACTGAAAAGATGAGTTACAAGAAAAATCATCAAAATAGAGTTTTTATGATGTAATAAAATTCTCTTGGAAGTTTAATAAGGAAATTCCAAGCTATCAGAATTACCTCTCAGAATTGCTTTAGAGTGTATAACTTAAACGTTATTCATGATCAAAGTTTAAGCTCAAAAGTGAACATTTATGTTCACTCACTGTAATATTCTTTTAATTTTGAGAGTTATAAAAGTGATTAAGCTGGTGAATACTATTGAATTGTAATTAATACTAATAAAATTCACAAAGTTTAGGCTTCTGACAAGCCTATTATGTCATCAAACTTTGAGTTATAGTGATAACTCTAAATAATGGTGTAATGTTGAGATAAGATGGTTTGATTATGACTTAATCATCACTAAGCCTTTAAAGCCTGATAATTTCCAGTGGATACCATCAGTACACCTCTACTAGAAGCGTACTGGACTCTAGGAGGGAGGTATTTACTATCAATAGCGCTCTTTTTACTCTATTTTCCCCTCAGATGCACCAAAACAATAAAAACAATTAAATCAAAAGGTAAAATATTTATTTTTTATATATAAATCTCTTATATTCTCAAAGACTAAAGGCTATCTTCATTATAGTTATCATTTTTGACATTATTACTTCAATTGTACTCTTGCTTTGTTATAAATCTCTTAAAAATCTCATTTCCACGTAAAATCAAGAAAATTTGTAATTTCTTTTATTTTTATCTGTAAATAGAATTTAAATTATTGGGAGTAAATCCTTCCAAAATTCTTATATTAAGCATCAAAAGTAGGTTATTTTCTCTTATTATAATACTCTTTCTCTATTATTACTATTAATAATTGTTCAATTAATATAAATAGTATTTATATTAATATATAACTTTAATATTAGTAATATTTTAGTCATTAATTGTTTTTTATTAATAAAAAAAAGTTTTTTACACCTTTATTATTTGTTTGTAACAATAATAAAGTGCTTTTAAATATATTAATTATCAAATATTAATATATCTATTTATTGCATTATTTTTTCATAATATAAATTATATTATTATGTTCATTTTTACGCCATAATTATAGTAATTATTTATTATTATAATTATTTTTATCCCATTCATTTTATTTATAAGGACATTTAGAGTACAATAAGTAAAATATTAGTAATTTTTACTTATTGTTTCATAGTAAAACCTTACAATTGGATATATATTATAGAAAAAGAAAATCTTAGGTAGTGTAAAAAACTATTCATAAAATATGGTTTCTTAGATTATATCTTAATGATATTTAAATAACTCTAGAGTATAATATAATTCAATTTTCCTCAGTAATTTTTGAAATTAATAATGAAATGATTAAAATTTGGTTTGAATTTATCTAAAATAAGAGGAAGATAGGGGTTTTCAAATTGATTTAAATTAAGGTTTAATTGAAAGAAATATTAATTCAACGAATTTAAAACTATCTTAAAAAAATTTGATTAACAATATTTTTTCAAATTTTAAATTCTGAATATTTATAATAATGTAAATAATTCAAAAAAAGGTATTCTATTAAAAATAATATTTTTATATGTCCTTTTTTTGTTTTTTGTCAAAAGATTGAAAAAAAGTTATTGAAGATGATTCTTTCATAATTGATAAAGTTTTGTGCTGTTGGGTTAGTAAAAAACTGTCGGATCTTTTTGAGAAGATATTATTTTGAATGATTTCATTTCTTTGAAACCTAAAAGGAGTAATTTAAAATTTAATAATATCTTTTCCTATTAAACTCCCAATGATAAAACCCAATTTTTTTACTTTATTTTTTTTTCTAAAAATAATTGGAAAGTTGTCACAAAACTCTTAGATTTTTTGATTAATTTATTATTTAATTCATGATTTTAAGAAAGAAATAAAAAGATAAGATTAAAAACCTGAGTAAAATATAGAGTTTTAACTTACAAAAGCCTTACCAAAAAACTTACTTTTTTGGATCAATGTTTTGATTTTTTACTTTTTTTTTAAGTTAATGAAATTCAAAAAAGGTCAGAGAATAAAAAAATTCTTTTGTAATGAAAATAATAACAAATTAAAGAAGAAGGAATTTAAAAAGGTATTATATAATATTAAATTATAAAATTTAAAAAAAATAAGAGCTTTATATGTATTTTTATAGAATTAATAATATTTCATTTATTAATTTGAAGCACTTCTTTCAGTCTTTCTGCATTTATTTTCAATTTTTTGTATGATGTGTACAATAAAGTAAGATTAAAGCTTATCATTTTTCTGAAAAAAATCATTCAATAATAATTACTATTTCTTAATATAGCCATGATTTTATTTAAATATTTGATTCTTCCTCATTTTAATTTTGAGAGTTTTTTTCTTCATTTTTATGATTAATTTTTTGAATTGGACTGAACTCCAACTATTTTCTTTTTGGAAAATTACATTAGCAATTGTTTAAACGCTACTGCTCTATAATTGTTGAAAATTGTCAACAAAATTAGATAAGAATAATGTAAAGAGTTCCTCATGTAATTTTAAGAAGTAAGTATTGTAAAAAGAATAAAAACTAAAATAATTGAATAATATTGATTAATAACAAGAAGAATAAAATTAAATAAAAAATAAGAGATAAAAACAAGTATAATAGTGAAATTGATACAGATAAGAATTTCATATGATAGTAATACACCAAGAGTTAAATTATACCAAGTTCAAAGAAAATCAAAGTTATTCAATAAGTGGAAAGAGAAATATATTCTTTATTTATTTTTGAGGAATTTTTGATACAAAGAAATTTTGTAATTTTAATTTGGATTTTCTAATATTAATAAGATTTTTATGAAAGATATAAGAAAAAACTGAAATGATATATGACTCCATGTGAGAGATTGAGTCAAAATGATATTCTCCTTTCCTTTGTGACTTATACAGTTCTAAAAATCATTTTCTGAATTATATTAGAATAGAAGGTGAAAATATGTCATTAATATAAAAACAGGGTTTCTATGTTTTAAAGGATTTAAAAAAATTTAATTCTTCTTTGAAGTCACAGTATATTTCAAAAAAATAAAGATTCAGAATAAATTAAGGCTCAGTTACGTTTAAAAGACAAATTGAGTTGATCCTCCATCTATCCAAAATGTAAAATATAATATAAATAAACTAGCTTATATTTAAATACATAAAAGGAAATAAGAAGTAATAAGATAAAAATTATGTATTGTTAAAGTGGCTTAAAATTTCCTGGAATATCACAAAAAATTAAAATACTTTTTTCAGCTCAGTTTAAGGTATAGGTATTCTAAGGTCAGCTTCAGATGGGTCCCAGATATTTTCCAAATGAAAAAACTTCTCACAGTTTTTTTGATTCTTCTCATGGTGATTGCAGAAATATTTTTCTTTATAATTTCACAACATAGGTTCAAAGATTGAATCATGATAAACTTAATTGAAATTAAAAAATGATGTGAACCTACAAAAAAAAAGTCAACTAGGAATTTATTACATTACTATAAGTCAATAGATATAATTTAAGAGTTAGAATCAAAGCATGATCAAAAAGCTATAACCTAATTATATAAAAACGTTTTTATAATAAGTAATATGTAATTTAATTAACATAATCTTAATTTGAAATAACAGGCCTATCAATATTTTCCACAGAGCCAAGAATCTATTGTAAAAATGAAAGATTTCAATTGTTAGAACAACTTTGAAATCAGGACTAAGTCCAAAGTAAGATATGCCTGGAGAACTCAATTTATTTCAAAAACTAAACTATCTTGTGCATCCTGTACCATGACCTCTAGGTGATAGATGTTTTTCAACAGGTACACCTTACTTTGTATGAACCTTGCAAGATGTGTCTATGAAACTGTTGATGATATTACTATTAATAAACAGTATTATGAACTTACTCATGAAAAATAATAAATAAATTTATTATAACAAAAATTAAATAATTAATTACTTAATTATTTCTTTTAATTTTTATATACTACTACTGATGATAGCAATAAGGAGTAATTGTCTATAAGAATCAATCACAAGTATTATTTAATAATAAAACTATTTTAATATATGATTATCTTTTTCAAGAATAATAATACTGATAATTCTTGAGGAAAACTATTTATAGAGAAAAAATTTACAAATTAAATAAAAACCTCACTAATAATCTAATAATAACTTGTAAATAATGGGTAGAGTGAATTTGACAGATTAATTGTGGATTTTACAGATCAAAATGGTATTATAGAAGTAATACAAAGATATAATAGTTAGATAATATTTCAAATAGTATATTTCTTTGATTTCATGTCTTTATGATTGATTCTGAAATATTCAAAAAACTTAAGAAAGGTTTCAACTAATAATTACTTGTTTGGTACTAAAGATATAATTGGATAATAAGATGATTTGGAAAAAACACCAAGAGAAGGCCTCTTTTAAGTTAATAAAAGCTCACAGAGGCATTCAATGGAGAAAAATGAAAAAATGGTGAGTTAGAAACCATTAATCCATTTAGATAATGGGTTACATCATGTGTTGTCCTGTAAGATTATCATAATTACTTAATTAAGTCATTTTATGTGACTACCAACCCATTAATGGTTAAGAAATAAAGGAGTAACAACTGTACATATTCTCTTATTTCAAAATAGAAAATAAATTTCTCAAATTTATTAATTTTGTTGGAAGTTTCATTACAGGTTGTATTTTATGTGAAATTTTGAAAATTCAGTGTTTCACATGGAATCATCAAAAATGAACTATAAGTAAAACATTTGATTCAAGTTATGAAGTAATAATTACTATTGGGTTTTATATGGATCTTGAAGTTCTCCACTAATCCTGAAAGTTTCATAAATATTAATTAGAAATTGTATTTCTAATGAATTTTTGAAGTTTTTACCTTATTTCTACATAGAATTGCAAATAGCACAGTTGTAGCTGGTTGCCATGAGATAAAGGCATAGATAATAGTCAAAAAAATTTAATTTCTCTTTCAAGATTTTATCCAAGGAAAATCTTTAAGAATTGACATGGTTACAGGAGTCACAGTAGCTCATTATGTCCTTGTCATGTCAAAATAGCATCTTATTTGTTATTTTCTTATGATTTAATGGGACTTGAGCTTGGTAACCAAGTTTACAAAAGATTTTAGTATCTAAATTGGGCCATTTTGATTCACTGATAAAAAATTTAGAGCTGTCCATTACTCAGAGCCCTCAGAAGCTGGGTACCCTGGCTCTCTTTGCAGTCTTTTGCACCCCTTAGCTATTTTCACATCAAAAATAGTAATTAAGGCTCAAAGACTGATATCCACTATTTTTGTACCAAACATGTATGTACAAATACTGTAATTTTAACTTCCACAACCATGCATAACACTATTCTCAGTGTATATGTAACATGGGATTTCTCACATTCCCATTATTTTGGTTTGAAATTGAGAAAAACAAACCATTTAAAAATTCTTTTATGTGGTATTAATGATTATTTATTTAAGTATTTTCCATATTACCACCACATAAGGTTACTTTAAGCTTATACACTATATGGAGCTAAAATAGGTGAATGTTTGTTTAGAATCCAAATCTGGACTTAAATCCATGGATTTACTTATACACAAAAAAACTATCTATCTTTTCTCCAATGAAAAATGATAAATTTTGGATATATGAATGAATTATGGGTTTTGCCAAGTTCAGAATTTATTTTAATATTAATTGTGGCCTATTTGGGTATGTGAAATATACCTCAAGGCTCACATTTCCTCCCCCCAAAAAAATAAAATTGTACTACAATTTTATCAATGATATCAAGAAGAAAGAAAGCCCCAAAGGGGGGTTGATGTCCACTCTCAAAAATATTTATATTACTCTGATAAAGTAATCAAAGAACATTTATAGGAATATTCAAGCATGTGGCCTTCTTTAATGCCCAAATATTTGCAATAGTTTCTCAGTCAGGTGTTTCTGATTCTACAAGCCATTTATCTTCATGTACTTCATTTCTATATCTGAAAAGATATTCTATTTGATTTTGGCCCCTAAGTCTTCTTCCTTTAATGAATTTCTTTAACTTTTTTTCTTAATTCTGACCCACTAGTGATACAGTCAAAGGAGTTGGGTTCCTTGAAGGAAAACATTCCTTTACAGCTTGTTGATAAGGTTTTATCAAGTTGACTGGGAAGGTGGGGTGTTTATTTTCTAATTAACCACTCAATGATACTTGCACTGCATTGGTTACATGTAAGGCAACAATAAAAAAAGGTCCTACAAAAGAATATTTGGGTTTCTTTGTGCTTTTGATATTATTAAAATTAAAGGTTGAAACTAGAACTAAGTACCCTACTTTAAAGTCTGGTACTTTATGACTCTTCTACCACTTCTATTTTTCTTATTCAAAAGCATCATTAATGCTTTGTTTTTCCTGGTGTTTCACTTTATAAAGCATTATCTTTAAGCTGGAAGCTGTATGAAGGATGTAAATTAAGTCTTTTCTCAGTGTGTCTGCTGGGAGTCTTTGAACTGATCCTTTTTCTAACATGGAAGGAGTCTGAAATGTAGTAGAATGAACTCATGTCTTATGTGCCAGTTATAATTCAGGTATAAGGGTGAACAAGTCATGCGTAAAGCCATCTGAGTCCTTGAATTATAGTCCATAGGCACAAAATCTCCTTATAATATCTTCTAAAGTTTGAATCATACTCTCTGATGGCCCATCATTTTGAGGGTGATATGCTGTAGAAAATGATAACTTGGTCCCAAAAAATCTCTGAAGATTGGTTCAAAGTGGAGAGGGGCACTTGGGGTCTCTGTCACCTTTGATATTATTAAATAACCCTGTATGAGAAATACCTCTAATATATAGAAGAAGAGCTCTCTCGATAGCAGTTTCATACTTATGACTTGGTAAGAATATGGGAGTTTTCCTGTATATTTCTACAATGAATAAAAAGGAATTATAGAGTTTGTCCCCACTTGGAGGAAGTTCTGTGACCCAATCCATGTGAACAGCTTCCCAAGGGGATTTTGGCTCTTGAATATGGATCATAAGTCCAAATTTCTTGCCTGTACCTCTGTTTTCATTTCAGAATCTGTCACAAGTATGGAAATATTTAATGGTTTCTTTCCTCCAAGATGACCGCCATGCACAGCTTTCAGCTTTTTCAAGTGTTATGTATTCTTATAGGTTCCCAGAATAGATAATATTATGAAGTTCATGAGACATGGAATTCATAAGAAATCCACTGCATTATGTCATTACACAAGAATGTTTGGTTCTGTGGTAGATTATTCCGTCAAACAAGTGAAATATTCCCTCATAATAGGAATTCTTTCATATTTCATCCAGTGAAATAACTAAAGCTGTGTCTTTTCAGTCTTTATCGAGTAAGGATGTCAAGATCTGGGAATTCTTGTCTTGTTTATGTGACTCTCTTACTTCTTCAAATAATTCAGTCCCAATATCAGCTACGTTAATGCCTTCAATTGAAATCTGAGCTTGTGCTTATAAAGGAACATAAGCTGTGTTATCAGGGGTATTGGCTAATTCCCACTTTCTAATTCCATCAGCATTATTATGTATATTACCTGCTTTATGAGCTATAGTCATGTTTCCTCAATATTCTTGAATGGCTATTTCCCATCTCAACATGTGCCTTTTGGGTGTTTTCCTGTTCAGAAGTGAGTTGACCACATCAAAGTCAGTTATCACCTCAAAAAAAGCTTATAAAGATAATAGTGTAATTTCCCAAGTTCCCATACCAAACATAAGAGTTACATTTGGATTGAACAGTATCTGGCTTCTGTTAGTTTGATTTGTCTTGAGATATAGAAAACTTGTCCTTTTGTTGGTTTTTCATCAATATTATGGACTTGATTTGAGGCTTCTCCTAATCCATCTACAAATGAATCAATGTATAATTTAAAAGGTATATTCCAGTCTGGAATAAGGAGTAAATTTTCCTCTGTAAGAGATTTTATTATCTTCTTATAAGCTTTAATTATTTCCTACGTCATATCAAATACTGTCTCTTGATTGCAGAGTTGATAGAGTGACTTAGCTAGAATTGCAAAATCTTTCAAGTGTTTCTTGTATTAACCAGCAAATCCAAGAAAAGAATTTATTTTTTTCATTCTTGGATATTGGATTAAGTTAAACTGATGCTAATTTCTTTTTGTCAATACCCAAGCTTAAACCAGGAATAATATTTCCTAATGATTTCAGTTCTTCAAAGGAAAAAATACATTTCTTGAGTGAAATCTTCATATTCACCCCTGCAGCTTTGTCCAGTACTATTTCAAGTATTTCAAGGTGCAAAGACCATGAGTCTGAAAATATAACTATATCAGCAATATGAATAATTGGCCATCCTTCAGATAATTCTGTGGGCAATATCTTATGAATCCTTCTTTGATAATGAGATGGACCTTTTTTAATCCCAAAGTGCATTATCAGATACTCATAAATACCACAGTGTGTTATAATTCAAAGTAATTTCTTGCCTTTGGGCCTCAAAAAATTAGTATGAGAGCCCTTCAATGCATCCATTGAATTTATGTAGTTGGCTTTGGATAATTGGGTAAAGGTTTCTTGTATTCTAGGAGTTGGATACCTACCTGGAGCTGTGTAGGTATTCAATGTGCTAAAGTCTCCAACCATCCTTTATTTATCATTATGCCAAGAAATAATGACAGGAGTTGTGAATTCAACCTCTTCATTATGGCATACCTTTTTTAGTAAACAAAGTTGCATTAAATCTTGGATATGTTTTTCTATGGATTCTCTAGCTCTGAGGCTTTCTGGGTAAGCTGGTTTTCTAAGTACTGGAGGATATGGTCTGTAAATATTAAGAGTAATATCAACTTCATACCCTCTAATAGTGCCTAATGGTTAATTATCTGAAGCAAAATGATTCTTATATGTGTATAACAAATCAATAAGATCTTCCCTCATTTTGGATTAATTTTTGCTTCACCAAGTTTATTTGTCACAAATTCCTCCTTATATGTATCTTTATTTGAAGATACTTCTGATAGTTGTTTGGGAATGTTGGAGAAAACTATTTTTTTTCTTTTGTTTTCTCAGCTTGTAAAATATCTGTATTTATGGCTAGTTATGTCAATAACATAAATATTGAAGTAATCATTTCCAAGAATGGTATGTTAAGATTCATAATTTCCCATTACTAATATCTCTGTCTTAATTATCACACTTACTGCAGGGTATTGAAATACAATATTAGTGTAAAATATTCCCAAAGGGTACATATTATTACTGACACTACCAAATTGCAGAACTTCTAATGGTAATCAATTCATTTTCCATTCAGGAAGTGTGAATTGAAGGTAATACTTTCATACACAAGTGCAAAATTCTCCTGTGTGCAAATTGCCTTTGGTTTTAACATAATCCATCAGGTTTGATGGAAGACAAGATTCTAAAGTATTGTAAATATTGACTTGAGCTGCTTTAGTCTTAAAAAATATGGCCTCCTGAATATTAATTATGCTGTAGCAATATTCACTATATTGTGGCAAGTGAGTATGGACTTCTATGACCTCAAAGAAAGCGGTAATGTTTTCAATAGGATAGGCCTCTACTGGTGTGTCATCAGAAATTTCAAAATCTTTGTCAGATTGTTCTTTCTCTCCAGCACACTAAACCTCTTCAATGACTTGAACTTAATTGATTTTGGTCTTTTTGGTATGAGTGCTGGCTAAATTTGAGGTTCTTCCACATTTATGACACTTAAAGATAGGTCTTTCAGGTGTCCTTTCATCTTGAGAAGTCTTTGGGATTATTTTGGACTCCAGTTTTTACCAATTCTTGTCCTAGTAATAATATCTTCCATTAAATAAATATAGTCCTCTGTTGAACAGGGCTCTACGTATCTTCAATTGATAGCATTTTCTAGTTCTCCTCCACATTTTCTTGATATTTTGATATTCATCATCCATTCAGAAATATCTGGGTGTAAAGAAGATAATATGTCTTTCTGTTTGAGGAGCCAGGTAAGTGATTTATCTTTTTCTGAGTTAAAAATGGCACCCAAAAAAGGATTTTCAATTTTAAATCTCCCAGAATTGTTAGTCCATTTGGTGATTATCTCAGATTTCCACCAAAGCCAATCATGTTTTCCATGTTCTTGTCTCATCTTGTAATACCATTTTTTTGCAGTTCTTGTAAACAAGGCGGGTAATTTTCCCACTATCATATCATTGGGTATATGCAAATTGTCCTGCAACATATCCATTTTTCTAGTGAGCTAAATAAGGTTATATTCACCTTAAACAGAGAATGTTTTCCATTCTTCTAGTTTGGTAATATCTCTCTCAGAGAGTACATTTAATCCTTTAAAAGGGTACAAAATTACTTTTACAGATAGCTTTTCTTCAGTTAAAGGTGTGGAATGTCTGAGCATATGTAAGTTTGGTTGATAATATTTGTAAATTGGTGTCACTTTTACAGTTATTCAATACTTTGACTTTTGTCTTTCATTATAACTTCTTTTTGAATGTGTTGTAAAAATATTTGTATTATAAACTATTTCCAAAACATAAGCTTTCAGAGTTGTAAGTTGGTAATCAATGTGATTTTCCAATTCATCATTCTGTACTTGAAAGTTTGCCCCAATTCTTTCACATGTGCTGGAAATTGAATCCAATCTGGAATTTGTCACTTTTTACCATCAAGTGAAAGCTCTTTGATTTTTCTTAAGTCATTGATGTTGGATGTCAATCTCTCTAATTCTGTATCAAATTTATGAATTTTACATCCATAATAGACTGAATACATCCTATTTCAGCTATTATCTCTGTGGAAAGGTCCTGTTTATCCTTTCCTGTTACTTGGATGTAAACTCCATACAGGTTCTGGAAATATTGAACATGCTTTTCACAGCTGAAGGCCCCAATTTGGAAATCCTGTACCCTTTTTCATAAGGTCTGTGCCAATTGGCCTTGCCTTGATTGTTCCTGGGACCTCTCTGTTTCTTCTGAGGTCCTTTGGGATTGTCTTTGGACTGTTATGAAGCTTTTTTGGAGCTTGTTGACGCCACTTGTCCTTCTTTCTCCAAAGCTAGAGTCATTTCTGGTTCCTTCTTTTTGTCTATTAATAAAAGAATTTGGTTCTTCAACAAATCCTTTATCTTTTTCCGCTCATCTTTTGAAGACAAGGGACTCCATCCTCCTAAGAGTTCTATGGTCTTCTCCTGACCAAAAAAACTCTTGATGTGTAAGTAGGATTTCATGGCCCCCTGCCAAAGTCTTGAACAAATTTTTCACTCCTCTTTTATGGCTTCTCCAGACCAGGTTTTGTACTAGGACTGATGTGAGCCTGTGAGGTATGTATAACATACCCATAAGGCCACAAATGATTTTATAGACAATTAATTTTGTCTTAAACAGACTTTTTAATTGAATTTAAAATAAAAAAAAACAAAAAATAAGTATAACATTTTTTTGGATAAACAAAGTTATAATTATTATGTCATTTTTGGATTCTACACCAAAAATAACCTAGGGTACACCCATAGGGTGTTATACCCAAAAACACTTATTTCTTGTGTTATTGGAAGATTTAAGAATCTCACAGTACTAATGTAACTTTTTTAACATTTTTTAAAAATTGTTAAATTTAAGCTTAAATAAGCTTGAATCTAAAGTTGCATAAGGTTAATGCAAACTTACCAAAATTTTAGTTAAAATTGAGGTGTGGTGTATATTTACTGAATTGGCTAAGGATTTGCCATACAGAATGTAAATCCTGCGTGAGCTCAATTTAAAAGGGTTTAAAGCCATGGTATGGCTTTAAATAAATAAAAGGGCAAAATCCACGCAAAAAGGTGGGACAAAGGAAAAAGACCAAATAGAGCTGGGGTACCCAACTTTTTGGATCTGCAATGATTCAATTAAGGTTTTCCACCTGTATTGGAGGATTTTCAACCTTATTTAAACTTTAAGATTAGACTTTGATCCAACCTTAAGGTTTAAACTGGTTTTATCCCAATTTGGACAGGAATTTCAAGCTTCCAAAATGTAAATCCCGATATGCAGGCTTGAAATCAAGGTTTTAAGAACTGTCAAAGCTTAAATAAGCTTAAAACTTTAAAGCTTAAAGCATTAAAACCTTATCAAAACTTAAGGTTTGGTGTGTATTGCTATTTTACGTGGAAAAATAGCCAT
Source organism: Austropuccinia psidii (assembly GCA_023105745.1). Taxonomy (NCBI): domain Eukaryota; kingdom Fungi; phylum Basidiomycota; class Pucciniomycetes; order Pucciniales; family Sphaerophragmiaceae; genus Austropuccinia; species Austropuccinia psidii. The sequence continues at coordinate 54,348,918 of JALGQZ010000004.1, forward strand.
AACTTCAAAAATTCATTAAAAATCCAATTCTCAATGGATTTGCTTGAAAATTTCACACAACTTAGAATTTAATATTATCTATATATAAATTAAATTTTAAGTATCTTTAATAAATAAATTTCCTGGGTAATTATCCTTGAAATCTACTCTTTTAATTAAACTCAAAGAAAATTATGATTTCTTTAAAAATTAATTAAAAATTGAGTTCAAGAGATTTTTGCTTGAAACTCTAATTTTAAGTTGTTCATGTGATGAACTTTAATATAAATAGCCTTATTTTATATTAAAACTTAAAATAGTTAAACTAAATGAGGATTAAAGTTACTTGGAGTTAAGAATAACACTGGTAACTTTAAATTGGAAGTAAAAATAAGTTGCCTTAAGTTAAGAACTTTATTTTTAAGCATGGTTTTTCAGTTTTGACCTGAGCACGCCCTCTATATTCATTATGAATCATGAGAGCTGCTCTGAAGACATAAAAAGAGTCTTTTCATCACTGTTTTTGTCCATCATTCATTATTAATCCAATCATATTAGAAATTTAAACAGGTAAAGTTTTATTAAATATAAAATCTTATTATTAAAAGTAATTCTTAAGTTATTTTTATTCTTTATTTATTAAAATTAAAGAGTTGAAGTCATAGAATTTAGATTATTGTTGTAATCACCAATAATATATTTTATTATATAAAATTATCATTTTAAATATCTTTTAAAATCCACAAATTCCTCTCAAAAACTCTTTAATCATAATTTATATTATAAAAGCTGTTTTATCTTTAAATTTATTGATTTTTGACGTGTTTTTTAACTTATAACCTTTATTTAGTATAATAACTGTTGTATTAGACTTGTTGTATTAAATAAATCTTATAAGTAAGTTTTCTTTAAAGTTCTATATTTTTTTATCTAAATATTAGTTTTTTTATATAGAATTTTTATTCTAAAAGAATTATTTCTGCACAGTGTGTGTTTAATTCTTTTTATAAATAATATTTATATTATTTATAAGTGGTTAATATTCATATTTTCCACGTGTAATTGTCTCATTAAGAGCTTTACACTTCTTATTGTTATAACTGTCAGTGACTATAACAATAATAGAATACCATAATTTATTATAATTATTATTATTTTTTATTATTATATTATTATAATAATAATTAAATTTATTTTTTTATATATAATTATTTTTAATAATTATATTTAAATTTGTGGTTATAATATTTTATTATATTATATATTTCTATTGAGGAAAGTCATAGTACTCTTGATTTTGCTACTATTATCAAGAGTTTCATAGATAAACCTTACATTTGGGGGCCTGGCCGTGATTTTAAACCAATTTTTGGGACATAAATCATACTCTAGACCTTATTTTACTGTTTTTTGACGTAAAATTGCCATATTTGTCTTAATATTGGCTTTTTTGGGACTTATCCCTTATAAATAATCTTCATAATATTAATAAAGTTAATTTCTTCTTAAGAATATTGTTTGAAACAATATACTATTGAGTGATTTGGAATAAATTTCTTTTGTCTAACTAGTGGCTTTTTCACATCACAGACTTGAAATTTATTCTTTGAGTTATTCTAGTATAAAAGTGAATAATAATACAATTTTGATTAATTAACTTGTTAATTGCATAATTATTATTTCTTTAAAGAAAATAATAAATCAAAAAAAAAATCTTTAAAAATAAAAATCTTTACTAAAAATATTTTTTCTTTTTTTATCTTAGACATTTTTCTTTATTTTTTGACGTAATTTACCATAAATTACATAAAAACAACTTTATTTAATAAGTTGAGTTTATAAGTTATTTTTATTATTTAATAAAACAACTTATATTTTTAATTTTCTCCAGTGTCTTCAATCAGAGAAAGTTCTTCAGACTCTGAAGCCTCAGAGTCCAGTATTGAAATTCAAACCAGCCCAGCACCAAGGGGTTTAATAACTGAAGAGCCCTTTAAAGGTCCTGCAGGTGAATTCAATTCAATTTTACTCTATTTTTTATTAAAATTGACGTGAAATGACTCCTACTAGAAGTGGAAGTAGCTACTCCATCCAATCAAATGGATCTGGACCAGGACATTCCAGCCACAAATCCAAAAGGCAAGAATGTCCTCCCAGAGGAGAGGCACAAATGGAGGATGCCAGAACTTCCACCAGTTCCCAAAGGTTAGCCAGCACCTTTGAACCTCTTATTGAGAGTCCAGAAGCTGAAATAACTGCTATTGCTGTTACACCTGAACCATTTCCAACAGGCAGCTGGGGAAATTTATCAATCCCAATGGAAAAACAGGTTCCTGGCGTCAAAACAACAAGAGTGGGAACTCCTTCCAAGTCTTTGGATAGGAACCATGAACTCTTATCTTCAAGTGAAGAAGTTCATGGGGCCAGAAAAGACAGAAGATCTTCTGCTGGGTTGGACACCAATGTCTGTCAAAGGACAAGTCCAACAGATCAAAGCTTGGTTGAAAAACCAAAGCATGTTGTCAGAGGATCAGAAGAAGAAATTGGCTCAAGGCAAGGACAACAGCCCAGTGGAAGCTCCTCAAGCATCCACCAGCAAAAATCTGCCTCAACAAGTGCCAAACAAGCCCAAGAAAGCCCCAAAGACCAACCAGAAGGGCAAGCAAAAGGCAAAGGGAAAGGCAAAGCCCAAGTGGAACAAACCTTACCCTCAGAATTACAGAATCCCAAAGAAGGAAAAGACAGCCATGGACAATGTGTTCAATATGGCAAGAACTTTGATGGAATTCAAAAACAAGGAGGAGGAAAGATTGAACAAATCCTTTCCAAAGAAGTAGATCTTGTAAAACTTGTAACTTACTTTGAATCTTGTAATAAAGAAATTATGGCAAAATTTAAAGCATTTGATCATGTCCAACAAAAGTTGGGTAATGAGATACTACAAGTAAAAGACCAACAAAAGACCATAATTGGCCTTGAAAATGTTAATAAGGCAAATATTTTGTCTTTGACGCAAATTTGTGAAAGACTTGAGTTTAAAGTTACCTTACTCAATCAACCAGATGAACATTCAATTTCTTTTATAACTGGACAGCTAAAAGAATTGAAAATACAAGTGAAAAACTTGGAAAACTCAACTAGTCACAATGCAGCTCTTTTTCAAGAACAATTGGAAAAAAGTGATAAAGCAAGACTTGAATTGAAAGAAGATATTCAATCAAGTATTAACAATATATCACTGAAACATGAATTGCCAAGGAAATTCACACCAATTCTTGATAGAAATGTGCTTAACTTGAATAATGAATTACATCATAAAATTTCAAGTCATGACGTGGAAACTGCTTGCAATTTTAAGGAAATTCCAAGATTAGAGGAATGGCCAACCTTCAGTGGTGAAGGAGAATATAATCATCTGGAATTTATGAAAACAATTGATATGTTCAAAGAAGACTTTAACATACCAGATGAATACATAAGTGCCAGATTAAACTCATTATTTACCAAATCAGCAAAGAAATGGTATTATAAAATGAGACAAGACCATGGTAAACATTCTTGGCCTTGGTGGGAAGAACAAATTATTTCCAAATGGGCAAATGATTCCTGGAGATTTAGAATGGAAAATTCTTTTGAAGAAGCCATTTTTAATATTGAGAGGGACAGGCCCATGACTTGGTTTCTTAAACAGAAGGACAGGTTAACTGCCCTTCATCCTGATATGTCTGGAACAATGGTACATAAAAGGATATTAAGAAAATGTGGCGGTGACCTTGAGCATGCTATAAGAAGCAGATGTATTGAGCCTTGCTCTACAGAAGATTATATCAATGCTATGGAGGACATCACTACTAGAACAAAAATTGGAAGAAATTGGTCCAAAACCCCAATAGACAACAAAACTAGTGGGAAACCAATTTCAAATCCAAATAAACCACATGACAGACCTCCTTTGAAATGTCATAAATGTGGAAGCACATCTCATTTGGCAAACACTTGTCCAAAAAAGAAAAGAGTCAATGAGATAAATGTTGAAAAAGTGGAAGACACAAAAGAAACTGATGTATCTTTACATGACAGTGATTCTGAACCTTCAGAAGAAGAAGAAATATCAGAAGAACTGGGTATAGAGGACATTAATGTCTCTTTTGAGGTCACTGAGGTACATACTCACTTACCACAGTATAGTGATGAATGTATGGATCTCATACATGTGCAAGATGCCAAGATGCAAGAAACCAAACCTGCCAGAGGTAAAGATTATACAGCTGGGTCATCTTGTATCAATAATATTGTGATAAATAACACAGAAGCCAAGATACATCTTGACTCAGCTGCTTTTTGCACTTGTGTTGGAAACGATTATCTTGACAAAATTTATACCAATTGACAAGACAAATTAATGCCAATTGAAGGTATAACATTCAGCAGTGCTAGCCAAAATATTCACCCCTTGGGTATATTTGAAGCAGCAATCATATTTCCCCATCCTGCAGGAATTATAAGACTGAAAGTTGAAATTGTTGTTATGAATAATTGTACTTCACAACACTTTATACTTGGGAATGATTATCTAAATATTTATGGTATTGATATTAATAATCATAAAGACAGGTATTTCACTATAGGGGAAAATAAAAGACAAAAATTTGCTTTTCCTCTAGAAAAAAGAGAAGTTACTGTCATTAAACAAGTAAAAAATGTTAATAACAAAAAATTTGTATCAAGTCAATTAATTGAAGCACAAATTAGTCCTGAGTTAACACTGGAAATGAAGGAAGAGCTTATTGAAATTTTATTTCAATACAGGGAAGCCTTTGATTCAGATAATGAACCACTTGGGGCTATAAAAGGCCATGAGGTGGACATTATGCTTAATGTGGAAAGGCCTTATCCGCCACTATTAAGAAGACCAGCTTACCCAGCTAGCCCTAGGGCTAGAGAAGCATTAGAAAATCATATTAATGAACTAATGAAACTGGGAGTTCTTAGAAAAGTTGGACACAATGAGGAGGTAGAAGTCACAACCCCAGTAATCATTACTTGGCATAATGATAAGTCAAGGATGGTTGGTGATTTTAGAGCACTGAATACCTATACTATCCCAGACAGGTATCAAATCCCTAGAATTCATGAGACTTTGACTCAATTATCCAAAGCAAGATTAATCACTTCCATGGATGCTCTAAAAGGCTTTCACCAGAATGTTTTGACACCTCATTCTAGGAAATTATTGAGAATAATTGCTCATTGTGGTATTTATGAATATTTGAGGATGCCTTTTGGTATTAAAAATGCACCCTCTCATTACCAAAGAATGATGAATACTCTCTTCCCACATGAATTATCAGAGGGATGGCTAATCATTTATATTGATGACATTATCATTTGTTCAGAAACCTGGCAATTACATTTAGAGAGACTTTCATTAGTACTTAAGAAAATTCTACAAGTGAACATGAAAATTTCTCTTAAAAAATGTAATTTTGGGTTTCATGAGTTAAAAGCTCTAGGACATGTAGTCTCAGGACTAAGCCTTGGTGTTGATAAGAACAAAGTGGCTGCAGCTTTACTGAAACAGATGCCCCAGAGCAAAAAAGAAATGATGTCTTTCTTAGGTTTTGCCAGTTATTACAGGCAACACCTTAAAGATTTTGCAATCCATGCCAGATCATTATACAGAATTTGTGATCAACAAACTGTTTTTGAAATGACTCAGGAGATAATTCAAGCATATGATAAAATCAAGTATGCCTTGACCAATGCACCATTATTACTGATGCCAGACTGGAAACTTCCTTTCAAGATGTATATTGATGCATGTGGTGAAGGTCTAGGAGCTGCTCTTCATCAAGTTCAAATTTTCAATGACAAGCCTTATGAAGGTCTAATTTGTTTTATTTCAAGACAAATTAAACCTACTGAGGCCAGATATGGAGCTAGCCAAATGGAGTGCCTTTGCCTTGTTTGGGCTCTGGAAAAACTTCATTACTATCTTGATGGTAGTGTGTTTGAAGTGATTACTGATTGTAACACAGTAAAGTCACTTCTTAACATGAAAACTCCAAACAGACACATGTTAAGATGGCAGATTGCTATACAGGAGTATAGAGGCAATATGACCATAGTACATAAAGCTGGAAATATTCACAGGAATGCTGATGGCTTAAGTAGATGGGCATTACCCAATACACCTGAAAGTCCTGCCTATGTTCCTACAAGTGCAGAACCTAAAATCCCAATTGAAGGAATTAACATCACAGATGTGGGAACAGAATTCTTTGAGGAAGTTAGAGAAAGCTATAAGCAAGATAAAAATTGCCATATACTTACTGCTCTACTTGAAAAAGATTGCAAAGATGCAGCATTGGCTAATTCTCTGGATGATATTTGGAAAACATCTTATGATAATGGAAGATTCCATTTGTTTGATGGTATACTATATCATAGATCTAAACACACATGTGTCATGGTCCTATGTAGTAGAATGTTGATTAACACAATACTACTAGAATGCCATGATAACATTTATTCTGGACATCTGTCTGAAGACAGAAAAATGGAAAGAATTAAGACATGTGCCTGGTGGCCATCTTTGAGAAAAGATGTCATTGAGTACTGTCATAGTTGTGATAGATTCCAGAAAGCCAATAAAGCTACTGGTAAAATATTCGGTCTAATGATCCATATCCAAGAACCAAGTACCCCATGGGAAGTGGTTCACATGGATTGGGTAACCGCATTACCACCTGGAGGTGATAAAAGCTACAATGCATGTCTTGTTATTGTAGACAGATATAGCAAAACACCAATCTTTTTACCATGTCACAAAGATGACACAGCTATGGATACAGCTCTTTTGATCTGGAATAGAGTAATATCCCATACTGGTCTCTTTAAAAATATCATTAGTGACAGAGACCCAAAATTTAAATCAGCCGTATGGACTAATTTACATAAGCTTTTGGGTACAAAATTATCATTCTCAACAGAATACCATCCACAAACAGATGGGTTAGCAGAAAGAATGATTCAAACCCTTGAGGACATGATCAGAAGATTTTGTGCTTATGGCCTGGAGTTTAAAGATTCTGATGGCTTTACCCATGATTGGTGTACTCTTATACCAGCATTGGAATTAGCCTACAAGACCTCCATCCATGCTTCAACAGGCAAGACCCCTGCAATGTTGGAAAAAGGATGGAACCCCAAACTTCCAATTGATACTTTGAAGAGAGATCTGGTTGACATTAATCCAACTGCTTCAAGCTTTAAGCTATTTTTTGATAAAGTTAGACATCATGCAAATCAAAGCATGAATTATTCCTTTGAATATGCTAAGCAGAAATGGGATAAAAGTCATAAAACCCCAGAATTCAAAGTAGGGGACTTAATACTAGTTTCAACCTTGAACTTTAATAATATTAAAGGCCCAAAGAAATTGAAAGATTCCTTTGCAGGACCATTTATTATCAAAGCCCTTCATGGGACAAATGCAGTACAAGTAGAACTGTCAGGAGAACTGGAAAATAAACATCCAACATTCCCTGTCAGTCTAGTAAAGCATTACACTTCAAGTGACAAGGAATTATTTCCTTTAGGAAATGAAACACCCTTAGAAGTACCCCCACTAGATCTAAGTGAGGAGAAAAAGGTACTAAAAGTCTTGAAAGAAAGAAGACTTAGGGGAAAAAATGAAAGAGAATACTTAGTCAGGTATAAAAATCCACAACATGAAGATGAGTGGATTGTAGAAAGCAAAATACCTGATTCCCAAAAGTTTCTCAGAAGATTCAGACATGAGAAGAGACCAATTGCTCAATAAAAAGTTTGAATTGTGTGCTTTACATACTTAAAAGTATAAGTAGAGAGGTTGGACAGTGGATTATACCCCCCCCAAATAACTTGGGGGTAAACTACAAAAGAAAAATTGTGGTACAATATTTTTTGGTGGTAGGGAATGTGAGCCTGTGAGGTATGTATAACATACCCATAAGGCCACAAATGATTTTATAAACAGCTAATTTTGTCCTAAACAGACTTTTTAGTGGAAATTAAAATAAAAAATAACAAAAAATAAGTATAACTTTATTTTGGATAAACAAAGCTATAAATATTATGTCATTTTTGGATTCTACACCAAAAATAACCTAGGGTACATCCATAAGGTGTTATACCCAAAAACACTTATTTATTGTGTTATTAGAAGATTTAAGAATCTCACAGTACTAATGTAACTTTTTTAACATTTTTTTAAAATTGTTAAATTTAAGCTTAAATAAGCTTAAATTTAAAGTTGCGTAAGGTTAATGCAAACTTACAAAAAATTTAGTTAAAATTGAGGTGTGGTGTATATTTACTGAATTGGCTAAGGATCTGCCATACAGAATGTAAATCCTGCGTGAGCTCAATTTAAAAGGGTTTAAAGCCATGGTATGGCTTTAAATAAATAAAAGGGCAAAATCCACGCAAAAAGGTGGGACAAAGGAAAAAGACCAAATAGAGCTGGGGTACCCAGCTTTTTGGATCTGCAATGATTCAATTAAGGTTTTCCACCTGTATTGGAGGATTTTCAACCTTATTTAAACTTTAAGATTAGACTTTGATCCAACCTTAAGGTTTAAACTGGTTTTATCCCAATTTGGACAGGAATTTCAAGCTGCCAAAGGGTAAATCCCATTATGCAGGTTTGAAATCAAGGTTTTAAGAACTGTCAAAGCTTAATAAAGCTTAAAAACCTTAAATAAGCTTAACACTTTAAAGTTACAAGCATCAAAACCTTATCAAAAGCTAAGGTTTGGTGTGTATTGCTATTTTACGTGGAAAAATAGCAGTAACTTCAAAAATTCATTAAAAATCCAAATCTTAATGGATTTGCTTGAAAGTTTCACACAGCTTAGAATTGAATATTATATATATATAAATTAAATTTTAAGTATCCTTTATAAATAAATTTCCTGGGTAATTAGCCTGGAATTTACTCTTTTAATTAAGCTCAAAAAAAAAATATAATTTCTTTAAAAATTAATTAAAAATTGAGTTTAAGAGATTTCTGCTTGAAACTCTATTTTTAATTTGTTCATGTGATTAAATTTAATATAAATAAGTTTATTTATATTAAAAACCTAAAATAATTAGTTTAAATGAGAATTAAAGTTACATGGAGTTAAGAATAACACTGGTAACTTTAAATTGGAATTAAAAACAAGTTGCCTTAAGTTAAGAACTTTGTTTTTAAGTATGGTTTTTCAGTTTTGACCTGAGCACGCCCTCTATATTCATTATGAATCATGAGAGCTGCTCTGAAGACATAAAAAGAGTCTTTTCATCACTGTTTTTGTCCATCATTCATATTCAATCCAATCATATTAGACATTTAAACAGGTAAACTTTTATTATTTACATAATCTTCTTATTAAAGTAATTCTTAAGTTATTTTATTCTTTATTAATTGTAAATTAAGGAATTGAAGTCATAGAATTCAGATTATTGTTGTAATCATCAATAATATATTTTATATTATAAAATTATCATCTTAAATATCTTTTAAAATCCACAAATTCCTCTTAAAAACTCTTTAATCTTACATTTTATCATAAGAAGTTTTTTTATCCTTAAATTTATTTATTTTAGACGTGTTTTTAACTTATAATCATTATTTAATATTATAATTAGCCATGGTATGGCTTTAAATAAATAAAAGGGAAAAATCCACGCAAAAAGGTGGGACAAAGGAAAAAGACCAAATAGAGCTGGGGTACCCAACTTGCTGGATCTGCAATGATTCACTTAAGGTTTTCCACCTGTATTGGAGGATTTTCAACCTTATTTAAACTTTAAGATTAGACTTTGATCCAACCTTAAGGTTTAAACTGGTTTTATCCCAATTTGGACAGGAATTTCAAGCTGCCAAAGGGTAAATCCCAATATGCAGGTTTGAAATCAAGGTTTTAAGAACTTTCAAAGCTTAATAAATCTTAAAAACCTTAAATAAGCTTAAACCTTTAAAGTTACAAGCATCAAAACCTTATCAAAAGCTAAGGTTTGGTGTGTATTGCTATTTTACGTGGAAAAATAGCAATAACTTCAAAAATTCATTAAAAATCCAAATCTTAATTGATTTGCTTGAAAATCTCACACAGCTTAGAATTTAATATCATTTATATACAAATTAAATTTTAAGTATCTTTTATAAACAAATTTCCTGGGTAATTAGCCTGGAAATTTACTCTTTCAATTAAGCTCAAAGAAAATTACAATTTCTTTAAAAATTAATTAAAAATTGAGTTTAAGAGATTTCTTCTTGAAACTCTTTTTTTAAGTTGTTCATGTGATGAAATTTAATACAAATAAGTTTATTCATAATAAAAACTTAAAATAATTAGTTTAAATGAGGATTAAAGTTTCTTGGAGTTAATAATAACACTGGTATCTTTAAATTGGAATTAAAAACAAGTTGCCTTAAGTTAAGAACTTTCTTTTGAAGTATGATTTTTCAGTTTTGACCTGAGCACGCCCTCTATATTCATTATGAATCATGAGAGCTGCTCTGAAGACATAAAAAGAGTCTTTTCATCACTGTTTTTGTCCATCATTCATATTCAATCCAATCATATTAGACATTTAAACAGGTAAAGTTTTATTATTTATAAAATCTTATTATTAAAGTAATTCTTAAGTTATTTTATTCTTTATTAATTGTAAATTAAAGAATTGAAGTCATAGAATTCACATTATTGTTGTAATCATCAATAATATATTTTATATTATAAAATTATCATCTTAAATATCTTTTAAAATCCACAAATTCCTCTTAAAAACTCTTTAATCTTAAATTTTATCATAAGAAGTTTTTTTATCCTTAAATTTATTGATTTTAGACGTGTTTTTAACTTATAATAATTATTTAATATAATAACTGTTGTTGTTTAACTTTTTGTATTAAATAAATATTATAAGTAAGTTTTCTCTAAAGTTCTATATTTTTTTTATCTAGTATTAGTTTTTTTTTTATAGAATTTTATTCTATAAGAATTATTTCTGCACAGTGTGTGTTATAATTCTTTTATAAATAATATTTATATTATTTATAGGTGGTTAATATTCATATTTCCATGTGTAGTTGTCTCATTAAGAGCTTTACAATTCTTATTGTTATAACTGCCAGTGACTATAACAAACATAGAATAATTATAATTTATTATAATTATTATATTTTTTTTTATTATTATATTTTTATAATAATAATTAAATTTATTTTTTTTATATAATTATTTTTAATAATTCTATTTGAATTTGTGGTTATAATATTTTATTATATTATATATTTCTATTGAGGACAGTCATAGTACTCTTGATTTTGTTACTATTATCAAGAGTTTCATAGACAAACCTTACAATATGGGACTGTATAAACCTCAGAGGCCTCATAAATTGGAGTACCCCAGCTCTCTGAACTGTCTTTTTTCCCCTTAGCTATTTCGAAATCAAAAAGAGTAATTCAGGATTCAATACTGATATTCACTATGGGTTTAGAAAACCTTCATGTAACAATAAAATAATTCTAGGTTCCACAAAGATGGATAACACTATTCTCAATTCAAATGTACTATTTGATATGTCAGACTCCCATGATTTTTGTTCAAAAATGCAAAAACAACAATCTACACAGATAGTTTAGTGCTATTGATGATGAGGTGTTGAATTATTTTCCATATTACCAAATAATAGAGTTAATTAAAGAGAATTAACCTTATTGAGCTACCCTGGGTAATTTTTTGCTTAGAATCCAAATATGGTCTTGAATCCATGGACTTACGTACTAAAAAAATGTTTCTTCATATCCCTCTTTGTGAAAATGATGAATTTTGAATACCCACATTATTTATGTTTTAAGCATATTACAATGGTTATTTTGAGTCTATTTGAGGCCTATTTGGGTATGTAAAGTATGAATCATGGCTCACAGATTGATTATTAATTTAATCTTTCAACTAATGGTCATAAGTCCATAGATAATCAGATGATGGTAACTTTTATAATAAAAGCCTATCATATTTTGGTAGAAATCCTTCAAAAAGAAGCTCACAATATTGGAATTTTCTTTCATTTTCTTAGCCACTAAATATTTCAGTAGAAAAATTGATGAGCCATTGAGTGATGAACAATTCTGATTCTTGGATTATCACTTCCCATGAGAAATATAAGCTTCTCTTTGAAAAATATAAATATAATGAATTAGATTATAGACCAAAACAATTTTTAGTGTACAATCTGAATGAATTCCTTCTCCAGACTTCTTTTTTCTTAGTGTCTCTTTGTTGACTCCATAGGCTGAAGGATATTACTGAGTGGAATAATCATCTGTTGAACATACTCTCAATTGAAATCAAACAGGCTGGAATACAACCACAACCAAATATTAATATCTTTCAGATATGCATGTGGAAGAAATGCAAGTGACTAAAATATCTAAAGGAAATTCAGTTCCGTAATGCTTAATATAGCTATATTCACACTTAAAAAGACCACCTAAAAAAATTGGTACAGAATCTTTTCAATATGAAAATCATCACAAAAATCTTCTTGCCATAAGAATTTCCACCAAATATTACATTCAATTATTATATCATATTTAATATCTCCATGAACTTGAATACTCCATTATTATTTTCACTCAAACATCTGAATACAATATCAACTCCTCATTTAGATAAAATGAGTCTAAAATTGAATATATAGAACTCTTTTTAGAATTTCTGGAATAAAAAAAGGAAGATTTCAGATATAATTTTCAAAAGAATCCCCTTTATTTACCTTTATGTGATCCATTTAGGTATAATTTGTACATTTGGAATCAAGTCAATATCCAATTCAAAGTCCAAGTTTGAAGTTTTTCCAATTCAAAATATGGAGAAATAGGTCCTTATCTACTAAATCAGCATCAAATGAAACCAAATGGATATAATAGTTTCTTCGTGAAAGTATGATGCCTTTAATTAGATATTTGAATACTCATAGTTTGATTTCTTCCATTTATTATTCATATTATCAAATACATTCAGGAGATCCTCCCATTGTGGGAACAATTATAATTTGCATATCTGCTTCTATGAAACCTGTGAGTGTTGAGGTATATTTTACATACCCAAATGGGCCACAATTATTTTAGAAAGAAATTCTGAGCTATGAATAACCCATAAGTCATGCATATATCCAAAATTCATCATTTTTGATTTCAGAAAAGATAAATAACTTTTTATTGAGTAACTAAATCCATATATTTAAGGCCAGATTTGGATTCTACACAAAATATTAACCTAGGGTGGCACCATAGAGTGAATAAGCTCAAATAAACTCTTTGAGGTGGTAATATGGAAAATAATTCAATACCACATCATCAATACTACATAAAAAATCTGTGAAGATTTTTTGTTTTTCTCTATTTCATGCCAAAATAATGGGAATGTGAGAAATCCCATGTTACATATACACTAAGAATAGTGTTATGCGTGTTTTGGGCACTTAATATTATGTTATTCTTACATGCACCTTTGGTACACCCATAGTGGATATCTCACTTCAAGCTTAAAATTCTATTTTGACGTAAAAAATAGCCAAGGGGGACAAAAGACATCAAAGAGAGCCAGGGTACCCAACTTCTGAGGCCTCTGAAGCGTGGAAAGCTCCAAAGCTTGGATCCATGGCTGATCTTTGCCCAATTAGTAAGCTAAAACCTTTTGGGAACTTGGTTACCATGTTACAACTCCAGTAAATCATAAGAAAATAGCAAATAACCTGCCATTTTGATGTGCCAAGGAGGTAAAGAACAACTTAGACTCCTGTAACCATGTCAATTCTTAATGACTTACCATGGATAAACTCAAAAAGAGTAATTAAAACCCCTTTTGGACTAGTATACTTCTATTCGCAATTCTACATAGAAATGAGGTAAAAACTTCAAAAATTCATTAAAAATACAATTCTTAATAAATATTGCTGAAACTTTCGGGACCAATTACAAACTGTATAATTCATGTAAGAGCCAAAAGTAATTACAATTTTATATCTAAAATCAAAAGGTTTACTTACAGTCCATTTTTGATGATTCCATGTGAAACACAGAATCTTTAAAAATTTACAGAAAATACATTCTGTGATGAAATTTCCAATCACATTGATAACTTTGAGAAATCAATGATTATTTTGGAATAAAAGAAAATTTTTGGTTGTTTCTCCTTTTATTATTAACCATAAATGGGTTTGTAGTCAGGTAAAAGCCTCAATTAAGTAATTATAATAATCCTACGTGACAACAGATGATGCAATCAATAATCCAAAAAGGTTTATTATTTTCTCACTCACTTTTTTTTCAGTTTGCTCCATGGAATGCCTCTGTGAGCTTTCTTAGACTTAAAGGAGGCCCCCTCTTGCTGTTTTTTCGAGATCATCACATTATTATATTATACCTTTATTACCAAACAAGTAAGTATTAGTTAAAACTATTTCTTAAGTGTTTTATTCTTTCAGAAATCAATCAGAAAGACATTGAATCATGGTGTCACAGGGGCTCTTCTAAATGAAGAGGGCCTGGCACTCAGTGAACAGACTTACTTATGGAGGGCTCAGAAGGAATACTCAAATGATAAGAGTAATGAAATAAGATAATAATTTCCTAGTCATAAAATAATAACAGTTAAAATATATGAGAGAAAAAAAAAAGCAATAATAAAGAGCCAACCACAAATAATCCTGTACCACTGTTTCAACCTGTTCAGAAAAGAAAAAAGGATTAATAAAGGATATGGCCACCAGGACTCTACTGAACAGGTGAGGGAAGGCAAAGACTAACTTAATAAATAATAAAATAATATTTCTTGAATGAGAAATAAAATAATATTAAATAATAAATCCAATATTCTAATTAACTGGGGAAAAACCCCCAGTCGGATGAAGAGGGGCTGGTATATGTGAGAAATACCAGCCTTGGAGTTTGAGTGTTGAGATACTGGCCTGTATGTGGGATTGAATCCTGTATTGGTGAATCCAATACAGGTTATACAGTCAATACAGGTATTTGCGCCTGTATTTGGTGAATCCTGTATTTGGGTCTTGCCTGTATGAAACTGTATTGAGGTCTGAAACTGTATTTGGAGAATGTTGAATGAAACCCCCTTGCTGATTGGGTTTTGAAGGGTATCCATGAAATAATGATTGTTGCTGATTGGGTTTTGAAGGGTACCAATGAGGTAATGATTGTTGAAGATGATTGGTAATGCCCCTGCCTCCTTGGCTGTGACAGGGAAGGCAAAGACTAACTTAATAAATAATAAAATAATATTTCTTGAATGAGAAATAAAATAATATTAAATGATAAATCCAATATTCTAATTAACTGGGGAAAAACCCCCAGTCGGATGAAGAGGGGCTGGTATATGTGAGAAATACCAGCCTTGGAGTTTGAGTGTTGAGATACTGGCCTGTATGTGGGATTGAATCCTGTATTGGTGAATCCAATACAGGTTATACAGTCAATACAGGTATTTGCGCCTGTATTTGGTGAATCCTGTATTTGGGTCTTGCCTGTATGAAACTGTATTGAGGTCTGAAACTGTATTTGGAGAATGTAGAATGAAACCCCCTTGCTGATTGGGTTTTGAAGGGTATCCATGAAATAATGATTGTTGCTGATTGGGTTTTGAAGGGTACCAATGAGGTAATGATTGTTGAAGATGATTGGTAATGCCCCTGCCTCCTTGGCTGTGACATTATCCCCCTCTTGAAAGTGGTGAGCTCTGACCACCATGAGTATAGTGAGTCTTGATGAGCTTGCAATCAATCCATACAGTTCTTTCCCCAATTCCTTAAATGTATCCCATTAAACTTTCTTCTTCAATCAATACTCAAACAAAATCTTCATTTAATCACTTGTAGGTATCTTCCCCTTGATCTTGATTCTGAATTGCCTCTTTTCCTTCAAAATGCCTTCATTCTTCTAAAATAATGTTCATTCTTGTCTTGAGTGTCTTCACTAAACTTTTCTTGAGTCCTCATGGCTTTTGAAAAGGGGGTGACCTGGGTTTATGTCCCAAGAACACCTGATTTCATCATAATTTTGAATCTTGACAGTGTTGGCATGAAGTGGCCAATACTTGAGGTTTTGGACCACTTCAGAAGTCCTGGCCAACATCCTTGATTTTGTGATTAAAGGGGATTTTGGCCAATTTGCGCAAAGTGCGCAAATGCGCATATATGCCATAATGGCATATAATGGTGAAAAAATTGAAAAAACTTGATTGATGATGAAAGATTGGCCTTATAGGGTGTTCTGGCCATTTTGCGCAAAGTGCGCAAATGCGCATATATGCCATAATGGCATATATATTGGTGAAAAAAAAATGAAAAAGTTGATAAATGATGGAAAAATGGCCTCTAAGGTGTTCTGGCCATTTTGCCCATTTTTGCACAAAATGCGCAAATATGCGCAAAGTGCGCAAATGCGCATATATGCCATAATGGCATATATATTGGTGAAAAAAAATGAAAAAATTGATAAATGATGGAAAAATGGCCTCTAAGGTGTTCTGGCCATTTTGCGCATTTTTTGTGCAAAATGCGCAAATGCGCAATTATGATGAAATTGGCCAAAAAGGCCTTTTGAACACTTTTGAAAAGATAAACAGGCCTTTTGCGCAAAAGTGCGCAAATGCACAAAATGCACAAATTTGCCAATATGCCTAATTAAGCATATTTTGATGAAAAATGATAAAACTGAGCTATTTTGAAGTTTTGAGGTTTGATATGGCCATTTGTGCCAAAGTGCATAAATTCATGAAATTGGCCAATTGGGCCATTTGAAGCAGGGTTTTCCTTTTGTCCTTGATTTCTTCCTGAATGTCTTTCTTCTTATCTCCTCCTTGAATGGTCAATTGCCATAGATGCCTTGCTGATTGGGTTTTTGGCTTTCAATTTTGATCTTAAGGAATGAGTTTAAGGCTGACTTGAAGAAGTTTTGATGAGGGTTATCTGTAGGTGGTCTGTACCATTACTAGTGTTTTTCTCTTTGATTATTGAATGAATTGACTCCCCAAACGTGATATGGGAGTGATGACTACTGCTTTTTGAAATAAGAAATAAAAATAAAAATAAAAGATACAAGTAAAAGAAAATGAAATAAAAAATAAAAGTGAAAAGAATTGAGAGAAAAAGAGAGTAAAGAAAGAAATAAGAAATGCCTGAGAGTTTTCCTTCTTGTGGTGAGTTTCTTGATTTTGGCCAAAATGTTCTGAAAGATAAAATCAAGCATTTGATGCTCACAGCGTGGCCAAGGTAATGCTTTACAAGAAGTAGACCCCTCAGGGATGCATACCAGGAGATGGAACTTACTTTCATAACTTCCACTCCCCACCAAGCACCATAAATGAAACAGAAATTATGCCATAACATGAATTGTGGTAATGAATGTCTTGAAGGATAATTTATGGCCTGATTAAAGCAAGAAAAGAAAGTAAGAAAAAGATTGGGCCATATATTGATGAAAGGTCCAAATCTTGAGGGCATGATGTTGCAAGGCCTTCTGAACCTGTCTAAAGAATTGACAAGTGCTCACAAAGTGGCCAAGGTGATGCTTACAACAAATTTGGGTAGAATACCCCCTTAAAGGTGCATGCCAGGAGAGGAACTTACTTTCATAAACTCCAATTCCCACCAAGCACCATAAATCAGACTCTTGAGGCATTTGGGCCAGGCTTGTCTGGATACAAAGTGTGAAAATCCTTGACAAGGTCTGGGAGTTGGTAAGGTTGGAAGCTGGTTCCCAAGTTGTTCTTTCTGGGTCTTCATTGAATCCTTTCCACTCCACTCAATACCATAATGAACCTCTCTTGAGTTTTGAGTCCAGAACCTGAGCCACTTCCCATTCTTCTTGCTCTTCCACTATTACTGGAGGTGGCGGCAATTGGTGTCGATTTGGGATAGTTGATTGTTTTACTGGTTCTAACAAGGACACATGGAAAACAGGGTGAACTGACTTCCATTGTTGAGGCAACTTGAGGTGATATGCATGGCTGCCAATCTTCTTGAGAACTTCAAAGGGTCCAAACCATCTTTCTGAAAGTTTCTTGGTGGGTCTTGTTGTCTTGATGTTCTTGGAAGCTAGCCATACTTTTTCCCCAGGTTGGAAATCAGGTGGAATTGCTCTATTTTTATCTGCATACTTCTTAAAACGCTTTATTGCTGACTCTAATTCTTCTTTGACAACTTGCTGTACTGATTGGAGTTTTGATGATACCTTTCCAGCAGGTGTATCTTGAGAAATGTGAATTGAATCAAAGCTGGGATTTCTTCCATAAATAGTGAAAAATGGAGACTGTTTTGTTGATGAATTTTCTGCATTATTATAGGCAAATTCAGCCAGAGGGAGCCAGGTGTGCCAGTCATCTTGATGGTAACTGACATACATCCGAAGATACTGTTCTAGAATCTGATTTACCCTCTCTGTCTGTCCATCTGTTTCAGGGTGAAAGGCAGTTGAAAGATCTCTTGATATCTTGAGCTGCTGACACAATTGAGTCCAAAATGATGAAACAAATAATGAACCTCTATCACTAACAATACTGATTGGAAGACCATGTTTGGAAAAGACATGATTAATGGATATTTGAGGTAAGTCCAAAGCAGTGATTGTTGAATAATTTGGAATCAATATTGCCATTTTCGAAAATCTGTCTACAACTACTAAAATTGAATCACAGTTTCTTGACAAGGGCAATTGAGTGATAAAGTCCATTGATAAAGAATTCCAAGGACCAGATGGAATTTGAAGAGGCTTGAGTAATCCAAACTTCTTATGGTGAATGTTCTTGTTTCTTGAACATAGCTGACATGAGGACACATAGTCCTTGATGGTTTGATTCATGCCAGCCCAATAAAAATCCCTCTTGATGAGCTTGAGGGTCTTCTCCTGGCCAGGATGGCCAGCCAACGGTGAGTCATGATGCTTTTGAAGAATGTCCAATTGAATTTCATGATTGCTTGGAATGACTACTCTATCTTTGAACAATAATAATTTTTCTTGAGGTTCAAGAGAATAGTCTGGGACTGATTATCCTCTTGCTAATTTCCTCAGGATTTCCTTATAATCTTTGTCTTGCCATACTTGTCTTTGAATTTGCTCAACTACATCTGAAAAAATATCAAATTTTATTGAAAAGAATCTTGACTCTTGAATTTCATTTTGCTTGAGAACTTGATGAAAATTTTGAGGATTCTTGCTGATGAAATCCACCCCCCTCTCTGGGTACACGTCGTCCCGACGTGACAAGGCATCTGGTAAAGTGGCCAGCCTGCCTGGGCGGTAAGTGATGATAAAATGGAATTCGGATAGAAATTCAGCCCAACAGGCTTGACGACGAGTAAGGACTTTAGAGGACATAAAATACTGAAGGGAACAATGGTCTGTCAAGACCTCAAAGGAATCAGAAAGAGAAAGGAGAAAAGCTCTCCAGCGCTTGAGAGCCCAAACTATGCCAAGGAGTTCCTTGTCATGAATTTCATATTTGAGCTCAGCTGGTAAGAGCTTGCGACTATCAAATGCAATGGGATGCTTTCCTGAGTCATTCACCTGACTCAGTACAGCACCCAAGGCATAATTTGAAGCATCAGTCTCTACAATAGTTGGTAGAGAAGGATTAAAATGAGAGAGAATAGGAGCAGTGGTGAAAGCTTCTTTGAGTATTTGAAACTGACTAAGAGCTTCCTCATTGAAGATAAAGGGAGAATCTTTTTCAAGGAGGGAAGTGAGAGCAGAGATTTTCTTGGAATAATTTTTAATGAAACGACGATAAAAGTTGGCAAAGCCAAGAAAAGATTGGAGGGCCTTGATGTTCTTGGGCTGAGGCCAATTGAGGATTTGTTGAACTTTTGAAGAATCCATCTTGAGGTCATCACTTGAAACAACATAGCCCAAGTATTCCACACTTGAGGCATGGAATACACACTTGGAGGCTTTAGCAAACAAATTATTGTCTCTCAGTCTTTGGAGAACAGAGGCCACATGTTTAACATGTTCATCCAAAGAGCTAGAGAAGACCATAATATCATCTAAGTACACTACAGCAAAAATATCCAAATAATCTGCAAAGATATCATTCACAAGATTTTGGAATGAAGCTGGAGCATTGGTTAAGCCAAATGGCATAACCAAATACTCATAACTACCATATTTGGTTCTAAAGGCAGTTAAATGATCATCCCCCTCTTTAATTCTCAGGAGATTATAAGCACCACGCAGATCTATCTTGGAGAAGATGGTAGCACCGTTGAATACGGTAAGAAGCTGATTCATTTGAGGAACAGGATACCTGTTCTTCCTAGTGACAGCATTAAGTTTGCGGTATTCAACACACAAACGAAGACCACCATCCTTTTTCTTAACAAAAAGGACAGGTGCTCCTGTTGAGGAGGAGCTTGGTCTGATGAAACCTTTCTCTACATTCTCTGAAATGTAGGCCCGCAGTGTTTCTGACTCATTCTTTGATAAAGAGTAGATAACACCAACTGGAGGTAGAAGACCCTCCAGTTTGATATGATGATCACAGGCATAGTGTGGAGGAAGTTTCTCTGCTTTCACTTTGGAGAATACATCCAAATATTTGTGATAAACAGGAGGGACTACCTTCAGCACAGCTTCAATCTCTTCTGGCTCTTCCTCCTCATCCCACTGCTCCTCCAGGGAGGCATGAAAAGATAAAGGAGGAAGGTCCATATCCCCTTGAAAGAGATGAAGTGAAGATATAGCAACAACTTCTCCAACATCTTTTATCTCTTTGAAGACTTCATCTCTTAATGGAAGTAATGACTGAGAGGGGAAAATGGAGGGGTTATGGACAGAAGGAGGAAAGGAAGGTGTCTTAAGTTCACCAACCAGAGCAACACTGTTGACAGCAGTGGAAAAGTCATTACTAGTAGAAGAAATAATACCACTAGAATCCTTATGACTAGAATCATAGGTGATCAATCCATTTTTCCAATCAATAATGGGATTAAAATGGTAAAGAAAATCATAGCCCAATATTAGGTCTTCTCCCTTGGGTGAATCTATGATAAAGAAATCCCATTCAAAGCTTGGGAAGGAAGGTAAATCAACAACCCACTTGGTATAATGGGTGATGAACAGGCAAGTGGATTCATTAGAATCCATAATGAAAAGAGGAATCTTTTCAGGGAGCTCTGACATGGTCAATGAGTACTTGAGAACAAAATTCTTTGCAATAAAGGAGTTTGTAGCACCAGAATCAATGAGAATACTATAAAAAATATCAGAGATTGAAGAAAAAATTAAAAATTTTAAAGATTTCTTGACACTAGTATTCAGAGTGCACAATTGTTCTCTTGAAGGAAATAAGTGAGAACCATTGAACACATCATGATTCCCACTCAGGCTTTTCCCTGCTTGCTAGGGAAGCCTTTTGATGACCCTTGCCTATTTTCAGGCCTCTTGAAACATTTTTCAAATGGGTGTTTACCACCACAATAATTGCACAAGCCTTCTTTAATCCTCCTCTCCTTTTCAGAACCAATTAATTTGTTGTCCTTATTGAGGAGAGTAGCATGAGGCTTGTCTTTGGACACTTGAAAATTCTTCCCCTTCTTATTCTTCTTGTGATAAGGCTTCTGTGATGATGAATTTTGAGGGGGCTTGGAGGAGTTGGATTCACTGATTGGAGGCTTCTTCTCTTGATGACTGCCCTTTTCCTTCTGCCTCTCATGGTACCTGGTATCTAATTCCAAGGTGATATCCATGAGTTCTTGAAGACTATCAAAAGTTCCAGGGTGAGAAGCCAATTGGTCCAACAATCTTGATGCCAAGCCTCTTCTATACACATGAATATAGGCCCTTTCCCCCCAGTCTCCAATTCTTGACATTAAACTTCTGAAATCAGCTATGTACAAGGAAACTTGACCACTTTCCCTCATCCTCAAATTATCCAACTCTTGTTCAGCTTTTCTGACTTCATTGGGATCACCAAACAGAGTGAACAACTGGGTTTCAAATAACTTCCAGTTATTGAGGAGATAAGATGGGTCTTCATTGGAGATATTTGAGAGGTAAGGTTCAATCCATTTTCCAGCTCTACCAGTAAGAAAAGAAGTTGAGTAAAGCACCTTCTTCCTGTCAGAGAAGAAGTTTGCTGGGTCATTATGAAAGATTAATTGACAGGATTGAATGAATCCTCTCAATTTATGAGCTTTAGTACCATCAAAAGAATCAGGTGCCTTCATTGATGGAGTCTTGAATGCAGGGACTTTTGAAGTGTCCCTTGGGGCAACTGCTTGAGTGAGTTGTCCCACAAACTGAGTCATTTGCTCCATCATCTTGAGGAAATTTGGTTCAGCTTGAGAGACAGAAGGTTGATTAGAAAGGGCTAGATTTGGAGCCTCAGGAGCCTCAGGAGCACCTGCCAAGGCAGCTGCCACTTCAGTCTCCTCAGATTCTTCCTCTTCCACAGACTCCTCCCCCTCCTTATCTTCAGCTTCCCCCAATCTACTTCTAGGCCCTTGAGAAACACCAGGATAACCACCCAATAGTCCATAGAATGATCTTGATCTTCTAGACTTCACACCTCCTCTTCTGGAGGGTGCTTCTCCTTCCATTGGTGGTCCTCTGTCCAAATTTGCACTCAGTTGATGAACTGATGGTGTGCAGTCAAGAGGAGCCCTTGGTGTAGGAGTGAGAACAGCTTGATGTCTCTGGGATCTTGTATTCTTGGCTGGTGGGCTATGCTGAACTGGCATCATGAAAGAAGAATGAATAAAAACTTGATGATACTTTGAATAAAATAAGGCTTGACCAAAACAATCAAATGAGAATCTTGATGAGCTTGAGAAATCAATCAATAGTCTTGAAGTGAATCAATATGAATAAATCTTGAAGAGTGAATATGACAAAGTCAAAGTCTTATGAATAATCAATTTCAATCAATAAGTCAAATCAAGTAAATCAAGTCAATTCAAAATCAAATCAATTAAGTCTTGAGAAATTCAATCAATATCTTCAAAAGTCAATTCAATTTTCTTGAGGAATCAAATTCAAATCAATCAATTAAATCAAATCTTGAGGATAAATCAGCTATCTTGAAGAATCAAATCAAGTCAATCAAATCAAATCAATCAAATTCAATTCAAAATCTTGAGGTGAAATCAATGTCTTGAGGAATCAACCAATCAACCAATAATCTTGAGAAATTTCAAAATCAAAATCACTGAATACCCCAAATTAATAAATCCCTGAATGATGAATCAATTGACCCAAATAATTCCACTCAAATAACCTGATAAAAACCTGAATTCAGACAAAAAGAGAAATGAGAATGATAAAGAATAAAGTGAAATGGTCAGCAGAATTTTTGAAATGAGAAAGAGAATCAATTTTCATTTGAATAAAATGAATGAGATGAAAATTGATAAGAGAGAAAAATCATAAAAATCATAAAAAATCATGAAAAGATCATAATTGAAGAATTAGAGAAATGAATAAAATGAATGAAAGCAAAAGAAGCAATTATGAGTTAATTAAAATAATGTCACAGGGGCTCTTCTAAATAAAGAGGGCCTGGCACTCAGTGAACAGACTTACTTATGGAGCGCTCAGAAGGAATACTCAAATGATAAGAGTAATGAAATAAGATAATAATTTCCTAGTCATAAAATAATAACAGTTAAAATATATGAGAGAAAAACAAAAGCAATAATAAAGAGCCAACCACAAATAATCCTGTACCACTGTTTCAACCTGTTCAGAAAAGAGAAAAGGATTAATAAAGGATATGGCCACCAGGACTCTACTGAACAGGTGAGGGAAGGCAAAGACTAACTTAATCAATAATAAAATAATATTTCTTAAATGAGAAATAAAATAATATTAAATAATAAATCCAATATTTTAATTAACTGGGGGAAAAACCCCCAGTCGGATGAAGAGGGGCTGGTATATGTGAGAAATACCAGCCTTGGAGTTTGAGTGTTGAGATACTGGCCTGTATGCTGGAAGAAGTTGTATGTGGGATTGAATCCTGTATTGGTGAATCCAATACAGGTTATACAGTCAATACAGGTATTTGCGCCTGTATTGATGAAAGGCCTGTATTTGGTGAATCCTGTATTTGGGTCTTGCCTGTATGAAACTGTATTGAGGTCTGAAACTGTATTTGGAGAATGTAGAATGAAACCCCCTTGCTGATTGGGTTTTGAAGGGTATCCATGAAATAATGATTGTTGCTGATTGGGTTTTGAAGGGTACCAATGAGGTAATGATTGTTGAAGATGATTGGTGATGCCCCTGCCTCCTTGGCTGTGACACATGGAAATCAACTATATATTGTTGTAATACTGTTATAAATCAATTTTGATCCATTAAATTCACAATTCCACGTCAAATTTCTCTACTATTATCTTCTAAAAGGCTCATTGGATTAATAGTGAGTAATTTATCTCAATTCTTAAAGTTTTTCTCTAATAATAGTTTTCTTCAACAATTCTCTTTATAATTATTCTTGTAAAAGATAATTATATATTAAAAGAAGTTTTTATTATTAAATTCATCTTGCAATTGATTCTTGTAGACAATTACTACTTACTGTTATAATCACTAGTAGTGTATAACACATAAAAGAAATAATTCTTTAATTATTTAATTGTGGTTATAATAATTTTGTATTATTATATTTTATAAGAACAGTCATAATACTGTTGATTAATAGTAATATTATCAACAGTTTCATAGACACATCTTACAAAACCCATTATTTTACAGATTTACAGATACATTAAGAGTTCTTCTTCAACCCAAATAGGGAATTCAATTTCACATTCCTTAAGGAGTGGTTGGCTCACACCAATGACCCATTTAATTTAATTTTAAGATAATATTATAATTGACCAACACAAATATTTACTATCATTTAAAAACTAATGCCGCTTATTGAGATGATCCTCAAGTCACCCTGATAAATACAATTTATGCATTCAGCCACCTACTCAAGAAGAAAAACTCATAGTCAGGGCCTTGGCGCTCCATCAGTCTCCCCTCTTCAGCCCTTGGGGGAGAGACTGAGCAATAATTCTCAGGCATCTGATAAGTTGCTTTCTCCTGAAACTTTTGAGAACCAAATAAGAAATCAATTAAGGGGAAAAAATCATTTCAGTCAATAATTTAAAAAAACCCTATGGAATGTTTTATCATTGATTGATTCGAGTTTTATTAATATACCAAAATATGATTTCTATGTATCATAAAAATCCATCTCTGGAAATTCAAAGCTAAACATTTAATAATTTTGACTTTTAAACTATAAAATCGAATTCAAATAATATAAAGTGTGAGAAGTCCTTGTTATCTAATTAAGAATTTCAATTTTACTTATATATATTTCTAATACCTAAATAATAATGGGATGATGATTTTGAACTAAAAAATTCAAGTGATCTCCCCTAAGAAATTTACATGCCTATTTAAAATAAGAAAAAATCAAAAAATCAGTAAATACACAATAATAAAAAATTGAGATATCCCCTGAGGGGTAAATCTACTCATTCCATTGTGGTATATACATTCATCTGCTAATGTTTTATGCATGTTTGTAAACTTTTTTTGTATTAGGTTCAAATTTTTTTAGTAATTTGTATTATAAAATAATAATACAACAGTCATGACTTCTGATAAAGTACTTGTGTGTACTCATAGTATTATGCAACCACGTGTTTTTCCAGCAGGGGACTGGGTGCAGTTTGTGCAATATACTTGTGACAGTTCAGTCTCCTACTTCATAACCACATACTGCAAATCTATTGCAAGTTCAGCTCTGATATATACATATTGTTTTATTGTTTTTATTTTGGACGAGTCAACTTTTACTTGAATGAAATTGTTGCCCAAAAAAAAGCATTAAACATTCGTTGGTTTCTGAAAAAAGTGCATCTGTCTCATTCTAATTTATTAAAGTTGGTGATTGTGAGGTTTAATTTTTTTTCTAAATTTGTCTAAATTAATTTAAATTTCTATTATTTAGCTCAGATTTCATATAACATGTGCTTTACAGTCTTTTTAAATCAGATTTTACCTTCCTTCTTTTCATCCCACAAATTTAGTGATTGAGCTGTAATAATTACGTAACTAACTGTCACTCTAAAGCAACTGACTCAAAAAGTTCTAAGTTTCAGCCTTTTCGTCTTAATTTTAACTTGAAACTTCATTGGCCTCAATACTAACTCAATCCAAATTTAACCTGCAAACTCGTAAATCAATTTAGTCTTGTTCAAACATCCTGTTCTTTCTGATCCTAAACTCGCTTGTCTGACAAATTCAACAGTTTAATTACTATCTGCATTACAATATCTCTTTACCCAATAACTCGACTAAGCTTTTGGATCGAATTTAGTAGGCCATCTCCATTTTTGACCACCGAAGCATACATTGCATTCTTGCCATCTGTTCGTTTGGTCTCTACTATTCCACTGACTTTATCTATCGCACAGTTCAATCTACCAGCTGCTATAAATCGTGCTAATTCACTGTCCCAACAAATCATATCAAATCAGTCTATTTTCATCACCATCATCACTCATCTTGATAAGAAGATCGTCACTCACTTATCAATATACTCTTTGGACACTCCAAAAGCTTGAGCCATGCTTTGGATACTAACACTTCTATAACTTTCAAGAAATTGACTATAAGCTTTAATCCTCATTTCTCGGACATAAAACCTAGCGTGAATTGATAGCCATCGAGATGGTAAAAGATACATTTGCTCAACCTGAGCTAATTCCACAAAAAACTTGTCATATTCAGTGTTATAAATAGCTCGAACCATTGCATGAAGATGCGGTCGCTCTGGAATGATTTGAATCACTTCTGGTGACTCAATCACCTGTTTGGTCATATAAAGAATTCATTTAGTTCAACACTACTCCTTTCAAGGAAAAAACAGCTTGCCTTTTTTTTCATATCCTTCCGTTCAAGTGTTAAGGCTGCCGAGATTGCAGTCAAGGAGACAAAATCTTCATAACTAAGTAATTCAGTCGCTGTAAAAGTACTGAGAGTGTCTAGTAATAATGGTGTGGCCTCCTTGAAGTTTCTAACAGTCATAAAATTCATTGCCTGGTAAACCTTTAGTCGATTCCTTCGATCCCAATCTCCACCTGATTCAACCAATCTAAAAAGTTGCACACAATTAGTTTTAAAATCCAATCCACCCACAATTCTACTAGAAAAGTGAAAATTGACTGAACTGCTTGGCTTCAACAATCTGATCAAGTATCAATTGATGATCGCCATGAAAAAAGCCAACACGAATCAACCCCAATCTCAAATCAATCTTGCTTCCCAAACCAGCCTGTTTTTTGAGAGCTTCTTGAAATGCCATAATACTCTTCTCTTTTTCAGCCCCAATCTTAGATAGATAGATTGCTTTTGTTCTTAAAAGATCCGATACCTCAGTTTCACCCAAATTGTCTGTTGCATCCTTGAGTTTAAGTTCAATTGAATCGAGTGTCTCTTTATTTTTCTTTGATAGTTTGACTAAAAGATCCGATGGTAGCATTTTTAAGAATACACCTGATATCGTTGTCGTATCTGAACTAAGAATATTCTCCAAAAACGGTCCCATTTCTAAAAAGCAAAATTTCAATAAATGAGATCAAAAAGTATTGAAAAATTTGAACGAGTGATTGACCATCTTTAATAATTCCATCCAAGAGTTCTGTTGCAGCCTGCTCATGATGAGCTAAACGATTGGACTGATTCAAGATAAAACGGCGTTCTTGCTGAAGTAAGTTTGGAATCGGGAGAGGGGCAGCTTCATCAGCAGGAATAGTAGTTGTTGAATTAGATGGATTTGAAGATGACATGTTGATGAGAAATAAAGAAAGAATTCTCTGAGTGAGCTTGGTCTGACTTAATCAGTTGAGGATGAAAAGCGCTCGCCGTATGAAATCTGGACGATCGAAAAAATCCACGTCAGGAATTTTTAGATTTGAACTCTAACTTGATAAAATCTTATAACTTTTGCTCATCAAGTAATTTTTACACTTAACTGAAAAACTGGAAATTGAAACTTCAATTGACTGAGATTATAAAATTTGTTATAAATATTAAAAAAGAGCTTTTTTTGAAAGAATTCAATAAAAATCCATAAATTAATGAGTACACTGCTTAATGCCTTTATTTTATTTTCTTGAAAAAGTAATTTAAAACTTTTATACTTTTTTGAATCTTTCAATGTTTTTAAGAAAAGGAATTGCTTATTTCAAATAAATAGATAAATCATTTAAATATGAAACAAAGACATACTCAATGCCTGAACTTACGGCTCAGGCACATAAATTCATCAACAAACAAAAACCATATTTTTCAATGAAATAATATCAAAACCACAAAATAGGGAGTATTACCATAGATTTTATTAACAGAATAAGACAAAATTCATATTATATCTAGCCATAACGCAATGAAAATCAATATATAAGTAAAAGACTAAAATACAAATCTTGGGGAGTTACCCCTTATCATAAAGGGGAAATTTGAAGCCTCAGGATCAGCAAGAAGAATGATTTAAAGGATATAAGGAATTTCCCATCAATGGATTCTAAAAAATGTAGCTTCTTAACTTCATTTATTTATCAAATAATTCAATTTTAATTATGTATCATTACATAACTCATTTTCTTCATCAATATAATGGATAATTATAATTTAACAACCTTTTTTGGGCTTTAATCAATTAGGAAGAAGCCCAGAAATGGTGAGAAAGCTGAGAAACTCTGTCTGATGAAGAAGTTGTGGGTAATATTCGTCTGACTCAAAGCTTATTTAAGTGACTTTCCTTACAGGAAGCTGATTCAAAGATTTTTCACCTATCAACTCTGCATACATATTTCTTGGTATTTTTTTTGTATGGTATGTCACAGCCATCTTCAGGGGTAAAGGGTCTTTCAAGCTTATACCCACTCAAACTAACCAAACCAGAAAATCCTTGCTGTGTATGAGCATCCAGTTTCAGCAATCTTCTTTTGAAACACTCATACAGTTGAATTCACCAATCCAGCCTGTCATTACTTGTGCAGGCTGGATTCACCAAATACAGTTTTGGATTCACAAGCCTGTCGCAGGGGCTCTTTGAAGTGAAGAGGGCCTGGCACTCAGTAAACTGGGACTCACTTATTGAGGGCTCAAAGATATGGTAAGAAGGAATACACTTAAGAGTGCAAGAGATGAATTACTAAAATAAAGAATATAAGAAAGCAGCAACAAAAGAAATAATATTAAAGAATAGAAGAGCCAACCACAAACAAGTCCAAGTCCACTGTTTCAACCTGTCAGAATGAAAAGAGAAGGGTTAATAAGGATATGGCCACCCAACTCATACTGTACAGGCAAAGAGAGAAACACAAAGACTAACTTAATATTAAATAAATATAATACCCAAAATAAGGATAATAATATTCATAAAATAATAAATAAACTAAATTAATTAACTGGGGAAAAGTCCCCAGGGGGAGAAAGAGGGGCTGGTATATGTGAGAATCACCAGCCCTGATCCAGAGGAAGAATTTTCATGAGAGGATTGAAAGATTGAATTGAATTTGGCCAATGCAGGTCCTGTACAGCTGTACAGAACCTGTACAAGAGGTGTGGTGTATTTGAGTGATCATACAGTTTAATGCTGGTGTATTGAAACTGTATTGGGTGAATCCAACCTGTACAGGTGTTGACAGGCTGTATTGAAGTACCAAGCTGTCTGCATGTTTCAGCAAGGAGGATTGCTGAAACAGAATGCTGCTGCAGATATTGGATATGCTGATTTGAGGTGTTTGAGTGGGTGTATTGATGAATACCCTTACCCTTGGTGAGTGGTTGTTAAAGTATCCCCTTCTTGAAACTGGTGGGCTCCTGAACACCATAATACCCTGCCACTGTTGAGTGGCATCTCAATATCCCCACATTTTTTCAAAAATTTTCTTTTCCTCTTGACCATTATCCTGAAAGTCCTTCTTCAATTCTTCTTGGTCAATTAAATTGATTCCCCCCTTCTTTCAAGTTTTGGGTAAGTATTCCACTTCGAAATATGCTTTTTCTTTCTTCTGATTCAATCAATCTTGTCCTTGGGGTATGGCCTTGGGATATATCCCAAAATGATGGCCACTGAGCTCTTGTGCTCAACTCATTTGGCAAGGCTTAACCAAAATAAAATCTTGAAAAATTCCTTCAAGGGGTCTTGTCCCCATTTTCCTTGGAGATTGCCTCAAACAGCTTTCAACAATGTCTTTGGGCTGTGGCCTCTTCCATGATGAATCTTGATCAAATTTGATTTTATGGCCTTCTGGGCCTTTTTGGAGTTCTTGGTGATTTTTGGTGATTTGGTGATATAAGGC
Source organism: Austropuccinia psidii (assembly GCA_023105745.1). Classification (NCBI taxonomy): domain Eukaryota; kingdom Fungi; phylum Basidiomycota; class Pucciniomycetes; order Pucciniales; family Sphaerophragmiaceae; genus Austropuccinia; species Austropuccinia psidii. The sequence goes on from JALGQZ010000004.1 coordinate 54,379,326, forward strand.
CATTTTGGCCATTTTTTGTCTCTTGGGGTCCTATGGTCCGTGGGCCATGGGGGCTATTGGAGGCCCCCAGGACCAAAATGGACCCCCTGGGCCCAATCTTGCTGGGGACCCAGGGCAACCAAGGGGCCAAGGATTGGCCCAAAACCAAAAACTCACCACATATGGCCTGGACCCATTGATGGGGTCCAGGACCACCAAGATCCTGGCCTCCCCAAAGTTGCAGGGGAGGCCCTGGATGATGAATTCAGCCCCAAAGGGGTATGAATCCTCACCTTAGAGGCTTTGAGGGGGGGCATAACTGAGTTATGGCCCCCATTTCCTTGAGGTCAAATTTTTGATATGGAGTGGATTGATTCTGACGTCTTGAATCTTCTGCTTGCATATTCTTCAGCTATGAGTTCTGAACTGACTGAACTCACTGAATCTTCTCCTTCTGCCCCACCACCAGCTTTTCTTTGTGGTTCTGGCGTCTTCAGTCAATTATCTTCCCCCTCCATGGCATCTTCTGGTCATTTTGATCCCTCCCAAACCTATGATGGATTCAGAGCAGTTGACGTTCTTGATCCTGCCTGTACTGAGTGTTTGGCCAAGGGTAAGGATTGTTTTCAGCACTACAATCCCTGATCTTCAAAATTCCATTTCTGCTTCATTGGAAAGAAACCAGGTCGTCAGGAGGCATTTATAGAGTAGAAATGAGGGGCCTTTTGGGCAAGAATTCCCCATCTCTGAGGAACCTACTACTGATGCAAATTCAGGATTTTCTCAATGTGAGTGATTTGCATATCTTGATTGAATTGGTACTGATATTTTGATGTAGTGACTGGTTCCAGGCAGAGGGATGTGTCAAGGTGGACTAATGTTGGAGGGCCAATTCCAGTTCAGAGGTCCCAATCTCAAGGACCAATACTGAAGGCGTAGTGAAGGTAGTGAAGAGAATAAGAAGAATTGATGATTCCCCCACTGATACGGATGCTGAAGGAAGTGATGAGTTGGATGGTGAAGAAGTTCAAGTTGCTCCTCATTCAGTTGGACATCCAGCCAGCAATTCCTCTACTCAACCCCTTGAAAACAGATTCCAAAGCCAAGTAATTCCCAGTACTCCCAGAAACTTCCAACCAATTCTTGCTTTCATTCCTACTACAATTCCTCCTCCTTCACCCAGTACTTGCCATGCCAGGCCTGCCTTGAATCCAACAGTAAGACCATCACCAGTTCAGCAATCCAGAAAATCACCCATAACCACCTCCCACCAACTCCAACCTGTGGCCAGCTCCAGCAGAAGAAGAGATGGATTGTCCCCTTTGCCGTTTCCTGCAGCTCAAGTATTTCAAAGAAGAGAACGTTGGCCTATCCGGGTTACCAGAGAAGATCCCAACGTGGCTATTTAAAACCAAGAAGCCGTGGCCAGATTATTCAGGAGGGTGGATAGAAATAGCAGAGTGGTGATTATGTATGCCAAGGACAGGGCTATTCCCGGTACTGCTTCTGAAGAGATGGCTGCAAAATTTGCCTGGTATGAAGATGAGTTGATAAATGATTTTAAGAGAACTTTTGATGAATTAGGTAGAGATAACTTGTAAGGTGTGGATATGAAACTTTGATTAAAAATCAAGTACTTTTCCTGTCCTCAAAATTTGTATAAGGTAAAAATCAATTAAAAATAGTATAGAATATTATTTTTAAGAGAAAACACGCCAATTGTATTGTTTATAACTTTATTAGTATAAAACAATAATATTATAAAAATTTATTGTTTTACCAACAATAAAAATTTATCCAAAAAATACTCTACAAGAGATATTTTAAGGCTACAAAAGAAATTTCTTCAAGAGCAATTTCAATTGGAATTAATTGAGCAAAGAACTGCAAGCAATTAATTAAAGAACAAAGTCTTTAAAAAGAATATTAAAGAGAAAACACGCCCAAAAGTGACCAGAGTGAATTTGGAAACAAAGTGACAAAGTTTACAGTGATGAAAGATGCTTTAATTCACTTTTGGGGTGGTTCAGGGGTAAAAATGATTATAAGAGTTACAAACAATGATTATAATGATTTTTTCACGTGGTTAAAAAGATTAAAATGATTTAAAAATGGTGGTTGGAATCTTTGATTGATTGGTTTAACAGTGTTTAAACTAATTAATAAAAGGAAAAGATTCTAACATGAAGAGAAAAGTGGGGCAAAGAAGACATTCTTTTATAGCCATCAATTCTCTTACTGCAAAAGTAAAATTTACTCTTGTCAGTCGTGAAAAACAGTCTGACAACAGAAAAGCCAATTATGGCATCATTGAACCCTGGTTTAGACCAAAAAAGGGCTGGTTTAAGCCATTTTTAGCCATTTTAGCCATTTTAGACCCTTAAATCAGCCATTACTATAGCAATACCTGGTCTAGAGCCTTCAAAACACGTCAGAATGTGTGTAAGAGACGTAGAAACCAGTTAAAACTGTTTTTACTATGATTGTTTTATCTTAAGGGTAGTTTTACCCTCTTGGCAACAGCTAAAACTACCCCAGTTGGTATCAAAACCACATCATCAATTGAGTTCACAGACCCTGTGACTCAATTCCAGGCCAAAAGTGATGAACTTTTGCGTGAATTTTGACATCCCACGCCTGTCAGCAAGGATTTTGGGGGTCTAGCTCCCCCTTAGAGCTGGAGTTCCTTTTCCCCCCCAAATTTAATCTTTCCAATTTATTTTTCCTTTAATTCCTCATCATGTATTATACTTATAATTTACACATGTAATTCAATTCAATTGTACAGTACAATACAGTAATAATTGACACCTCATATGTAAATTAAAGTTCACTTATGTAATACACGCGCACATTTTGACATTTCAATTGAATTCAATTGAAAATACTTTAATTCCACATAACTTCTAAACTAAACACAACACCTCAATTTTAACACAAAAATTGATGGTTAACACCACATGTGGTGTGAATTAAATCAAGGTTTTGAGGATTCTCAACTTTTGTATTGAAAATACTAAAAACTTAATTTAAGCTTATTTAGAGTTGAGTTACAAGAATTTCACTCAGAGGTGACCCCACCTGATTTTTTATGAGGAATCCAATGGTGAAATAATTTTTATGTGTTTATTTATTGAATAAAAAGTTATAATAATTTTTATTTAACTTTTTTCCAAATTTATTTATTTTTTCACAATTTTGTTAAAATTTCATTTATACTTAATTTTTTCAAGTATAAGTGTAATTTTATACTTACAAAATTTGATGTATTTATATTTTTAAATTGTAATTAATTTTTTATTTTTAATATAATTTTATATTTATATTTTGATTTTTATTTTAATAATATAAATAAATTTCTTTTATTTATATTAATATGTTATTTTTGCATTTGTGGTCTTTTGGGTATATGAAATTACCTCTAAGGCTCACATTCCCTCCCCCTAAAAAAAGAATATTACTTTGTAATATTGGTGTTTCTAGTGTGTCTAAATCTCCTGAGGAGTTTGGTAGCTTCTGGTATATCTTTTTCTTTTAACCATTCATCTTCACAAGTTGGGTCACTGTACCTAACAAGGTATTCCCTTACTTTCTTGGTTCTTAATTTCCTTTCTTTAAGAACTTTGGTGATTTTCTTAGTACCAGGTGTCTCAATAGGAGGTATAACTTGGGGAATCTTATTCCTCAAGGGAAATTTCTCAGCATCACTAGATTTATATGGCTTTATCAAGCTTACTGGAAATGTAGGGTGCTTATTGCTAAGTTCTTCAGATAATTCTACTTCCACAGCATTTTCTCCATGGAGGGCTTTAATCACAAAAGGTCCTGCAAAGGAGTCTTTCAATTTTTTACATCCTTTGATGTTATTAAAGTTAGTGGTGAATACAAGAACTAGGTCCCCCACTTTAAAATCTGGAGTTGCATGTGATTTATCCCATTTGTCTTTAGCATATGCAAAAGAGTCCTCCATGCATCTTACTGCATGCTTTCTAGCTTTGTCTAGCATTCCTTTGAAGCTAGCAGCTGTGGGATGTATTTCAATTAAGTCTTTCCTCAAGGAATCTTGGGGTAACTTGGGGTTCCATCCTTTTTCTAGAATAGCAGGAGTTTGATTGGTACTGGCATGGATTGATATTTTATATGCTAATTCCAGTGCTGGTAACAGAGTACACCAATCATGGGTAAATCCATCACAATCTTTGAATTCAAGGCCATATGCACAAAATCTTCTCACCATGTCCTCTAAGGTTTGGATCATTCTTTCAGCCAGGCCATCAGTTTGTGGGTGGTAGGCTGTAGAGAAAGACAGTTTAGTGCCAAATAATTGGTGAAGATTTGTCCATAGTGCTGAAGTGAATTTGGGATCTCTATCACTGATGATATTTGTAAATATCCCAGTCCATGAAACTACTCTATTCCATATCAGAAGAGCTGTATCCATGGCTGTATCATCTTTGTGACATGGTAAAAAGATTGGAGTTTTACTGAATCTGTCTACAATCACTAGGCAAGCATTATAGCTCCTATCACCTCCTGGTGGTAGGCCAGTTACCCAATCCATATGAAAAATTTCCCAAGGTCTGTTTGGTTCTTGGATTTTTATCATATTTCCAAGTCTTTTGCCAGTTGATTTATTTCCTTTTTGGCATCTGTCACAGGTTTTGCAATACTCTGCAACATCTTTCTGCCACATTGGCCACTATATGCAGGTCTTTACTTTTTCTCTTGTTCTGTCTTCAGAGAGATGTCCTGAAAAGGGACTATCATGGCATTCTTTCAGTACAAGATTGATTAATGACCTGTCTACAACTGTCATGACACATGTGTGCTTGGTTCTGTGGTAAATTATACCATCCAGTAGGTGAAATCTTCCTTCATAATAAGGTTTTCTCCATACTTCATCCAAGGCATGTATTAGAGAGTTGTCCTTACAGTCTTTGTTAAGTAATTGGCATAAGATGCTACAATTCTTATCTTGAGTGTAACTACTTCTGACTTCTTCAAAGAAGGTGGTGTTTAAGTCTGTAACACTTATCCCTTCTATTGGAATTTGTGGTGAAGCTTCTTCTGGTACATAAGCAGGATTATCAATATTATTTGGTAATGGCCATCTGCTTAGCCCATCTGCATTCTTATGAATATTCCCATCCTTATGAACAATAGTCATATTGCCTCTGTATTCTTGTATGGCTATTTGCCATCTGAGCATGTGTCTGTTGGGTGTTTTCATGTTTAAAAGTGATTTGACAGCTGTACAATCTGTTATCACTTCAAAAACACATCCCTCTAAGAAGTAGTTTAATTTCTCCAAGGCCCAAACAAGGCATAGACATTCCATCTGACTTGCTCCATATCTGGCTTCAGTTGGTTTGATTTGCCTGGATATGAAACATATGGGTCCTTCTACAGGTTTATCATTAATGATCTGAACTTGGTGAAGTGCAGCACCTAGTCCATCCCCTGATGCATCAATATACAGTTTGAAAGGCAATTTAAAGTCTGGCATCAGTAAGAGTGGAGCAGTGGTCAATGCTTCTCTCAGAGACTCAAAGGCTTTGACTCTGTCAACAGTCATTTCAAATACTGTGTCTTTGTCACACAACTTATAAAGAGGTCTTGCTATGGATGCAAAATCTTTAATGTGTTGCCTGTAATATCCTGCAAAACCTAAGAATGACTGAATTTCCTTTTTATTCTGAGGCATGGGTTTTAACAATACTGCTGCAACTTTGTTTTTGTCAATTCCAAGGGACAAACCAGATACAACATGTCCTAGTGCTTTAAGTTCTTTAAATCCAAAATGGCATTTCTTTAAAGAGATTTTCATGTTGATTGATTGAATTTTTGTCAAAACTCTGGACAATCTGTACATGTGCTCCTCCCAAGTCTTGGAACAGACAATAATATCATCAATGTAAATGATTAACCATCCCTCTGAGAGTTCTTCAGGGAAGATTTCATTCATCATTCTTTGGAAGTGTGAAGGTGCATTTTTGATACCAAAGGGCATCCTCAAGTATTCATACACTCCACAATGAACAATAATTCTCAAGTATTTCCTTGCTCTTGGTGTTACCACATTTTGGTGGAATCCTTTAAGGGCATCCATAGTGGTTATATACACTGCTTGAGATATTTGAGTAAGGGCAATTTGGATTTTTGGTATTGGGTATCTGTCTGGAACAGTGTAGGTGTTCAGAGCTCTAAAGTCCCCAACCATTCTGGATTTTCCATTATGCCACGCCACTATGACTGGTGTAGTTATTTCTACCTCTTCATTGTGGCCTACTTTTCTTATTACACCAAGGTCCAGAAGTTCTTTGATATGAATTTCCAGAGCTTCTCTTGATTTTGGACTTGCTGGGTATGCAGGTCTTCTTAAGAGTGGTGGATAAGGTCTCTCAATGTTGAGAATGATGTCAACTTCATGACCAATAATTGCTTTTAGAGGTTCTTTGTCTGTAGCAAATGTTCCTCTGTGGTCATACAAAAGGGAAGAAAGTTCATTTTCTTGTTTATCAGTCAGATGAAGGCTTATTTCAGCCTCATTTAACTGCTCAGACTTAAATTTTTCTAACTCTAAGTTGACTGGTGATACTTTGTTTACTGTAATTTGTCTTTTAAAAGGTAAAAAGGCAAATTTTTGGCACTTATTGTCTCCAATAGTAAAGTATCTGTCTTTGTTATTATGTAAATCTATCCCATACATGATTAAATAGTCATTTCCCAATATAAAATGGGTACTAGAGCAATTTTCCATAACAAAAAATTCAACTGTGATCCTTAAATTCCCATTTATGTGTGGGAATATGACATTGGTCTCAAAGATTCCTAATGCTTTCATTGGGTTACTTGCACTGTTGAATTTTATACCATCAATTGGTAACAATTGGTCTTCAAAATTTGGTACACAAGTCTTAAGAAAAGATTTTCCAACAAAAGAGCAGAAGGCTCCTGGGTCAAGTAAAAGTTTGGTGGGCTTGTTGTCAATCACCACCTCTGTTATACAGGAGTTACCAGCTGTATAACCTTTTCCTCTGTTTGGTTTTGTCTTCATAAGTTGTGCATCTTGAAATTTTGATAAATCAAGTTGACCATTGCTTAATTGTGGCAAGTGGGAATAAGATTCCATGATGTCAAAAGTGGCATTAATATTTTCTATATCTTTTGAAGATTCAGAAAATATGGATGACTTATCATCTGAATTGTCTTCAATTATGTCTTCTTTTTCAACATCTGGCTCCTTCTCAATGTCAATTTCATTGATTTTCCCCCCTTTTGGACATGTATTGGCTAAATGGATGGTGCTTTGGCAAATATGGCACTTTCTGACTGTATCTGCATATTTATACTTAATATTACTAGAATTTTCTTTGGGGTTTTTGTCCATAGAATCTTTCCAAGGTGTATTAAACCTTGTTTTGAGATTCACCCTACTAGAACCAATTTTGGTTCTGGTGGTTACTTCTTCTAGTATATTGATAATATCCTCTGCTGAAGATTGTTCAGTAGTCCTGCTTTTGACAGCATGCTCTAAGTCACCTCCACATTGTCTCAGAATCTTTCTATGGATCATAAATTCTGACATGTCTGGATATAATGCTGTTAATATGTCTTTCTGTTGGCAAAAACATGGTAAAGCTCTGTCTTTATCAGCATTAAATTTTGCAGATTCAAAGGCTGTTTCAACTTTAAACCTCCAAGCATCATTTGCCCATTTGTTGATGATTTGGGTTTCCCACCAAGTCCAACTCTGGTGCCCATGTGCTTGTCTTATTTTGATGTACCATCTGTGAGCTGATCTGGTAAACAAGGTGTTAAACCTGGCTGTTACCAATCTGTCTGGTAATTCAAAATCCTCTTTGATCATGTCAATACCTCTAATGAATTCCATATGGTCATACTCTCCTTTACCACTGAAGTGAGGCCATTCTTTAAGTTTTGGAACTTCTTTCAAGAGTGCTTGGCCCATTGATGGTTCCAAGTTATGAAAAGAAGTGGATAATTCATTTTTTAATTGTGAATTATCAGGATCCAATACTTGTGGATTTGGAATTCTTGTACCCTCATTTTGATTCAGAGGTGTAGACATTCTTGGTAAGGTGTTCAGTATTTGTTCAATGTCATTCATTTTACTGTTGCTACACCTTTGGGAATTTCTGTATTCATGTTGGAAGCTTTGTATTAAATTTATTACTTCAATTTTATACATGTCTTCCTTATGTGTCAGTTCTTGCCATAACTCTGTTTGTCTTGTATTATCAGCAGTGACTTGATTTAATTTCATTGATAATTTTGATACCTCTTCTTGTGAAGCATCAAAACACTTTTTCAAGGCAATGGTATATGTCTTTACTTCAGTAAATGAATTTGAAATGTCATCAAGGACTTTCTTGTTATCTGTTTTGATAATATTTATGGCTTGTTTAATTCTTGTTTCAATTATGTCATCAATATTGAATTTAGAATATTTATCTGTTAATTCTTTAATAATGGCAGATTGTTCATTTATTTTATTGTTAGAAGAATTATCATTATTAGAATTTTTAAGTGTTCTTAAAACTTTTTCAAAACACATAAGTGTTTCATTAATTTGGCACAGACTCATGTTGTTTGTTTTAATGTTGTTACAAATGGTTTCATTTTTATCAGAAAGATGTTTTTTCACGTCATTTATAGCAACATACAACTCTGGGATGGAATCGAATATATCAGAAATCATTTCTGGAACCTTAATCTGGCTTCCTCCTTCTTCTGTAATTCCATCATGGTTCTGGCCATCTGGAATACATTTTCCATGGCATCCTGCTGAATTTTTGGAATTCTGTAGCCCTGGCTGTAAGGTTTTGGGGCTGGTGCCTTCCCTTTGCCCTTGTTTGGAGCTTGTGGCTGCTTTTTCACGTTGGAATTGCTGCTACTGGCCACTGGGGCTGTTTTTGGCACTGGTTTGGGTGGTGGAGGGTTGTTTTTCCTCCATTCCAGTGTCAAAAGCATCATGTTTTTCTTCTCCATCAATGGATGCCATCCATTGAGCAATTTGCAAGTGTTGGGATGGCCCAGGAATTTTCTTACTGTTAGGTAAGAATTCCTGCAATTCTTCCACAGGTCTGCAAGGATCTGGTACTCTTTGAATTGAAGTGCATTGTTGTATGCACTGTGGCTGGCTTTGTATATGTCCACAGAGGCTTGTTGTGGCGGTGTCAGCTCTTTTTGAAGGTAAAATGGTATTATCAGCTTCAGAATGACCCATTTTAGTTGTTTGGAAGTCATTAACTGACCCTTTTCCTTCTGTACCTGATTGGCCTCTGCCATAATCACATCTATTACCTTTTTGGGAGCTGCTTGAGGGGTTATAGCTGGCTCCTGATCTGGTTGAAGGCATAATTATGGTTAAAAAGGCTTAAAATAGTAATTTTACGTCAAAAAACTTACTGTTGGCCAAATCTTTGGCTTTCTGAAGAGTATTACTTATGTCCAAGTTAATTAATTCAGAAGATATTGGTTCAGGTTGGTTATTTTGAGTCACAATAACAGTACTATTATGATCAGAATTAACAGTACTGGCAGGGATAATGCTGGTTACTGTTGAGGCTGTTTCAATGTTTTCTTGTCTTACCACGTTTTCAGACACTAAAATTAATGAAAAAAAAGCCAATTAATTAAGTAAAAAAAAGATTATTTCAAAAAAGAAATAAAAATATAAGCCTCACTTATAATATGAAAAAATTATTTTTTATGGGTTTTTTTTAATTATAAGTATTTCTTATATGTTTTAAATTTTTCAATATAAGAAAAAAGATTTAAAAAAAGTAAAAAATATGTCACAGGTAAAATATCATGGCTGGGCCCCCAAATGTAAGGTGTGGATATGAAACTTTGATTAAAAATCAAGTACTTTTCCTGTCCTCAAAATTTGTATAAGGTAAAAATCAATTAAAAATAGTATAGAATATTATTTTTAAGAGAAAACACGCCAATTGTATTGTTTATAACTTTATTAGTATAAAACAATAATATTATAAAAATTTATTGTTTTACCAACAATAAAAATTTATCCAAAAAATACTCTACAAGAGATATTTTAAGGCTACAAAAGAAATTTCTTCAAGAGCAATTTCAATTGGAATTAATTGAGCAAAGAACTGCAAGCAATTAATTAAAGAACAAAGTCTTTAAAAAGAATATTAAAGAGAAAACACGCCCAAAAGTGACCAGAGTGAATTTGGAAACAAAGTGACAAAGTTTACAGTGATGAAAGATGCTTTAATTCACTTTTGGGGTGGTTCAGGGGTAAAAATGATTATAAGAGTTACAAACAATGATTATAATGATTTTTTCACGTGGTTAAAAAGATTAAAATGATTTAAAAATGGTGGTTGGAATCTTTGATTGATTGGTTTAACAGTGTTTAAACTAATTAATAAAAGGAAAAGATTCTAACATGAAGAGAAAAGTGGGGCAAAGAAGACATTCTTTTATAGCCATCAATTCTCTTACTGCAAAAGTAAAATTTACTCTTGTCAGTCGTGAAAAACAGTCTGACAACAGAAAAGCCAATTATGGCATCATTGAACCCTGGTTTAGACCAAAAACGGGCTGGTTTAAGCCATTTTTAGCCATTTTAGCCATTTTAGACCCTTAAATCAGCCATTACTATAGCAATACCAGGCCTAGAGCCTTCAAAACACGTCAGAATGTGTGTCAGAGGCGTAGAAACCAGTTAAAACTGTTTTTACTATGATTGTTTTATCTTAAGGGTAGTTTTACCCTCTTGGCAACAGCTAAAACTACCCCAGTTGGTATCAAAACCACATCATCAATTGAGTTCACAGACCCTGTGACTCAATTCCAGGCCAAAAGTGATGAACTTTTGCGTGAATTTTGACATCCCACGCCTGTCAGCAAGGATTTTGGGGGTCTAGCTCCCCCTTAGAGCTGGAGTTCCTTTTCCCCCCCAAATTTAATCTTTCCAATTTATTTTTCCTTTAATTCCTCATCATGTATTATACTTATAATTTACACATGTAATTCAATTCAATTGTACAGTACAATACAGTAATAATTGACACCTCATATGTAAATTAAAGTTCACTTATGTAATACACGCGCACATTTTGACATTTCAATTGAATTCAATTGAAAATACTTTAATTCCACATAACTTCTAAACTAAACACAACACCTCAATTTTAACACAAAAATTGATGGTTAACACCACATGTGGTGTGAATTAAATTAAGGTTTTGAGGATTTTCAACTTTTGTATTGAAAATACTAAAAACTTAATTTAAGCTTATTTAGAGTTGAGTTACAAGAATTTCACTCAGAGGTGACCCCACCTGATTTTTTATGAGGAATCCAATGGTGAAATAATTTTTATGTGTTTATTTATTGAATAAAAAGTTATAATAATTTTTATTTAACTTTTTTCCAAATTTATTTATTTCTTCACAATTTTGTTAAAATTTCATTTATACTTAATTTTTTCAAGTATAAGTGTAATTTTATACTTACAAAATTTGATGTATTTATATTTTTAAATTGTAATTAATTTTTTATTTTTAATATAATTTTATATTTATATTTTGATTTTTATTTTAATAATATAAATAAATTTCTTTTATTTATATTAATATGTTATTTTTGCATTTGTGGTCTTTTGGGTATATGAAATTAACTCTAAGGCTCACATAACTAGTTTCCTTATCCTTGTTTGTGTTTAGTTTGACTTCTATCCCCACTCTTATGACTACTAAAAAATGAAAAAATAATGGAACCTCCCAATACCTGATTTGGGAGGGGATGCTGATGATTTAAAGAAATAAAAAGAAAACAAGATTATACAAGTAAAGAAAAGAAAGAAAATGAGAGAAACAGAGAGTAGAGAAACAGAAATAAAGGAACTCCTGATGGTTTGTCCTTCTTGTGGTGAGTTGCTTGATTTTGGCCAACAAATTCCTGAAAAGATGAAAACAAAGCATTTGATGCTCACAGAGTTGCCAAGGTAATGTTTTACAAGAAGTAGAACCCTCAGGGATGCATACCAGGAGATGGAACTTACTTTCGTAACTCCCACTCCCCACCAAGCACCACAAAACTGAAATAAATTGCCATAAATGAATTCTGAAATTAATTGCCATAATGACTTCTGAGATGAGTTGCCATAAGTGACTTGAAGTAATGAATGTCTTGAATTATGATTATTGGCATAAATGAAATAATAAATAAAAAGAAAAAGAAAGAAAGAAACGTTGGGCCATATCTTGATAAGGTCCAAATGGAGGGTATTGATGTTGCATGCTTCCTGAACCTGTCAAAAGAATTGACAAATGCTCACAAAGTGGCCAAGGTGATGCTTACAACAACATATGAGTAGAATACCCCCTTAAAAGTGCATGCCAGGGGAGGAACTTACTTTCATAACTTCTTCTCTCCACCAAGCACCATAAAATCAAACTCTTGAGGTATTTGGGCCAGGCTTGTCTGGATACAATGAATGAAAATCCTTGAAAAGGTCTTGTGAGTTGGTAAGGTTGGAAGCTGGTTCCCAAGTGGTTCTTGCTGGGTCTTCACTGAATCCTTTCCACTCGACAAGATACCATGAATTACCTCTCTTGAGTTTTGAGTCCAGAACCTGAGCCACTTCCCATTCTTCTTGCTCCTCCACTAGAACTGGTGGTGGTGGCAATTGATGTCAATTTGGGCTAGTTGAATGCTTTACTGGTTCTAATAAGGACACATGGAATAAAGGTGAACTGACTTCCATTGCTGAGGCAACTTGAGGTGATATGCATGGCTGCCACTCTTCTTCAGAACTTCAAAAGGTCCCAACCAGCTTTCTGATAATCTCTTGGTGGGTCTTGATGTCTTGATGATCTTGGAAGTTTTGTCCCCAGGTTGGAAATAAGGTGGAATTGCTCTATTTCTATCTGCATACTTCTTGAATCTCCTTATTGCTGACTCTAATTCTTCTTTGAGAACTTGCTGTACTGATTGGAGTTTTGTTGATAACTTTCCAGAAGGTGAATCTTGAGAAATATGGATTGAGTCAAAGGTGGGATTTCTTCCATAAATGGTGAAAAACGGTTAGTGCTTTGTTGATGAATGTTCTGCATTATTATAGGCAAATTCAGCCAGAGGGAGCCAGGTGTGCCAGTCATCTTGATGGTAACTGACATACCTCCAAAGCTACTTTTCTAGAATCTGATTTACCCTCTCTGTCTGTCCATCTGTTTCAGGATGAAAAGCAGTTGAAAGATCTCTTGATATCTTCAGCTGCTGACATAATTGAGTCCAGAATGATGAAACAAATAAGGATCCTCTATCACTGACAATACGGACTGGAAGGCCATTCTTGGAAAATACATGACTAATGAAGATTTGAGCTAAGTCCAGAGCAGTAATTGTTTCATAAGTTGGAATGAAGATTGCTATTTTTGAAAACCTGTCCACAACTACTAGAATTGAGTCAAAGCTGTTTGACAAGGGAAATTGAGTGATAAAATCTACTGATAAGGGATTCCAAGGACCAGATGGAATTTGAAGAGGCTTGCGTAGTCCAAACCTCTTGTGCTGAATCTTCTTGTTTCTTGAACATTGCTGACATGAGGACACATAGTCCTTGATGAATTGATTCCTGCCAGCCCAATAAAAATCCCTCTTGAGGAGATTGAGGGTCTTCTCCTGGCCAGGGTGGCCAGCCAAAGGTGAGTCATGACGCTTTTGAAGAATATTGAGTTGAAGTTCTTCATTGCTTGGAAGTACCACTCTATCTTTGAATAATAACAGCTTGGCTTGAGGTTCAAGGGAATAATCTGCAATTGATTCACCTCTTGCTAGCTGCTTGAGTATTTCTTTATAGTCTTTGTTTTGCCATACTTCTTTTTGAATCTTGTCAACTAAATCTGAAAACAATTCCACTTTGATTGAAAAGAATCTTGACTCTTGAATTTCATCTTGCTTGATTACTTGATGAAAATTTTGAGGATTCTTGCTGATGAAGTCCATCCACCTCTCTGGGTATGTGACGTCCCGACATGACAAGGTATCTGGTAAGGCGGCCAGCCTTGCTGGGCGGTAAGTGATAGTGAAGTGAAATTCTGAAAGAAACTCAGCCCAACGGGCCTGACAATGAGTAAGAACTTTGGAAGACATAAAATACTGCAAGGAAGAGTGGTCTGTCAAGACCGCAAAAGAATTGGAAAGAGAGAGAAGAAATGCTCTCCAGCGCTTGAGAGCCCGAACTATGCCAAGGAGTTCCTTGTCATGAATTTCATAGCTCAGCTCAGCTGGGAGAGGCTTGCCACTATCAAATGCAATGGGAAGCTTTCCTGAGTCATTCACCTGGCTCAGTACAGCACCCAAAGCATAATCAGAAGCATCAGTCTCTAAAATAGTAGGTAGAGAAGGATTGAAATGAGATAAGATAGGAGCAGTAGTGAAAGCTTCTTTGAGTGATTGAAACTGGCTAAGAGCTTCCTCATTGAAGATGAAGGGAGAATCTTTTTTGAGAAGGGAAGTGAGAGAAGTGATTTTTTTAGAATAATGTTTTATGAAACAACGATAAAAATTGGCAAAGCCAAGAAAAGATTGAAGGGCCTTGATGTTCTTGGGCTGAGGCCAATTGAGGATTTGGTGAACTTTTGAAGAATCCATCTTGAGGCCATCACTTGAAACAACATAGCCCAAGTATTCCACACTTCAGGCATGAAATACACACTTGGAGTGTGAGCCTTGAGGTATATTTTACATACCCAAATAGGCCACAATTATCTTAAAAACAAATTTTGAATTATGCATAACTCATAAGTCATGCATATATACAAAATTCATCATTTTTGATTTCACAAAAGATGAATAACTTTTTATTGAGTAAGTAAATCCATGGATTTAAGGCCAGATTTGGCTTCTACACAAAATTTCACCTAGGGTAGCTCCATAGAGTGAATAAGCTCAAATTAACTTTTTGAGGTGGTAAAATGGAAAATACTTCAATACCACATCATCAATACCACATAAAAGATCCGTGAAAATTTTTGTTTTTCTTAATTTCACGCCAAAATAATGGGAAAGTGACAAATCCCATGTTACATACACACTAAGAATAGTGTTATGCATGTTTTGAGCACTTAATATCATGGTATTCTTATATGGACTTTTGGTACACCCATAGTGGATATCTCACTTGAAGCTTAATTTTCTATTTTGACGTGAAAAATAGGCAAGGGGGACAAAAGACATCAAAGAGAGCCAGGGTACCCAACTTCTGAGGCCTCAGAGGCGTGGATAGCTCCAAAGCTTGGTTCCATGGCTGATCTTGACCCAATTGGTAAACTAAAACCTCTTTGGGAACTTGGTTACCAAGTTACAACTACTGTAAAACACCAGAAAATAGCAAATAACCTGCTATTTTGACGTTCCAAGGAGGTAAAGAGCTACTTACAATTCTGTAACAATGTCAATTAATAATGAATTTCCATGGATAAACCCCAAAAGAGTAATTAAAACCCTTTTTGGACCTGTATCCATTGATTTACCTCATAGCAACCAGCAAAACACTGCTATTTGCAATTCTACGTAGAAATGAGGTAAAAACTTTAAAAATTCATTCAAAATACAATTCCTAATGAATCTTTCTGAAACTTTCAGGACTAATAGAGAACTGTCTTATCTATGGTAAAACCAAAAAGAATTATGGTTTTACTAGTAAAATTAAAAGTCTTACTTACAGTCCAATTTTGACCATTCTATGTGAAACACTGAATCTTCAAAAATTCACAGTAATTACAACCTGTGATGAAATTGGCAATAACATTGATAACTTTGAGAAATCAATGATTAATTTGGAATAAAAGAATATTTACAGATGTTACTCCTTTTATTCTTAACCATATTGGGGTTGGTAGTCACGTAAAAGCATCAAATAAGTAATTATGATAATGTTATGTGACAAATAATGATGCAATCAATAAACCAAAAAGGTTTATTATTTTCTCACTCACTGGTTTTTCAGTTTGCTCCATGGCACACCTCTGTGAGCTGTTGTTGACTTAAAAGAGGCCTCCTCTTGCTGTTTTTTCCAAATCATCTTATTATCATTTTATATCATTGTTACCAACAAGTAAGTATTAGTTACAGCCATTCTTAAGTGTTTTAATTCTTTCAGAATCAATCAGAAAGACGTGAAATCATAGAATCCAACTATATATTGTTGTAATCATCTTATAAATTCATTTTGATCCCTTAAATCCACAATTCTACATCAAATCTCTCTATATTATCTTTCAATAAGCTCTTTGGAATAGTAGTGAGTGATTTATCTTTAATTCTTAAAGTTTTTCTCTAGTAATAGTTTTCTTCAAGAATTATCTTTATAATTATTCTTGCAAAATATAATTATATATTAAAATAATTTTATTATTTTAATGAAAGAAGTTTTTATTATTAAAATCTTCTTGTAATTGATTCTTGTAGACAATTACTGCTCACTGTTATAATCACTAGTAGTGTATAACACGTGAAAGAAATAATTTTATAATTATTTAATTGTGGTTATAATAATTTTTATTATTATATTTCATAAGAACAGACATAGTACTGTTGATTAATAGTAATATTATCATCAGTTTCATAGTCACATCTTACATGTAGGCTTTGGCAAAAAAATTATTGTCCCTCAGTCTTTGGAGGACAGAGGCAACATGTTTGACATGTTCCTCCTCAGAACTGGAAAAGACCATAATATCATCTAGATAAACCACAACAAACACATCCAAGAAATATGCAAAGATATCATTTACTAGATTTTGGAAAGAAGCAGGAGCATTGGTCAAACCAAATGGCACGACCAAATACTCATAACTACCATATTTGGTTCTAAAGGCATTTAAGTGCTCATCCCCCTCTTTGATTATCAGAAGGTTATATCCACCATGCAAGTCTATCTTGGGTAAGATAGTGGAACCGTTGAATACAGTAAGAAGATGGTTCATAGGAGGAACAGGATACCTGTCCTTCCTAATAACAGCATTGAGTTTGCTGTAGTCAACACACAAACAAAGACCTCCATCCTTTTTCTTAACAAAAAGGACAGGTGCTCCTGTTGAAGAGGAGCTTGGTCTTATTAAACATTTCTCTACATTCTCTGAAATGTAGGCCCATAGTGTTTCTGACTCTTGATTTGATAGTGAGTAGATAACACCAATTGGAGGTAGAAGACCCTCCAATTCAATATGATGATCACAGGCACAGTGTGGAGGAAGTTTCTCTGCCTTCACCTTGGAGAATACATCCAAATATTGGTGATAAACAGGAGGGACTACCTTCAACATAGTTTCAATTTCTTCTGGCTCTTCCTCCTCATCCCACTGCTCCTCCAGGGAGGCATGAAAAGGCAAAGGAGGAAGATCCATATCCCCTTGAAAGAGATGAAGTGAAGATATAACAACATCTTCTCCAACAACCTTTATCTCATTGAAGACTTCATCTCTTAATGGAAGTAATGACTGAGAGGGAATGATGGAAGGGAAGGTGTCTTAAGTTAACCAACCAGAGAAACACTGTTGACGGCAGTGGCAAAGTCATTACTAGTAGCAGGAATAATACCACTAGAATCCTTATGACTAGAATCATAGGTGATAAATTGATTTTTCCAATCAATAATGGGATTAAAATGGTAAAGGAAATCATAGCCCAATATCAGGTCTTCTCCCTTGGGTGAATCTATGATAAAGAAGTCTCATTCAAAGCGTGGGAAGGAAGGAAAGTCAACTACCCACTTGGTATAATGGGTGATGAACAAGGAAGGGGATTCATTAGAATCCAGAATGAAAAGAGGAATCTTTTCAGGGAGCTCTGACAGAGACAAGGAGTACTTAAGAACAAAATTCTTTGCAATAAAGGAGTTTGTAGCACCAGAATCAATGAGAATACTATAAAAAATATCAGAGACAGAAGAAAAAATAGGAAATTTTAAAGATTTCTTGACACTAGTATTCGGAGTGCACAATTGTGCTCTTGAAGGAAATAAGTGAGGACCATTGAACACATCATGATCCCCACTCAGGCTTTTCCCTGCTTGCTAGGGAAGCCTCTTAATGATGACCCAGGTGTCACCGGGGCTCTTCTAAATGAAGAGGGCCTGGCACTCAGTGAACAGACTTACTTATGGAGGGCTCAGAATAAAGTACTCAATTAATAAGAGTAATGAACTAAGAGGATAAATTCCTAGTCATAAAATAATAAGCATTAAAAGATATGAGAGAAAAACAAAAAAAATAAAGAGCCAACCACAAATAATCCTGTAGCACTGTTTCAACCTGTTCAGAAAAGGGAAAAGGATTAATAAAGGATATGGCCACCAGGACTCTACTGAACAGGTGAGGGAAGGCAAAGACTAACTTAATAATTAATATAATAATATTTTTTTTAATGAGAAATAAAATAATATTAAATAATAAATCCAATATTTTAATTAACTGGGGGAAAAACACCCAGGTGGATGAAGAGGGGCTGGTATATGTGAGAAATACCAGCTTTGGAGTTTGAGTGTTGAGATACTTGCCTGTATGCTGGAAGAAGTTGGATGTGGGATTGAATCCTGCATTGGTTAATCCAATACAGGTTATACAGTCAATACAGGTATTTGCGCCTGTATTTATTACAGGTCTGTATTTGGTGAAGCCTGTATTTGGGTCTTGCCTGTATGAAACTGTATTGAGGTATGAAAAATGTAGTTGGAGAATGTTGAATGAAGCCCCCTTGCTGATTGGGTTTTGAAGGGTATCAATGAAGTAATGATTGTTGAAGATGATTGGTAATGCCCCTTCCTCCTTGGCTGTGACATTATCCCCCTCTTGAAAGTGGTGAGCTCTGAGCACCATAAGTATAGTGAGTCTTGATGAGCTTGCAATCAATCCATACAGTTCTTTCCCCCAATTCCTTAAATTTATCCCATTAAACTTATTTCTTCAATCAATACTCAAACAAAATCTTCATTTGATCACTTGTAGGTATTTTCCCCTTGATCTTGATTCTGAATTCCCTCTTTTCCTTCAAAATGCCTTCATTCTTCTTAAATCTCTTCATTCTTCTCTTCAGTGTCTTCAACAAACTTTCCTTGAGTCCTCATGGCTTTTGAAAAGGGGGTGACCTGTGTTTATTTCCCAAGAACACCTTATTTCATCATAACTTGAATCTTGAGAGTGTTGGCATAAAAGAGCCAATAATTGAGTTTTTGGACCATTTCAGAAGTCCTGGCCAAAATCCCTGATTTTGTGATTAAAGGGGTTTTTGCCCAATTTGCGCAAAGTGCACAAATGCGCATATATGCCATAATGGCATATCTTGGTGAAAAAATTGAAAAAAAAATGATTAATGATGAAAAAATGGGCTTATAATGGATTCTGTCTATTTTGCGCATTTTTGCGCAAAATGCGCAAAGATGCGCAAAGTGTGCAAATGCACAATTATGATGAAATGGGCCAAAAAAGCCTTTTGAAGCCTTTTGACAAGATAAAGAGGCCTTTTGCGCAAAACTGTGCAAACTGCGCAAGTTTTCCAATATGCATAATTAAGCATATTTTGATAAAAAATGATAAAAATGAGCTCTTTTGAAGTTTTGAGGTCTGATCTGGCCATTTGTGCCAAAGTGCATAAATTCATGAAAGTGGCCAATTGGGCCATGTGAAGCAGTTTTTCTCTTTTTGATCTTGATTTCTGTTTGAATGTCTTTCTTCTTATCCCCTCCTTGACTGGTCAATTGCCATAAATGCCTTGCTGATTGGGTTTTGGCTTTCAATTTTTGTCTTAAGAATTGAGTTCAAGGCTGACATCCATATATGACTCCACTGCCTCTGATCCCCTGCCTTCTGTGCTTCACTCTGTTCTTGAAGTTCAAATTACCATCTTTGACTCGCAGACTTGGATTTTTGTGTGAGTTGCTTGGTCTTGACTTTGAAATTCGACTTGAAGATGAGTTCAAGGCTGATTTGAAGAAATTTTGATGAGGGTTATCTGTAGCTGGTCTCTACCATCACTAGTGTTTTGCTCTTTGATTATTGACTGAATTGACTCCCCAAACATTATATGGGAGTGATGAATACTGCTTTTGAGACAAGAAATAGAAAATAAAAAAAGAAAATAAAAGAGAAAAAATACAAGTAAAAGAAAATGAAATAAAATAAAAATAAAAAAGAATTGAGAGAAAAAGAGAGTAAAGAAATAGAAATAAAAAAACTTCTGAAGATTGATCTTCTTGTGGTGAGTTGCTTGATTTTGGCCATACTTTTTCCTGAAAAGATCAAACCAAACATTGGATGCTCACAGAGTGGCCAAGGTGTTGTTTTACAAGAAGTAGAACCTTCAGAGATGCATACCAGGAGATGGAAATTACTTTCATAGCTTCCACTCCCCACCAAGAATCATAACAGAATAGAAAACTTTGCCATAAATGATTTTGAGTTAAAGAATGTCTTGAATAATGTTGAATGGCATAATTTGGAATAATATTTGTGAAAGAAAGAAAAATAATAAAAAGGAAAAAAGGAAATTTGGCCATATCTTGATGAAAGGTCCAAATTTGGGTATTGATGTTGAAAGGCCTTCTAAACCCATCCAAAGAAATTTACAAGTGCTCACAAAGTGGCCAAGGTGATGCTTACAACATATTTGGGTAGAATACCCCCTTAAAGGTGCATGCCAGGAGAGGAACTTACTTTCATAAACTCCAATCCCCACCAAGCACCATAAATAAAACTCTTGAGGCATTTGGGCCAGGCATGTCTGGATACAAAGTGTGAAAAGCCTTGACAAGGTCTGGGGAGTTGGTAAGGTTGGAAGCTGGTTCCCAAGTTGGTCTTTCTGCATCTTCATTGAATCCTTTCCACTCCACTAGATACCATAAGGTACCTCCTTTGAGTTTTGAATACAGAACCTCAGCCACTTCCCATTCTTCTTGCTCTTCCACTATTATTGGAGGTGGCAGCAATTGGTGTTGATTTGGGATAGTTGATTGCGTCACTGGTTCTAACAAGGACACATGGAAGACAGGGTGAACTGACTTCCATTTTTGAGGAAACTTGAGGTGATATGCATGGCTGCCAATCTTCTTGAGAACTTCAAAGGGTCCCAAACATCTTTCTGAGAGCTTCTTGGTGGGTCTTGTTGTCTTGATGTTCTTGGAAGCTAGCAATACTTTGTTCCCACATTGGAAATGAGGTGGAATTGCTCTATTTTTATCTGTGTACTTCTTAAAATGCTTTATTGCTGACTTTAATTATTCTCTGACAACTTGCTGTACTGATTGGAGTTTTGTTGATAAATTTCCAGCGGTGTCTCTTGAGAAATGTGAATTGATTCAAAGCTGGGATTTCCTCAATAAATGGTGAGGAATGGTGACTGTTTTGTTGATGAATGTTCTGCATTATCATAGGCAAATTCAGCCAGAGGGAGCCAGGTGTGCCAGTCATCTTGATGGTAACTGACATACATCCAAAGATACTGTTCTAGAATCTGATTTACCCTCTCTGTCTGTCCATCTGTTTCAGGGTGAAAGGCATTTGAAAGATCTCTTGATATATTGAGCTTCTGACACAATTGAGTCCAAAATGAGGAAACAAATAATGAACCTCTATCACTAACAATACTGATTGGAAGACCAAGTTTGGAAAAGACATGACTAATGAAGATTTGAGCTAAGTCCATAGCAGTAAGTGTTGAATAAGCTGGAATAAATATTGCCATTTTTGAAAATCTGTCTACAACTACTAAAATTGAATCAAAGTTTCTTGACAAGGGCAATTGAGTGATAAAGTCCATTGATAGTTAATTCCAAGGACCAGGTGGAATTTGAAGAGGCTTGAGTAATCCAAACTTCTTATGATGAATGTTCTTGTTTCTTGAACATTCACCAGGGCGAATCTCGCGTCAATTGTTGGCGATTGACTTCACGTCGCACCGCGGTCAGTATAAAATCTTGCTTCAGTCGCGTTAGTGTCACTTTATAGTCACTGGATTTAGTGGGTCACGTCACGTCAGCGTCAAGACAACGTCAATCGTCACATGTGTCACATGAGAATGTCACTCAAAGCCCAAACCCATTTCAACACTATGCGCAACGTTCGTGTAATTTCACCTCATTGGCTTCCGCCTCCCCGACGCTTAGCATGCTTACGCACACGCACCGCCCTCCATCCAGATGAGACTCCGACACTGCCCGCCCCTCTCCGTCCTCACCACTCCTTACGCTTTCACACCCCCGCCCCTACCATCCTTACGCTTGTGTAGTACCCTCCCAACATGCCTCCGACAACGCTTACCATCCTTACGCTCATGTAGTGCCCTCCCGACATGCCCCCGACAACGCTTACCCTCCCTCCCAACATTCTCCCGACACTGCTTACCATCCTTACGCTCATGTAGTGCCCTCCCGACATGCCCCCAACAACGCTTACCCTCCCTCCCGACATTCTCCCGACACTGCTTACCATCCTTACGCTCATGTAGTGCCCTCCCGACATGCCTCTGACAACAGTTACCCTCCTCACGCTTCCGTATTACATCCATAGTGTACAGTACGGTGGCTTGTTGGCGTACACGATGAACGCAATAGCCGAAATATGCTGAGTGGCCTTCTCTGCCAACAGGACCTAAGGGGATATTGGTCAGTATATTCACCATGTTGTGGTTAGGGTTTAAATCATGAGACTCACAAATTAAAACCTAATAAGTGGACTATTTAAGACAAGAATTGTGTCTCCTGTTTCGCCGACAAAACCATTTTATTTCATATCAATCAAATGAACACTTTGCTTAGTCCTTACCTCATGAGCGTTGAATAGTTCAAAAGTTGACTTTAGTAGGTTCCTCACTAGTCAACTTTATTCAATGTCTCACAGGGAAGTGATTTCATTTGCATGATATGAAGTAATTTGCAAAACATCGCCTCCTTCAATTTCCCGACAAATCGCATTTTGCAAATGCGATTATTTTACTTGCACCTTTTTTCTTGAATTTGGATCTTTTTATTCAAAAATTTTCAAACAAGTTATCAATCAACTCGTCACCATCTATTTGCATAATAAACTACCTCCGCTATGGCCCGAACCCCGGGAAATTCAACTGAATTCAATGAACGACCAACTTCAGCCCCAGAGAGTGGAAGTGAAATCTCTGATATCGCCAGTAGTCGTGAATTAGGCATTGAAGTAGAGAGCCAGTCACATGAAGATAATCAAGATCCACCAGTTCTTCCAGAATGTGAGTATGCATCCATCTTGAATATTTCAAATCTCTCAAAACCTGATATTGTGTCATAGCCTTTATTTCAGGTCAACCTCCAAGCGCTCAGAAACCGAATTTTAAAACTTATGAGAAGGAAAAGACTGTTGAACCTTGTTCACCGACAGAAGATGATGGGCAAGATGATGTAATTTTCAGTGGGGAGGTGGAAATTATATCCAAGGAACAATTTGTCTCCAACATTGCTCAAACAATCCCAAGGCTCGAAAAAATTCAAAATGATAGTAAAATTCCTGATTATGTGCGTCAAAAGATTGCTGAAGCCATGAGCCTGCTCAAAATGGATTTGAACCGTAAGTCCATTAATAATTCAAAGCAAAATTGATAAAAATAGCTGCTTACAATATATGGGCAGGTGTGGAGGTGGGAGAATCTCTACCTGAAGGATCTCGAGTCGTAATTGGATTTCCAGGCAAAGGATTAGGAAAAAGACCAAATATACATGCGACCAAAAAAACAAACAAAAAACGCCGTACCTTTGAAGCCGCAAACGATTCGCGCGATCAAGGTCATGAAATTATCAATGTTGAAGGGGACCATATTGATAATCAACCTCCACATACTGAACCCCCCCCAATACTCAATGAAACAATCCATGATGAAGCTCCACATACTGAAAGCCCCCCGATACCCAATGAAACAATGCATGATGCAACCCCTGCCGCCTCTCCTCGGAATATTCAAGCCTTTCAAGAAAGGGAAACAATTAAACATGATACAATGGGACGAGATATGACTGATATAATTCCCGATGCTGAGCCCGAAGTGTCATCCGCTGCGAATTTTCAAGGAATATTCTTATCCCGCATGGAAGAGTTTGCAGGAATTTTGAATTATCATTCCAATATTTCTCAACAATCATGGAAAAGGGGGCTTGATAAGATCAATAGGATTTACAAAAATAGATGGGACAATTTACCAACAAAGGATGCTCATACATTCCTTCCTGTTGGTATTAAGGTGATCAGTAACCAAGAGCTTAAAATGTCGGCCTGGCTGGAGGACCTTGAGATGGCAGGTGAGTTTTATCTTTGTGCATGATACATGATTATTGGCTGTTGACTGGTGATATAAATTGCAATATACAGGGTTAGATTTTTTTAAGCCAACCGAAACAGAAGCGTTTTTTGATCACAACATTTGGAATCTCAAATTGATGAAGGAATCAGCTAAACCTCCAGATAATCTCCCAAAATCAGAACACTCCTTCTTCAAAATGGTTCAGAGCCTTCTTTACCCCGCCAATCCAGTTAAACATGTTTGGGCAAATGTTATGTTTGAATCCATCAGTTTAGTCTCATACGATGTGATTGCACCCAAACCATATGTTGCACCAACATCAAATTCGACCGATCCTCTTGGACTCGAACAGGGAGCAGTTGAATACCTTGCCTCCTGCTTGAGTAAATTGAAGCAACGTGCAACCCAACTCAGCATTGAAGGTGGCGGGGCTGACAATGAGATATCCACAAAGCCGCACAAGAACCTGGAGGATCTAATGGATACAGTTATCCATTTGATGATTGCTTACAACATGGTACGTGCACATACAAAGGTCGAAGTTAATGGCATCAAAGGCAAACTCACAAACTCAAAAAAAAATGAGGCCATCAAAGATCTTTTGACGTGTCACAAGAATCTCGGAATAAATCGAATTTGCTATGGTATATTAGCGGCATTCCGTGCGGCGGGGGTTCGTGGTTTGATGGTATGCTCAGATGACTGGAGAACAAGCTCAGTTAAAGGGGCTTTATCACTAATTGACATTTCCGCAAAACTTTCAGAAAGTAAAAATCTAGTGGAGCCAGTGTGGCTACGTACTAATAAGTATATATGTGATTTACTGAATAAAAGTTTCTTCTCATCAGAGTCTTTTAACCCCGCTGTACCTCTTAGATTTGAATTTGCACGATGCTTAGTATTAGACTTTGGTGATGCCTGGGTGGCGAAACGCGGGCTTGGTTCAAGTGATGAGGTCACCTTGACGGTACCCAGGTCAGCTAAACTCACAACCAGGATTGACCCGTTTTAGATTAGCTTTGTACTAGATAGATTGTAATTGAATTTTGCAAAGTTAGTTATGAATTTAATAATCATGACTTCCTATCCTACTACTGCCCGGATGCCACAGTCTGAGTACCAATATTAATTGTACGGCGGCATGCCTCCATACATCATTGCAAAGACTCCGACAAGACGCAAGCTGAGTCAGGCGATGTGCCCGCGAGTAGCACACGCGGGTGCATTGCGGGAAGTCGCGTTTATCACTTCCCGCCAGCCCATAATAGGCCAAATGTTCCTGTGTCTTTCAAGAGGACTAGGATAGCTAGGGATCCGCAGCAGGATGCATATTGCATTTGCGTGTGCTTGCAATATTCCAAATGGTTGGATTGGAAAGTGATTGCATGGGAACATCAATGTGTAAAATTGAATAATGCACTATCCACTGCAATTTTCAGGTTCAGGTATTTGAGATCGTGAATTTGCCAAGGTCAGGCGTGAGCTTTCTTTTTAGCCGCAATTAAAAAATATTCATCCACCGCAATCCAATTTAGGTGATATTAAGAAATCAGTAATCATTCGGTTTCATTTCATTTTCTGCTGAAAGCATGCCATTCACGAAAAAAGGAAAAGAGCGTAAAAGGGAACTCGCGAGAAAGCGTCGGGCTGAGGAAGGAAAGTGTGAGTTACTCGCTTAATCTCAGTGTATATATGCTTCCACATTTATGTGGCACCCTCATTGGGCCCCACGGAAGAACATTGGCTTTAGTCGGTTCAGATTGTGCCAATGTCATGTGGGCTCCAACAGGGAAGTCAAAGGATGTGTGCCGAAGAAAGCTCCTTGGCAGTATCTGATATCTTGTGTGCTTCAACACATAGTGATCCCTCAACCACTCGGGAATAGTAGCAGATCCCGAAAGACAAATGAGCGCAAAACGAGCCGAATGAATAGGTTGTTTTCCTCCTCTCGCCCAACAGCACAAATATCAATGCCAGTATCAGCAAATATCACCCCAAGTGAAATTCGGAGGGTTGTGGATGTCAATCAGATCAAACGCATTCACTTTGGGCATGTGGCAATTTTCTCTTCAACCGGATTACTCATTGCCCTTGTCAAATTCCGACCATTCACAACAATGAGTGAAGTCGAGGTCGATCAATGGGATGAATTATCACAATTCCTATTTCGCGAAAAGAGATTCACCGACCCGATTGCAACCAATGGAGCATTACTGGAGGGATTTATGTTCGCGATTGGGTGGCGCAAATGCAGCACCAAGAATGAACAATTTGGTCTGTATGGAAGTGTCGGGAAAATTGAAAACGCAAAAGATGAATGGCAGAACCGAGGTCCCAATCTTAGCTCGGTGGGTTGCATTCTAGGTCAATCCTTACGATATGTTGGGGATAATTTATTTGAGAGGATTCAAAATTGCTACAATTCATTGGGGGTTCCGTCTTTTGATCAAGTCAACTATGAAGGCGATATTCCGGCAAATCAGGGTGCGTTCGAGTTCGCTTCCGCACTCACTTTCACAATGAATGGATTCCAAAATTCACCTCATCTTGATAAGAATGCATCGCTGTATGCTTCGGGATGGTGGTTTCAAGCTGATAAGCGGACCGGCCAAATTCAAAGAGATGTGTCAAAGCGGTGTACAGGTGGAAAATTGATTTTCCAAAATGAACATTTTTGGATTGATCTATCCGCATGTCATGGGCTCATTCAGGTAGTGTGGGCCAGTAGTACATTTGTTCATTATACTGATCCAGCACAGGACAACGAAAGCACGACACTAGTGGGTATGTCCGCACAATGCTCAAGCAGGTTAGCAAAAACAATGCGGAAAGAAAGCCATGGCTATTATGAGATTGCCAAGAGAGCGGGCTATCAAATCAGGGATGGTAATACAATCTCATGCCGATTCAAAGAATGAGGAGATTTGCATGTGGGTTGGGTAAGTAATGGTGGGATAAGGCAGAGGACAATATACACCAGGATTGGATGGATTCGAGTGCGGGAGATGGGGTGTCTGACATGAAAAAGGGGTGAAGTGGATTATGTACGGTGGCATGCCATCGTACATCTGTCCTGGTTTGTTGCTATTGTCCAGGATGCCAATGCTTCACACGCAAATCCTTATGCTTGTGCAGGTTCTGAGAATGCTAAAAGTTCCTTACGCCTATGCGGGGTGCCAACGCTACACACGCCAATCCTTGGGCCTGTGCAGGCTCCCGAAAATTTACACGCCAATCCCTACGCCTTTACAGGCTTTCGACGATTCACACGCGAATTCTTACGCTTGTGAAGCTTCCCCACAATGCTGAAATTTTCTTGGCCTGTGCAGGATCCCAAGAATTCACATGCCAATTCTTACGCCTGTGCAGGCTCCCAACAATTCACACGCCAATCCTTATGCTTGTGAAGGGTCCCAAAAGTGCTAAAATTCCTTACGCCTGTACAGGCTTCCGACGATTCACACGCCAATCCTTACGCTTGGGAAGGTTGCCAACAATGCTGACAAATTCTTACGCCTGTGCAGGCTCCCGAAAATTCACACGCCAATCTTTATGCCTGTGCAGGCTCCCAACAATTCACACGCCAATCCTTATGCCTGTGCAGCCTCCCAACAAGTCACACGCCAATCCTTACGCTTGTGAAGGTTCCAGACAATTTAAACAATTCAATACATGAGTAAGATTAATAGCGTGTGACCATAGGAAAGGCCATGTTTCACGAATCTGGACTGGATTGCTCACATACGGGAACCTGCCGCTTTTTTACAGTTAAGAATGGGGATGGCTCTAAACCATGGAAGAAGAAAATATAGGAGAGGATAACGGCAACTATTGGCGCATTTTGAGAAAAAGAGGTTCACGAAAACAAATACTCACTCAAACTCTTGGTGGGGCACTTACAAAAATAATTCTCACGCAATCAGGGTTTTTCTCTAAGGAGGAAATAAGTAATTTTTACGTGAACAAAGAATGTAATAGAATTTGAACATAATAATAATTGATTACAAATAATAATTTATTTAAAAGAGAGTATTAAAAATGATAAAAAGTGGAAATAATGGGATTATTTTTTTTTTAATTTTTAATTTTTCGAGGAATTTGGAGACTATCCCGGTTATGTCCTCCTTTGGATAAGCCTCGAGTGCCTGGGCAAGGAGGCGGTTTAGTTCGTCCCGGAAGTCCCGGTGCATCTCATTTCGATGAGTTGCATCCACGAAAGGAATCATGTGGAGCAAGCAACGATGCTCCAACAAGATTTGGTTGATCGAATCGTGGACGATTGCTCGAGGAATCATTAGGGTCGGTCGCAGGTCGGTGAATTCCTGGCGAGCGTCATCGTGGGAATGAGACGAGCTTGGCACCGGGGGGGAGGAGGCGTTGGGGTTCTCGGGGGCACTGGAAGGGAACCGGGGTTGGAGTGGAGGGGGAAGGTGGGCGAGTTGGGTAAGAAGAAGGGGGAGGGGGAGGGGGATGGGGAACTGGGGATCCCACGGGCGTATCATCGATGATGATTATCGAGCAAGGAGTGGCGGGACGAGGAGGAGAAATAAAACTTACTTTGGCGTTTGAATCCCATCGGTGACAAGACATGGTGACGATCAGCCCAAGCTCGAATGTCCTCTCGCCATCGCCATCCTTCATCGGCCGGATAATCACTTCACTCCGGTCGAGGAGTGAAGTGACCATCGGATGGTGGCCTAGGAGGGGGAGTGGACAAATTGATACTGGAGGGGACAGGGCTAATCGTCCGGAATCGTTCCCGTTGGCCTGTTTGGGGGCCCGGCGTCCATTCACGCTCGGAAATGGTTTCATCATCGTCGACCACAAAGGAGTCCTCGCGAGGGTGTCTTGGGCGAGAACTCCTCTGGCCTCGTGGTCGGAAGGGGCGGACAACGAACGAACATTTCTTGTGTGCTTGTCGGCAAGCATCACAAGCGTCGTTTGTCGTCGAGGAACAAATGCAGGGGATACCCCGCTTGGTGCATAAAGTGCACGACATCTAAAAACAAAACAAGCGAGGTTAGTAACTGCATACAAAGTAAACAATCAAGAAAGAAAATGAAGGCATACAATGAATTATATAAATCTAAAACGGAATCAAATTGAAAACGCTCTAGTCGGAAGTTTTTAAAACTCTGGAAGGAAGTCGTGAAGAAAGAAAAATATTAAGATCGGTACATAATGTTGACAAAAGTTAAAAAAAAGAAGTAACGCACAAGGTGGATAGAAGGGAGCTTCTGAACGGATCAGAAGAATAAACAAAAAGCGAGCAGGAAGGGGAGTGGGGTTAGTCGAGTGCGAAAGAAAAGACTGGAAAGGCAGGAAGACGAGGGGGAATACGCACAAGGACAAACGCGGGTGAGGTTGAACGAAGTGGAGCGGGTGAGAAAGAAAGTGAAGTGCGTGTCGTGTGAAGATGGTCTTTTATACCATGGTGAGGCTGAGACGATCTCAGCAGTTTCAGCACCCGCAAAAGTCTCAGCTTCAAGGCGTGTGGGCAAAATTGAAGCTGAGTCTCAGCGAATGCTGCAACTGAGAAGTGAAATGCTCGCGTGAGGCAGAAGAACAATGGGGGTCTGGCTGAGTATTGCAATTTATTGAATTGTCAAGCTGAGTCAAATCCCCTTTGTTTCCTTAAATTGCGACCCGATCACCCAGGAGGGTGGTCGTGAGGCCCTTGTTGAATGTGAATTCAACGTGCAATGCACAAGTGACTCATGCAGAAATGCAACCGGTGCATTTGGTCACAAGTGACCGCGGCAAGATCACCGGCCGTATGGCCTGGTGATAGTCTTTGAACAAAGGGGGGGGCTGTAAGACAAGTGAATACAGCGTGAGCTTGCCTTGACCCATTGCTCAGGTTTGCTTTCGGGTCATAATTGAAATGCTCAGTGGCTGAACATTTTAATTGCACAGTAATTGAACAATTGATATAACAATATCAAATGCACCACTGAGTATTGCAATTTATTAAATTGTCACGCTGAGTCAAATCCCCTTTCTTTCCTTAAATAGCCACCCGATCACCCGGGAGGGTGGTCGTGAGGCCCTTGTTGAATGTGCATTGTGGGTGGAATGCACAAGTGACCCATGCAGAAATGCACCGGGTGCATTTGGTCACAAGTGACCGCGGCAATATTACCAGCCGTATGGCTTGGTAATAGTATGTGAACAAAGGGGGGGGCTGTAACACAAGTGAATATAGTGTGAGCTTGCCTCAACCCATTGCTCAGGTTTGCTTTCGGGTCATAATTGAAATGCTCAGTGGCTGAACATTTTAATGGCACAGTGATTGAACTATTGATATAAAAATATCAAATGCACCATGCTGAGCCATTGCTCAGTCGTTTTTGTATGCCCACAATCTGAGCATTTGGCACAGCATTGGGTGACATTTCAGCCAGCTGCAGCATTTCAAACACTTTGGTGAAGTGCTCCAAACTGAGCCTTCCAATGAACTATTGCAAAAATAGTTCATTCAATGGCTTTACTGAGCACTTTCACACGGTGCTTTTGACCATGATATGCTCAGCTTACGTGTGCAAATCGGGTGAAATGCAATGCTGAGCATGTGGCACATGAGCTACGTATATGCAAACGATCGGAAGGTGCATGCACATCCGCTATATGCATGCAGGCTCAAGTAGTATAACACCTTCCTGATCTGTACAGCCAACACTGCAGTACGCAGTACACCTGTGTAAATGTATGCTGCGGGGCAGAGCAAAAGCTGTTCAGCAATGTAACATGAAAATCACGTCAAGCCATTGAGTCATATATCTCAACTGCATCCCTTTGGTGCACCTTTTTGCAGAGCTCTGCCTAACAATGGCATAGACGCGGGTGTAATCCGAGTTAATGAAAGTGGGTCATAATGGGATGACTTATTATTTGGGTAATACACAAACAGTGGATTCACTCCGGTGCCATTGTCGGGGCCGACAATGACTGGCCCTGCTTGTTCATTGTCGGGCAGCCACACGCTTTCATACGCACCCCCGATGGGTCATACACAGGCAGCTTTCACATGCCTGGAAGACATTTTACTGCCAGTGTTCTGACCGGCTAGTTTCTTGGTCGGGTGGTCAGCTTGACTGCAGACGCTCACCCGCTTGCGCATGGAAACCTGAGGCCAATCAGTGTGGATTTGCTTCAGCCTCATCCACATCAGAATAATCCCAGCCTATGATTGCTGAGGCTGGTTATGTTTGCGTGGGTATCTCCCACCGCGGGTAATTTTCTTCATGTTCTTACACGCCCCGCGCAAGTTGTGGCACCTGGCTTGCAGCCAGAAATTCCCTTGGGTGGGTGGCCTCTTTCTCCAGAGTTTTGTACACGCGTGAGGCAAAGACCGTGATCCCAATCTCGGGGGATACACTGCCTCCTCAAACGCAATAGGGGTGAATGTAGATGTGGATCATGCCTCACGGTCGGTGCCCCGTTTGATCATGCCACACTTCCCCCCCTGAAGCCCAGTTGGAATCAGTCATCAGAAAACTTCACGCAAAACCAAAGTCATGTTTGGTGGCACGCCACCGAACATATCTCACCCTCCCACACACAAACATCCCCACAGTGAGATTGCCCTTTGAAACGGCCAACATTGCCCAGTAGGTCCCTGTGCGACAATTAACCATTAGACGCATGCATCCATGTTGGCTGTCACACCAGCGAACATGACTGCATGCGTCTAATATGCCCTCCACAATAAGTTGCTACAACCCACCCAATTTTGGATATGCTAATGTCAACCTTGTTCCACCAAAGGATTTGTACCTTGCTGCAGATCCAGCAGTCATATTGGTGCACCCACATTTTGGCCACCTTGCCTTGATATATGCCCCAAATTGGATATGAAAATTATCAGCCCAAGATGCCCACCCCCATCAAGACCATGCACGTAACCACAGGCCATCCCCCTTTTGGCCTGTGGCTGCCACTCATATAAGTTTCCCACCTGCGCTTATTCCTCTTCATTCCCTTTAGCTAACCCCTCCCGATCATATAATTTCCAACTGTCCCCGAATAATTTCAAATAGCCATCATGTCAACCCCTTCACAACCACTTTGCATTGGGATGATTAATATTTGTATGCAAATAAATAGTGATATAGCCTTAAATCCTGAGGATTCCCACTTAGCCTCTTGGATTATCATATGGCACAATCAACACAACATATTTGTTTATCTCCCCAATCACCAGCATGCTATTGGCTCTCTACCTGGAACCCTTTCCAAAACGTTGATACCATTCCTTGGGGCACCAAAAACGTTCATGCACTGTGGTCCTGGTGGCGCATGGATTGAAAATTGCCAATCCAATCCTTCTCAAATATTATTCGTTGAGGGAGTATTTATGACTGATGCAAATGATCCCTCCTCATCTCAGAAACCCAATCTAGCATTGATGTTCTTCACAAGGTATCCAAACATTTTAAACACAAGATTTCAAGCTTAAAATGCCCAAAGAATATGACTGTGATACTCATAGTCAATGTCAACTCTTCACTCCGACATTTCCCGCTTCAAGCTCGACGCCAGTTTCATATCCTGCTGTTTCATCATTGGTTTCCAAGCAGAAACTGATACAATTACCCAGTGGATCAGACCTCCCCATGCCATTATTCAAACCCCCCTCCTCCCTCATCAAAAGACCAGACTAGCTTTTCTCTGGGATCGAGAAATCCCCAATGGCCAATCAGCCCGTAACCTTTGGGCCACCTCACCCCCAGGATCCACTTTCAATGCCAGGCACATCATTACAAACAGGGTCGTTAGCTCATTTGAATCCCTTTCGACCAATACCCCTCTTGGGGGACTGCTCGCGGATGATATGGGATTAGGTAAAACCATTCAGGCCATTGCTCTAATTGGTACCTCCAAAGAGCGGATGATTGCAAACCCCCATCGCTCCACGCCCACCATGATCATCTGCCCCCCTCGCTTAATTACCAACTGGCAATCAGAAATATCCAAGCATGCTCAGGCTGGAGCGCTGCATTCCAAAATCTACCATGGTCCCACTCGTCACTCATTATCCAAAGACGACATCTTAAAATATGATATCATCATCACTTCTTACAATACTATCACCCAAGAATTTAAGCAAACCAATCCCTCTACATCATTCATTTTTCAAATCAATTGGCATCGTATAATCTTGGATGAAGCACAGTGAGTGTCTGATCTTAAATGATTCAAATTACCTTTTATATCCAATAACCCTTTCCCCCTCTTATAGTTATATTCGCTCTCAATACACTGCCAATCACCATGCCATTAATAGCCTCCTTTCATCTCGTCGAATATGTTTAACGGGCACACCTATTCACAACACCATTTATGACCTTTTGGGCATAATATCATTCATCACTCAACCCCAGAGCGCTGATCAAGATAACTGGTCACCATTCATCCTGAGTAGTCTTTCCAAAGGTTGCAATGATATCTTGCATTTGGCATTGCGGCATTTAAGTTTGCGCCGCACCAAAACCACACATCTCGAATCCCTCCCCACTATTAGCCATCATTATGAGCTGCTCCCACTCGGGCCAACCATGCAGCAAGAATATTCCATATTATATGAAGAATTCCTATCATCCAAAAGCAAAGGACCAGGAGAATTTTTCAGAAATATTAATAAGCTGCGAATATGTTGTAACCATCACATCATGCTTAACACAATTGCGGAGGCGGATTTGGAAGACCCCGAGGGCAGGAGCACTCAGGATAAATCGCCAACAATCACACGAACTCTTGTGGATGTCGAAAAATGCATGATGAGTAGTAAAATTGCACACCTCCTACAGAGCTTAATGAAGAACAAACAAACAAGGTGTGGTCCAACCAAATCGGTGGTTTACTCCCAATGGACCCAATTTCTAGATTTGTGCATTAATTCTAATATGCATCCATTACCAATTGAATCCATCTTACTTTTTCATATTGTAGAATTGGTATTGCCCTTGCCCATCACTCTATCCTTTCAGCACGAATTGATGGAACAATTACAGCATGAGCACAGGAGAAGGCACTGGATACTTTCTTCAATAATCCTGAATGTGAAGTACTGATTGCATCCATTGCCGCAGCTGGAACTGGCCTCAATATAACTTGTGCTAATACGGTCTATTTAATGGTGAGGGGACCCCCAAAATTCTGCCCTGATTTGCGGCCCCTGAAATCCACATTTCCAGGAGCCCAATTGGAACCCAGCCATTGAGGCTCAGGCTGTTGATCGACTCCATCGTATTGGCCAACAACAACCTGTAAAGGTCATCCACTATATAACTCCTCATTCAGTTGAGGTCAACATGCGGAAGGTACCTTTCAAGATCATCTTTGACCCTAATTGTATTGCTATTCTAAAATCCTTCCTTATGGAAATGCCATTTTCCAAACACCAATAGGTCCAAGAAAAGAAAAAATCATTAACTGCGTGAGCCTTACTGATATTATATAATTTGTGTTTGACCAAGTTGATAACACTTGTTTACCCTGGCATAGGTCCACAATTATGAACACCATGAGTTGGATCGAACTCCTTCAATATTTTCTCAATGAAAATGAGCAATAGAGTATTATTTCTAAGGGAGACGGTGATACAGTCCAACTCATATTGTCTATATTCTGACATATTTAGCAAGTTGCATCTTTAAGGATTAATACTCAGATTGTATTACACCTGCACAAATAATTCACAAAATGTTAATTTGTAACGGTGCTATACATTTATATTACTAAGTGATTGCAGAGCATCACCATTCGGCCTAATAACTGGCATGTCAAGTATCTTGAGGGCGCTAGTTTGCATCTTACTACAGCCTTTGAGCCAATCTTGATCAAATACCTGAAATGATAAGCCTTCCGGAATATCACCAGCAACTGTCGATCGTAATTCTGGCAATCTATCAATAGTTTTTTTACCCTTTTTTTTAATGCGATTACAAAACTCTATGTCTTGATCCATTTTTAATACCAATTCATTAAATAACTGGGAGCGCCAGCGTAATCCCACTTTGCGGTAAACTTGACGGCCATTTTCCAGTACCTCCTCAGTATCTGAACATACTCGAGGGTCATTGAATTGTGATGCTAGAATGGGAAATTTAGCCGTATCACACCATTCACGACGGCGCTCACAGGTCTGCACATAATGAAGTAGATCATGATCAGTCTTTTCTCACAATGAAGAAGAGAGACATTAACTAACCCTTTGACGAATCTTTGTGAGCTTTTGATTCTCCTTCTTTTTAACCAAATACTCGGAATCCTTTTGAATAGACTTCCATTCTCTTTTCAAATAAGTGAAATATTGCTCCATTAAAGCCACTACGACCCCATAGTTATTATGATCCTTGTTCCAACAGTAATGATGATACTCGGTGCTGACCAGTGCAAGACGGAATGTACGTTAAAACACCATAGACATCAGCTCATTGAACGGATGTTGCCATGAGCTCTCCCAGTCCCAAGTGAATCGCTTTAGTCCTAGCTTGTGGAGCTCATTTTTGCAGTAGCTTTGGAAACCCTGAGACTGAACCTGTGTTGATGGCTCATTGAAAACATCCTTGGGGACATATCCGAGATGACCAGCCACTTGAATTGCAATCTCACGCTCTTCTGTGCTTGGTGGTGCTGGTAGTGAGGAAAAATCCTTATCCCTAACTTTGAGTAGGAACAGGCAATGTGCGTGTACTGCTGATCTCATTCCATGGACATTCTCTGGAAGTTCTGCTTTCAGCCATTTTTGTTGCTCCTTCTGGCTTGCACGTTTCGCCACATTGTGAGCTTTACGAGCCTGGTTCCTTTGCTGTCTGACCTCGGATTGTTCAAGCATACTCTGGGCAAGGGGCATTTGAGGATGGGTGAACTCATTATTTGACTGAGTGCCATGATCATGCGCCGTGAAATTGTCACTCCTTGCTTCATCATTTGTTTCGATTTGAGTCGGAGACATGTTCTCATCCTCATCATCCACCATTTTTTCTCTTGATGAACTGGCATGAGCTGTTCTTGGTTTGGAGGAATATGGATGATGACGTCCAGTGACTTTCTCTTTATGGACCAGAGGTGAAGATGCATACAGTTCATCACCTGCCATGCACATCATCAGTTAACACATCAAAAAATGAATGAAGACTGGTCATACTCACAATCTTCAATTGGCTCCTGAGATCGGACTGACTTGCCTTTAGGTGCCATATCTAACCCATGAAACAAACATATCAAATTGTGAAAAAGGTTATACACCGAAATTAAAATGACTTACTTTGATGAAGCGTCAATCCTGGATTTCCCTCCGACAGACCACTCCAAGTTACATTCTCCAATGGTCTTTTTCGTCGTCCCCCATCCACGTGCCTTTCATGACCCACATGACCCTGAGATCCTGATGGAATATTGAGGGTTGGCTGTTTACTTTGGCCAAAGGGATCCTGGGATGCGACTGGATTCCGACCGGGATTAAGGAGGAACTCACGTGGATATTTTGATTGGGGATTAGCGTGTGATGAGATTTGAGGTGTGCCTTCCGGCCCCTCAGACACATGCATTTGTGTATTAGTGGGATTTGGGGGAATTGGAGTGACGGAAATATTTGGGATCGACCAAGTGCTTGAAGTTGGAGCCTTTGGATTGCCCACATCAATGTTAATACCTGATACATTCATTGAGGATGCGATAGGGGTTGTGAGAGGAATGTTGGGGCTCAATGGTGACTGTGTTTGAACATATTCTATGCTAGATTCACTATTTGAGTCATGAACAGAACCTGAACGGGATTTATGTGACTTGAAAGATGACATAAGGGCCGAAAAAGTACAGTAATATTTTTAACTAGATAAAACACCTCAGTATTATGATAAAATAGAGTGATATGAGATGAAATCTTTTCAAATTTAGAATAGAGAAATTCTATGAATAGTTGGAACTAAGTGTTGTGTGAAAGTCCAATAAGCCTCTTTTTAGGAGAATCCTCCCTGCCTCCTCTTGAGCTCCTCCGCTTTTATCGGAAACCACCCGGCACGGCCTACCACCATATAATGTAATATTTCCTTGATCTCAAAGGGGACCCATCATCCATAAGTAATCATATTTGGTAACATTTCTGCCTCCCCATTGTCACATTTTGTGAATTATCCAAACTGCCAATATATGCATTGAAATTCCACAGCGTTGTACATCTGTAAAGGGGTATATTCATGAAGGATTTACCCACAAAAGAGACATCACCTTTACAAGAAAGGCAAAACAATCCAAATCACACTCCAACCGATTAAAAGCCTGCTGCACTCAAACCAAATACCAAGACTTTAGGTACACTCCAACCTTTTATGTAATAGAGTTATATTGTTATGTCTGTAATAAGGTTCAAGCCATGTACGATGTCCTGCCAGCGTACATGGTTTGAATGTCAATCCCCTCAAATCAATGTTGACACATCCCTATTGGAACACCCCTCAAGGGTCAAAACCGCAGTATCGCCATGTGTAAATAAAATAGTATATGTATGAGCATTGAGCAGCATGGCATTTTACCCAATTAAACTCCTAACCAATTACGCCATCCAGATGAGACATGTTACACTCCATCAGCTGCAGCTCACGCACCATTACAAATGGGATAAAATTCTCAGATGGCTCAAATCATCTCCCCCTTCATAAATACTCACTCAATTTTTTTGCCAATTAATAACACTCCTAAACACTTTCACATCAGCCATAGATATTTATACACAAACCAACCGTACTCCCAATTCCTGCAACAATGACAAACCGCCGCTATTCCTCAATGCGTATATGCATGTGTCAACACTGCTCAACTCAAACACACTCTTCCCCTGAGGGTGATAGGCCTGGAGTTGCCTTGACACCTTTCCAATATAAACAGCACATTAAAAAGCTCAAATCAACCATTGCACCCAAATCTCTTCCAAACATCCCTACTTCTGCATCAGGATCTGAATGCCCACAACTTCTATTGGATCAAATCTTCCCAGCTGATTATTCACGTTTGACCCAAAGCACTTTCCCAGCTCCATCAGGTCTCAATTCAACTGCACAGAAACCATATAATGGCAGTCAAACCCTTCCCCCACAAGACCTAGGAATGATAATATCTGCCATTCTATCATTAAGGTATAATATACCCTGCAGGGCTTCACGCATTCTCCACCCCTCCCTAAACCTGCTGATCAAGTCCAGCATCTCAAGCTCCGGTGGTCCCCCCATTCCTGCATTCCATATACCTCAAGATCTGAGTACCATATTTGAACATCTCCAATTGGAGCCAGTGATTCAAAACTATATATGTTGTCCTCAATGTTTCTCTCTTAATGGTCTTACTGAATCAGTCACAACTGACCAACCCCACTGTCAACGCCATAATGACCCAAATGATCATGATCCCCCTTGCACACAATCATTAGGCAAATTCATCTATTCATTTGAAGCCCACACCCAAAACACCACCAACATGAAGCAAAAATTTATACCAACAAAACATTTCATTTATCAACCATTCAAAAATTGGCTTGCCAGATTTCTCCAGCGGGCTGGAATTATGGAAATTCTGCATCAACATCAACAATCCCAAACTCCCGAAGATTCCCCAAAATGTGACGTCTGGGATGGATTGGTCTGGAGACGCTTCACTGGCACTAGAAATATCCATGACCCCCCATTCATGTCCATTCCTGGTGCATTGGCCTTCTCCATTTATGTGGACTGGTTTAATGCACATGGAAATCCACCCGGTTGGCCAGCATTGGACCTATCATGCTTATTTGTCTTAATCTCCCCCCAGTTGAAAGATTGAAGCCAGAGAATGTCTATGTTGCAGGAATAATCCCTGGTCCAAAGGAGCCAACTTCCCTTCAATTGAATTACCTATTAATGCCACTCATCAAGGAGCTCAAAGAGCTATGGCAAGGTTACCATTTTTCACCCACCTCAACAGGTCCATCAGGATCCTTTATCCGTGTTGCCATCCTCACAGCCATTGCGGATGTGGTTGCCATGCGCAAGCTTACTGGATTTTTTTCCCATTCAGGCAACCACTTTTGTAATTTTTGCACCATTCACAAAGCTCAAATTGATGAAATTGGTCCTCAATTTCACTACACACGCTCATATCAAAATCATAAATCAACCATTGCCAAATGGCTTCGGGCAAACCCGCAACAAAGACAAGCAATTTTCTCTGAGTATGGAGTGCGATATTCAATTTTAGAAGACCTTCCGTATTGGGATGCCACCAGAATGGTTAATCTTGACATAATGCATAATTTAATACTTGGAATTTTGAAGGATCATGCAACTTTCAAATTGTGCATTCCAGAGTCCAAATCAAAAATTTACCTCAGGTCCCGCAGGAAATCCAATGACACCAACAGTTCAGACTCAGATTCCATGACCTCCAACAGCTCTCTTGATAAACTCACATTGAGAGAGGCCCGCTCCCTGAGAAGAGACGCAGAAAAAATAATAAATGAGCCACTCCCCACTACTTCCCAATGCCCACCCCTAACACAGAACATCCATCTAGTGGTTTTGCGGAGATTCCTTCATTTGATGCCGATTACATCCCCACTTCTGAAATCCCCTCTGAATTGGATATCACTGCACTGAGTGATCACCAGATCAAGGGTGAGGCTCTGGAGCATCTCCGACAAATCATATCTGAGACAATAATTCCCTCATCATGGACAAGAGTACCTCGCAACATGGGTTCCCCCTCTCATGGTAGCTTAAAAGCCGCTGAATGGGCTCTCTTATATAAGGTCTATATTCCATTTTTAATGCTCAGTCAACAGATGTCATTAGATGTACACCAATCCGCCAACATTCAAAGGCAAATGGGTCAGTCAGAAGAACTTGGAAATGAACTAACCAAGAATACATTCCATTTGATTAGTGCTATCAACATTGCCACAAGTTGGACTGTTTCAATAGGAGATGCGACTGCATTTGCTGAACATTGGAAAAAATTCCGCCTTTCCAATCAACTCCTGTTCCCAAAACAGAAAAGTAAACCAAATCATCATTTTGCTGACCATATTCCCGAACTCTTCCAGCGTTGGGGCCCAGCACAAGCCTCAGCCACATGGGGTTATGAGCGCTTGATTGGAGTATTTGCAAAAATGCCAACAAATAACAAAATATGTACGTCAATTAATAAGATCAATATATTCACATTGATTAAACACCTGAA
Organism: Austropuccinia psidii; assembly: GCA_023105745.1. Classification (NCBI taxonomy): domain Eukaryota; kingdom Fungi; phylum Basidiomycota; class Pucciniomycetes; order Pucciniales; family Sphaerophragmiaceae; genus Austropuccinia; species Austropuccinia psidii. Next base: position 54,419,835 of record JALGQZ010000004.1, read on the forward strand.
CTGAATAAGATTAACTTCTTGCAACTCTAAATAGATGATATAGATAAAACCTTACTTCAACATATCTGTCGATGTTCCAACCTTTCCGTTCTCCTGAAATCCCCATCCGTGCCATGTGAAATAAAACAGCTTTTCAAATCACAGCCACCTGCCCTGTTCAATGACCATAAATATAACAAACCATCCCGCCATGACCAAGAAAATTATGATTGCCTGGTTGAGTACTTACAGAATTTTCATGCAACAAGGGAAATAGTTGATTGGATCAGCTTAGACACTACCGTGCAATCCACAAGTCATCTCACTTCAAGGATTGTCTCACCTTGGTATTTTCCAGTTTCAAACATTAATATTGGGAACAATATATTTTCAACTGAATCCAAAAATGTCAGCAACAGTGTGATATGTTTTCTGAGGGGCAACTCACGACGCTTTGGTATTATTAATAGCATTTTTAAAGTCTCTGAGCCATCTAGCATACTGAACAATAACTTTCTGATCTTAAAAACTTTGAAGATTGATGTGAATTTCTTACCAGATTGGCCGCATCTGAATATTTATAAAGCTGTTGGTTTTGATGATGGACACTTGATTATATCTGAAGAAGAAATAGAAGGTAACTGTGGATTGTATGATAACAAAGCTCTGTCATGTGGACTGCTTGTAATGATAAAGCCGTTATTTCATGAAATTTAATCTACAGAAATGCAAATATCTCAGATTCATTAGCAATTTTGCTAGTGAAATAACTGCCTCAAAATTTAGTGACAGAGACATGCCATTGTGACAAGCAAAGCCCATTATTTCACATTGCCACAAAGAACTTACTATTTTGACATTGGGTACAGTGTGAATAAGCCAAGTTCAATGATCAAATGACCCACACACTCACCTTTCACAGCATCCAAAATTTCTAACTGCGCCATCATCATGTTGGAAGGGGAAGCGGCCCTTGCACACACGCCAATGCACACGCAAGCGCACCCGCACACGCCAATGCACACGCACCCACACACGCGGTATTGTGCGGCGGGCTCTACCAGTGTCACCTGCAAAATGACAATCCCGCTCAGGCGGAGTCCTTTCATGGACGACCTGGTGAAGTCAAACCCCCCGCCAAAATTTCTAACGGCGCCATCATCATGCAGGAAGGGGAAGCGACCCTTGCGCACCCGCACACCCCAATGCACACGCAAGCGCACCCGCACCCGCACACGCACACGCAGCATTGTGCGGCAGGCCCTACCAGTGTCACCTGCAAAACGACAATCCCGCTCAGGCGGAGTCCTTTTATGGATGACCTGGTGAAGTCAAACCCCCCGCCTACATCAAGACTGGCTGAAGGACCTCTTTGATGTGTGTGTTTGCAAACAGGCGGGTCTTGGGTAATTTTTACCAACCATTGGACGGTTGCGGGATGATCAGGTGGTGAGGAATCTGAGTTGAAGGCACAGCGGAACCAATATTGGTGGATGTCACAGGATTTGGTGTAAGACAAGAGTAGGACGTGTGCTCAACGTTCGCTTGATTTTTGCTTGACGTGAGCTCGACTTTTATCCTGCTTGACGTTTGCTTGACGTGAAGTCAATCGCCGACGATTGACACAAGATTTGCCCTGGTGATTGCTGACATGAGGACACATAGTCCTTGATAATTTGATTCATGCCAGCCCAATAAAAATCCCTCTTCATGAGCTTGAGGGTCTTCTCCTGGCCAGGGTGGCCAGCCAACAGTGGGTCATGACGCTTTTGAAGGATATCCAATTGAATTTCATGATTGCTTGGAAGGACTACTCTATCTTTGAACAATAAGAACTTTGCTTGAGGTTCAAGAGAATAGTCTAGGTCTGATTCTCCTCTTGCTAATTTCTTGAGGATTTCCTTATAATCTTTGTCTTGCCATACTTGTATTTGAATTTGATCAACTACATCTGAAAACATATCAAATTTTATTGAAAAGAATCTTGACTCTTGAATTTCATTTTGCTTGAGAACTTGATGAACATTTTGAGGATTCTTGCTGATGAAATCCACCCCCCTCTCTGGGTACACGTTGTCCCAACATGACAAGGCATCTGGTAAAGTGGCCAGCCTGCATGGGCGGTAAGTGATGATAAAATGGAATTCAGATAAGAATCCAGCCCAACGGGCTTGACAACAAGTAAGGACTTTAGTGGACATAAAATACTGAAGAGAACAATGGTCTGTCAAGACCTCAAAGGAATCGGAAAGAGAAAGGAGAAAAGCTCTCCAGTGCTTGAGAGCCAAAACTCTGCCAAGGAGATCCTTGTCATGAATTTCATAGTTGAGTTCAGCTGGTAAGAGCTTGCGACTATCAAATACAATGGGATGCTTTCCTGAGTCATTCACCTGAGTCAGTACAGCACCCAAGGCATAATCAGAAGCATCAGTCTCTACAATATTTTGTAAAGAAGGATTAAAATGAGAGAGAATAGGAGCAGTGGTGAAAGCTTCTTTGAGTATTTCAACTGACTAAGAGCTTCCTCATTGATGATAAAGGGAGAATCTTTTTTAAGGAGGTAAGTGAGGGCAGAGATTTTTTTGGAATAATTTTTAATGAAATGACAATAAAAGTTGGCAAAGCCAAGAAAAGATTGGAGGGCCTTGATGTTCTTGGGCTGAAGTCAATTGAGGATTTGTTGAACCTTTGAAGAATCCATCTTGAGGCCATCACTTGAAACAACATAGCCCAGTATTCCACACTTGAGGCATGGAATACACACTTTGAGGCTTTAGCAAACAAACTATTGTCTCTCAGTCTTTGGAGAACAGAGGCCAAATGTTTAACATGTTCATCCAAAGATCTAGAGAAGACCATAATATCATCTAAGTATACTGCAACAAAAATATCCAAGAAATCTGCAAAGATATCATTCACAAGATTCTGTAATGAAGCAGGAGCATTGGTCAAGCCAAATGGAATAACTAAATATTCATAACTGCCATATTTGGTTCCAAAGGCAGTTAAGTGCTCATCCCCCTCTTTAATTCTCAGGAGATTATAAGCACCACGCAGATCTATCTTGGAGAAGATAGTAGCACCATTGAATACGGTAAGAAGCTGGTTCATAGGAGGAACAGGATACCTGTTCTTCCGAGTGACAGCATTAAGTTTGCGGTAGTCAACACACAAAAGAAGACCACCATCCTTTTTCTTGACAAAAAGGACAGGTGCTCCTGTTGAGGAGGAGCTTGGTCTAATGAAACCTTTCTCTACATTCTCTGAAATGTAGGCCCGGAGTGTTTCTGACTGATTTTTAGACAAAGAGTAGATAACACCAACTGGAGGTAGAAGACCCTCCAATTCAATCTGGCGATCACAGGGGCAGTGTGGAGGAGGTTTCTCTGCTCTCACCTTGGAGAATACATCCAAATAATGGTGATAAGCAGGAGGGACTACCCTCAACACAGTTTACATCCCTTCTGGCTCTTCCTCCTCATCCCACTGCCCCTCCAGGGAGGCATGAAAAGACAAAGGAGGAAGGTCCATATCCCCTTGAAAGAGATGAAGTGAAAATATAGCAACATCTTCTCCAACATCTTTTATCTCTTTGAAGACTTCATCTCTATATGGAAGTAATGACTGAGAGGGAAAGATGGAGGGGTTATGGACAGAATGAGAAAGGGACCGTGTCTTGAGTTCACCAACCAGAGCAACACTGTTGACAGCAGTGGTTAAGTCATTACTAATAGAAGGGTTAAAACCACTAAAATGCTTATGATTACAATCATAGGTGATCAATCCATTTTTCCAATTAATAATAGGATTAAAATGGCAAAGAAAATCACAGCCCAATATCAGGTCTTCTCCCTTGGGTGAATCTATGATAAAGAAATCCCATTCAAAGCTTTGGAAGGAAGGTAAATCAACAACCCACTTGGTATATTGGGTGATGAACAGGGAAGTGGATTCATTGGAATCCAAAATGAAAAGCAGAATATTTTCAGGGAGCTCTGAGATGGTCAATGAGTACTTGAGAACAAAATTCTTTGCAATAAAAGAGTTTGTAGCACCAGAATCAATGAGAATATTATAAAAAATATCAGAGATTAAAGTAAAAATAAGAAATTTTAAAGATTTCTTGACACTATTATTCAGAGTGCAAAATTTTTCTCTTGAAGGAACTAAGTGAGAACCATTGAACACATCATGATTCCCACTCAGGCTTTTCCCTGATTGCTAGGGAAGCCTTTTGATGCCCCTTGCCTATTTTCAGGCCTCTTGAAGCATTTTTCAAATGGGTGCTTTCCACCACAACAATTGCACAAGCCTTCTTTAATCCTCCTCTCCTTTTCAGAAACAATTAATTTGTTTTCCTTATTGAGGAGAGCAGCATGAGGCTTGTCTTTGGACACTTGAAAATTCTTCCCCTTCTTATCCTTCTTGTGAGAAGGCTTCTTTGATGATGAACTTTAAGGGGTCTTGGAGGAGTTGGATTCACTGATTGGAGGCTTCTTCTCTTGATGACTACCCTTCTCCTTCTTCCTCTAATGGTATCTGGTATCTAATTCCAAATTAATGTCCATGAGCTCTTGAAGGCTATCAAAGTTCCCAGGGGGAGAAGCCAATTGGTCCAACAATCTTCATGACAAGCCTCTCCTATACACACGAATATAGGCCCCTTCCCCCCAGTCTCCAATTCTTGACATTAGGCTTCTGAAATCTGCTATGTACAAGGAAACTTGACCACTTTATTTTATCCTGAGGTTGTCTAACTCTTGTTCAGCTTTCCTGACTTCATTGAGATCACCAAACAGAGTGAATAACTGGGTTTCAAACAACTGCCAGTTATTGCGGAGATAAGAAGGGTCTTCATTGGAGATATCTGAGAGGTAAGGTTCAATCCATTTGCCAGCTCTACCAGTAAGAAAGGAAGTTGAGTACAAAACCTTCTTCCTGTCAGAGAAGAAGCTTGCTGGGTCATTATGGAAAATTAATTGACAACATTGAATAAATCCTCTCAATTTAGAAAGCTTTAGTACCATCAAAAGAATCAGGTGCCTTCATTGATGGAGTTTTGAATGCTGAAGCTTTTGAATTTTCCTTTGGGGCAACTTCTTGAGTGAGTTGTCCCATAAACTGAGTCATTTTCTCCATCATCTTAAGGAAATTTGGTTCAGCTTGAGAGACAAGAGGTTGCTTAGAAAGGGCTAGATTTGGAGCTTCAGAAGCCACGGGCGTACCTGCCAAGGCAGCTGCTACTTCAGTTTCTTCAGACTCCTCCACCTCTTCATATTCAGCTTCTCCTAATCTGCTTCTAGGCCCTTGAGGAATGCTTGGATAGCCAGCCAAAAAGCCAGAGAATGATCTTGATCTTCTTGACTTCACACCACTTCTTCTGGAGGGTGCTGCTCCTTCCATTGGTGGTCCTCTATCCAAGTTTGCACTCAGTTGATGAACTGTTGGTGTGCGGTCAAGAGGAGCCGTTGCTGTAGGAGTGAGAACAGCTTGATGTCTTTGAGATCTTGTATTCTTGGCTGGGGGGCTATGCTGAACTGGCATTATTGAAGAAAGAAAGTAGAACTTGATGATACTTGAGAATAAACAAGGGTTGACCAAAACAATCAAATGAGAATCTTGATGAGCTTGAGAAATCAATCAATAATCTTGAAGTGAGTCAATATGAATAAATCTTGAAGAGAGAAGATGACAAAGTCAAATTCTTATGAATAATAAATTTCAGTGAATACGTCAAATCAAGTCAATCACTCAATCAAATCAAATAAATCAAGTCAATTCAAAATCAAATCAATTGTGTCTTGAGGAATTTAATCAATATCTTCAAAAGTCAATTCAATTTTCTTGAGGAATCAAATTCAAATCAATCAATTAAATCAAATCTTGAAGATAAATCAGCTATCTTGTGGAATCAACTCAGATCAATCAATTAAATCAAATCAGAGTCTTGAGGTAAAGTCAATTTCCTGAATAATCAGATAAATCAATCAATAATTCTTGAGAATTTCCAATCAACAATGATAACCCCAATTCAATAAACTCCTGAAACAATGAATCAATTAATCCCAAATTCCAATCAATTAAACCTGATAAAAGAACCGGAATTCAGACAGAGATTGAAGTGAAATTTTCTTGAGAATTAAGAAGAAAATGAAATGTTCAGAAAAATTTTTGAAATGAGAAAGAGAATCAATTTTCATTTGAATGAAATGAATGAGATGAAAATTGATGAGAGAGAAAAAATCATAAAAATAATAAGATCATGAAAAAATCCTAATTGATGAATGAGAGAAATGAATATAAGTAATGAAGAGAAAGAATCAAATATGAGTTGATTAAAATAATGTCACAGGGACTCTTCTAAATGAAGAGGGCCTGTCACTCAGTGAACAGACATACTTATGGAGGGCTCAGAATAAAGTACTCAATTGATAAGAGTAAGGAAATAAGAGGATAAATTGCTATTCATAAAATAATAAGCATTAAAAGATATGAGAGAAAAACAAAAGCAATAATAAAGAGCCAACCACAAATAATCCTGTACCACTGTTTCAACCTGTTCAGAAAAGAGAAAAGGATTAATAAAGGATATGGCCACCAGGACTCTACTGAACAGGTGAGGGAAGGCGAAGACTAACTTAATAATTAATAAAATAATATTAAAAAATAAATCCAATATTTTAATTAACTTGGGGAAAAACCCCCAGGTGGATGAAGAGGGGCTGGTATATGTGAGAAATACCAGCCTTGGAGTTTGAGTGTTGAGATACTTGCCTGTATGCTGGAAGAAGTTGGTTGTGGGATTGAATCCTGTAATGGTGCATCCAATACAGGTTATACAGTCAATACAGGTATTTGCGCCTGTATTGATGACAGGCCTGTATTTGGTGAATACTGTATTTGGGTCTTGCCTGTATGAAACTGTATTGAGGTCTGAAAACTGTTTTTGGAGAATGTTGAATGAAACCCCCTTGCTGATTGGGTTTTGAAGGGTATCAATGAAGTAATGAATGTTGAAGATGATTGGTAATTCCCCTGCCTCCTTGGCTGTGACACAAGGCTTGTTCTGAGGTCTCTTGAAGAATTTTTCAGTTGGGTGCTTTCCACCGCAATAAGTACACAACCCCTCTTTAATCCTCCTCTCCTTTTCAGAACCAATTAATTTATTGTCCTTATTGAGGAGAGCAGCATGACGCTTGTCCTTTGAAGATTGAAACTGCTTGACCTTCTTGTTCTTCTTCTGGTGAGGCCTCTTTGAAGATGAGTTTTGAGGAGGCCTAGATTGATTGGATCCATTAACAGGAGGCATCTTATCTTGATTGTCACCTTTTTCTTTTTGCCTCTCATGGAATCTTGTGTCTAATTCTAAAGTGACATCCATAAGTTCTTGAAGAGTATCAAAAGTTCAAGGGTGAGAAGGCAACTGATCCAAGAATCTTGCTGCCAATCCTCCTCTGTAAACATGGATATACGCGCTTTACCCCCAATATCTAATTCTTGAAATTAAGCTTCTGAAAACAGCAATGTACAAGGATACATGACCAATTTCCTTCATCCTCAAATTGTCCAACTCTTGTTCAGCTTTCCTGACTTCATTGGGGTCACCAAACAGAGTGAATAATTGAGATTCAAATAATGGCCAATTATTGAGGAGATAAGAAGGGTCTTCATTGGAAATATCTGAGAGATAGGGTTCAATCCACTTTCCAGGTCTACCAGTGAGAAAAGAAGTTGAGTAAAGAGCTTTCTTCCTGTCAGAGAAGAAATCTTCTGGATCAGTATGGAAGAATAATTGACAGGATTGGATAAATACTCCCATTTTTTGAGCTTGAGTACCATCAAAAGAATCAGGTGCCTTCATGGATGGAGTATTGAAAGCAGGGGCTTTGGAGTTGTCCCTGGGATCAACTGTTTGAGTGAGTTGCCCCATGAATTGAGTCATTTGCTCCATCATCTTGAGGAGACTTGGATCAGTTTGAGAGACAAGAGGTTGACTAGAAAGGGCTAGATTAGAATCCTGAGGCACCTCTGGAGCATTTGCCAAGGCATCTGCCACTTCAGTTTCCCCAGAATCTTCCTCTTCCACAGACTCTTCCCCCTCTTCATCTTCAACTTCCCCATAATCTTGCTCTTGCACCTTCAGACATGCCAGGGTAGCCACCCAAAAGTCCAGAAAAGAATCTTGATCTTCTAGATTTTATTACACCTCTTCTTGAGGGTGCTGCTCCTTCCATTGGTGGTCCTCTGTCCAAGTTTGCACTCAGTTGATGAACTGATGGTGTGCGGTCAAGAGGAGCCCTTGCTGTAGGAGTGAGAACAGCCGGAATTTTTTGGGATCTAGTGTTCTTTTCTGGGGGGCTATGATGGATTGGCATTATGAACAGAAGTAGAATGAAAGAAACTTGATGGTATTGAGAACAGAAATCAAAACTTGGCCAAATCAATCACAATAAAATCTTGATGAGTCTTGAGGAATAAATTCAATTCTTGAGGTGAAATCAGCTTCAATCAACAATCAATCAATTCAACCAATAATCAACAATAAATCAAATTCAAATCAAACATCAAGAATCTTGAGCAAATCAACAATCAATCAATAAATCAGTTTCTTCAATATGAATAAAGGTCTTGAGGAATCAATCAAGCAATTGAAAATCTTCAGAAATCAATTCAAAGAGCTTGATTAGTCAAATCAATTAATAATCAAAATGAATTATTGAGGATTAATAAAATATCTTGAGAATTCAAAGTCAATTGATCCAATCCAAATGAAGAATCCTGAATCGCTGAATCAATGAACCCAATGAAACCCAACAAATAATCCAATCAATAATTCCTAAATAAGACCTGAATGAGAACACAGAGAAATTTGATTTGATAAAAAAGAAAATGAAGTGAATGAAATGGTCAGCAACAATTAAGAAAGAAGAAAGAATCAATTTTTCATATAAATGAAATGAATGAGATGAAAATTGATGAGAGAGAAAATCCTAATCATTAAGAATCATAAGATCATTAAAAAGTCATAATTGATGAATGAGAGAAATGATTATAAAAGAATGAAAAGAAAGAATCAATATGAGTTAATTAATTTAATGTCACAGGGGCTCCTCGAAGTGAAGAGGGCCTGGCACCCAGTAAACTGGGACTCACTTATGGAGGGCTCAAAGATATGGTAAGAAGGAATACACTTAAGAGTGCAAGAGATGAATTACTAAAATAAAGAATAGAAGAAAGAAGCAACAAAAGAAATAAAAGTAAAGAATAGAAGAGCCAACCACAAACAAGTCCAAGTCCACTGTTTCAACCTGTCAGAATGAAAAGAGAAGGGTTAATAAGGATATGCCACCCAGCTCATACTGTATAGGCAAAGAGATAAATGCAAAGACTAACTTAATATTAAATAGATATAATACCCAAAATAAGGATAAGAATATTCATAAAATAATAAATAAACAAAATTAATTAACTGGGGAAAAGTCCCCAGGGGGAGAAAGAGGGGCTGGTATATGTGAGAATCACCAGCCCTGATCCAGAGGAAGAATTTTCATGAGAGGATTGAATGATTGAATTTAATCTGGCCAATACAGGTCCTTTACAGCTGTACAGAACCTGTACAAGAGGTGTGGTGTATTTGAGTGATCATACAGTTTAATGCTGGTGTATTGAAACTGTATTGGGTGAATCCAACCTGTACAGGTGTTGACAGGCTGTATTGAAGTATCAAGCTGTATGCATGTTTCAGCAAGGAGGATTGCTGAAACAGAACTCTGATGCAGATATTGGATCTGCTGATTTGAGGTGTTTGAGTGGGTGTATTGATGAATCCCCTTACCCCTGGTGAGTGGTTGTTACAAAGCCTGAACTTTATGATCACCCAACTTCACCACACCTCTTTCACAGACCCTGCACAGTGCCCTGACACATGAATGCAAACATTTATTTTTGATTTTTTTTCTGGTGCTGCACAGAAAAATGCCTCATGTGTGCTGTAAAGCTTGAAATGCCAACTCATGAGTCAACTCAGACTAAATTACGAAACAATGAATCTTTTTATTTTTATCACACATTGCTGTAGCTACCAGACACCATACAGGCAGTTACTTGATTATTTTTTAATAAATTTTCATTCTTTTGTAATTTTAAATTTTTCTTTTTATAAATTCAAAGAAATGACATCAATCAAATATAAAAACTATTTTATTGAAAACCATATTGGTGCCAATGTTTATTTGAGGAAAATAACAGAGAAAAATTTCCAATTAATAATGGTGGTCTTGGTAGTAAGTCTGACCACCATTCATGGAAATCATCATCTCCATTTGGCAGGGAATGGACAAAAGTAAGTCATCAAACAACCCATGAGGGACACCATCCCATGCCAACTGAATCACCACTTCAAATTCAGCCATTTTTTGTGATTGAACTTTTCATTGTTTTTCCCATATTTTTGATAAGGTGAATGTGCTGGCCAGATCATCTTTTTTAGGAAGTGCTATTGTTGGCATTGTTTTCTGACATTGGAAGTGTGGATTGATCCATCATCTTCCATGATAACAAGGTGGTGTTGTCCCATGATCCATGGGCTTGACAAAAGGATTAAGTGCTGGCCAATAATAAGCTTTTTGGATCATTTTGGATGACATCACTTTCCCTTTGAGAAAGACAAATCTTGATTTCTTGGCTGAACAGAATCCCCCCATATCATTATGGATTGTCAGCCAGAGAAGTGGTTAACTGCTAGGTTCTCCAAGAGCCAGTTCCCTTAAGGGGTTCTTCACACACAAGCTTGATTCAATTTCTTACTGAGCTCAAAAGCTGATTTTTCAGTCCCAAGAGCTTTGGCCCAATCATTTATTTTCTAGCAGAAATGGCTTTGAGCAAAAGCCAAAGAATCCTGGAAAGACTTTTTTCCTAGGTATGGCTTCTTCATTGCAATGCTAGATGCCTTGCCAAGTTTATGGACTTACTTCTGAGTTTTTTGGGTGGAAACATTTTTGGTCATGAGATTGGTGACCTGTGCAGCTGTAAGGCAATGACAATGGGTGATAATACATTCGAGTTTCCAGAAAGCCCTTTTGTTGAAGATTGTGGGTTGTGTGCTTTTTTTGAGTCTTGACAGTTCTGAGAACATTATATTTGGGAATGGTATCATAAACGATTGAGAAAGGTTTTCCAACAAAGTTGGCTATCAGAAAATATGAGAGGCCTGCTTGACACATGACTAAACTTCATCCATGGAGCTTGTCTTCAAGGTAAGTGTGAGCCTTAGAGGTAATTTCATGTACCCAAAAGACCACAAATACAAAAATAACATATTAATATAAATAAAATAAATTTATTTATATTATTAAAATAAAAATCAAAATATAAATATAAAATTATATTAAAAATAAAAAAATTAATTACAATTTAAAAATAAAAAATACATCAAATTTTGTAAGTATAAAATTACATTTATACTTGAAAAAATTAAGTAAAAATGAAATTTTAACAAAATTGTGAAAAAATAAATAAATTTGGAAAAAAGTTAAATAAAAATTATTATAACTTTTTATTCAATAAATAAACACATACAAATTATTTCACCATTGGATTCCTCATAAAAAGTCAGGTGGGGTCACCTCTCAGTGAAATTCTTGTAACTCAACTCTAAATAAGCTTAAATTGAGTTTTTAGTATTTTCAATACAAAAGTTGAAAATCCTCAAAACCTTAATTTAATTCACACCACATGTGGTGTTAACCATCAATTTTTGTGTTAAAATTGAGGTGTTGTGTTTAGTTTAGAAGTTATGAGGAATTGAAGTATTTTCAATTGAATTCAATTGAAATGTCAAAATGTGTGCGTGTATTACATAAGTGAACTTTAATTTACATATGAGGTGTCAATTATTACTGTACTGTACTGTACAATTGAATTGAATTACATGTGTAAATTATAAGTATAATACATGATGAGGAATTAAAGGAAAAATAAATTGGAAAGATTAAATTTGGGGGGGAAAAGGAACTCCAGCTCTAAGGGGGAGCTAGACCCCCAAAATCCTTGCTGACAGGCGTGGGATGTCAAAATTCACGCAAAAGTTCATCACTTTTGGCCTGGAATTGAGTTACAGGGTCTCTGGACTCAATTTATGATGAGGTTTTGATACCAACTGGGGTAGTTTTAGCTGTTGCCAAGAAGGTAAAACTACCCTTAAGATAAAACAATCATAGTAAAAACAGTTTTAACTGGTTTCTATGCCTCTTACACACATTCTGACGTGTTTTGAAGGCTCTAGGCCTGGTATTGCAATAGTAATGGCTGATTCAAGGGTCTAAAATGGCTAAAATTGGCTAAAATTGGCTTAAACCAGCCCTTTTTGGTCTGAAACAGGGTTCAATGATGCCATAATTGGCTTTTCTGTTTTCAGACTGTTTTTCACGACTAACAAGAGTAAAGTTTACTTTTGGAGTAAGAGAATTGATGGCTATAAAAGAATGTCTTCTTTGCCCCACTTTTCTCTTCATGTTAGAATCTTTTCCTTTTATTAATTAGTTTAAACACTGTTAAACCAATCAATCAAAGATTCCAACCACCATTTTTAAATCATTTTAATCTTTTTAACCACGTGAAAAAATCATTATAATCATTTTTTGTAACTCTTATAATCATTTTTACCCCTGAACCACCCCAAAAGTGAATCACCGGGGCGAATCTCGTGTCAATCGTCGGCGATTGACTTCACGTCAAGCAAACGTCAAGCAGGATAAAAGTCGAGCTCACGTCAAGCAAAAATCAAGCGAACGTCACGCACACGTCACACTCTGGTCTTACACCAAATCCTGTGACATCCAATAATATTGGTTCCCCTGTGCCTTCAACTCAGATTCCTCACCACCTGATCATCCCACAACCGTCCGATGATTGGTAAAAATTACACCAGACCCGCCTGTTTGCACACACACACATCAAAGATGTCCTTCAGCCAGTTTTGATGTAGGCGGGGGGTTTGACTTCACCAGGTCATCCATGAAGTGTGCGTGTGCATTGGCGTGTGCGGGCGCGTTTGCGTGTGCATTGGCGTGTGCGGGCGCGTTTGCGTGTGCATTGGCGTGTGCGGGTGGGTTTGCGTGTGCATTGGCGTGTGTGGGTGCGGTTGGGTGGGCGTGTGCATTGGCGTGTGCGGGTGGGTTTGCATGTGCATTGGCGTGTGCGGGTGGGTGTGCGGGTGCGTGGGCGTGTGCATTGGCGCGTGCGGGTGCACATGCGGGTGTGGGTACGCAAAAGCCGATTCCGCTTCCAACATGATGATGGCGCAGTTAGAAATTTTGGATGCTATGAAAGGTGAGTGTGTGGGTCATTTGATCATTGGACTTGGCTTATTCACACTGTACCCAATGTCAAAATAGTAAGTTCTTTGTGGCAATGTGAAATAATGGGCTTTGCTTGTCACAATGGCATGTCTCTGTCACTAAATTTTGAGGCAATGATTTCACTAGCAAAATTGCTAATGAATCTGAGAGATTTGCATTTTTGTAGACTAAATATCATGAAATAACGGCTTTATCATTACAAGCAGTCCAAATGACAGAGCTTTGTTATCATACAATCCACAGTTACCTTCTATTTCTTCTTCTGATATAATCAAGTGTCCATCATCAAAACCAACAGCTTTATAAATATTGAGATACGGCCAATCTGGTAGGAAATTCACATCAATCTTCAAAGTTTTTAAAATCAGAAAGTTATTATTCAGTATGCTAGATGGCTCAGAGACTTTGAAAATGCTATCAATAATACCAAATTGTCGTGAGTTGCCCCTCAGAAAACATATCACACTGTTGCTGATATTTTTGGATTCAGTTGAAAATATATTGTTCCCAATATTAATGTTTGAAACTGGAAAATACCAAGGTGAGACAATCCTTGAAGTGGGAGGACTTGTGGATTGCATGGTAGTGTCTAAGCTGATCCAATCAACTACTTCCCTTGTGGAATGAAAATTCTGTAAGTACTCAACCAGGCAAGCATAATTTTGTTGGTCATGGCGGGATGGCTTGTTATATTTATGGTGATTGAACACGGCAGGTGGCTGTGATTCGAAAAGCTGTTTTATTTCACATGGCACAGATGGGGATTTCAGGAGAACGGAAAGGTTGGAACATCGACAGATATGTTGAAGTAAGGTTTTATCTATATCATCTATTCAGAGTTGCAAAAAGTTAGTCTTATTCAGTTCAGGTGTTTCATCAATGTGAATATATTGATCTTATTAATTGACGTACATATCTTGTTATTTGTTGGCATCTTTGCAAATACTCCAATCAAGCGCTCATAACCCCATGTGGCTGAGGCTTGTGCTGGGCCCCAACGTTGGAAGAGTTCGGGAATATGATCAGCAAAATGATGATTTGGTTTACTTTTCTGTTTTGGGAACAGGTGTTGATTGGAAAGGCGGAATTTTTTCCAATGTTCAGCAAATGCAGTCGCATCATCTATTGAAACAGTCCAGCTTGTGGCAATGTTGATAGCACTAATCAAATGGAATGTATTCTTGGCTAGTTCATTTGCAAGTTCTTCTGACTGACCCATTTTTCTTTGTGTGTTGGCGGATTGGTGTGCATCTAATGACATCTGTTGACTGAGCATTAGAAATGGAATATAGACCTTATATAAGAGAGCCCATTCAGCGGCTTTTAAGCTACCATGAGAGGGGGAACCCATTTTGCGGGGAACTCTTGTCCATGATGAGGGAATTATGGTCTCAGATATGATTTGTCGGAGATGCTCAAGAGCCTCACCCTTGATCTGGTGATCGCTCAGTGCAGTGATATCCAATTCAGAGGGTATTTCAGAAGTGGGGATGTAATCGGCATCAAATGAAGGAATCTCCGCAGAACCACTAGATGGATGTTCTGTGTGAAGGGTGGGCATTGGGAAGTAGTTTTTCCGGGTGGAAGTAGTGGGGAGTGGCTCATTTATTATTTTTGCTGCGTCTCTTCTCAGGGAGCGGGCCTCTCTCAATGTGATTTTATCAAGAGAGCTGTTGGAGGTCATGGAATCTGAGTCTGAACTGTTGGTGTCATTGGATTTCCTGCGGGACCTGAAGTAAATTTTTGATTTCGCCTCTGGAATGCACAATTTGAAAGTTGCATGATCCTTCAAAATTCCAAGTATTAAATTATGCATTATGTCAAGATTAACCATTCTGGTTGCATCCCAATACGGAAGGTCTTCCAAAATTGAATATCGCACTCCATACTCAGAGAAAATTGCTTGTCTTTGTTGTGGGGTTGCCCGAAGCCATTTGGCAATGGTTGATTTATGACTTTGGTATGAGCGCGTGTAGTGAAATTGAGGACCAATTTCTTCAATTTGAGCTTTGTGAATGGTGCAAAAATTACAAAAGTGGTTTCCTGAATGGGAAATAAATCCAGTAAGCTTGCGCATGGCAACCACATCCACAATGGCTGTGAGGATGGCAACACGGATAAAGGATCCTGATGGACCTGTTGAGGTGGGTGCAAAATGGTAACCTTGCCATAGCTCTTTGAGCTCGTTGATGAGTGGCATTAATAGATAATTCAATTGAAGCGCAGTTGGCTCCTTCGGACCAGGGATGATTCCTGCAACATAGACATTCTCGGGCTTCAATCTTTCACTTGGGGGGAGATTAAGACAAATAAGCATGATAGGTCCAATGCTAGCCAAGCGGGTTGACTTTCCATGTGCATTAAACCAGTCCACATAAATGGAGAAGGCCAATGCACCAGGAATGGACATGAATGGGGGGTCATGGATATTTCTAGTGCCAGTGAAGCGTCTCCAGACCAATCCATCCCAGACGTCACGTTTTGGGGAATCTTCGGGAGTTTGGGCTTGTTGATGTTGATGCAGAATGTCCATAATTCCAGCCCGCTGGAGAAATCTGGCAAGCCAATTTTTGAATGGTTGATAAATGAAATGTTTTGTTGGTATAAATTTTTGCTTCATGTTGGTTGTGTTTTGGGTGTGGGGTTCAGATGAATAGATGAATTCGCCTAATGATTGTGTGCAAGGGGGATCATGATCATTTGGGTCATTATGGCGTTGACAGTGGGGTTGGTCAGTTGTGACTGATTCAGTAAGGCCATTAAGAGAGAAACATTGAGGACAACATATATAGTTTTGAATCACTGGCTCCAATTGGAGATGTTCAAATATGGTACTCAGATCTTGAGGTATATGGAATGCAGGAGCGGGGGGACCAGCTGAGCTTGAGATACTGGACTTGATCAGCAGGTTCAGGGCGGGGTTGAGTATGCGTGAAGCCCTGCGGGGTAAATTATACCTTAATGATAGAATGGCAGATATTATCATTCCTAGGTCTTGTGGGGGAAGGGTTTGACTGCCACTATATGGTTTCTGTGCAGTTGAATTGAGACCCGCTGGAGTTGGGAAAGTGCTTTGGGTCAAACGTGAATAATCAGCTGGGAAGATTTGATCCAATAGAATTTGTGGGCACCCAGATCCTGATGCAGAAGTAGGGATGTTTGGAAGAGATTTGCGTGCAATGGTTGATTTGAGCTTTTTAATGTGCTGTTTATATTGGAAAGGTGTGAAGGCAACTCCTTGCCTATCACCCTCAGGGGAAGAGTGTGTTTGAGTTGAGCAGTGTTGACACATGCATATACGCATTGAGGAATATGGCCGGGTTGTCATTGCTGCAGGAATTGGGAGTACGGTTGGTTTGTGTATAAATATCTATGGTTGATGTGAAAGTGTTTAGGAGTGTTATTAATTGGAAATAAAATTCAGTGATTATTTATGAAGGGGGAGATGATTTGAGCCAGCTGAGGATTTTATCCCATTTGTAATGGAGCATGAGCTGCAGTGGATAAAGTTTAACATGTCTCATCTGGATGGCGGAATTGGTTAGGCGTTTAATTGGGTAAAATGCCATGCTGCTCAATGCTCATAAATATTCTAGTTTATTTACACATTGTGATAGTGCGGGTTTGACCATTGAGGGGGTTCCATTAGTGAAGTGTTACCATTGAATTGAGGGGATTAACATTTAATCCATGTACGCTGGCACGCCATCGTACATGGTTTAAACCTTATTACAGACATAACTATATAACTCTATTACATAAGGGGTTGGAGTGCAGCTAAAGTCTTGGTATTTGGTTTGAGTGCGGCGGGCTTTGAATCAGTTGGAATGTGATTTGGATTGTCTTGCCTTTCGGGAAAAGGTGATGTCTCTTTTGTGGGTAAATCCTTCATGAATATACCCCTTTACAGATGTACAATGTTGTGGAATTTCAATGCATATATGGGCAGTTTGGATAATTCACAAAATGTGACAATGGGGAGGCATAAATGGTACTGAATATGATTACTTATGAATGATGGGTCCCCTTTGAGATCAAGGAAATACCACATTATATGCTGGTAGGCCGTGCAGGGTGGTTTCCGACAAAAGCGGAGGAGCTCAAGAGGAGGCAGGGAGGATTCTCCTCAAAAGAGTCTTATCTGACTTCCACACAACACTTAGTTCCAACTATTCATAGAACTTCTCTATTCTAAATTTGAAAAGATTTCATCTCATATCACTCTATTTTATCATAATACTGAGGTGTTTTATCTAGTTAAAAATATTACTGTACTTTTTCAGCCCTTATGTCATCTTTCAAGTCACATAAATCCCGTTCAGGTTCTGTTCATGACTCAAATAGTGAATCTAGCATAGAATATGTTCAAACACAGTCACCATTGAGTCCCAACATTCCTCTCACAACCCCTATCGCATCCTCAATGAATGTATCAGGTCTTAACATTGATGTGGGCAATCCAAAGGCTCCAACTTCAAGCACTTGGTCGATCCCAAATATTTCCGTCACTCCAATTCCCCCAAATCCCACTAATACACAAATTCATGTGTCTCAGGGGCCAGAAGGCACACCTCAAATCTCCTCACACGCTAATCCCCAATCAAAATTTCCACGTGAGTTCCTCCTTAATCCCGGTCGGAATCCAGTCGCATCCCAGGATCCCTTTGGCCAAAGTAAACAGCCAACCCTCAATATTCCATCAGGATCGCAGGTTCATGTGGTTCATGAAAGGCACGTGGATGGGGGACGACGAAAAAGACCTTTGGAAAATGTATCTTGGAGCGGTCTGTCGGAGGGAAATCCAGTATTGAGGCTTCATCAAAGTAAGTCATTTGAATTTTGGAGTAGAAACTTATTCACAATTTGATATGTTTGTTTCATGGGTTAGATATGGCACCTAAAGGCAAGTCAGTCCGATCTCAGGAGCCAATTGAAGATCGTGAGGATGACCAGTCTTCCTTAATGTTTTGATGTGTTAACTGATGATTTGCATAGCAGGGGATGAACTTTATGCGTCTTCACCTCTGGTCCATAAAGAGAAAGTCATTGGACGTCATCATCCATATGCCTCCAAACCAAGAACGGGTCATGCCAGTACATCAAGAGCAACAATGGTGGATGATGAGGATGAGAACATGTCTCCGACTCAACGTGAAAGAAATGATGAACCAAGGAGGGACAATTTCACAGCGCATGAGCAAGGCACTCAATCAAATAGTGAGTTCACCCATCCTCAGCTGGGCCTCGCCCAGAGTATGCTTGAACAATCCGAGGTCAGACAGCAAAGGAACCAGGCCCGCAAAGCTCACAATGTGGCGAAACGTGCAAGCCAGAAGGAGCAACAAAAATGGCTGAAGGCAGAACTTCCAGAGAATGTCCATGGAATGAGATCAGCAGTACACGCACATTGCCTGTTCCTACTCAAAGTTAGGGATAAGGATTTTTCCTCACTACCAGCACCACCCAGCACAGAAGAGCGTGAAATTGCAATTCAAGTGGCTGGTCATCTCGGATATGTCCCCGAGGATGTGTTCAATGAGCCATCAACACAGGTTCAGTCTCAGGGTTTCCAAAGCTACTGCGAAAATGAGCTGCACAAGCTAGGACTAAAGCGATTCACTTGGGACTGGGAGAGCTCATGGCAACATCCGTTCAACGAGCTGATGTCTATGGTGTTTTACCGTACATTCCGTCTCGCACTTGTCAGCACTGAGTATCATCACTACTGTTGGAACAAGGATCATAACAACTATGGGGTCGTGGCGGCTTTAATGGAGCAATATTTCACTTATTTGAAAAGAGAATGGAAGTCTATTCAAAAGGATGCGGAGTATTTGGTAAAAAAGAAGGAGAATCAAAAGCTCGCAAAGATTCGTCAAAGAGTTAGTTACTGTATCTCTTCTTCATTGTGGACCAAGTCTGATGATGATCTACTTGATTATGTGCAGACCTGTGAGCGCCGTCGTGAATGGTGTGATACGGCTAAATTTCCCATTCTAGCATCACAATTCAATGACCCTCGAGTATGCTCAGATACTGAGGAGGTACTGGAAAATGGCCGTCAAGTTTACCGCAAAGTGGGATTACGCTGGCGCTCCCAGTTATTTAATGATTTGGTATTGAAAATGGATAGAGACATAGAGTTTTGTAATCGGATTAAAAAAAAGGGTAAAAAAACTATTGATAGATTGCCAGAATTACGATCGACAGATGATGGTGATATTCCGGAAGGCCTATCATTTCAGGTATTTGATCAAGATTGGCTCAAAGGCTGTAGTAAGATGCAGACTAGCGCCCTCAAGATACTTGACATGCCAGTTATTAGGCCTAATGGTGATGCTCTGCAATAACTTAGTAATTTGTCACGGTATAGCACTGTGACAAATTAAAATTTTGTGAATTATTTGTGCAGGTGTAATAAAATCTGATTATTATCTCTTAAGGATGCAACAACTTGCTAAATATGTTAGAATATAGACAATATGAATTGAAATGTATCACCGTCTCCCTTGCAATAATACTCTATTGCTCATTTTCATTGAGGAAATATTGAAGAAGTTCGATCCAGCTCATGGTGTTCATAATTGTGGACCTGTGCCAGAGTCAACAGGAGTTATCAACTTTGTCAATCACAAATTATATAATATCAGTAAGGCTCACGCAGTTAATGATTTTTTCTTTTCTTGGACCTATTGGTGATTGGAATATGGCATTCCCATAAGGAAGGATTTCAGAATAGTAATACAATCAAGTGAAAGATGAGGTTGAAAGGTACCTTCCGCATGTTGACCTCAACTGAATGAGGAGTGATATAGTGGATGACCTGTACAGGTCATTGTTGGCCAATACGATGTAGACGATCAACAGCCTGAGCCTCAATGGCTGGGTTCCAATTAGGCTCCTGGAAATGTGGATGTCAGGGTCCGAAAATCAGGGGAGAATTTTGGGGGGCCCCTCACCATTAAATAGACTATATTAGCACAAGTTATATTGAGGCCAGTTCCAGCCGCGGCAATGGATGCAATCAGTACTTCACATTCAGGATTATTGAAGAAATTCTCAAGCGCCTTGTCCTGCACTCGTGGTGTAATTGTTCCATCAATTCGTGCTGAAAGGATAGAGTGATGG
This sequence comes from Austropuccinia psidii, assembly GCA_023105745.1. Taxonomy (NCBI): domain Eukaryota; kingdom Fungi; phylum Basidiomycota; class Pucciniomycetes; order Pucciniales; family Sphaerophragmiaceae; genus Austropuccinia; species Austropuccinia psidii. The sequence continues at coordinate 54,440,300 of JALGQZ010000004.1, forward strand.
GCAAGAGCAATACCAATTCTACAATATAAAAAAGTCAGATGGAGTCAATTGGTAATGGATGCATATTAGAATTAACACACAAATCTAGAAATTGGGTCCATTGGGTATAAACCACCGATTTCGTTGGACCACACCTTGTTTGTTTGTTCTTCATTAAGCTTTGTAGGAGGTGTGCAATTTTACTACTCATCATGCATGTTTCCACATCCACAATAGTTCGTGTGATTCTTGGGGAGTTATCCTGAGTGCTCCTGCCCTCGGGGTCTTCCAGCTCCGCCTCCGCAATTGTGTTAAGCATGATGTGATGGTTACAACATATTCGCAGCTTATTAATATTTCTGAAAAACTCTCCTGGTCCTTTGCTTTTGGATGATAGAAATTCTTCATATAATGTGGAATATTCTTGCTGCATGGTCGGGTTGAGTGGGAGCAGCTCATAATGATGGCTAATAGTGGGGAGAGATTCGAGATGTGTGGTTTTGGTGCGGCGCAAACTTAAATGCCGCAATGCCAAATGCAAAATATCATTGCAACCTTTTGAAAGACTACTCAGGATGAATGGTGACCAATTATCTTGATCGGCGCTCTGGGGTTGAGTGATGAAGGATATTATGCCCAAAAGGTCATAAATGGTGTTGTGAATAGGTGTGCCCGTTAAACATATTCGACGGGATGAAAGGAGGCTATTAATGGCACGGTGAGTGGCAGTGTATTGAGAGCGAATATAGCTATAAGAGGGGGCAAGGGTTATTGGATATAAAAGGTAATTTGAATCATTTAAGCTCAGCCACTCACTGTGCTTCATCCAAGATTATACGATGCCAATTGATTTGAAAAATGAATGATGTAGAGGGATTGGTTTGCTTAAATTCTTGGGTGATAGTATTGTAAGAAGTGATGATGATATCATATTTTAAGATGTCGGCTTGGGATAATGAGTGACAAGTGGGACCATGGTAGATTTTGGCATGCAGTGCTCCAGCCTGAGCATGCTTGGATATTTCTGATTGCCAGTTGGTAATTAAGCGAGGGGGGCAGATGATCATGGTGGGCGTGGAGCAATGGGGGTTTGCAATCATCCGCTCCTTGGAGGTACCAATTAGAGCAATGGCCTGAATGGTTTTACCTAATCCCATATCATCCGCAAGCAGTCCTCCAAGAGGGGTATTGGTCGAAAGGGATTCAAATGAGCTAATGACCTTGTTTGTAATGATGTGCCTGGCATTAAAAGTGGATCCTGGGGGTGAGGTTGCCCAAAGGTTACGGGCTGATTGGCCATTGGGGATTTCTTGATCCCAGAGAAAAGCTAGTCCGGTCTTTTGATGAGGGAGGAGGGGGGTTTGAATAATGGAATGGGGCGGGGTCATCATGGAGAGGTCTGATCCACTGGGTAATTGTATCAGTTTTTGCTTGGAAATCAATGATGAAACAGCAGGATATGAAGCAGGCGTCGAGTTTGAAGCGGGAAATGTCGGAGTAAAGAGTTGACATTGACAATGAGTAGTACAGTCATATTCTTTGGGCATTTTAAGCTTGAAATCTTGTGTTCGAAAGCTTTCCATTATGAATAGAATGTTTGGATACCATGTGAAGAACATCAATGCTAGATTGGGTTTCTGAGATGAGGAGGGATCATTGGCATCAGTCATAAATACTCCCTCAACGAATAATATTTGAGTAGGATTGGATTGGCAATTTTCAATCCATGCCCCACCAGGACCACAGTGCATGAACGTTTTGGGTGCCCCAAGGAATGGTATCAACGTTTGGGAAAGGGTTCCCGGGAGAGAGCCAATAGCATGCTGGTGATTGGGGAGATATACGAATATGTTGTGTTGATTGTGCCATAGGATAATCCAAGAACCTAAGTGGGAATTCTCAGGCTTTAAGGTTATATCACTATTTATTTGAATACGAATATTAATCATCCCAATGCAAAGTGGTTGTGAAGGGGTTGACATGATGGCTATTTTAAATTATTTGGGGACAGTTGCAAATTATATGATCGGGAAGGGTTAGCTAAAGGGAATGAAGAGGAATAAGCGCAGGTGGGGAACTTATATGAGTGGCAGCAACAGGCCAAAAGGGGGATGGCCTGTGGTTACGTGCATGGTCTTGATGGAGGTGGGCCTCTTGGGCTCATAATTTTCATATCCGATTTGGGGCATATATCAAGGCAAGGTGGCCAAAATGTGGGTGCACCGACATGACTGCTGGATCTGCAACAAGTTACAAAACCTTTGGTGGAACCAAGTTGACATTAGCAAATCCAAAATTGGGTGGGCTGTAGCAACTTATTGTGGAGGGCATATTAGAGGCATGCAGTCATGTTCGCTGGTGTGACAGCAAACAATGAGCGTATCCTCCCCAGGTTAATTATTCACAGGGTCCTACTGGGCAATGTTGGCAGTTTCAAAAGGCAATCTCACTGTGGGGATGTTTGTGTGTGGGCGGGTGAGATATGTTCGGTGGCATGCCACCGAACATGACTTTGGTTTGGCCTGAAGTTTTTTGCTGACTGATGCATACTGGGCTTTCAGGGGGAATGTGTGGGATGATCAAAGGGGGCGCCAGCCGTGAGCCGTGATCCACATATACATTCACCCCTATGGCGTTTGAGGCGAGTACTAATCCACCGAGATTGGCATCTGGGTCTTTGCCTCACGCGCGTACAGAACTCCGGAGAAAGAGGCCACATGCCCAAGGGATTTTTTGGCTGCAAGCCAGGTGCCACAACTTGCGCGGGGCGTGTGAGAACGTAAAGAAAATGACCCGCGGTGGGAGATAACCACGCCAACATGACCAGCCTCAGCAATCATAGGCTGGGATTGTTAATCTAATGTGGATGAGGCTGAAGCAAATCCACACTGATTGGCCTCAGGTTTCCACGCACAAGCGGGTGAGCGTCTGCAGTCAAGCTGACAACCCGAGCAAGAAAATACGCAGCTGGAAGACTGGCAGTAAAATGTGTTCCAGGCGTGTGAAAGTTGCCTGCGTACGACCCATTGGGGGTGCGTATGAAAGCGTGTGGCTGCCCGACAATGAACAAGCGGGCTAGTCATTGTTTGCCCCAACCATGGCACCGGAGTGAATCAACTCTTTGTGTATGACCCAAATATTAAGTCATCCCATTATGACCCACTTACATTAACTTGGATTACATGCGCATCTGTGCCGTAGTTAGGCAGAGCTGTCCAACAAGGTGCATCAAAGGGATGCAGGTGAGAGATATGACTCGATGGCTTGACGTGATTGCATGTTACATTGTTGAACAGCTTTTTGCTCTGCCCCGCAGTACACATTTACAAAGGTGTACTGCGTACTACAGTGTCGACTGTACTGTACAGATCAGGAAGGTGTAATACTACTTGAGCCTGCATGCATATAGCAAATGTGCATGCACCTTCCGATCGTTTGCATTTACGTAGCTCATGTGCCACATGCTCAGCATTGCGTTTCACCCGATTTGCACACGCAAGCTGACCATGTCATGGTCAAAAGCACCGTGTGAAAGTGCTCAGTAAAGCCATGGAATGAACTAATTCTGCAATAGCTCACTGGAAGGCTCAGTTTGGAGCACTTCACCAAAGCGTGTGAAATGCTGCACCTTGCTGAAATGTCATCCGATGCTGTGCCAAATGCTCAGAGTGCGCGCATACAAAAACAACTGAGCAATGGCTCAGCATGGTGCATTTGATATTGTTATATCTATAGCTCAATCACTGTGCAATTCCAATGTTCAGCCACTGAGCATTTCAATTATGACCCGAAAGCGAACCTGAGCAATGGGTCGAGGCAAGCTCACGCTGTATTCACTTGTCTTACAGCCCCCCCCTTTGTTCACATACTATTACCAGGCCATATGGCCGGTAATCTCGCCGCGGTCACTTGTGACCAAATGCACCGGGTGCTTTTCTGCATGGGTCACTTGTGCATTGCACCCCCAATGCACATTCAACATGGGCCTCACGACCACCCTCCTGGGTGATCGGGTGACTATTTAAGGAAACAAAGGGGATGTGACTGAGCTTGACAATTCAATAAATTGCAATACTCAGCGGTGCATTTGATATTGTTATATCAATTGTTCAATTACTGTGCAATTCAAATGTTCAGCCACTGAGCATTTCAATTATGACCCGAAAGCAAACCTGAGCAATGGGTCGAGGCAAGCTCACGCTGTATTCACTTGTCTTACAGCCCCCCCCTTTGTTTAAAGACTATCACCAGGCCATAAGGCCGGTGATCTTGCCGCGGTCACTTGTGCATTGCACCCACAATGCACAATCAATAAGGGCCTCACGACCACCCTCCTGGGTGATTGGGTGGCAATTTAAGGAAACAAAGGGGATTTGACTCAGCATGACAATTCAATAAATTGCAATACTCAGCTTGACAATTCAATAAATTGCAATACTCAGCCAGACCCCCATTGTTCTTCTGCCTCACGCGAGCATTTCACCTCTCAGTTGCAGCATTCGCTGAGACTCAGCTTCAATTTTGCCCACACGCCTTGAAGCTGAGACTTTTGCGGGTGCTGCAACTGCTGAGATCGTCTCAGCTTCACCTTGGTATAAAAGACCATCTTCACACAACACGCACTTCACTTTCTTTCTCACCCGCTCCACTTCGTTCAACCTCACCCGCGTTTGTCCTTCTTGTGCGTATTCCCCCTCGTCTTCCTGCCTTTCCAGTCTTTTCTTTCACACTCGACTAACCCCACTCCCCTTCCTGCTCGCTTTTTGTTTTTCCTGCTAATACTTTCAGAACCCCACTTCTATCTACTTTGTACGTTTTCTCCAATTAAACTTTAGTCAACATTATGTACCGATGTTAATATTTTTCTTTCTTCACGACTTCCTTCCAGACTTTTAAAAACTTTCGACTCGAGCGTTTTTAATTTGATTCCGTTTTATATTTATATAAATCATCGTATGTCTTCCTTTTCTTTCTTGATTGCTTACTTTCTATTCAGTTACTAACCTGTTTTGTTTTGTTTTTAGATGTCGTGCACGTTATGCACCAAGCGGGGTATCCCCTGCATTCGTTCCTCGACGACGAACGACGCTTGTGATGCTTGCCGACAAGCACACAAGAAATGTTCGTTCGTTGTCCGCCCCTTCCGACCACGAGGCCAGACGAGTTCTCGCCCAAGACGCCCTCGCGAGGACTCCTTTGTGGTCGACGATGATGAAACCATTACCGAGCGTGAATGGACGCCGGGCCCCCAAACAGGCCAACGGGAACGATTCCGGACGATTAGCCCTGTCCCCTCCAGTATCGATTTGTCCCCTCCCCCTCCTAGGCCACCATCCGATGGTCACTTCACTCCTCGACCGGAGCGAAGTGATTATCCGGCCGATGAAGGATGGCGATGGCGAGAGGACATTCGAGCTTGGGCTGATCGTCACCATGTCTTGTCACCGATGGGATTCAAACGCCAAAGTAAGTTTTCTTTCTCCTCCTTATCTCATTTATCTTCACGCAATAATACTAACTTTTTTCCATTACTCATAGAACCAAACCCCCCGAATCCCCCCCCGACAAGACTCTCCCGTTCCCAGTTTGCCTCGCGAGCAAACCCCCCGGCAACCCACTCCAGGCCCGAGTGGCACCCGATGGTCTGAGGAATTATTCCGCGGTAAGCAGCCAAAGTTTCATTTCATTTTCACTTTCACTTTCGAGTCGAGTGAACTGACACTTACTCCTTTTTTAGAACCCTCCCAAACCGAAGAGCCACCTATTCCTGGCCCGAGTCCATCGTCCCAACCACCTGAGGACGATACGACTCGTGAGCCAGAACCTGAGGTGGCTCCTACGCAATCCACGGAGGAACCTTTTGGTAAGTCACCTCTTCTCCTTCTTCACTCTTCTCAACTTTTCCTCACCATTTTTTCAACCGTCTCCAGATCGTCCCGCCACTCCTCGCTCGATAATCATCATCGACGATACGCCCGTGGGATCAACAGTTCCCCATCCCCCTCCCCCTCCCCCTTCTTCTTACCCGACTCGCCCACCTTCCCCTTCCATTCCCCCCCCCTCCACTCCAACCCCGGTTCCCTCCCCAGAGATCCCTTCCAGTGCCCCCGAGAACCCCAACGCCTCCTCCCCCCCGGTGCCAAGCTCGTCTCATTCCCACGATGACGCTCGCCAGGAATTCACCGACCTGCGACCGACCCTAATGATTCCTCGAGCAATCGTCCACGATTCGATCAACCGAATCTTGTTGGAGCATCGTCGCTTGCTCCACATGATTCCTTTCGTGGATGCAACTCATCGAAATGAGATGCACCGGGACTTCCGGGACGAACTAAACCGCCTCCTTGCCCAGGCACTGGAGGCTTATCCAAAGGAGGACATAACCGGGATAGTCTCCAAATTCGTCGAAAAATAAAAAATTAAAAAAAAAATCCCATTATTTCCTCTTTTTATTTTTTGTAATACTTTCTTTTGAATAAAATATTTGTCTTCAATTCTTGTTATGTTCAAATTCTATTACATTCTTTGTTCACGTAAAAATTACTTATTTCCTCCTTAGAGAAAAACCCTGATTGCGTGAGAATTATTTTTGTAAGTGCCCCACCAAGAGTTAGAGTGAGTATTTGTTTTCGTGAACCTCTTTTTCTCAAAATGCGCCAATAGTTGCCGTTATCCTCTCGTATATTTTCTTCTTCCATGGTTTAGAGCCATACCCATTCCTAACTGTAAAAAAGCGGGAGGTTCCCGTATGTGAGCAATCGAGTCCAGATTCGTGAAACATGGCCTTTCCTATGGTCACACGCTATTAGTCTTACTCATGTATTGAATTGTTTAAATTGTCTAGAACCTTCACAAGCGTAAGGATTGGCGTGTGACTTGTCGGGAGGCTGCACAGGCGTAAGGATTGGCGTGTGAATTGTTGGGAGCCTGCACAGGCATAAGGATTGGCGTGTGAATTGTTGGGAGCCTGCACAGGCGTAAGAATTTGTCAGCATTGTTGGCAACCTTCCCAAGCGTAAGGATTGGCGTGTGAATCGTCGGAAGCCTGTACAGGCGTAAGGAATTTTAGCACTTTTGGGACCCTCCCCAAGCATAAGGATGGGTGTGTGAATTGTTGGGAGCCTGCACAGGCGTAAGAATTGGCGTGTGAATTCTTGGGATCCTGCACAGGCTAAAGAAAATTTCAGCATTGTGGGGAAGCTTCACAAGCGTAAGAATTGGCGTGTGAATCGTCGAAAGCCTGTGAAGGCGTAAGGATTGGCGTGTAAATTTTCGGGAGCCTGCACAGGCCCAAGGATTGGCGTGTGTAGAGTTGGCACCCCGCATAGGCGTAAGGAACTTTCAGCATTGTCAGAACCTGCACAAGCATGAGGATTCGCGTGTGAAGCATTGGCATCCTGGACAATAGCAACAAACCAGGACAGATGTACGATGGCATGCCACCGTACATAATCCACTTCACCCCTTTTTCATGTGAGACACCCCATCTCCCGCACTCGAATCCATCCAATCCTGGTGTATATTTTCCTCTGCCTTACCTCACCATTACTTACCCAACCCACTTGCAAATCTCCTCATTCTTTGAATCGGCATGAGATTGTATTACCATCCCTGATTTGATAGCCCGCTCTCTCGCCAATCTCATAATAGCCATTGCTTTTTTGCCGCATTGTTTTTGCTAACCTGCTTGAGCATTGTGCGGACATACCCACTAGTGTCGTGCTTTCGTTGTCCTGTGCTGGATCAGTATAATGAACAAATGTACTACTGGCCCACACTACCCGAATGAGCCCATGACATGCGGATAGATCAATCCAAAAATGCTCATTTGGGAAAATCAATTTTCCCCCTGTACACCGCTTTGACGCATCTCTTTGAATTTGGCCGGTCCGCTTATCAGCTTGAAACCACCATCCCGAAGCATACAGCGATGCATCCTTATCAACATGAGGTGCGTTTTTGAATCCATTCATGGTGAAAGTGAGTGCGGAAGCGAACTCGAATGCACCCTGATTTGCCGGAATATCGCCTTCATAGTTGACTTGATCAAAAGACGGAACCCCCAATGAGTTGTAGCAATTTTGAATCTTCTGAAATAAATTATCCCCAACATATCGTAAGGATTGACCTAGAATGCGACCCACCGAGCTAAGATTGGCACCTCGGTCCCGCCATTCATCTTTTGCATTTTCAATTTTGCCAGCACTACCATACAGACCAAATTGTTCATTCTTCGTGGTGCATTTGCGCCACCCAATTGCGAACACAAATCCCTCCAGTAATGCTCCATTTGTTGCAATAGGGTCGGTGAAACTCTTTTCGCGAAATAGGAATTGTGATAATTCATCCCATTGATTGACCTCGACTTCACTCATTGTTGTGAATGGTCGGAATTCGACAAGGGCAATGAGTAATCCGGTTGAAGAGAAAATTGCCACATGCCCAAAGTGAATGCGTTTGATCTGATTGACATCCACAACCCTCCGAATTTCACTTGGGGTGATATTTGCTGATACTGGCATTGATATTTGTGCTGTTGGGCGAGAGGAGGAAAACAACCTATTCATTCGGGTCGTTTTGCGCTCATTTGTCTTTTGGGATCTGCTACTATTCCCGAGTGGTTGAGGGATCACTACGTGTTGAAGCACACAAGATATCAGATACTGCCAAGGAGCTTTCTTCGGCACACATCCTTTGACTTCCCTGTTGGAGCCCACATGACATTGGCACAATCCGAACCGACTAAAGCCCATGTTCTTCAGTGGGGCCCAATGAGGGTGCCACATAAATGTGGAAGCATATATATATATCTATATATATGCACTGAGATTAAGCGAGTAACTCACACTTTCCTTCCTCAGCCCGACGCTTTCTCGCGAGTTCCCTTTTACGCTCTTTTCCTTTTTTCGTGAATGGCATGCTTTCAGCAGAAAATGAAATGAAACCGAATGATTACTGATTTCTTAATATCACCTAAATTGGATTGCGGTGGATGAATCTTTTTTAATTGCGGCTAAAAAGAAAGCTCACGCCTGACCTTGGCAAATTCACGATCTCAAATACCTGAACCTGAAAATTGCAGTGGATAGTGCATTATTCAATTTTCCACATTGATGTTCCCATGCAATCACTTTCCAATCCAACCGTTTGGAATATTGCAAGCACACGCAAATGCAATATGCATCCTGCTGCGGATCCCTAGCTATCCTAGTCCTCTTGAAAGACACAGGAACATTTGGCCTATTATGGGCTGGCGGGAAGTGATAAACGCGACTTCCTGCAATGCACCCGGGTGTGCTACTTGCGGGCACATCGCCTGACTCAGCTTGCGTCTTGTCGGAGTCTTTGCAATGATGTACGGAGGCATGCCGCCGTACAATTACTATTGGTACTCAGACTGTGGCGTCCGGGCAGTAGTAGGATAGGAAGTCATGATTATTAAATTCATAAATAACTTTGCAAAATTCAATTACAATCTATCTAGTACAAAGCTAATCTAAAACGGGTCAATCCTGGTTGTGAGTTTAGCTGACCTGGGTACCGTCAAGGTGACCTCATCACTTGAACCAAGCCCGCGATTCGCCACCCAGGCATCACCAAAGTCTAATACTAAGCATCGTGCAAAATCAAATCTAAGAGGTACAGTGGGGTTAAAAGACTCTGATGAGAAGAAACTTTTATTCAGTAAATTACATATATACTTATTAGTACGTAGCCACACTGGCTCCACTAGATTTTTACCCTCTGAAAGTTTTGCGGAAATGTCAATTAGTGCTAAAGCCCCTTTAACTGAGCTTGTTCTCCAGTCATCTGAGCATACCATCAAACCACGAACCCCCGCCGCACAGAATGCCGCTAATATACCATAGCAAATTCGATTGATTCCAAGATTCTTGTGACACGCCAAAAGATCTTTGATGGCCTCATTTTTTTTTGAGTTCGTGAGTTTGCCTTTGATGCCATTAACTTCGACCTTTGTATGTGCACGTACCATGTTGTATGCAATCATCAAATGGATAACTGTATCCATTAGATCCTCCAGGTTCTTGTGCGGCTTTGTGGATATCTCATTGTCAGCCCCTCCACCTTCAATGCTGAGTTGGGTTGCACGTTGCTTCGATTTACTCAAGCAGGAGGCAAGGTATTCAACTGCTCCCCGTTCGAGTCCAAGAGGATCGGTCGAATTTGATGTTGGTGCAACATATGGTTTGGGTGCAATCACATTGTATGAGACTAAACTAATGGATTCAAACATAACATTTGCCCAAAAATGTTTAACTGGATTGGCGGGGTAAAGAAGGCTCTGAACCATTTTGAAGAAGGAGTGTTCTGATTTTGGGAGATTATCTGGAGGTTTAGCTGATTCCTTCATCAATTTGAGATTCCAAATGTTGTGATCAAAAAACGCTTCTGTTTCGGTTGGCTTAAAAAAATCTAACCCTGTATATTGCAATTTATATCACCAGTCAACAGCCAATAATCAAGTATCATGCACAAAGATAAAAAAAAACTCACCTGCCATCTCAAGGTCCTGCAGCCAAGCCGACATTTTAAGATCTCGGTTACTGATCACCTTAATACCAACGGGCAGGAATGTATGAGCATCCTTTGTTGGTAAATTGTCCCATCTATTTTTGTAAATCCTATTGATATTATCAAGCCCCCTTTTCCATTATTGTTGAGAAATATTGGAATGATAATTCAAAATTCCTGCAAACTCTTCCATGCGGGATAAGAATATTCCTTGAAAATTCGCAGCGGATGACACTTCGGGCTCAGCATCGGGAATTATATCAGTCATATCTCGTCCCATTGTATCATGTTTAATTGTTTCCCTTTCTTGAAAGGCTTGAATATTCCGAGGAGAGGCGGCAGGGGTTGCATCATGCATTGTTTCATTGGGTATCGGGGGGCTTTCAGTATGTGGAGCTTCATCATGGATTGTTTCATTGAGTATTGGGGGGGGTTCAGTATGTGGAGGTTGATTATCAATATGGTCCCCTTCAACATTGATAATTTCATGACCTTGATCGCGCGAATCGTTTGCGGCTTCAAAGGTACGGCGTTTTTTGTTTGTTTTTTTGGTCGCATGTATATTTGGTCTTTTTCCTAATCCTTTGCCTGGAAATCCAATTACGACTCGAGATCCTTCAGGTAGAGATTCTCCCACCTCCACACCTGCCCATATATTGTAAGCAGCTATTTTTATCAATTTTGCTTTGAATTATTAATGGACTTACGGTTCAAATCCATTTTGAGCAGGCTCATGGCTTCAGCAATCTTTTGACGCACATAATCAGGAATTTTACTATCATTTTGGATTTTTTCGAGCCTTGGGATTGTTTGAGCAATGTTGGAGACAAATTGTTCCTTGGATATAATTTCCACCTCCCCACTGAAAATTACATCATCTTGCCCATCATCTTCTGTCGGTGCACAAGGTTCAACAGTCTTTTCCTTCTCATAACTTTTAAAATTCGGTTTCTGAGAGCTTGGCGGTTGACCTGAAATAAAGGCTATGACACAATATCAGGTTTTGAGAGATTAGAAATACTCAAGATGGATGTATACTCACATTCTGGAAGAGCTGGTGGATCTTGATTATCTTCATGTGACTGGCTCTCTGCTTCAATGCCTAATTCACGACTACTGGCCATATCAGAGATTTCACTTCCACTCTCTGGGGCTGAAGTTGGTCGTTCATTAAATTCCGTTGAATTTCCCGGGGTTTGGGCCATCGCGGAGGTAGTTTAGTAAGCAAATAGATGGTGACGAGTTGATTGATAACTTGTTTGAAAATTTTGAATAAAAAGATCCAAATTGAAGAAAATAGGTGGAAGTAAAATAATCGCATTTGCAAAATGCAATTTGGCGGGAAATTGAAGGAGGCGATGTTTTGCAAATTATTTCATATCATGCAAATGAAATCACTTCCCTGTGAGACATTGAATAAAGTTGACTAGTGAGAAACCTACTAAAGTCAACTTTTGAACTATTCGATGCTCATGAGGTAAGGACTAAGCAAAGTGTTCATTTGATTGACATGAAATAAAATGGTTTTGTCGGCGAAACAGGAGACACAATTCTTGTCTTAAATAGTCCACTTATTAGGTTTTAATTTGTGAGTCTCATGATTTAAACCCTAACCACAACATGGTGAATATACTGACCAATATCCCCTTAGGTCCTGTTGGCAGAGAAGGCCACTCAGCATATTTCGGCAATTGCGTTCATCGTGTACGCCAACAAGCCACCATACTGTACACTATGAATGTAATACGGAAGCGTGAGGAGGGTAAGCGTTGTTGGAGGCATGTCGGGAGGGCACTACTGTACATGAGCGTAAGGATGGTAAGCAGTGTCGGGAGAATGTCGGGAGGGAGGGTAACTGTTGTCGGAGGCATGTCGGGAGGGCACTACATGAGCGTAAGGATGGTAAGCTGTGTCGGGAGAATGTCGGGAGGGAGGGTAACTGTTGTCGGAGGCATGTCAGGAGGGCACTACATGAGCGTAAGGATGGTAAGCTGTGTTGGGAGAATGTCGGGAGGGAGGGTAACTGTTGTCGGAGGCATGTCAGGAGGGCACTACATGAGCGTAAGGATGGTAAGCAGTGTCGGGAGAATGTCGGGAGGGAGGGTAACTGTTGTCGGAGGCATGTCGGGAGGGCACTACATGAGCGTAAGGATGGTAAGCTGTGTCAGAGGCATGTCGGGAGGGCACTACACAAGCGTAAGGGTCATCAGTGGTGTCGGAGGCATGTTGGGAGGGCACTACATGAGCGTAAGGATGGTAAGCGTTGTCGGAGGCATGTCGGGAGGGTACTACACAAGCGTGAGGATGGTAGGGGCGTGGGTGTGAAAGCGTAGCGAGTGGTGAGGACGGAGAGGGGCGGGCAGTGTCGGAGTCTCATCCGGATGGAGGGCGGTGCGGGTGCGTAAGCATGCTAAGCGTCGGGGAGGCGGAAGCCAATGAGGTGAAATTACACGAACATTGCGCATAGTGTTGAAATGGGTTTGGGCTTTGAGTGACATTCTCATGTGACACATGTGACGATTGACGTTGTCTTGACGCTGACGTGACGTGACCCACTAAATCCAGTGACTATAAAGTGACACTAACGCGACTGAAGCAAGATTTTATACTGACCGCGGTGCGACGTGAAGTCAATCGCCGACGATTGACGCGAGATTCGCCCTGGTGAATTAAAGCATCTTTCATCACTGTAAACTTTGTCACTTTGTTTCCAAATTCATTTTGGTCACTTCTGGGCGTGTTTTCTCTTTAATATTCTTTTTAAAGACTTTGTTCTTTAATTAATTGCTTGCAGTTCTTTGCTCAATTAATTCCAATTGAAATTGCTCTTGAAGAAATTTCTTTTGTAGCCTTAAAATATCTCTTGTAGAGTATTTTTTGGATAAATTTTTATTGTTGGTAAAACAATAAATTTTTATAATATTATTGTTTTATACTAATAAAGTTATAAACAATAAAATTGGCGTGTTTTCTCTTAAAAATAATATTCCATACTATTTTTAACTGATTTTTACCTTATACAAATTTTGAGGACAGGAAAAGTACTTGATTTTTAATCAAAGTTTCATATCCACACCTTACATTTGGGGGCCCAGCCGTGATATTTTAACTGTGACATATTTTTTTTACTCTTTTTAAATCTTTTTTCTTATATTGAAAAATTTAAAAACATATAAAAAATACTTATAGTTCAAAAAAACCCATAAAAAATAATTTTTTTCATATTATAAGTGAGGCTTATATTCTTATTTCTTTTTTGAAATAATATGTTTTTTACTTAATTAATTGGCTTTTTCATTAATTTTAGTGTCTGACAACGTGGTAAGACAAGAAAACATTGAAACAGCCTCAACAGTAACCAGCGTTATCCCTGCCAGTACTGTTAATTCTGATCATAATAGTACTGTTATTGTGACTCAAAATAACCAACCTGAACCAATATCTTCTGAATTGATTAACTTGGACATAAGTAATACTCTTCAGAAAGCTAAGAATTTGGCCAATAGTAAGTTTTTTGACGTAAAAATACTATTTTAAACCTTTTTAAAACCATAATTATGCCTTCAACCAGGTCAGGGGCCAACTACAACCCCTCAAGCAGCTCCCAAAAAGGTAATAGATGTGATTATGGCAGAGGCCAATCAGGTACAGAAGGAAAAGGGTCAGTTGATGACTTCCAAACAACTAAAATGGGTCATTCTGAAGCTGATAATACCATTTTACCTTCAAAAAGAGCTGACACCGCCACAAGAAGCCTCTGTGGACATATACAAAGCCAGCCACAGTGCATACAACAATGCACTTCAATCAAAGGAGTACCAGATCCTTGCAGACCTGTGGAAGAATTGCATGAATTCTTACCTGACAGTAAGAAAATTCCTGGGCCATCCCAACACTTGCAAATTGCTCAATGGATGGCATCCATTTATGGAGAAGAAAAACATGATGCTTTTGACACTGGAATGGAGGAAAAACAACCCTCCACCACCCAAACCAGTGCCAAAAACAGGCCCAGTGGCCAGCAGCAGCAATTCCAACGTGAAAAAGCAGCCACAAGCTCCAAACAAGGGCAAAGGGAAGGCACCAGCCCCAAAACCTTACAGCCAAGGCTACAGAATTCCAAAGATTCAGCAGGATGCCATGAAAAATGTATTGCAGATGGCCAGAACCATGATGGAATTACAGAAGAAGGAGGAAGCCAGATTAAGGTTCCAGAAATGATTTCTGATATATTTGATTCCATCCCAGAGTTGTATGATGCTATAAATGACGTGAAAAAACATCTTTCTGATAAAAAGGAAACCATTTGTAACAACATTAAAACAAACAAGCTGAGTCTGTGCCAAATTAATGAAACACTTATGTGTTTTGAAAAAGCTTTAAGAACAATTAAAAATTCTAATAATGATAATTCTTCTCACAATAAAATAAATGAACAATCTGCCATTATTAAAGAATTAACAGATAAATATTCTAAATTCAATATTGATGACATAATTGAAACAAGAATTAAACAAGCCATAAATATTATCAAAACAGATAACAAGAAAGTCCTTGATGACATTTCAAATTCATTTACTGAAGTAAAGACATATACCATTGCCTTGAAAAAGTGTTTTGATGCTTCACAAGAAGAGGTATCAAAATTATCAATGAAATTAAATCAAGTCACTGCTGATAATACAAGACAGACAGAGTTATGGCAAGAACTGACACATAAGGAAGACATGTATAAAATTGAAGTAATAAATTTAATACAAAGCTTCCAACATGAATACAGAAATTCCCAAAGGTGTAGCAACAGTAAAATGAATGACATTGAACAAATACTGAACACCTTACCAAGAATGTCTACACCTCTGAATCAAAATGAGGGCACAAGAATTCCAAATCCACAAGTATTGGATCCTGATAATTCACAATTAAAAAATAAATTATCCACTTCTTTTCATAACTTGGAACCATCAATGGGACAAGCACTCTTGAAAGAAGTTCCAAAACTTAAAGAATGGCCTCACTTCAGTGGTGAGGGAGAGTATGACCATATGGAATTCATTAGAGGTATTGATATGATCAAAGAGGATTTTGAATTACCAGACAGATTGGTAACAGCCAGGTTTAACACCTTGTTTACCAGATCAGCTCACAGATGGTACATCAAAATAAGACAAGCACATGGACACCAGAGTTGGACTTGGTGGAAAACCCAAATCATCAACAAATGGGCAAATGATGCTTGGAGATTTAAAGTTGAAACAGCCTTTGAATCTGCCAAATTTAATGCTGATAAAGACAAAGCTTTACCTTGGTTTTGCCAACAAAAGGACAGATTAACAGCATTATATCCTGACATGTCAGAATTTATGATCCATAGAAAAATTCTGAGACAATGTGGAGGTGACTTAGAGCATGCTATCAAAAGCAGGACTACTGAACAATCTTCAGCAGAGGATATTATCAATATACTAGAAGAAGTAACCACAAAAACCAAAATTGGTTCTAGTAGGGTGAATCTCAAAACAAGGTTTAATACACCTTGGAAAGATTCTGTGGACAAAAACCCAAAAGAAAATTCTAGTAATATTAAGTATAAATCTGCAGATACAGTCAGAAAGTGCCATATTTGCCAAAGCACCACCCATTTAGCCAATACATATCCAAAAGGGGGAAAATCAATGAAATTGACATTGAGAAGGAGCCAGATGTTGAAAAAGAAGACATAATTGAAGACAATTCAGATGATAAGTCATCCATATTTTCTGAATCTTCAAAAGATATAGAAAATATTAATGCCACTTTTGACATCATGGAATCTTATTCCCACTTGCCACAATTAAACAATGGTCAACTTGATTTATCAAAAGTTCAAGATGCACAACTTATGAAGACAAAACCAAACAGAGGAAAAGGCTATACAGCTGGTAACTCCTGTATAACAGAGGTGGTGATTGACAACAAGCCCACCAAACTTTTGCTTGACCCAGGAGCCTTCTGCTCTTGTGTTGGAAAATCTTTTCTTAAGACTTGTGTACAAAATTTTGAAGACCAATTGTTACCAATTGATGGTATAAAATTCAACAGCGCAAGTAAGCCAATGAAAGCATTAGGAATCTTTGAGACCAATGTCATATTCCCACACATAAATGGGAATTTAAGGATCACAGTTGAATTTGTTGTTATGGAAAATTGCTCTAGTACCCATTTTATATTGGGAAATGACTATTTAATCATGTATGGGATAGATTTATATAATAACAAAGACAGATACTTTACTATTGGAGACACTAAGCGCCAAAAATTTGCCTTTTTACCTTTTAAAAGACAAATTACTGTAAACAAAGTATCACCAGTCAGCTTAGAGTTAGAAAAATTTAAGTCTGAGCAGTTAAATGAGGCTGAAATAAGCCTTCATCTGACTGATAAACAAGAAAATGAACTTTCTTCCCTTTTGTATGACCACAGAGGAGCATTTGATACAGACAAAGAACCTCTAGGAGCAATTATTGGTCATGAAGTTGACATCATTCTTAACATTGAGAGAACTTATCCACCAGTCTTAAGAAGACCTGCATATCCAGCAAGTCCAAAATCAAGGGAAGCTCTGGAAATTAATATCAAAGAACTTGTGGACCTTGGTGTAATAAGAAAAATAGGCCACAATGAAGAGGTAGAAATAACTACACCAGTCATAGTGGCGTGGCATAATGGAAAATCCAGAATGGTTGGGGACTTTAGAGCTCTGAACACTTACACTGTTCCAGACAGATACCCAATACCAAAAATCCAAATTGCCCTTACTCAAATATCTCAAGCAGTGTATATAACCACTATGGATGCCCTTAAAGGATTCCATCAAAATGTGGTAACACCAAGAGCAAGGAAATACTTGAGAATTATTGTTCATTGTGGAGTGTATGAATACTTAAGGATGCCCTTTGGTATCAAAAATGCACCTTCACACTTCCAAAGAATGATGAATGAAATCTTCCCTGAAGAACTCTCAGAGGGATGGTTAATCATTTACATTGATGACATTATTATCTGTTCCAAGACTTGGGAGGAGCACATGTACAGATTATCAAGAGTTTTGACAAAAATTCAATCAGTAAACATGAAAATCTCCTTGAAGAAATGTCATTTTGGATTTAAAGAACTTAAAGCATTAGGACATGTTGTATCTGGTTTGTCCCTTGGAATTGACAAAAACAAAGTTTCAGCAGTATTGTTAAAACCCATGCCTCAGAATAAGAAGGAAATTCAGTCATTCTTAGGTTTTGCAGGATATTACAGGCAACACATTAAAGATTTTGCATCCATAGCAAGACCTCTTTATAAGTTGTGTGACAAAGACACAGTATTTGAAATGACTGTTGACAGAGTCAAAGCTTCTGAGTCTCTAAGAAAAGCATTGACCACTGCTCCACTCTTACTGATGCCAGACTTCAAATTGCCTTTCAAACTGTATATTGATGCATCAGGGGATGGACTGGGTGCTGCACTTCACCAAGTTCAGATCATTAATGATAAACCTCTAGAAGGACCCATATGTTTCATATCCAGGCAAATCAAACCAACTGAAGCCAGATATGGAGAAAGTCAGATGGAATGTCTATGCCTTGTTTGGGCCTTGGAGAAATTAAACTACTTCTTTGAGGGATGTGTTTTTGAAGTGATAACAGATTGTACAGCTGTCAAATCACTTTTGAACATGAAAACACCCAACAGACACATGCTCAGATGGCAAATAGCCATACAAGAATACAGAGGCAATATGACTATTGTTCATAAAGATGGGAATATTCATAAGAATGCAGATGGGCTAAGCAGATGGCCATTACCAAATAATATTGATAATCCTGCTTATGTACCAGAAGAAGCTTCACCACAAATTCCAATAGAAGGGATAAGTGTTACAGACTTGAACACCACCTTCTTTGAAGAAGTCAGAAGTAGTTACACTCAAGATAAGAATTGTAGCATCTTAGGCCAATTACTTAACAAAGACTGTAAGGACAACTCTCTAATACATGCCTTGGATGAAGTATGGAGAAAATCTTATTATGAAGGAAGATTTCACCTACTGGATGGTATAATTTACCACAGAACCAAGCACACATGGGTCATGACAGTTGTAGACAGGTCATTAATCAATCTTGTACTGAAAGAATGCCATGATAGTCCCTTTTCAGGACATCTGTCTGAAGACAGAACAAGAGAGAAAGTAAAGACCTGCATATGGTGGCCAATGTGGCAGAAAGATGTTGCAGAGTATTGCAAAACCTGTGACAGATGCCAAAAGGCAAATAAATCCACTGGCAAAAGACTTGGAAATATGATAAAAATCCAAGAACCAAACAGACCTTGGGAAATTTTCCATATGGATTGGGTAACTGGCCTACCACCAGGAGGTGACAGGAGCTATAATGCTTGCCTAGTAATTGTGGACAGATTCAGTAAAACTCCAATCTTTTTACCATGTCACAAAGATGATACAGCCATGGATACAGCTCTTCTGATATGGAATAGAGTAGTTTCATGGACTGGGATATTTACAAATATCATCAGTGATAGAGATCCCAAATTCACTTCAGCACTATGGACAAATCTTCACCAATTATTTGGCACTAAACTGTCTTTCTCTACAGCCTACCACCCACAAACTGATGGCCTGGCTGAAAGAATGATCCAAACCTTAGAGGACATGGTGAGAAGATTTTGTGCATATGGCCTTGAATTCAAAGATTGTGATGAATTTACCCATGATTGCTTTACTCTGTTGCCAGCACTAGAATTAGCATATAAAACATCAATTCATGCCAGTACCAATCAGACTCCTGCTATTCTAGAAAAAGGATGGAACCCCAAGTTACCCCAAGATTCCTTGAGGAAAGACTTAATTGAAATACATCCCACAGCTTCTAGCTTCAAAGGAATGCTAGACAAAGCTAGAAAGCATGCAGTAAGATGCATGGAGGACTCTTTTGCATATGCTAAAGGCAAATGGGATAAATCACATGCAACTCCAGATTTCAAAGTGGGGGACCTAGTTCTTGTATCCACCACTAACTTCAATAACATCAAAGGATGTAAAAAGTTGAAAGATTCCTTTGCAGGACCTTTTGTTATTAAGGCCCTCCATGGAGAAAATGCTGTTGAAGTAGAGTTATCTGAAGAACTTAGCAATAAGCAACCTACATTTCCAGTAAGCTTGATAAAGCCATATAAATCTAGTGATGCTGAGAAATTTCCCTTGAGGAATAAGATTCCCCAAGTCATACCTCCCATTGAGAAATCTGGTACTAAGAAAATTACCAAAGTTCTTAAGGAAAGGAAATTAAGAACCAAGAAAGTAAGGGAATACCTTGTTAGGTACAGTGACCCAACTTGTGAAGATGAATGTTTAGAAGAAAAAGAGATACCAGAAGCTACCAAACTCCTCAGGCGATTTAGACACACTAGAAACACCAATATTACAAAGTAATATTCTTTTTAGGGGGAGGGAATGTGAGCCTTAGAGGTAATTTCATATACCCAAAAGACCACAAATACAAAAATAACATATTAATATAAATAAAATAAATTTATTTATATTATTAAAAAAAAAATCAAAATATAAATATAAAATTATATTAAAAATAAAAAAATTAATTACAATTTAAAAATGAAAAATACATCAAATTTTGTAAGTATAAAATTACATTTATACTTGAAAAAATTAAGTAAAAATGAAATTTTAACAAAATTGTGAAAAAATAAATAAATTTGGAAAAAAGTTAAATAAAAATTATTCTAACTTTTTATTCAATGAATAAACACATAAAAATTATTTCACCATTGGATTCCTCATAAAAATCAGGTGGGGTCACCTCTGAGTGAAATTCTTGTAACTCAACTCTAAATAAGCTTAAATTGAGTTTTTAGTATTTTCAATACAAAAGTTAAAAATCCTCAAAACCTTAATTTAATTCACACCACATGTGGTGTTAACCATCAATTTTTGTGTTAAAATTGAGGTGTTGTGTTTAGTTTAGAAGCTATGAGGAATTGAAGTATTTTCAATTGAATTCAATTGAAATGTCAAAATGTGTGCGTGTATTACATAAGTGAACTTTAATTTACATATGAGGTGTCAATTATTACTGTACTGTACTGTACAATTGAATTGAATTACATGTGTAAATTATAAGTATAATACATGATGAGGAATTAAAGGAAAAATAAATTGGAAAGATTAAATTTGGGGGGGAAAAGGAACTCCAGCTCTAAGGGGGAGCTAGACCCCCAAAATCTTTGCTGACAGGCGTGGGATGTCAAAATTCACGCAAAAGTTCATCACTTTTGGCCTGGAATTGAGTTACAGGGTCTGTGGACTCAATTGATGATGAGGTTTTGATACCAACTGGGGTAGTTTTAGCTGTTGCCAAGAAGGTAAAACTACCCTTAAGATAAAACAATCATAGTAAAAACAGTTTTAACTGCTTTCTACACCTCTGAAACACATTCTGACGTGCTTTGAAGGCTCTAGGCCTGGTATTGCTATAGTAATGGCTGATTCAAGGGTTTAAAATGGCTAAAATTGGCTTAAACCAGGGTTCAATGATGCCATAATTGCCTTTTCTGTTGTCAGACTGTTTTTCACGACTGACAAGAGTAAATTTTACTTTTGGAGTAAGAGAATTGATGGCTATAAAAGAATGTCTTCTTTGCCCCACTTTTCTCTTCATGTTAGAATCTTTTCCTTTTATTAATTAGTTTAAACACTGTTAAACCAATCAATCAAAGATTCCACCCACCATTTTTAAATCATTTTAATCTTTTTAACCAAGTGAAAAAATCAGTATAATCATTGTTTGTAACTCTTATAATCATTTTTACCCCTGAACCACCCCAAAAGTGAATTAAAGCATCTTTCATCACTGTAAACTTTGTCACTTTGTTTCCAAATTCACTCTGGTCACTTTTGGGCGTGTTTTCTCTTTAATACTCTTTTTAAAGACTTTGTTCTTTAATTAATTGCTTGCAGTTCTTTGCTCAATTAATTCCAATTGAAATTGCTCCTGAAGAAATTTCTTTTGTAGCCTTAAAATATCTCTTGTAGAGTATTTTTTGGATAAATTTTTATTGTTGGTAAAACAATAAATTTTTATAATATTATTGTTTTATACTAATAAAGCTATAAACAATAAAATTGGCGTGTTTTCTCTTAAAAATAATATTCCATACTATTTTTAATTGATTTTTACCTTATACAAATTTTGAGGACAGGAAAAGTACTTGATTTTTAATCAAAGTTTCATATCCACACCTTACAGTAAGGCATCTCCTAGATACAGAAAAAAAAATATTATTTGAAACTTAGGTTATGAAAAAACATTCAAACAGATACTAAACTCATTTGATGGATGTTTTTGGTTGTTGGTGAGAGTTAAGGAAGAGCTAAGCAATATTCTCAGGCCTTTAATAGGCATTCCAACAATGGCCAAGTCAAATCGTGGTGAATAAGAGAAAAAAGCCAAATAAATAAATAAAAGACAAGTCTGAAAGGTGAGAGTTAAAGTTGTGACAAATAGCAGCAACACATTTTTGCACATGCTGTGTGAAGCCTAGAAGTCCAAAAAGTGCCAATCCTATGTTTGTATTCATATGTATGAGCCTTGAGGTATGTTTTACATACCCAAATAGGCTACACTTATCTTAAAAATAAATTCTGAACTATGCATAACCCATAAGGCATGCATATATTCAAAATTCATCATTTTTAATTTCAGAAAAGGTGAATAACTTTTTATTGAATACATAAAGCCATGGATTTAGGGATAGATTTGGCTTCTACACAAAAATTCACCTAGGGTAGCTCCATAGAGTGATCAAGCTCAAATTAACTCTTTGAGGTGGCAACATGGAAAATACTTCAATACCACACCATCAATACCACATAAAAGATCCAGGAAAATGTTTTGTTTTTCTCTATTTCACGCCAAAATAATGGGAATGTGAGAACTCCCATGTTACATATACACTAAGAATAGTGTTATGCATGTTTTGGGCACTTAATATTATGTTACTATTACATTAACCTTTGGTACACCCATAGTGGATATCTCACTCAAAGCTTACAATTCTATTTGGATGTAAAAAATAGGCAAGGGGGACAAAAGACATCACAGAGAGCCAGGGTACCCAACTTCTGACGCCTTGAAGGGGTGGACAGCTCCACAGTTTGAATCCATGGCTGATCTTGGCATAATTGGTAAACTAAAACTTTTTGGCAACTTGGTTACCATGTTACAACTTCAGTAAATTATAAGAAAATAGCAAATAACCTGCTATTTTGACGTGCCAAGGAGGTAAAGAGCAACTTAGATTCCTGTAACCATGTCAGTTCTTAATGAATTACCATGGATAAGCCCAAAAAGAGTAATTAAAACACTTTTTGGACTAGTACCCATTTATTTACCTCATAGCAACCAGCCATAGACTGCTATTTGCAATTCTAAATAGAAATGAGGTAAACCTTCAAAAATTCATTAAAAATACAATTATTAATGAATATTTCTGAAACTTTAACGACCAATTGAGAGCTGTATAATTCATATAAAAACCAAAAATAATTCTACTTTTCCATGTAAAATTAAAAGCTTAACTTACAGTCCATTTTTGAGGATTCCACGTGAAACACAGAATCTTTAAAAATTCACAGAAAATACATTCTGCAATGAAATTTCCAATAACATTGATAAATTTGAGAACTCAATGATTATTTTGGAATAAAAGAATATTTAAAGTTGTTACCCACTTTATTCTTAACCATAAATGGGTTGGTAGTCACATAAAAGCCTCAATTCAGCAATTATGATAATCTTATGTGACAACTGATGCTGAAATCAATAATCCAAAAAGGTTTATTGTTTTCTCAATCACTAGGTCTTCAGGTTTCTCCATGTAAGGCCTCTGTGAGCAGTCTTAGACTTAAAAGAGGCCTCCTCTTGCTGTTTTTTCCAACTCATCATCACATTATTATATTATACCTTTAATACCAACAAGTAAGGATTAGTTAAAACTATTTCTTAATTGTTTTATTTTTTCAGATATCAATCAGAAAGACGTGAAATCATAGAAATCAACTATATATTCTTGTAATCCTGTTATAAATCAATTTTGATCCATTAAATCCACAATTATACGTCAAATCTCTCTACTTTGTCTTTCAATAAGCTCTTTGGAGTATTAGTGAGTGAGTTGATTTTTAATTCTTAACATTTTTCTCTAGTAGTAGTTTTGTTCAAGTAATATCTTTATAATTATTTTTGCAAAAGATAATTATACATTAAAATAATTTTATTATTTTAATAAAAGAAGTTTTATCAGTAAATTCTTTGTGTAATTGATTCTTGTAGACAATTACTGCTCACTGTTATAATCACTAGTAGTGTGTAACAAATGAAAGAAATAATTCTTTAATTATTCAATTGTGGTTATAATAATTATTTATTGTTATATTTCATAAGAACAGTCATAGTACTGTTGATTAATAGTAATATTCTCAACAGTCTCATAGATACATCTTACAATATGGAAGGGCGCTGTACATCAATAAAGGAACTGTATTTCCCAAATCAATTCAAATCACAATTCTTCACAGTATAATTCACTCTTTGGATATGGGTTGGTGGATTATCTCATATACCAGCTGCTCTTGTTCCCTCTGAGGCGTTTTCCTCAGTTAATTAATATGTTTGTTGTATTATTTAATAAATACTGTCATATATTATTTATTGGCACTAATTTTGTCTTTGAACTTCCTCACCTTTTCAGTGGAGTTGTGATAGCCATATCCTTATTAACCCCTCTCTTTTCTTTCTGACAGGTTGTGTAAGGTGTGGATATGAAAATTTGATTGAAAATCAAATACTTTTCCTTTCCTCAAGATTTTTATAAGGCAAAAATTTGATTAAAAATAGTATGAGATAGTATTTTTGAGAGAAAGCACACCAAATTTATTTTCTTTAACTTCATAAGTATAAAACAATAATACTATAAAGATTTATTGTTTTACCAACAATAAAAATATTTCCAAAAATACTCTACAGCAGATATTTAAGGCTACAAAAGAAATTTCTTCAAGAGAAATTTCAGTTGGAATTAATTGAGAAAAGAACTGCAAGAACTTAATTAAAGATAAACGTAGTTGAAAAGATTATTAAAGAGAAAACACACCCAAAAGTGACCATAGTGAATTTGGAAACAAAGTGACAAAGTTTACAGTGATGAAAGATGCTTTAATTCACTTTTGGGGTGGTTCAAGGGGTAAAAATGAGTATAAGAATTTCAAACAGTGTTTATAATGATTTTTCCACGTGGTTAAACATTTTAAAATGATTAATAAAAGGGTTGTTGGACTCTATCATTGATTGGTTTAACAGTGTTTAAACTAATTATAAAAGGAAAGGATTCTAACATGAAGAGAAAAGTCGGTCAAAGAAGACATTCTTTAATAGCCATCAATTGTCTTACTCCAAAATTAAAGTTTACTCTTGTCAGCTGTGGAAAGAACTCTGACAACAGAAAAGCAAATTTTGGCATCATTGAACCCTGGTTTTAGCCATTTTTGGCCATTTTCAGGTATTTAGGACCCTTAAATCAACTATTACTATAGTAATACCTAGTCTAGAGCGTTCAAAACATGTCAGAATGTGTGTAAGAGACGTGAAATCCAGTTAGAATGGTTTGTTACTAAGATTGCTTTAACTTAAGAGTAGGTTTACCCTCTTGGCAACAGTTAAAACTGCCCTGGTTGGTATCAAAACCTCATCATCAATTGAGTCACATGCCCTGTGACTCAATTCCAGGCCAAAAGGGATAGACCTTTGCGTGGAATTTGACATATAACGCCTTTTAGAAAGGATTTTGGGGGTCTGGCTCCCCCTTAGAGTTAGAGTTCCTTTCCCCCCAAGTTAATCTTTCCAATTTATTTTTCCTTTAATTCCTCATCATGTATTACACTTGTAATTTACATATGTAATTGAATTCAGTTTTAAAATACAATTAATATAATAATTGACACCTCATATGTGGATTAAAGCTCACTTATGTAATACACGCACACATTCTGACATGTCAATTGAAAATACTTCAATTCCTAATAACTTCTAAACTACACACAACACCTCAATTTTAACACAAAACTTGATCTTTATTACCACATGTGATGTGAATTAGGTTAAGGCTTTGAGGATTTTCAAATTTTGTACAGAAAATACTAAAAACGTAATTTAAGTTCATTTAGAATTGAGTTACAGAAATTTTACCCACAGCTGACCCCACCTTATTTTTAATAGGAGTCCAATTCCAAAACAATATACATATGTTTATTTTTAGCATAAAAATTTATGATAATTTTTATTCAACTTCTTTTCAAAAATATTTTTATTTTGGTATTTTTTGTTGAAAATTCATTTTTACTTAATTTTTTCAAGTAAAAATGGGTTTTCACGAATTTAAAATTCAATGTAATTTTATTTTTAAACTAAAATTAAATTTTGATTTTTATATATTGACTTATATTTATATTTTATTTTTATTTTGATAATATAAATAAATTTATATTCCATTTATATTTATATCTTATTTTACTATTTGCGGTCTTTTGGGTAAATGAAAATACCTCTAAGGCTTGCATTACCTCCCCCTAAAGAAAAAATATGACTATTTAATATTGTTATTTATATTGTGTCTGAACCTTATGAGAAGTTTGGTAGCTTCAGGTATGTCTTTTTCTGCTAACCATTCATCTTCACAGGTTGGGTCACTTTACCTAACAAGGTACTCCCTTACTTTATTGGTTCTCAACTTTATTTCTTTGAGAACTTTGGTAATTTTCTTAATACCAGATGAGTCAATAGGAGGTGTAACTTGGGGAACTTTCTTCCTCAAAGGAAATTTTTCAACATCACTAGATTTATATGGCTTTATCAATCTCACTGGGAATGTAGGATGCTTATTGCTAAGTTCCTCAGAGAATTCTACTTAAACAGAATTTTCTCCATGGAGGGACTTAATAACAAAAGGGTCTGAAAAGTAGTCATTGAGCTTTTTACATCCTTTGATGTTATTAAAGTTAGTGGTAGATAAAACTACTAAATCTCCTACTCTGTAATCTGCAGTGGCATGCGATTTTTCCCATTTGTCTTTAGAATATGCAAATGACTCTTCCATGCACGTTACTGCATGCTTTCTAGCTTTGTCTAGCATTCCTTTTAAGTTAACAGCTGTAGGATTTATCTCAAGCAAATATTCCTCAGGGAATCCTGAGGTAATTTGGGATTCCATCCTTTTTATAGAATAGAAGCAGTTTGATTGGTACTGGCATGAATGGATGTCTTATATGCAAATTATAGTTCTGGTAAAAGAGTACACCAATCATTGGTGAATCCATGAGAATACTTAAATTCAAGGCCATAAGCACAAATTCTTCTTACCATGTCTTCCAAGGTTTGGATCATCCTTTCAGCTAGACCATAAGTTTGTGGGTGGTAGGCTTTAGAGAAGGATAATTTTGTCCCAAATAGTTGGTGAAGATTTGCCCATAGTGCTGAGGTGAATTTGGGATCTCTGTCCCCAATGATGTTTGTGAATATGCCAGTCCATGATACTACTCTATTCCATATTAGAAGCGCTGTATCCATGCCTGTATCATACTTGTGACATGGTAGAAATATTGGAGTCTTACTATATCTGTCATCAATAACCACGAAAGAATTACAACTTCTGTCACCCCATGGCTTCAGGCCAGTTACCCAATCCATATGGATAAGCTCCCAAGGTCTGCTGGGTTCTTGGATCTTGATCACATTTCCAAGTCTTTTGCCAGTGGATTTATTTGCTTTTTGACATCTGTCACAGGTTTTGTAATACTCTGCAACATATTTCTGCCACATTGGCCACCATATACAGGTCTTTATCTTTTCTCTTGTTCTGTCTTCAGACAGATATTGGGAGAAGGGCTGTAAGGGTATTCTTTCAGTACAATATTGATTAAGGACCTGTCCACAACTGTCATGACACATGTATGCTTACTTCTGTGGTAACTTTTACCATCCAGTAAGTGGAATCTTCCTTCATTGCATAATTGTTTCCATATCTCATCTAAGGCATGTATCAAAGAGTTGTCTTTACAGTCTTTAGTAAACGATTGGCATGAAATGCCACAATTCTTATCCTTAGTATAACTGTTTGCCACTTTTTCAAAGAAAGTGGTGGTCAGATCTGTAATACTGATTCCTTCTATTGGGACCTATGGGGAAGCTTCTTCCGGAACATGAGAAGAATTATCAATATTATTTGGTAATGGCCATATTCTCAGTCCATCCACATTTCTATGAATATTCCCATCTTTGTGAACAATAGTCACATTGCCTCTATACTCTTGTATGGCTATTTGCCATCTGACATATGTATGTTAGGTGTCTTCATGTTTAAAAGTGACTTAGCAGTGGTAAAATCTGTTAATAATTCAAAAACAAATCCTTCCAGGAAGTAATTTAGCTTTTCCAAGGCTCAGAAAAGGCATAAACACTCCATTTTACTTGTTCCATATCTGGATTCAGTTGGTTTTATTTGCCTCAAAATGAAGCATATGGGTCCTTCCACAGGTTTATCAGAGATAATCTGGACTTGATGAAGTGCAGCACCAAGCCCCTCTCCTTCTTCATCAATATAAAGCTTAAAATGCAGCTTAAAGTCTTGCATAAGTAAGAGTGGAGCAGTGGTCAAGGCTTGTCTTCAATATTCAAGGCCTTGACTCTGTCAAAAGTCATTTCTAACGCTGGGTCCTTGTCACAAAATCTATATAGAGGTCTTGATATGGATGAAAAATCTTTGATATGCTGTCTGTAAGATCCTGAAAACCCCAAAAATGACTGAATTTATCTTTTTTATGTGGCATGGGTTTCAGTAGTACTGCTGCAACTTTGCTTTTGTCAATTCCAAGGGATAAACCAGATACCACATATCCAAGTTCTTTGAGTTCTTTAAAGACAAAATTACATTTATTTAAGGAAGCTTTCAGGTTTACAGATTGGATTTTGGTCAAAAATCTGGATAATATGTATATATGTTCTTCCAAAGTATTGGAACAGACAGTAATTTATAAATGTAAATGATTAACCATCCTCCTGAAAGTTCTTCAAGGAAGATTTCATTAATAATTCTTTGGAAGTGTGAAGGTGCATTCTTGATACCAAAAGGCATCCTCAAATATTCATATACTCCACAAGGACCAATAATTCTCAAGTATTTTCTTGCCCTTGGTGTCACCACATTTTGATGAAATTCTTTAAGGGCATCCATTGTGCTTATGTACACTGCTTGAGATATCTGGGTAAGGGGAATTTGGATTTTTGGTATTGGGTACCTGTATGGAACAGTGTAAGTCTTCAGAGCTCTAAAGTTTCCAGCCATTATAGAGTTCCTTATGCAATGCCACTATGACTGGTGTAGTTATTTCTACTTTGTCATTATGGCCAACCTTCCTTATTACACCAAGATCTAGAAGTGATTTAATGTGAATCTACAGACCTTCTCTTGATTTAGGACTTGCTGGATATGCAGCTCTTCTTCAGAGTGGTGGATAAGGTCTTTTAATATTAAGGATGATGTCAACTTCATGATCAATACTTGCCCACAAAGGTTCATTGTCTGATGCAAATGCTTCTTTGTGGCCGTATAAGTGGGCAGAGATTTCACTTTCCTGTTTATCAGTCAGATGAAGCCTTATTTCAGCTTCATTTAACTGTTCAGATTTGAATTCCTTCAACCCTAAGCTGACTGGTGATACTGTGCTTACTGTGATTTGTCTTTTAGATGGTAAAAAGGCAAGTTGTTCAATCTTGTTGTCTCAAATAGTGAATTATATGTCCTTTTTGTTATGTAAGTCTATTCCATACATAATTAAATAGGCGTTTCCCAATATAAAATGGGTACCAGAGCAATTTTCCACAACAACAAATTCAACAGTCATTTATAGATTTCCATTTATATGTGGAAATATGAAAGTAGGTTTAAATATGCCTAATGTTTTCATTGGACTACTTGCACTATTTAATTTTATTCCATAAATTGGCAATAATTGATCTTCAAAATTTGGTACACGAGTCTTAAGAAAAGATTTTTCAACACAAGATCAGAAGGCTCATGGTCAAAGTAAAACCTTAGTGGGTTTGTTTTCACTTACCACTTCGGTTATACAGGAGTTACCAGCTGTATAACCCTTTCAACCATTTGGTTTGGTATCCATAAGTTGTTCATCTTGAATTTTTTACAGATCAAGCTGACCATTGCTTAATTGTGGCAAGTGGGAATAAGCTTCCATAATGTCAAAAGTGGCATTGATATTTTCTATTTCTTTTGAAGATCCAGAAAATATTGATGATTTATCATCTGTATTTTCTACATCATCATTGTTTTCAACATCAGGTTCTATTTCAACGTAAATTTCATTGATTTCTCCCCTCCTGGGACATGAATTAGTCAAATGTGTGGTGCTTTTGCAAATATGGAACTTCCTGATTATATCTGCAGAGTTATACTTCATATTATTAGAATCTTCTTTAGGATTTTTGTCCACAAAATCTTTCCAAGGTGTAATAAAACTTGTTTTGGAATTGAGTCAAAGACCCTGTGACTCAATTCAAGGCCAAAAGTGATGAACGTTTGTGTGGATTTTGACATATCACACCTGTCAGCCAAGATTTTGGGGGTCTGGCTCCCCCTTAGAGTTAGAGTTCCTTTTCCCCCAAATTAATCTTTCCAATTTATTTTTCCTTTAATTCCTCATCATGTATTATACTTGTAATTTACATATCTAATTAAATTGAGTTTTACAATACACTTGCTGTAATAATTGAAACCTCATATGTAAATTAAAGTTAACTTATGTGATACACGCGTACATTCTGACATTTCAATTGAAAATACTTCAATTCCTCATAACTTCTAAGCTTCATACAACACCCCCATTTTGTCACAAAAATTGATGCTTAACACCACATGTGATGTGAATTAAATTAAGGCTTTTAGGATTTACAAATTTTGTACAGAAAATATTAAAAATTTAAAGTAAGCTTATTTAGAGTTGAGTTACAGAAAATTTACCCAGAGGTTACCCCACCTTCATTTTTATGAGGAGTCCAATGGTAAAACAATTTTCATGTGTTTATTTGTAGGATAAAAAGATATCATAAATTCTATTTAAAATTTTTCCAAAAATATTTTGATTTTGGTATTTTTGTTGAAATTTCATTTTTACTTAATTTTTTCAAGTAAAAATGTGTTTTCACAAATTGAAAATTCAATGTAATTTTATTTTTAAAGTAGAATTAAGTTTTTAATTTTAAATATAAATTTCTATTTATATTTTATTTTACTTTTGATAATATGAAGAAGTTCATTTCATTTTTATTTTGATAATATAAATAAATTTATTTTATTATTATTTTGATAATATAAATAAGTTTCTTTAGTTATATTCATATCTTACGTTATTATTTGTGGTCTTTTGGGTATAAGTAAATACATCTAAGGCTCTTAGACTTAGAGAACTTATAGAATTGAATCCTCAAGCTCTTTCTTAATTTAAGTTTTTTTACTGTTGCAAATTGGAGAATTTAAAGAACTACTCTGAAATAATTAGGTCTAAAAGACATTAAATAGAATAAAATCTATATTTCTCAGAAGGTGGAGAGTTCTAAATACATTCCAATTAATACAAAATATATTAAGCCTGAAGAAGAAAAGAAAGGAAGAAAGCTCATATGAAATATAAAAAATACAATTCAAAGATAAGAAAAATGGAAAATCAGTTTGATGACATATTTCAAAATAAAAAATGCTTAAGATTGAGCTTGAAAATATAAATAAATGTATTTTAACTTAAATTCAATATAGCCCATATAACTGCATTGGATTAATATGAGTTATATGAATATTACTTATTTTAGCTTTATAATTGTCACAAGGTGGAATGTGATCTCCAACTATCCAGTATTAATTGGTCTTTCAACCAGTTTAATAGCTCTTTGGAAAGAGTTCCTTTTGTGGAGGTCTGGCAGACAGCCTTATGACAATAAGCCAGTGACCAACGTCATGGTTTTGATTCCGGTTGGAGACAAGGAGAGATCTGGCTCAAGAAACCAGAAATTGCTGCGTTTTTGGCTCCATTGGCATACAAGGGTTCCACCCCTTAGGGGTTCCTTGTAGGCTCCTGTTGTTACTATTGTAGCTCCATGAGGGTGACATGGGTAATACCATCAGTTACACGCAATTCAGGACACAGTGCTCTAAGCCCAGGGGTACTGTCACATGGTAGAATGTGATCTACAGCTTGCCAGTATTAATTGGTCTATAAACCGGTTTAATAGCCTTTTTGGCATGAGGTCCCTTGCTGAGGTCTGGCAGACAGCATTGTGACAATCATATCTCTTGGTATAGCTTCTCCCCAGAACTTCTCAAAATTATAGGTCAAGAAATCAACATTTTTAAAGCTATCATATTTGGTTTTTAAGTATTGAAAGATGAAATAAACCCAGATTATTAGTTATAATAATTTTATTATAAATCAAAGATATAGCAACTGATAATTAAATTCCTAGTAGTACAAACACTAAATTGTACCCAAATCTATAAAAGAACATTTTCAAAAGAATATTAGACTAACTATGTAAGATGTGTCTATGAAACTGTTGATAATATTACTATTAATCAACAGTACTATGACTGTTCTTATGAAAAATAATAAGAAAAATTATTATAACCACAATTTAATAATTTAAGAATTTTTTCTTTTACATGTTATACACTACTGGTGATTATAACAGTAAGCTTTAATTGTCTACAAGAATCAATTACAAGACGAATTTGATAATAAAAACTTCTTTTATTAAAATAATAAAATTATTTCAATATAGAATTATCTTTTACAAGAATAATTATAAAGATAACTCTTGAAGAGAGCTATTACTAGAGAAAAACCTTAAGAATTAAGATAAATCACTCACTATCAATCCAATGAACCTTTTAGAAGATAATAGTAGAGAGATTTGAGGTAGAATTGTGGATTTAATAGATCAAAAACTGATTTATAGAAATATTACAACAATATATAGTTTATTTCTATGATTTGACTTATTTCTGGTTGATTTCAGAAAGAGTAAAACACTTAAGAAAAGCTTTACCTACTACTTACTTGTTGGTACTAAAGGTATAATTGAATAATGTGATGATTCTGGAAAAAAGAGCAAGAGGAGGCCTCTTTTAAGTCTAAGACAGCTCACAGAGGCATGCCTTGGAGAAAACGGAAAAAGCGGTGAGTGAGAAAACAATAAAAATTTTGGATTATTGATTGCATCATCTGTTTTCATGTAAGATTATCATAAGTACTTAATTGAGGCTTTTACTTGACTACCAACCCATTTATGGTTAAGAAGAAAAGCAGTAACAACCATATATCTTCTTTTATACTAAAATAATGATTGATTTCTCAAAGTTATCAAAGTTATTGGAAGCTTGATCACAGAATGTAAGGTTTGACTATGAAACAATAAGTAAAAATTACTAATATTTTACTTATTGTACTATGAATGTCCTTATAAATGAAATAAATAAGATAAAAATAATTATAATAATAAATAATTATTATAATTATGGCGTAAAAATAATTATATTATTAATAAAATATAATAATATAGTTTATATTATAAAATATAAAATAATAAAATAAATATATTAATATAAAATAATTAATATATTTAAAAGAACTTTATTATTGTTACAAACAAATAATAAAGGCGTAAAAAATTGTTTTTTATTAATAAAAAACAATTAATAACAATAATATTACTAATATTAGAGTTATAAATTAATATAAATACTATTTATATTAATTAAAGAATTATTAAGAGAATAATAAAGAGAAAATAACCTAATTTTAACACTTAATATAATAATTTTGAAGTATTTTACGCCAAATAATGTAAATACAACTTATACAAATTGTATTTACAATAAAAAAGAGGGAACTTACAAATATTCTTGATTTTTTACGTGGAAATGAGTTTTAGAGAGATTTTTAACAAAAAAAGTTAAACAAATGATTTAATCACGTCAAAATTGGTGATTATAATAAAGATGAACTTTGGTCTTTAATAATATAAAAGTTTTATATATAAAGAATAAAGATTTTACCTTTTTGTTTGTAGTTATTAAATGTTTTTGATGCGTCTGAGGGGAAAACAGAGTGACAAGAGCTCTATTTATAGTAAATACCTCCCTCCTAGAGTACAACAGGCTTCTAGTAGACGTGTACTGATCATATCCACTGGAATTGATCAATATTTTAAGTTTTGGAGATGATTACATCATGATCAAACCATATTACATCATTATTACACCATTATTTAGAGTTATCATTATAACTCCAAAGTTGATGACATCAGAGCCTTGGAAGAACCCCAATTTTCGTGGATTTTATTAGTTTTAATCATAAACTATTAGTATTCACCAATTCTATCACTCATATGACTGTTAAACTTAAATTAAGGGTACAGTGAGTGATCATAACAGCTCAAATTAAGCTCAAACCTTTATCTTTAATAACTTTTAAGCTTTACACGCTACAGTAATTCAGAGAGTGAATTCTGATAGCCTGACATACCCTCATTATGCTGCCAAGGGCCTTCCATTACATCATCAAAACTCTAATTTTGATGATTTTTCTTGTAACTCATCTTTTCTGTCGAAATTCAATATTTTAAACTTCAAGCCATGATTTCAGGGGGTTATACCCTGAATTCAATAATACAAATTACATCATTCTTCACGAATGAACTAGTAGAATCCAACTGTGTACTTTATTTTAAGTTTGGACCACATTCACAACAAAGTGGTCAACAGCTCTGTTGATTTTTATCAATATTTCATCATAGGTTTTAACCTTGTTTATAAATTGTAAAATAAAGTTCATATATGTGTTCCTACAGTAAGTACGTGGTAACTTTTTTTTGGTTCATCACTCTATCTTGTATAGTTCAAGAGATATTAGCTATGATCCTTGAATATATGCGTTGACCAAAAAAGTGCATATATTCAGGTTAATTCCTTAAGTATTAACTTTGGAAATTAGCTCATTAATTGTTTTATGTGTGGGGTTTCATGGGAAATCCAATGGTACAATTTATTTCACATGTTGCTTCATTGGTTCATGAAATAAATAAGGATTTATGGTTTTTATAAGGTATTATTCCTTATAACTCAGTAAATATTGACTTTACAGATATGCCATAAAAATGGTATATGTGTATTTTACCATGGGGAATCCAATGGTATAATTTTTTTTCACAAGTTGATTCATTGGCTTTTAAGTTAAACCAAGTTTTGTACCAATTTATGGTATTTTTGTATTTTGAAAGTAATTATTTTTATTGTATAATTATTCTAAGTAACTTTAATATAATTATCCTAAAGGTAGAATTATTCAAAGTCTCTCTTGTGACCTTATTGGGTATGTGGTCATATCTCAAAGGCTCACACAGAAGGTATTTTCTTTAAATTTCTAAACATTCTGTGTTTCACATGGAATCATCAAAAATGGACTGTAAGTAAAACATTGAATTTTACATATAAAAGTGTAAGTCTCTCTAGTTCTTATTTGAGCTATACAGCTCTTAATTGGTCCTGAGAGTTTCAGAAAGATTCATTGAGAATTGTATTTTTAATGAATTTTTGAAGGTTTTACCTCATTTCTACATAGAATTGCAAATAGCACTTTATGGCTGGTTGCTATGAGGTAAATCAATGGATACTAGTTCAAAAAGGATTTGAATTACTCTTTTAGGGTTTATCAATGGAAATTCATTAAGAATTGAAATGGATACAGGAGTCTAAGTTGCTCTTTACTTCCTTGGAACATCAAAATAGCAGCTTATTTGATATTTTCTTATGATATAATGAAATTTTGACTTGGTAATCAAGTTCCCAAAAGGTTTTAGCTTACTAATTGGGTCAGGCTCCGCCATGTAGTTAAGCTCTTGCGCTATCCACGCCTCAGAAGCCTCAGAAGTTGGGTACCCTGTCTCTCTTTGATGTCTTTTGTCCCCTCTAGCTAATTTCATGTCAAAAATAGACATTAAGGCTCAAAGACTGATATCCACTATGGGTGTACGAAAGGTTCATATAGGAATACCATAATATTAAGTGCGCAAAACATGCATAACCCTTTTCTTATTGTATATGTAACATGGGATTGCTCACATTCCCATTATTTTGGTGTGAAATTGAGAAAAACAAAGTTTTCATGCATCTTTTATGTGGTATTGAAGTAGTTCTCATATTACCACCTCAAAGAGTTGATTTGAGCTTATTCACTCTATGGAGTTACCCTAGATGAAATTTTGTTTGGAATCCAAATCTGGCCTTAACTTTATGGATTCACGTACTCAATAAAACATTATTCATCTTTTCTGAAATCAAAAATCATGAATTTTGAATATATGCATAACTTACAGGTTTCTCATAGTTCAGAATTTATTTTTAAGATAATTGTGGCCTATTTGGGTATGTAAAATATACCTCAAGGCTCACATTCCCTCCCACCAAAAAATAAAATTGTACTACAATTTTATCCATGGTTAAAGAAGAAAAAGGCGCCAGAGGGGGTTAATGTCCACTGTCCAACCTCTTGAAATTACTCAGATAAAGTTATTTAAAGCACATTTGTAGGCATATTAAGGCTAGTGGCCTTCTTTCATGTCTAAATCTTCTTAAGAGTTTTCCTGAGTCAGGTATTTCTGATTCTGCCGGCCATCCATCTTCTTGTCCTGGATTTCTATATCTGACAAGATATTCTCTTTGATTTTTACCCCTTAGTCTCCTTTATTTAAGGACTTTCTTTCTATTTTTTTCCTCACTCTTTTCCACTGGTGGTACAGTTGAAGGAGTTGGGTTCCTTAAAGGAAACAATTCTTTGCCAGTTGGTTGATAAGGTTTTATCAAGCTTACTGGAAAGGTAGGGTGTTTAGTTTCCAATTCACCACTCAATTCAACTTGAACTGCATTGGTTCCATGTAAGGCAACAATAAAAAAAGGTCCTACATAAGAATCTTTAAGTTTCTTTAGGCCTTTGATATTATTTAAATTCAAGGTTTAAACTAGAACTAAGTCCCCTACTTTGAAGTCTGGTACTTTGTGACTCTTGTCCCACTTCTGTTTAGCATAATCAAAAGCATCATTCTTACTCTGTTTTGCATTGTTTTTCAATTTATCAAGCTTTATCTTGAGCCTTGAAGCTGTAGGATGAATGTCAATCAAGTGTTTCCTCAGTGTATCTTCTGGGAGTCTTGGATTCAATCCTTTTTCTAACATAGCAGGATTTTGACCTGTGGAAGAATGGAATGATGTTTTATTTGCCAATTCCAATGCAGGTCTCAAAGTGGACCAGTCATGGGTAAAGCCATCTGAGTCTTTGCATTCTACTACATAAGCACAAAATCTCCTGATCATGTCTTTTAAAGTTTGAATCATTCTCTCTGCTAGCCCATCTGTTTGAGGGTGATATGCTGTAGAAGATGATAACTTAGTCCCAAAAACTCTATGAAACTTGGTCCAAAGTGCATATGTGAACTTGGGATCTCTGTAACTTAAGATATTCTTAAATAATCCTATATGAGAAATAACTCTCCTCCATAGAAGAAGAGCTGTATCCATAGCTGTGTTCTCTTTATGACATGGTAAGAATATGGGAGTCTTTCTATATCTGTCTACAATGACTGAACAAGCATCATGACCTTTGTCAACACTTGGAGGAAGTTCTGTGACCCAAACCATGTGAACAACTTCCCAAGGGGATTTTGGTTTTTGAATATGAATCATTAGTCCAAATTTCTTGCCTGTACCCCTGTTTGCTTTTTGACATCTATCACAGGTGTCGCAATATTCAATGGTTTCCTTTCTCCAAGCTTACCACCATGCAAAGTTCTTCACGTTTTCAAGTGTTTTGTCTTCTGAAAGGTGTCCAGAGTAGATGCTATCATGGAAATCATGAAGAATGGTATTGATAAGAAATCTGCTACACAATGTCATTACACAAGAATGTTTGGTTCTGTGGTGAATAATCCCATAAAACAAGTGAAATCTTCCTTCAGAATAGGAATTCTTCCAAAATCCATCCAGTGCATTGACTAAAGATGTATCTTTGCAGTATTTATCTAATAAAGAAGTCAAGATATGGCAATTCTTGTCTTGCTTATAAGATTCTCTGACCTCTTCAAAGAATTCAGTCCCAATATCAGTTATATTAATCCCTTCAATTGGAATCTGTGGTTCAGCTTTCAAGGGTACATAAACTGGGTTATCAGGAGTGTTTGGTAATGCCCACCTGCTAAGTCCATCAGCATTCTTGTGAATGTTTCCTGCTTTGTGGACTATAGTCATGTTCCCTATATAGTCTTGAATGGCTATTTGCCCTCTCAATATATGTCTGTTGGGAGTTTTCATGTTAAGAAGTGATTTTACTGCATTACAGTCAGTTATCACCTCACAAAAACTGCCATCAAGATAATAGTGTAATTTCTCAAGTGCCCATACCAAACATAAGCACTCCATTTGGCTTGCACCATATCTGGCTTCTGTTGGTTTGATTTGTCTTGAGATATAACAAACTGGTCCTCTGCAGGTTTTTCATCAATAATTTGGACTTGATGTAGGGCTTCTCCTAACCCATTTCCACATGCAGAAATTACAGTTTAAAAGGAATCTTCCAGTCAGGAATGAGGAGTAAAGGTTCTTCTGTAAGAGCTTTCCTCATCTTCTCATAAGCTTTAATTAGTTCCTGTGTCATCTCCACTACTGTCTGTTGATCACAGATTATATAGAGTTACTTGGCTAGAATTGAAAAGGCTTTCAATTGTTGCCTATAAGAACTGGCAAAGCCAAGAAAAGACATTATTTCTTTCTTATTCTGGGGTATTGGCTTAAGTAACACTGCTGTCATTTCAATTTTGTCAATTCCCAAGCTTTAACCAGTAACAATAGGTCCTAAATCTTCAAGTTCTTCAAAGCCGAAATTACATTTCTTGAGTGACATCTTCATATTCACTCCTGTAACTTTTCAAGTATTCTTGCAAGTCTTTCAAGGTGCAAAGACCATGAGTCAGAACATGTGATAATATCATCAATATAAATGATGAGCCATCCTTCAGAAAGTTCTGTGGGGACAATGTTATTCATCATTCTTTGATAATTAGATGGTACATTTTTAATACCAAATGGCCTTCTAAGATACTCATAAATACCACAGTGAGTGATAATTCTAAGTAAGTTCCTAGTTTTGGGTGTCAAAAGATTTTGAGGAAAGGCTTTCAATACATCCATCAAGGTTATATACTTGGCTTTAGACAATTGGGTCAAGGTTTCTTGAATTCTAGGTTTAAGATTTGACTATACAACTGATGATAATATTACTATTAATCAACAGTACGATGTCTGTTATTATGAAATATATTAATAAAATATTATGATAACCACAATTAAATAATTAAAGAATGATTTCTTTCACGTGTTAAAAACTACTAGTGATTTTAACAGTGATCAGTAATTGTCTAAAAGAATCAATTACAAGAAGAATTGAATAATAAAAACTTCTGTTATTAAAATAATAAAATTATTTTAATATATAATTATCTTTTGCAAGGATAATTATAAAGATAATTCTTGAAGAAAACTAATTTTTAGAGAAAAACTTGAAGAATTAAAGATAGGTCACTCACTTATACTCCAAAGACCTTATTGAAAGATATAAGTAGGGAAATTTGATGTAGAATTGTGGATTTAAGGGATCCATTGTCACGTAAGCGTATCCTAATTACTTAATTAATGCTTTTTACATGACTACCAACCCCAATATGGTTAAGAATAAACGGAGTAACATCTTTAAATCTTCTTTTATTTCAAAAAAATCATTTATTTCTCAAAGTTATCAATGCTATTGGCAATTTCATCACAGGTTGTAATTACCGTGAATTTTTGAAGATGCATTGTTTCACGTAGATACGTCACAAATGGACTGTAAGTACAACTTTTCATTTTACTAGTAAAACGATAATTTTTTCTGATTTTACCATAGATCATACAGTTCTTCATTGGTCCTGAATGTTTAAGGAAGATTCATTGAGAATTGTATTTTTAATGAATTTTTGAAGCTTTTACCTCATTTCTACATAGAATTGCAAATATCATTGTTTAACTGGTTGCTATGAAGTAAATCAATGGATAAAAGTCCAAAAAGGGTTTTAATTACTCTTTTAGGGACAATCCATGGTAAGTAATTAAGAATTGACATGGCTACAGTAGTCTAAGTAGCTTTTTACCTCGTTGGCACGTCAAAATAGCAGGTTATTTGCTATTTTCTTATGAATTACTGTAGTTGTAACATGATAACCATGTTCTCAAAGTCTTTTAGCTT
This sequence comes from Austropuccinia psidii, assembly GCA_023105745.1. Lineage (NCBI taxonomy): Eukaryota > Fungi > Basidiomycota > Pucciniomycetes > Pucciniales > Sphaerophragmiaceae > Austropuccinia > Austropuccinia psidii. The sequence continues at coordinate 54,480,321 of JALGQZ010000004.1, forward strand.
ACTAATTGGGCCAAGATCAGCCATGGATCCAAGATTTTGAGCTGTCCACTCCTCTGAGGCCTCAGAAGTTGTGTAGCCTGGCTCTCTTTGATGATTTTGTCCCCCCTTCCTTATTTTTCATGTCAAAATAGAAATTTAAGCTGCAAGTGAGGTATCCACTATGGGTGTAAAAAAGGTCCATGTAAGAATACCATGATATTAAGTGCCCAAAACATGCATAACACTATTCTTAGTGTCTATGTAACATGGGATTTCTCACATTCCCATTACTTTGGCGTGAAATAGAGAAAAACAAAATTTTTCACAGTTATTTCATGTGGTATTGATGATGTGGTATTGAAGTATTTTCCATATTACCACCTCAAAGAGTTTAGTAGAGCTTATTAACTCTATGGAGCTACCCCAGGTGAATCTTTGTGTAGAACCCAAATCTGGCCTTAAATAGATGGATTCAATTACTCAATAAAAAGTTATTCATCTTTTCTGAAATCAAAAATGATGAATTTTGAATATATGCACGACTTATTAGTTATGCATAATTCAGAATTTATTTTTGACATAATTGTGGGCTATTTGGGTATGTAAAATATACCTCAAGGCTCACACTAGGAATTGGATACCTATCTGGAGCTGTGTAGGTATTCAATGCTCTAAAATCTCCAACAATCCTTGATTTATCATTATTCCAAGCACTAATAACAGGTGTTGTCACTTCAACTTCTTCATTATGGCCTACTCTCCTTAGTACACCAAGTTGGATCAAATCTTGGATTTGTTTTTCCAAGGCCTCTCTTGCTCTGGGACTGGCCGGCTAAGGTGGTTTTCTAAGGACTGGAGGGTATGGTCTGTAAATATGAAGAGTAATATCAACTTCATGCCCTTTTATCGCGCCTAATGATTCATTAGCAGAAGCAAAGGAATTCTTATATGTGTATAACACATCAATAAGGTCATGCCTCATATTTTGTAATAATGATGGATTAATTTGTGCTTCAACAAGCTGATTACCCAAAAATTCTTCCTTATAAGTATATTTAACAGAACATATCCCAGATATTTGTTTTAGAATATTGGAAAACACAGATTTTTGTCTTTTCTCATCTCCAATTGTGAAATATCTGTATTTAAGGTTATTGATTCCAGTACCATGAATATTCAAGTAATCATTTCCTGTAATAATGTTCCAAGATGTGCAATTGTCCATTACTACTATTGCAGTTTTCATTCTTACATTTCCTTCTGGATGTGGAAATGCAAGATTGCTGTCCAATATGCCCAAATGGTACATATTATTACTGGCACTACTAAACTGTACACCCTCTATTGGTAATAGATGTATCTTCAATCCAGGGAGTATGGCTTGAAGATAATATTTGCCTACACAAGAAAAAAATGCCACTGTCTCCAAATTGACTTTGGCTTCAATTTTATTCATAAAGAATGAGGTTATACAAGATGATCCAGCAGTGTATTCTTTACCTCTAGCAGGTGTGGTTTTACACATTCTGGAATCCTGGATATTGATCAGGTTATGAAAATCCTCACTCTACTGTGGCAAATGAGTATGGACTTCTGTGACCTCAAAGAAAGCTTTAATGTTTTCAATGGGAGAGTCATCTACTTGTGTGTCTTCAGATACTGAAGAATATAGGTCAGATTCTTCTTTCTCTTCAGTACACTGAACTTCTCCAAAGACTTGAACTTCATTAATACTTGTATTTTTGGTGCAAGTGTTGGCTAAATGTGAAGTACTTCCACATTTATGACACTTTAAGACAGGTTTCTCAGGTGTTCTTTCCTCTCTGGAAATCTTTGGGACCAGTTTGGACTCCATAGGGATTGTAGTCCAAGTTTTACTAATTCTTGTTCTAGTAATGATATCTTCCATTGCATCAATATAGTCCTCTGTTGAACAGGGTTCTACACATCTGCACTTGATAGCTTGTTCTAGTTCTCCTCCACATTTTTTTAATATTATCATATTAATCATAGTGTCAGACATATCTGGGTGTAAAACAGATAAACTTTCTTTTTTCTTGAATAACCAAGTAAGTTGTTTGTCTTTTTCTGAGTTAATAATGGCACTTTCAAAAGCATTCTTCATTCTAAATCTCCAAGAATTATTGGCCCATTTGGTAATCACTTCAGATTTCCACCAAGGACAATCATGCTTTCCATGATCTTATCTCATCTTGTAATACCATTTATTTGCAGTTATTGTAAACAGAGAGTATAATTTGTCCACTATAATTTCATCAGGCAATAGTTCTAATGAGCTCAATATGGTTGTATTCACCTTCACCAGTAAAAATTTTCCATTCTTCCAATTTGGGAATATCTTTTGCAGAGATAAAATTTTCTCCTAAAAAAGGGGTCAGAATTTCTTTCACAGAAAGATTTTCTTCACTAAAAGGTGTGGAATGCCTTGGCATGTGTGGATTTGCTTTATAATTCTTATGAATTTGCTCCACTTGTGCAAGTATTTCCTCTTTTAATTTCTTCCTTTCACTGTCACTTCTTGCCAAATTTGTGGCAAATTGAGTTGTATTTTCAGCCACTTCCAAAACATAGTCTTTCAAAACTCTAAGTTGAACATTGATGTTTCTTGTGGAAAGATCTTCCCTTCAATCATCTTGGAAATGATAATTCATTCCAATTCTGTCACATGTCTTGGTAAGTAATTCCAGTTTGGCAATTACAGAATTGTGCATTTCAGCAGAATGTTGGTCATTCTTTTTCAAGTAATTGATGTCAAAAGGTATTTTAGCTAACTTTGACTCAATTTCACCAATTTCACCAATTTCTACGTTAATACTAGTTTTAACAAAATTTATTTCTTGTATTATTTCCATGAAAACATTCTGTTCATCCTTTCCTGATCCTTGGCTGTGAATTCCATAAGAGTCCTGGCCAGATTGAAGACACTGTCCTTGGCTGAAGGCTCCAATTTGGGGATCCTGTACCCTTGTGGGTGAGGTCTGTTCCAAATGGCTTTGCCTTTGCCCTTGCCTTGATGGTTCTTGGGACCTTTCTGCTTCTTCTGAGGTCCTTTGGGCTTGTCTTTGGACACTTCTGGAGCTGGTTCGGAGCTGGTAGATGCCACTGGGCCTTCTTCTTCCAAAGCTGGAGTCATTTCCAACTCCTTCTTCTGGTCTATGGATAAACGACTTTGGTTCTTCAACGAATTCTTTATCTTTTTGACTTTGTCTTTGCAAGAAGATGGGCTCCAAACTCCTAAGGGTTTTATGGTCTTCTCCTGACCCACAAAGCTCTTTATGTGTAAGTAGGAGTTCATGGCCCTCTGCCAAAGGCTTGGGCATATTTCCCACTCCCCTTCTTTGGCTGCTCTGAACCAATCTTTGTATTGGCTTTGATAAATTTGTATTTCTGCCACTTGAAAGTGGTTCAGCCCTTGAAATATTATCATGAATCAGTCCAGATTCAGAATTCACATCAATGTCTGTGGGTACAGACCTTGTGGAATGGGGGCAACTCTGGCATCCTCCATATGTGTCTTTCTTGAGGAAGATTTGTCACTTCTGGATTTGGTCTTGCCTCTTTTTTGTCCACATCCATCTGGCTGTACTGAATAGTTGCTTACATTTCTGGTATGCACTGTTTTCACATCAATTAAAGAGAGAAAGTGAAATAAAAGGACAGAACTACACACCTTTTGGTGGTAATTTAGCTTGTTCTGGTCTGAATAAGCTGCCTCTTTTAGCAATTTTCACTTCTATTCTCTCAAGATTCTGGACTAGTGATATATCTCTTACTGAGCTTATTACAAGCTTGACTGTATTTTATTGAAGACACTACAAAAATAAATTATAAAAGAGGAAAAATTATTTTTATGCTTTTTAAAATATTTTTAAAGATTTTGAGAAGTTTTATTATTTTTTAATATTAAAAAATTATTCTTTTCAAAGGAAAAAAAAAACAAAATTCAATATTTTGCTTTCAAATTAATTCAGAGTAACTCAAAGAATAATTTTATAACCTTTGGCATGTGAAAAAGCCACATGTAAAACAATATAAAATTAAACTAAATTCCTCAATGAAAAAGATTCTAAAAAAAACTTCCAAAAAAAATTATTTTAACTTTAAATTGAAAGAAAAAAACATGTTAAATTAATATATTTTAGAACTCAAAACATATTAATTAAGGTTACAAGGTTCAAAAACACAGCCAGGCCCCCAAATGTAAGATGTGTCTATGAAACTGTTGATAATATTACTATTAATCAACAGTAGTAAAACTGTTCTTATGAAATATAATAGTAAAAATTATTATAAACACCATGACCTAATTACAGAATTATTTCCTTTACTTGTTATACACTACTAGTGATTATAACAGCAAGCAGTAAGTGTCTACAAGAATCAATTACAAGAAGAATTTAATAATAAAATTATTTTAATATATAATTATCTTTTACAACAATAATTTTAAAGATAACTCTTAAAGAAAACTATCACTGGAGAAAAACTTTAAGAATTAAGAGAACTCACTCACTATTAATCCAATGAACCCTTTAGAAGATAGTAGTAGAGCAATTTGACGTAGAATTGTGGATTTAATAGATCAAAAATTGATTTATAACAATATTGCAAAAATATATAGTTTATCCTATGATTTCGCGTCTTTCTGATTGATTTCTGAAAGAATAAAACACTTAAGCAAAGTTTTAACTAATACTTGTTGGTACTAAAGGTATAATTGAATAATGTGATGATTCTTGATAAAGCAGCAAGAGGAGGCCTCTTTTAAGTCTAAGACAGCTCAGAGAGGCGCACCATGGAGCAAACTAAAAAGCCAATGAGTGAGAAAACAATAAAACTTTTGGATTATTGATTTCATCATCTGTTTTCATGTAAGATTATCATAATTACTTAATTGACACTTTCACATTACTACCTTCCCATCTATGGTTATGAATAAAAGAAGTAACAGCTGTAAATATTCTTTTATTCCAAAAGAACCGTTTAGTTCTCAAAGATTTCAATGTTATTGGAAATTCATCACAGAATGTATTTTCTGTAAATTTTTAAAGATTCTGGGTTTCACGTGGAATCATCAAAAATGGACTGTAAGTAAAACTTTCAATTTTACATATAAAAGTATAATTATTTTTAGTTTTTATAAGACTAATACAGTTCTTAATTGGTCCTGAAGCGTTCAGAAAGATTAATTAAGTATTGTATTTTTAATGAATTTTTAAAGGGTTTACCTTATTTCTACATGGAATTGCAAATAGCAGTATTTGGCTGGTTGCTATGAGGTAAATCAATGGATAATAGGACCTGAAGGGTTTTCATTCCTGTTTTGGGGTTTATCCAGGGAAAGTAATTAAGAATTGACATGCTTATAGGAGTCTAAGTTACTCATTACTTCCTTGGAACATCAAAATAGCAGCTTATTTGCTATTTTCTGATGATATAAGGAAATTTTGTCTTGGTAACCAGGTTCCCAAAAGGTTTTAGTTTACTAATTGGCTCAAGATCAGCCATGTATTCAAGCTTTGGAGCTATCCACGCCTCAGAGGCCTCAGAAGTAGGGTACCCTGGCTTTCTTTGATGTCTTTCTTCCCCTCTAGCTATTTTCATGTCAAAAATAGAGATTCAGGCTTAAAGACTGATATCCACTATGGGTGTACCAAAAGTGCATAGAACCATATAATAGTATTAAGTTCTCAAAACAGGCCTAACACTATTCTTAGTGTATATGTAACATGGGATTTCTCATATTCCCATTATTTTGGCATGAAATTGAGAAAAACAAAATTTTCATGGATCTTTTTTGTGGTATTGAAGTATTTTCCTTATTACCACCGCAAATAGTTTATTTTAGCTGATTCCCTCCATGTAGCTACCCTAGTTGCGAGTTTGTGTAGAATCCAAATCTGGCCTTAAATCTATGGGTTTACTTACTCAATACAAAGTTATTCATCTTTCCTAAAATCAAAAATGATGAATTTTGAATATATGCATGACTTATGGGTTATGCATAGTTCAGAATTTATTTTTAAGCTAATTGTGGCCTATTTGGGTATTTAAAATATACCTCAAGTCTCACAAACTATGCTATGTGTATTCCATGTATCTTTTCTGGAAGAAATAATTTTCCTCATTCTACACCCTGGGATAGGATGATACAAACAATTTTCAATTATAAAATTAGGGAAGGATATTATGCGCAGAATCTTCACACACTCTGGATATAAGTGATAAAGATCCCTCTATAGAGTTTTGTAGGCAAAAATACTGAAAAAATATACCAAATCTTTACCCAATTTTTCAAATCCCTCCATGAAACAAACTTTGTGTCATTAAGATTGAGGTTTTTTTAAATTTTAAATAAGTAATTCAAAAATAAGAAGGGAATAGAAGTGGGTGTATTATTTCCTGCTCAATATATAATTTTATAAAAGATGAAAATTCTATTTCAGTGTTGCTCTTTAATAATAGTTATATTTTAAGAATATATTCAAGTATTTGAGACTTTTTATCATTAATTGAATAGCTCAAAATACAGTGCTTACAGTGTTAATATGCTTTTGCTATATTTTTCTGAAACTGAGTTGATGAAGCTTTAATATTTATCTAAAATTCTATACGACAGACCATAAAAGCTGAATTATTCTGTTAATCTAATTATATCAATAACAAAAAATGAAAATACATAGGGAATGACAGTAAGCCTTTAACATTTGTTTTTGAGCAAATGAGCTTTGAGAAGCCCAGCCAAAAAATAAAATTGAGGGAAATCAATTGAATATATGTGTTTTGCATATGTGGGTTGAAAGTCTCCCATTTTGGAATTCAATGTCTGTCCTAGCTCCCACATATGTCCAATTTGTCTCCCATGTCAAATTCCAAACGCAACACCAGCTGTCAGGTGTAGCCACTTTGCTCATGATGAGGATGATAGAAAGTACTGGAAACTTTGTAAAACATGTATATGGTATCCTACAATGGAGATCCTTATCATTAAGATATTTGAAAAGTAAAGTGAGAAATAAAGAGGAGATAAAATAGTTCTTAATTGGGTTGCGAGCTGTATTCTCTTAAAGATTTGCTTTTAAGAAATTGGAGATCAATGGACTTAACTTTGTTCTCTAATGACCAACCTGAATTAAGAAAAACAACATTTTAGCATAGGTGAGTATTGGTACATGTGAGAGAGGGCCAGGCCTTTTAAATTGGAATAATTTAATTATCAATGATATTGAGTTTAACATACCTAACCTTCTTCAAAGATTGAATTAAAACCAGTCTTAAAAAAGGTCTTTTAAATATGAAACATTCACATTCATTGAGTTACAACAGATAAAGTTACAGATTTTACGTTTGGTTTTTGATTGCGATAAATACTCTTCAGTTTTGCTATTCTTACCACATGTTTTTTTATAACTAGTTCAGGTGATAAATGAAAACATTCTCACTAATATTGAGGAATATGTATTGAAATTTGAAATCCAAACCCAAGATTTTTAATTGGTTGATTTTATTTGAGCTCAGCTAGAGCTTCTTATCTTTGATAAAAAAGTAGGGGTTTCTCACAGAATGGATATAATTCCTGCCTGTTTTTAGCAATAATTTATATTTTTTATTTCTAGAAATAAAATACCATGTCCTATTGGAAAAATTGTGATAGGTTTAGGGCATAATATTATTTTTTACAGATAAAAATGTTACATAAGTACATGAATTCACATATTGTCAGCCTTTTACTCAAAGCCAGAGCACAAGCATGACAGTCAAAATACCATAAACCAATGGTAGAGGAAAGGTTCACCATCAAAACTGGATCTGAGGCAAAATCTCTCATATATGTTCTTAAAGTAAAGAGGAAATTCACGTCTTTTTAAAGACAAAAGTCCCTTGACCATAGGATAAGGAATGACAAAGTTTTTCCAGCTCAGCACAAGAACTAAGCTTAATCCTTGATTTAACCTCTCATCTAAAATTCAGAGGGAGAGGCAGAACCCAATCAAATGAGTTTTCAAATTGAGGCTCTCAGCCGGGGTAATCCAATGGTACTAGCCAAATTCAGCTAGCATCAAAACTGTGAGCCTTGAGGTATGTCTTACATACCCAAATAGGCCACACTTATCTTAAAAATAAATTCTGAATTATGCATAACTCATAAGTCATGCATATATCCAAAAGTCATCCTTTTTGATTTCAGAAAAGATCAATAACCTTTTATTGAGTAATTGTCACAACCACGAGTTTGACCCTCCTCCTTGATGGTTGCGGCAATCCAACCTGGGTCCAATTGGCCACTTCATATCATTTATGGCCCATTGGCCCCTTTGGGTGTTCAATGGCTCTTACGCCACAACCCATCCCAATGGCCATATCCTGCCGTCATTGGCTCTCTTGGCCAATTCACACCTCACCAACCCCCAGGCCTTCATCATTGATTTTGGGCCTGGGGGGTCCTTTTTGTCTTCTAGGGGTCTCCAAGCCCCCTAGCCACCACCATTGGAGCCAGGCCCCCCCTTTTCATTAGGGGGTCTTGGGCCATTTAGGCCCCCTACGGTCCGTAAGCCGCGGTCCGCGGTCCGCAGGCCTTTTAGGCCGCTTGTGGCCTAATCCAATGAGGCCAAAAGGGGCCAAAGGGGGAAACCACCTAGCACCCAAGGCCATGTGGGTCCCAAACCACATTTGGGGCCACCTGAGCCAAAATTTGCCATATTTCCCTTGGTCCCAAAATTGGCCAAAAACGCCTTGGACACCTTTTTGGCCATAAATCACGTAGGACTCATTTTTGGCCATGGATCACTATGGACCAATATCTCCGTCATGGCCTCTGGCAGCCACCAGGGGCCACCAAATCAGTTCCTCAAGCTTTTCCCTCAACTGAAGGGAAATTCTTCCATTCCTCCATGCACCCCACACTCAAAGTTGCAGGAGTGGTGCATATATGGTGTTATATACCATTATGCACCATTTTTGCTCAGAAATTCAATGGTGACCTTTTCAGGACTCAATTCCACCTTCTCAACTCAAGGAACCAAAATCCAACGCCCATTTTGAAGGAGGACTTTTGGACTCATCAGGTTGGTAATCCATGGCGGCAAGCAGAAGACCATTCAAGGACTCCAACCACCTGGCTATGCAGGAGTTGGGTTGGTACTCTCATTCAGGATTCTTCCAAGGTTCATTATCAGAGGTATTCCATCATTTCAATCAGTTGTCAAGGCATCAAGTATTTCAATACTCCTTGGACAACTCAATTGGTTCATACAGGCGGCAATCAATCAACCTGTATGTACTTGGCCCAATTGGGCCAATTCATATTCCACTTTGGGAATTCCATCACACAGTTCAATTCCAAGAGGGCCAGAACTGTATTGGCCGGATTCCAACAATACAGCAGGTGATCCACCTTCAGGATCAATCTTTCAGTTTTTCACATATACTGGCCACCTTTCAGCACCTGGGGACTTTTTCCCCAGTTAATTAATATATTGGATTTATTTTTATCCTTATTTTCTTTTACATTATTGAAGTTAATACTGATAATCTTAAGTCAGTCATTAGCACCCTTTCTAATTTTTTTCCTTGCCTGTCAGGGGATATTGGTGGTCATATCCTTTACTAACTCCATTGTTCTTTCTGGCAGGTTGAAACAGTGAATTGGGGATTCACTTGGTTGACTTCTTGGCCTTTGGCTTCCTTTTATCTTTGGCCTCTGGCTTCATTCTTATTATTTCTTTGTTATCTCTGGCATATTTGTCCTATCTCTTATTCCTGTTTAAGAAATATATTCTGTAGTATTTCTTATTATCTTTGGAGCCCTCCAAGTGAGTTCTTGATTCCTGAGTGCCAGGCCCTCTTGCTTCCATAAGAGCACCTGTGACATTATAATAATTAACTCATGATTTTTCTTCATTCATTTTTTTATTTTAAATTCATTCATTCATTTTATCAAAATTATGATTCTTTAACGTTTTATGATCTTATGATTCTTCGTCACCTCTCAATTTTCTCTCATTCATTCTTCACTCTGAAAATTGAAAGCTGACCCATTTTGTATCTTCTGTTTCTTTTTCAATCTCATTCTTCATCATCATCAATCTTCTTCTTATCCATAATTCAGGCATTTTTTATCTTTGATCCTCCAATTATTCATCAGATTATTCAGACACGTTCTTCATATCAGGAGTCATTTTGATTTATTCGTCAAGAATTTTGACTTTTGGAAGAATTCACTTGAAATTGATTTGATTGATTGATTTGACATACTTGAAATTGACCTCAAGATAATTGATTGACCTGAAGATTTTATTGATTTGCTGATTATTCACATCAAGAATTTTGACCTAAATTGATTTTCCTCAAGAATTCATTTTGATTGATTGATTTTTTCTGCAAGATTTTGATTTTATTTTATTTTTATTGCATTGGATTGATTGATTTATTGACTTCAAGAGTTTCATTGATATTGATTTTGACCTCAAGACTCATTTGACTTTGATTAATTGACGTATCTGAAGATTCATTTTTGATTCATTGGTTATCCGATTTCCTCAAGATTTGATTGTTGATTCTTTACTTCAAGATAATTTTGAATTTATTTTCATTTATTCAATTTATTATTCCTGAAATCATGCCAGTTGAACATTCACCCCCTGCAAGACAGACCAGATCTCAGGCCCGAGCTCAAGCTGTTCTGACTCCAACTCCAAGGGTTCCTCTTGACGGTACCCCAGCAGTTTCTCAACTGAGGGCCAGATTGGACAGAGGACCCATTTTGTAAGTAGCAGCAACATCCAAGAAGGAAGGAAGAGGGCCAAGGAGATCAATCTCATTATCAGGAGTGGTTGGCAGATTCCCAGGACTTTCAAGAACCAGTCCCAAGGTTCAAGGTGAAGATGATGAAGCGGAGGAGGAGAATTCTGTGGAAGAGGAAGAGTCTAATGGCACTGAGGCTGCTCCTGCTCCTGTGGGAGCATCTGAAGGCACCAGAGGACCAACTCTAGCCCAGTCTGATCAGCCTGCCTCTCATCAGTCTGAACCATCTTTATTGGCCATCATGCAACAGATGACTCAAATTATGGCCAATCTTCAAGCAGCTTCTTCCTCTGAGTCATTAAGACCACCAGCCTTCAAGACTCCCTCTATGAAGGCTCCAGAATGCTTTGATGGGACTCAGCCCTTCAAAGTCAGAAGCTTCATTCAATCTTGTCCACTCATCTTTCATAATGATCTGGCAAACTTCTCTCAAGACAGAAAGAAGGTTCTTTATGCCACTTCATTCTTAGTTGGCAGGGCTGCAAAATGGATTGAGCCTTATCTTTCCAATCTCACTAATAAAGACTCAAGTTACCTTCTCAATTCCTGGCCACTGTTTGAATCCCAATTGTTCACTTTATTTGGAGACCCAAATGAAGTTAGAAAAGCTGAAGCAGAATTGGATGGCCTTAGGATAAAAGAAGGTGGGCATGTTGCTTTATATATTGCCAATTTCAGGAGTTTGGTTTCAAGAATTGGGGATTGGGGTGAAAGGGCTCTTATTCATCATTTCAGGAAGGGTTTGGCCTCCAGAATTCTGGATCAATTGGCCTCCCATCCTTCAAATATTGATTATTTTCAAGACTTAATGGACGTCAGCCTGGAACTTGATACCAGGTACCATGAGAGGCAAAAGGAGAAGAAGCCTGAAGCCTCAAAGTCTCACTCTTCTCATCATCAAGTTTCTTCAAGCTCAAGGCATAAGAAGAAATTTCATTCTCAAAAGCGGTCCAAGCCCCATTCTTCCTTGTTGAATAAGGACTTCAAGTTGAAGGGTTCTGAAAAAGAGAGAAGAATCAAAGAGGGCTTGTGTACCTATTGTGGTGGGAAGCATAGTCTTGAGTCCTGTGTAAAAAGGCCTCAAAATAAGCTTACCCAACCGTCAGGCAGTTTTCCCAGCCAGGGAAAAGCCTGAGTGAAGATCATGTTGTGTTCAATGGTCTTCACAGTTTTCCTTCCAGAGCACAATTGTGCATTCTATATACTGGTGTCAAAAATCCTCTCAAATTGTTTGTTTTTTCTTCTCTTTCTGATGTCTTTTACAGTATTCTCATTGATTCTGGTGCTACACACTCATTTATTGCAAAGCAGTTTGTTCACAAGTACTCATTGACTACGTCAGAACTCCCAGAGAAGATTCCTCTTATGATTTTGGACTCCTCTCAGTCCCCTTCCTTATTCGTTACTCACCATACTAAATATATGGTTGAGCTCCCTACCTTCCCAAGCTTTGAATGGGACTTTTTAGTCATTGATACTCCCAAGGGAGAAGACCTCATATTGGGCTTTGACTTTCTTAATCATTTTAATCCTTCTATTGCTTGGAGGCAAGGGCTGATCACCTTTAATACTGAACAAAAGGACTATTCTGATCCTTCCAATTCTTTCCGTAATGACTTTCCTTCTGCAAAATCATGTGCAGCTCTGGTTGGTGATTCTAGAACACCATCAATTCCATCTTCTGTCCATATTCCTTCCCTTAAATCCCATCAGTCATTACCATCACCTGGAGATAAAGTCTTTAAAGAGATTCAAGATGTTGGAGAAGATAATTCTGTATCTTCACTTCATCTCTTCTTTGGGAATATGGACCTTCCCCCTTCATCTTATCATGACTCCCTGGAGGAGTTGTGGGATGAGGAGGAAGAGCCAGAAGAAGTAGAAACCATGATGAAGGTTGTCCCTTCTGTCTATCACCAATATTTGGATGTATTTTCCAAGGTGAAAGCAGAAAGACTTCCTCCTCACCGTGCCTGTGAGCATCATGTCGAGCTGGAGGGGTCTCTACCTCCAATTGGGGTGATCTACTCTTTATCCAAACAAGAGTCAGATACACTCAGGGCCTACATTTTAGAGAATGTAGAGAAAGGTTTCATCCGGCCAAGCTCCTCTTCAACAGGAGCACCTGTCCTCTTTATCAAAAAGAAAGATGGTGGCCTCTGTTTGTGTGTGGATTACCGCAAACTCAATGCTGTTACTAGGAAGAACAAGTATCCTGTTCCCCCTAAGAATCATCTTCTCAATGTCTTTAATGGTTCTTCTATCTTCTCCAAGATTGATTTGCGTGGTGCATATAACCTGCGCAGAATCAAGGAGGGTGATGAACATTTGACATGTTTCAGAACTAAATATGGCAGTTTTGAGTACTTGGTTATGCCATTTGGGCTCACCAATGCTCCTGCCTCTTTTCAGAATCTTGTCAATGATATATTCCAAGATCTTCTTGATGTTTTTGTCGTGGTTTATTTGGATGAAATTATGGTTTTTTCCAAATCTGAGGAAGAACATGTCACTCATGTGTGCACTGTTCTTTCCAGACTCAGAGCCAATAACCTTTTTGCCAAGGCTTCAAAATGCCTTTTTCATGTCTCTAGTGTAGAATATCTTGGTTATGTTGTTTCTTCTGAAGGCCTCAAGATGGACCAAGCAAAAGTCCAGCAGATCCTCAATTGGCCACCTCCAAGAAACCTCAAGGCTCTTCAATCCTTCCCCCGCTTTGCCAACTTCTACCACCGTTTCATCAAGAATTATTCAAAGAAGATCAGTTCACTCACCAGTTTCCTCAAGAAAGATTCCTGTTTCCCCCTCAATGAGGAAGCTCTTAGCCAGTTTCATCAACTCAAAGAGGCCTTCACCACCGCTCCAATCCTTCTCTACCCACCATTGTAGAGACCGATGCATCCAATTATGCCTTGGGTGCTGTACTGAGTCAGGTCTCTGACTCTGGAAAACATCCCATTGCATTTGACATCCGCAAGCTTATGCTAGAAGAACTCAACTATGAGATTCATGACAAGGAACTCCTTTGCATAGTCTGGGCTCTCAAGCGCTGGAGGGCTTTTCTTCTTTCTCTGTCCTCTCCTTTTGAAGTTCTCACCAATAACAGCTCTCTTCAATACTTCATGTCCTCAAAAGTACTCACTCTCCGTCAAGCCCGCTGGGCTTAATTCTTATCTAAATTTCATTTTTCAATCACGTACTGCCCGGGCCGCCCAGCAACTCTTCCAGATGCTTTATCACGTCGGGATGACGTCTATCCGGAGAGGGGGGAGGATTTTATCAGCAAGAATCCAATGAATTTTCAACAACTCATTAAGCAAGATGAAGTTCAACCCTCAAAGTATTTTGCAGTCAAGGTAGATTCTTTTTCAAACTTGATTGACTCAATTCAGAATAAATTATGGCAAGATCCTCAGTACAGAAGTATCCTTCAAGAATTGGGTAAAGGTAAATCCATTCAGGATTATTCTCTTGATTCTTCTTCCCAACTTCTCCTCTTCAAAGATTGGGTGGTGGTCCCAAATGACCCCACAATCCAACTCAGCATTCTTCAAACGCGGCATGATTCTCCTCTAGCTGGACATCCTGGCCAAGAGAAGACTCTCAAACTTGTCAAGCCCGATTTCCACTGGTCCGGCATGACTCAATTCATCAAGGATTATGTATCATCCTGTAAACAGTGTTCAAGAAACAAGAATATTCACTATAAGAAGTTTGGACTCCTCAAACCTCTTCCCATTCCAAATGGTCCTTGGATTAGTCTTTCAATGGATTTCATCACTCAACTGCCCCTGTCCAATTAATTTGACTCAATCCTTGTCATAGTGGACAGATTCTGAAAAATGGCGGTTTTTATTCCAACAATGTCTTCAATAACTTCATTGGATCTGGCCCATTTATTCATCAAGAATATCTTTTCAAAGCATGGCCTTCCATCAAGCATTGTCAGTGATAGAGGTCCCCTTTTTGTTTCTTCCTTCTGGACCAACCTTTGTCAGCAGCTCAAGATTTCAAGAGACTTGTCAACTGCTTACCACCCAGAAACTGATGGACAGACTGAGTGGGTAAATCAGATACTAGAACAGTATCTTCAGATGTATGTCAGTTATCATCAAGATGATTGGAACACCTGGCTCCCTCTGGCTGAATTTGCCTACAATAATTCTGATCACTCTTCAACCAAGCAAGCCCCGTTTTTCACTGTTTATGGAAGAGATCCACAATTTGATTAAGTTCACATCAATCAAGATACTCCTTCTGGAAAGTTATCAACAAAAATCCAATCAGTACAGCAATATGTCAAGAGAGAACTTGAATTCACCATAAACCGGTTTAAGAGGTATGCAGATAAAAGTAGAGCAAGTCCACCTGTTTTCAATCCTGGTGACATGGTATGGCTTTCTTCCAAGAACATCAAATCAACTAGACCCACCAAGAAGCTGTCTGAAATATGGTTGGATCCTTTTACAATCTTAAAGAAAGTCAGTACTCATGCTTACCACCTCAAGCTTCCATCTCAATGAAAATCCATCCACCCAGTCTTCCATATCTCACTCTTGGAAGCAGTCAAGACCTCAACAATCCCAAATCGGCACCAAGAGCCTCCCCCTCGAATCATAATCGAAGAAGAAGAGGAATGGGAAGTCTCCCAAGTACTGGACTCAAAGCTCAAGAGAAGAAAATTATGGTATCTGGTACAATGGAAAGGTTTCAGCCAAGATTCAGAAAGATCCACATGGGAACCAGCTGAAAACCTCAGGAATTATCCTGAACTTGTCAAAGATTTTCATTCGTTATATCCTGACAAGCCAGGACCCAGTTCTTCAAAGGCTTGAATTTTTATGGTGTTTGGTGGGGAGAGGAATTACCAAAAGGAAGTCCCACTCCTGGTATGCACCTTAAGGGGTATTCTACTCTTCTTTGTTGTAAGCATCACCTTGGCGACTCTGTGAGCACTTTTCATTTGGACACAGACTTCTTGGCCCGGCTTTCAACATCCAAATTCCACATTTATGGCCGTTTTCACTTGGGCAAATGGACCATTCTTTTCTTATTTTCCTTCCCAAGATATTATTCCTTCAATACATTCATTTATAAAGATTCTCATTATTTATGGCACTGGCGGGATTGGTAACTTCCAAAAGTAAGTTCCTCTCCTGGTGTGCACTTCCCTGAGGGGTCTACAATCTGTCAAAACATCACCTTGGCCACTCTGTGAGCACCTGGCATCAAATTCTTTTATCCAGGTCCTTGGCCACTTTCAAAATCAACTGTCGTAATCCGTGATGAAGATTGGATTCCTCCTCAAAATTCATTTCTCTTTGATTTTTCTTTTTCTTTCTTTATATCTGTTTCTTTTCTCTTTTATTCTTTATATTTTCTTATAACTCTTTAATGCCAAATCTGTACGTCAAATCACGTCTTCCACATTGTCAAAGCCAAATGTCAAGAGAAGAACAAGTCAACCTCAATTCATATGCCAACAAGTTTATCAGTTCAATTTTTCTTTTCAAGATTCAATGCCTCTGTAATCCCTAGGTCAAATCCGTCTCAATAGCCTCAACAGGCTTCTACCATATCTTGGTGCTCAGGAGCTCACCATTCAAGGTAGGCGGGTACTGTCACAACCACGAGTTTGACCCTCCTCCTTGATGGTTGCGGCAATCCAACCTGGAGCCAAGTTGGGGCCACTTGGCCACGTCATATCCTTTATGGCCCATTGGCCCCCTTTGGGTGTTCAATGGCTCTTACGCCACAACCCATCCCAATGGCCATTTATGGCCTCAGGACATATCCTGCCATCATTGGCCCTCTTGGCCAATTCACACCTCACCAACCCCCAGGCCTTCATCATTGATTTTGGGCCTGGGGGGTCCTTTTTGTCTTCTAGGGGTCTCCAGGCCCCCTAGCCACCACCATTGGATCCAGGTCCCCCCTTTTCATTAGGGGGTCTTGGGCCATTTTGGCCCCCTACGGTCCATAGGCCATGTACCGCGGTCTGCAGGCCTTTTAGGCCCCTTTTGGCCTAATCCAATGAGGCCAAAAGGGGCCAAAGGGGGAAACCACCTAGCACCCAAGGCCATGTGGGTCCCAAACCACATTTGGGGCCACCTGAGCCAAAATTTGCCATATTTCCCTTGGACCCAAAATTGGCCAAAAATGCCTTGGACACCTTTTTGGCCATAAATCACGTAGGACTCATTTTTGGCCCTGGATCACTATGGACCAATATCTCCTTCCTGGCCTCTGGCAACCACCAGGGGCCACCAAATCAGTTCATCAAGCTTTTCCCTCAACTTAAGGGAAATTCTTCCATTCCTCCATACACCCCATACTCAAGGTTGCAGGAGTGGTGCATATCTGGTGTTATATACCATTATGCACCATTTTTGCTCAGCAATTCAATGGTGACCTTTTCAGGACTCAATTCCACCTTCTCAACACAAGGCACCAAAATACAACGCCCATTTCAAAGGAGGACTTTTGGACTCATCAGGTTGGTAATCCATGGCGGCAAGCAGAAGACCATTCAAGGACTCCAACCACCTGGCTATGCAGGAGTTGGGTTGGTACTCTCATTCAGGATTCTTCCAAGGTTCATTATCAGAGGTATTCCATCATTTCAATCAGTTGTCAAGGCATCAAGTATTTCAATACCCCTTGGACAACTCAATTGGTTCATACAGGCGGCAATCAATCAACCTGTATGTACTTGGCCCAATTGGGCCAATTCATATTCCACTGTGGGATTTCCATCACACAGTTCAATTTCAAGAGGGCCAGCGCTGTATTGGCCCGATTCCGACAATACAGCCGGTGATCCACCTTCAGGATCAATCTTTCAGTTTTTCACATATACTGGCCACTTTTCAGCACCTGGGGACTTTTTCCCCAGATAATTAATATATTGGATTTATTTTTATCCTTATTTTCTTTTACATTATTAAAGTTAATACTGATAATCTTAAGTCAGTCATTAGCACCCTTTCTCTTTTCTTTCCTCGCCTGTCAGTGGATATTGGTGGTCATATCCTTTACTACTTCCATTGTTCTTTCTGGCAGGTTGAAACAGTGAATTGGGGATTCACTTGGTTGGCTTCTTGGCCTTTGGCTTCCTTTTATCTTTGGCCTCTGGCTTCATTCTTATTATTTCTTTGCTATCT
The DNA here is from genome assembly GCA_023105745.1 of Austropuccinia psidii. Lineage (NCBI taxonomy): Eukaryota > Fungi > Basidiomycota > Pucciniomycetes > Pucciniales > Sphaerophragmiaceae > Austropuccinia > Austropuccinia psidii. The sequence continues at coordinate 54,498,287 of JALGQZ010000004.1, forward strand.
CTGGCATATTTGTCCTATCTCTTATTCCTGTTTAAGAAATATATTCCCTAGTATTTCTTATAATCTTTGGAGCCCTCAAAGTGAGCTCTTGATTCCTGAGTGCCAGGCCCTCTTGCTTCCATAAGAGCCCCTGTGACAGTAATTAAATCCATAGATTTGAGGCCAGATTTAGATTCTACACAAAAATTCACCTAGCATAGCTCCATAGAGTGAATAAGCTCAAAGTAACTCTTTGAGGTGGTAATATGGAAAATACTTCAATACCACATAAAAGATCCATGAAAATTTTTTCTTTTCTCTATTTCACGCCAAAGTAATGGGAATGTGAGAAATCCCATGTTACTTCTACACTAAGAATAATGTTATGCATGTTTTTGGAACTTAATATCATGGTTTTCTTACATGGACCTTTGGTACACCCATAATGGATATCTCACTTGAAGCTTAATTTTCTATTTTGACGTGAAAAATAGGCAAGAGGGACAAAAGACATAAAAGAGAGCCAGGGTACCCAACTTCTGAGGCCTCAGAGGTGTGGACAGCTCCACAGCTTGGATCCATGGTGGATCTTGGCCTAATTGGTAAACTAAAACCTTTTGGGAACTTGGTTACCACGTTACAACTTCAGTAAATCATAAGAAAATAGCAAATAACCTGCTATCTTGATGTGCCACGGAGGTAAAGAGCAACTTAGACCCCTTTAACCATGTCAACTCTTAAAGACGTACCATTGATAAGCCCCAAACGTGTAATTAAAACCCTTTTTGGACTTCTCTCCATTGATTTACCTCATAGAAACCAGTTAAACACTGATATTTGCAATTCTATGTAGAAATGAGGTGAAAATTTGAAAAATTCATTAAAAATACAATTATTAATGAATCTCTCTGAAGCATTCAGGAAAAATGGAGAGCTTTATTATCTATGGAAAAACCAGAAAGAATGATGGGTTTGCTAGTAAAATTCAAAGTTTTACTTACAGTCCATTTCTGACTATTCTATGTGAAACACTCAATCTTCAAAAATTCACAGTACTTACAACCTGTGATGAAATTGCCAATAACATTGATAGCTTTTAGAAATAAATGATTATTTTGGAATAATGGAATATTTAAAGATGTTACTCCTTTTCTTCTTAACCATATTGGGGTTGGTAGTAATGTAAAAAGCAGTAATTGAGTAATTATGATAATCTTACGTGACAACAGAGGATGCAATAAAAAATCCAAAAAGTTTTAGTGTTTTCTCACTCACTGGGTTTTCAGTCTGCTCCATGGCACACCTCTGTGAGCTGCTGTTGACTTAAAAGAGGTCTCCTCTTGCTGTTTTGTCTAAAATCAAATTATCTTATTATCCATTTATATCATTGTTATCCACAAGTAAGTCTTAGTTAAAATATTATTAAGTGTTTTAATTCTTTCCGAATAAATAAAAAAGGCGTGAAATCATATAATACAACTATATATTGTTGTAATCCTGCTATAAATTATTTTGATCCTTTAAATCCACAATTCTACGTCAAATTTCTCTACTTATATCTTTCAATAATTTCTTTGGAGTATAAGTGAGTCATTTATCTTTATTTATTGAAGTTTTTCTCTAAAATTGCTTCTCTTCAAGAACTATATTTATAATTCTTCTTGCAAAGGATAATTATATATTAAAATAATTTTATTATTTTAATAAAGAAGTTTTTAGTATTAAATTCAGCTTGTACTTGATTCTTGTAGACAATTACTTCTCACTGTTAAAATCACTAGTAGTGTTTAAAACATGAAGGAAATACTTCTTTAATTATTTAATTGTGGTTATAATAATATATTATTATTATATTTCATAAGAACAGACAGAGTACTGTCCATTAATAGTAATATTATCATCAGTTTGATAGTCAAATCTTACATTTGGGGGCCTGGCCATGATTTTAACCATAGAATTGGCTTTAATCATATTATAGACTTCATTTTGGTGTTCAAAGAACTGCCACACCTACCCACCTCTTACATTTGGGGGCCTGACCGTGTTTTTTGAGCCTTGTACCCTCAAGTAATATATTTTTAAGTTCTAAAATATATTACTTTAATAACATTTTTTTCTTTCATTTTAACCTTAGAAAATTTCTTTTTTGAAATTGTTTTGGAAAACGTTTTCATTGAGGAATTTGGTTTAATTTAATATTGTTTCTACACATGGCTTTTTCACATCCAAAAACTTATAAAATTATTCTTTGAGTTACTCTGAATTAATTTTCATTAGAAATGTTAAATTTTAACTTTTTTTCTTCAAAAAGAATAATTTTTTTAATTTTAAAAAAAATATATAAAACTTATAAAGAATCTTTATAAATATTTTAAAAAAAGTATAAAAAATGATTTTTCTCTTCTATAATTTTTTCTAGTGTCTTTGATCAAATACTGTGCAGCTGGCAACAGACTCAGTAAAAGATATATCACTAGTCCAGAATTTTGAGTAGCGGAGTCTGAGGACAGTATTGAGGTGCAAATTGCTAAAAGAGGCACCTTATTTAATTCAGAAAAGAATAAATTACCACCAAAGGGTGTGTGTTTTATCTTATCTTTTTCACCTTTTATCTTTAAATTGATGTGAAAATGGTGCATACCAGAAATGGAAGGAACTATTAAGTCCAACAAGATGGATGTGGACAAGGAAGAGGCAAGACCAAATCCAGAAGTGCCAAGTCTTCCTCAAGAAAGACACATTTGGAGGATGCCAGAGTTGCCCCCCATTCCCCAAGGTTTGTACCCACAGATTTTGACGTGAAGTCTGAGCCGCAACTGATTCATGATAATATTTCCAGGGCTGAACCATTTTCAAGTGGAAGCAATATAAATATATCAATTCCAATACAAAAATTGGTTCAGAGCAGCCAAAGAAGAGGAGTGGAAAATATGCCCAAGCCGTTGGCAGGGGCCATGAACTCTTACTCACACATCAAGAGCTTTCTGGTTCAGGAGAGGACCATAGAGCTATTAGGAGGTTGTAGCCAATTGTCTTGCAAAAAAAGGTCAAAAAGATAAAGAATTGGTTGAAGAACCAAAGTATTTTATCCATAGACCAGAAGAAAGAGTTGGAAATGACTCCAGCTTTGGAGACAGAGGCCCCAATGGCGTCTACCAGCTCCAAAACAGCTCCAGAAGTGTCCAAGGACAAGCCCAAAGGACCTCAGAAGAAGCAGAGAGGTCCAAGAAACATCCAAGTAAAGGCAAAGCCAATTGGCACAGACCATACCCACAAGGGTACAGAATCCCCAAATTGGATCCTTCAGCTGTGGACAGTGTATTAAACATGGCCAGGACTTTGATGGAATTCACAGACAAAGAGCAGGCAAGGATGAACAGAACTTTTCCAAAGAAATAGTATATCAGATACATTTTGTTCAAATATTCATGTAGCCCTTGCTAAATTTGATGCAAAGATGAATAAACTTACATCAGACATAAGTGAATTAAAACAAAATGGCAAAAGATATAATGAATGGTATCAATTGGAAAATTCAAGAATTTATTCAATTATGAATATATGTAACAGAATTGAAATTACATTTTAGGTTCAGAATGATGAAATGGAAGACCTTTCCATTTTCAAAATGAATGAGCAACTTATAATTCTAAAAGATCATGTCTTGGAAATAGTTGAAAATACCAATCAGTTTGCTACACATTTAGCAAAAAGTGAGAGTGAAAGGCAGAAGTTAAAGAATGAAATCATTGCAAATGTAGAACAAATTCATAAGAAGTATGTACCACATATGCAAAGACAATCTACACCTCTGACTGAAGAAAAACGTTCTGTTAAAGGAAGTTTGACCCCATTATTAGGAGAAAATGTTATATCTGCAAAAGATATTCCCAAACTGGAAGAATGGCTAACATTCTCTGGTGAAGGAGAATAAAACCATATTGAGTTCATCAGGACTATTGATATGTTGCAAGAAGACTTTCATATACATGATGAAATTATAGTGGGGAATTTACACTCTTTGTTTACCAGAACTTCAAAGAAATGTTATTACAAGATGAGAATGGATCATGGGAAACATGATTGGTCTTGGTGGAAGTCTGAAGTGATTACCCAATGGGCCAACAATTCTTGGAGGTTTAAAATGGAAAATGCATTTGAAAATGTCATTTTTAACTCAGAGAAAGAGAAGCCACTTACTTGGTTCTTCAAGCAGAAAGACATCTTATCTGATTTACACCCAGATATGTCTGACACTATGATTAATTTGAAAAGATTAAGGAAGTGTGGAGGAGAACTAGAAAATGCTATCAAAAGCAGATTTGTGGAACCCTGTTCAACAGAAGACTACATTAATGCAATGGAAGATATCATTACCAGAACAAGACTTGGTCAAACCAGGACTAAAATCCCTATAGAGTCCAAGGTAGCTTCAAAGATTCCCAAGGAGGACAGAAGATCAGAAAAACCTGTCTTGAAGTGTCATAAATGTGGAAGTACTTCACATTTAGCCAACACTTGCACCAAAAAGACAAAAATCAATGAAGCTCAAGTTATTGAAGAAGCTCCTTGTACTGAAGAGAAAGAAGAATCTGATCAAGATTCTGCAATCTCTGAGGACACACCAGTGGAGGACTATCCCTTTAAAAACATTACATCTTCCTTTGAATTCACAGAAGTCCACACCCATTTACCACAATAAAGTGAGGATTGCTACAACCTGATCAATATCCAAGATTCCAGAATGTGTAAGACCAAACCTTCTAGAGGAAAAGGGTATACCTCTGGAGCATCCTTTATCACATCACTTTTGATGAATGATAATGAAGCCAAAGTAAATTTAGATACAGGGGCATTTTGCACTTGTGTGGGCAAAGACTATCTCCAAGTTATACTTGCTGAATGGAAAAACCATCTATTACCAATAGAAGGTGTGCACTTTAGTAGTGCCAGTAACAATATGTACCCCTTGGGTATATTAGACACTAATCTTGTATTTCCACACCCAGAAGGAAGTATGAGAGTGAAAACTGAGTTTGTGGTGATGGAAAATTGCGCATCTCAGCATTTCATTTTTGGAAATTATTACTTGAATATTTTTGGTTTTAAGATCAATAACCATAAAGAGAGAGATTTTACAATTGGAGAAAACAAAAGAAAAAAATTTGCTTTTTCCAATATGGAAAAACTAATATCAAAAGTATCTTCAAAAATGATACTTATAAGGAGGAATTTGTGTCTAATCAACTTGTTGAAGCGCAAATTAATCCATCATTGTGACCAAAGATAAGGAATGAACTTATTAATGTGTTATACACATAAAATACTGCATTTGCCTCTGATAATGAACCATTAGGTTCTATAAGGGGACATGAAGTTGATATTACTTTTAATATTGACAGACCATATCCTCCAGTACTTAGAATACCCGCTTATTCAGCCAGTCCCAGAGCTAGAGAAGACTTGGAGAAACATATCCTAGATTTAATCCAACTTCTTGTGCTAAGGAAAGTAGGCCATAATGAGGAAGTTGAAGTTACAACACCTGTTGTTATTGCCTGGCATAATGATAAGTCAAGAATGGTTGGAGATTTCAGAGCATTGAATACCTACACAGTTCCAGATAGGTATCGAATACCTAGAATTCAAGGAACCTTGACTCAATTGTCTCAAGCCAAGTATATAACATCTATGAATGCATTGAAAGGCTTCCATCAAAATGATTTGATGCCTAAAGCTAAGAAATTACGTAGAGTTATCACTCACTGTGGTATTTATGAGTATCTTAGAATGCCATTTGGCATTAAAAATGCTCCATCCCCTTATAAAAGAATGATGAATACCATCTTTCCTACAGAATTGTCTGAAGGATGGCTTATAATTTATATTGATGATATTATCATATTTTCTGATTCATGGTCTTTGCACCTTGAAAGACTTGCAAGAGTACTTCAAAAAGCTGCAGAACTGAACACAAAGATTTCACTCAAGAAATGAAATTTTGGTTTTGAAGAACTTAGAGCATTAGGACATATTATTTCTGGTTTAAGCTTGGGTATTGAACAAAACAAAGGAGCAGCAGTGTTACTTAAGCCAATACCCAAGAATAAAAAAGAAATGAAATCTTTTCTGGGATTTTCCAGTTATTATAGGCAAAACTTGAAAGACTTTGCAATTCTAGCCAAGTCACTATATAGAATCTATGATCAACAGACTGTATTTGAGATGACACAGGAGAGAATCAAAGCTTATGAGAAGATAAAGAAAGCTCTTACGGAAGCACCTTTACTCCTCATTCCTGACTGGAATATTCCTTTTAAATTGTACATTGATGCATGTGGAGATGGATTAGGGGCAGCCCTACATCAAGTCCAAATTGTTGATGACAAACCTACAGAGGGACCAGTTTGTTATATCTCAAGAAAAATCAAACAAACATAAGCCAGATATGGTGCAAGCCATATGGAGCACTTATGTTTGGTATGGGCAGTTGAGAAATTACACTATTATCTTGATGGAAGTGCTTTTGAAGTGATAAATGACTGTAATTCAGTGAAATCACTTCTTAAAATGAAAACTATCAACAGACATATGTTGAGATGGTAAATAGCCATTCAAGAATATAGAGGGGACATGACTATAGTTCACAAAGCAGAGAACATTCACAAGAATGCTGCTGTACTTAGCAGGTGGGCAATAGCCAACACTCCTGATAACCCAGCTTATTTACCTTTGGAAGCTGAACCACAGAGTCCAATTGAAGGGATCAACATAACAGACATTGGGACTGAATCCTTTGAAGAGGTCAGAGAATATCATTAGGAAGACAGGAATTTCCTTATCTTGACCTCTTTGTTAGATAAAGACTGCAAAGATAGATCCTTAGTCAATGCACTGGATGAGGTTTGGACAAATTCCTATTCTGAAGGAAGATTCCAGTTGTTTTGTGGGATTATTTCACACAGAACCAAACATTCTTGTGTTATGACATTATACAGAAGATTACTTATCAATACAATTCTTCATGAAAGCCATGAGAGAATCTACTCTGGAAACCTGTCAGAGGACAGAACACTTGGAAAACTGAAAAACTGTGCATGGTGGCCATCTTGGAGAAAGGAAACCATTGAAAATTGCCATACCTGTGACAGATGTCAAAAAGAAAACAGGAGTACAGGAAAGAAATTTGGACTTATGATCCATATTCAAGAACCAAAATCCCCTTGGGAAGTTGTTCACATGGATTGGGTCACAGCACTTCCTTCAAGTGGTGACAAAGGTTGAAAATATTGTTTAGTCATTGTAGACAGCTTTAGGAAGACTCCCATATTCTTACCATGTCATAAAGATGACCCAGCTAGGGATACAGCTCTTCTTCTATGGAGTTGAGTTATCTCTCATATAGGATTATTGAAGAATATCATATGTGACAGAGATCCCAAGTTCACATCTGCACTTTGGACCAACCTTCATGGAATATTTGGGACTAAGTTATCATTCCCTACAGCATATCACCCTCATACAGATGGGCTGGCAGAGAGAATGATTCAAACTTTGGAAGACATGATCAAGAGAGTTTGTACTTATGGGTTAGAATTCAAAGCCTCAGATGGCTTTACCCATGACTGGTGCACTCTGATACCTGCATTAGAATTGGTATATTGTAACAACCATCCATCAGGGGTAAGGGTATTCATTCATACACGCACTCAAACACCTCAAACCAGCAAATCCTGTATCTGCATCAGCATTCAGTTTCAGCAATCTTCATTCTGAAACATGCATACAGCTTGGTACATCAATACAGCCTGTCAATACCTGTACAGGTTGGATTCACGCAATACAGTTTCAATACACCAGTATGAAACTGTATGATCACTCAAATACACCACACCTCTTGTACAGGTTCTGTACAGCTGTACAGGACCTGTATTGGCCAGACTCAATTCAATCATCAATTTTTCTCATGAAAATTCTTCCTCTGGATCAGGGCTGGTGATTCTCACATATACCAGCCCCTCTTTCTCCCCCCTGGGGACTTTTCCCCAGTTAATTCATTTAGTTTATTTATTATTTCATAATTATTCTTATCCTTATATTTGGGTATTATAATTATTTAATTCTAAGTTAGTCTTTGCATTTTGTCTCTTCGCCTGTACAGTATGAGTTGGGTGGCCATATCCTTATTAACCCTTCTCTTTCCATTCTGACAGGTTGAAACAGTGGACTTGGACTTGTTTTTGGTTGGCTCTTCTATTTCTTACTCTTATTTCTTTGTTGCAGCTTTTTCTTATATTTATTCTTTTAGTAATTCATCCTTAACACTCTTAAGTGTATTCCTTCTTATCATATCTTTGAGCCCTCCATAAGTGAGTCCCAGTTTACTGAGTGCCAAGCCCTCTTCACTTCGAAGAGCCCCTGTGACATTAAATTAATTAACTCATATTTGATTCTTTCTTTTCATTCATTTATATTCATTTCCTCTTATCATCAATTATGATCTCTTCTATGATTTAATGCTCTTTAATGATTATGATTTTTTCTCTCTTATCAATTTCATCTCATTCATTTCATTCATATGAAATTGATCTTTCTTCTTTCTTAATCATTACTGACCATTTCATTCACTTCATTTCATTTTATCAAATCAATCTGTTCTGTGTTCTTATTCAGGTCTTATTCAGGAGTGATTTATTGGCTAAATTGATTGGATTATTCATTCTGATTCATTGGATTATTGATTCAGCAGCTCAGAATTCTTATTTGGACTGAATTGATTGATTTTGACTTCTCAAGACATTGATTGAACCTCAAGAGCTGATTTTGATTATTGATTGACGTTGAATCCTCAAGAGATTTTATTGATCCTCAAGAATTGATTTGATTATTGACTGATTTTGACTAATCAAGATATTGAATTGATTTCTGAAGATTTTAAGTTGATTGATTGATTCCTCAAGACCTTGATTTCATATTGAAGACACTGATTTATTGATTGAGTGATTATTGATATTTGATTTGAATTGATTGTTGATTGTTTGAATTGATTTGAATGTTGACTGAATTTGCTTTCACCTCAATATTTGAATTGATTCCTCAAGATTCATCAAGATTTTATTGTGATTGACTTGGCCAAGTTTGATTTCTGTTCTCATACCATCAAGTTTTATTTCATTTTATTCAAACTACCAGTTCAGCATAGTCCCCCAGCCAAAAATACTAGAGCCCAAAGAATTCAAGCTGTTCTCACTCCTACAGCAAGGGCTCCTCTTGACCACACACCATCAGTTCATCAACTGAGTGCAAATTTGGACAGAGGACCACCAATGGAAGGAGCAGCACCCTCAAGAAGAGGTGTAATAAAATCTAGAAGATCAAGATTCTTTTCTGGACTTTTGGGTGGCTACCCTGGCATGTCTGAAGGTGCAAGAGCAAGACAAGGGGAAGTTGAAGATGAAGAGGGGGAAGAGTCTGTGGAAGAGGAAGATTCTGGGGAAATTGAAGTGGCAGATGCCTTGGCAAATGCTCCAGAGGTGCCTCAGGGTTCTAATCTAGCCCTTTCTAGTCAACCTCTGGTCTCTCAAACTGATCCAAGTCTCCTCAAGATGATGGAGCAGATGACTCAATTCATGGGGCAACTCACTCAAGCAGTTTCTCCCAGGGACAACTCAAAAGCCCCTGCTTTCAAGACTCCATCCATGAAGGCAGCTGATTCTTTTGATGGTACTCAAGCTCATAAATTGAGAGGATTTATCCAATCCTGTCAATTAATCTTTCATAATGATCCAGCAAATTTCTTCTCTGACAGGAAGAAAGTTCTTTACTCAACTTCTTTTCTCACTGGTAGAGCTGGAAAGTGGATTGAACCCTATCTCTCAAATATTTCCAATGAAGACCCTTCCTACCTCCTTGATAATTGTCCATTATTTGAATCTCAGTTATTCACTCTGTTTGGTGATCCCAATGAAGTCAGGAAAGCTGAACAAGAGTTGGACAATTTGAGGATGAAGGAAAGTGGTCATGTCTCCTTGTACATTGCAGATTTCACAAGTTTAATGTCAAGAATTGGAGATTGGGGGGAAAGGGCTTATATCCATGTTTACAGAAGAGGATTGGCATCAAGATTATTGGATCAGTTGGCTTCTCATCCTGGAACTTTTGATACTCTGCAAGAACTTATGGATGTCACCTTAGAATTAGACACAAGATATCATGAGAGGCAAAAGGAAAAGGGTGGCAATCAAGAACAGAAGCCTCCAGTCAATGGATCCAATCAGTCTAGGCCTCCTCAAAACTCATCTTCAAAGAGGCCTCACCAGAAGAAGAACAAGAAGGGCAAGCAATTCCAATCTTCAAAGGACAAGCCCCATGCTGCTCTCCTCAATAAGGAAAATAAGTTAATTGGTTCTGAAAAGGAGAGGAGGATTAAAGAGGGGTTGTGTACTTATTGTGGTGGAAAGCACCCAATTGAAAAATGCTTCAAGAGACCTCAGAACAAGCCTGGGTCATCATCAAGAGGCTTCCCTCACAAGCAGGGAAAAGCCTGAGTGGGGATCATGATGTGTTCAATGGTTCCCACTTATTTCCTTCAAGAGCACAATTGTGCACTCTGAATACTAGTGTCAAGAAATCTTTAAAATTTCTTATTTTCTCTTCTGTCTCTGATATTTTTTATAGTATTCTCATTGATTCTGCTGCTACAAACTCTTTTATTGCAAAGAATTTTGTTCTCAAGTACTCATTGACTCTGTCAGAGCTCCCTGAAAAGATTCCTCTTTTCATCCCGGATTCTAATGAATCCCCTGCCTTGTTCATCACCCATTATACCAAGTGGGTAGTTGATTTGCCTTCCTTCCCAAGCTTTGAATGGGACTTCTTTATCATAGATTCGACCAAGGGAGAAGACCTGATATTGGGCTATGATTTCCTTTACCATTTTAATCCCATTATTGATTGGAAAAATGGATGGATCACCTATGATTCTAGTCATAAGTATTCTAGTGGTATTATTCCTTCTACTAGTAGTGACATAGCCACTGCTGTCAACAGTGTTGCTCTGGTTGGTGAACTTAAGACACCTCCCATTCCTTCTTCTGTCCAAATCCCTTCCATAATTCCCTCTAAGTCATTACTTCCATTAAGAGATGAAGTCTTCAAAGAGATAAAGGATGTTGGAGAAGATGTTTCCATATCTTCACTTCATCTCTTTCAAGGGGATATGGACCTTTCTCCCTTATCTTTTTGTAAGGTTTGACTATGAAACAATAAGTAAAAATTACTAATTTATTACTTATTGTACTCTGAATGTCCTTATAATTGAAATAAATAAGATTGAAATAATAATAATAATAAAGAAATATTATTATTATGGTGTAAAATAATTATATTATTAAATAAATATAATAATATAATTTATATTATGAAAATATAATATAATAAATAAATATATTAATATAAAATAATTAATATATTTGAAAAAGCTCTTTATTATTGTTACCAACAAATAATAAAGGCGTAAAAAATTGTTTTTTATTAATAAAAAACAATTAATAACAATAATATGACTAATATTAAAGTTATGAATTAATATAAATACTATTTATATTAATTAAAGAATTATTAATAGAGTAATAATAGAGAAATTATTATAATAAGAGAAAATAACCTACTTTTAACACTTAATATAATAATTTTGAAGTATTTTACGCCAAAAAATATAAATACAACCTTTTCAAATTGTATTTACAATAAAAATAAAGAACATTACAAATTATTCTGGATTTTACGTGGAAATGAGTTATTGGAGAGATTTTTTAACAAAAACAATTAAATAAATGATTTAATCACATCAAAATAGATGATTATAGCAAGGTGGTCTTTGGTCTTTAATAATATAACAGTTTTATATATAAAGAATAAAGAAATTACCTTTGATTTAATTGATTTAATGTTTTTGATGCGTCTGAGGGGTAAATAGAGTAAAAAGAGCTCTATTTATAGTAAATACCTCCCTCCTAGAGTCCAAAAGGCTTCTAGTAGACGTGTACTGATCATATCCACTGGAATTGATCAATATTTTAAGGTTTGAGGGTGATTACATCATGATCAAACCATATTACATCATTATTACACCATTATTTAGAGTTATCACTATAACTCTAAGTTTGATGACATCAGAGGCTTGGCAGAACCCCAAATTTCGTGGATTTTATTAGTTTTAATCATAAACTAATATTATTCACCAATTGTATCACTCTTAAGACTGTTAAACTTAATTTAAGGTTACAGTATGTGATCATAACAGCTCAATTTAAGCTCAAACTTTGATCCTCAATAACTTTTAAGGTTCTCACGCTAAAGCAATTCAGAGAGTGAATTCTGATAGCCTGACATAACCTTATTATGCTGCCAAGAGCGTTTCATTACATCATCAAAACTCTAATTTTGATGATTTTTCTTGTAACTCATCTTTTCTGTCGAAATTCAATATTTTAAACTTCAAACCTTGATTTCAGGGGGTTATACCCTGAATTTAATAATAAAAATTACGTCATTCTTCTCGAATAAACTAGTAGAATCCAACTGTATACTTTTTTTTAAGTTTGGACTACTTTCACAACAAAGTGGTCAACAGCTCTGTTGATTTTTATCAATATTTCCTCATAAGTCTTAACCTTGTTTATAATTTGCAAAATAAAGTTCATATCTGTGTTCTTACAGTAATTACGTGGTAACTTTATTTTTGGTTCATCATTCTAGCATGTATAGTTTAGAAGATATTAGCTTTGATCACTGAATATATGCGTTGACCAAAAAAGTGCATATATTCAGGATAATTCCTTAAGTATTAATTTTGGGAATTAGCTTATTAATTGTTTTATATGTGGAATTTTGTGGGGAATCCACTGGTACAATTTATTTTACATGTTGTTTCATTAGTTTCTGAGATAAATAAGATTTTATGGTTTTTATAAGGTATTATACCTTATAATTCCTTAAATATTGACTTTACAGATATGCCATAAAAATGGTATATGTGTATTTTTCCATGGGGAATCCAATGGTATAATTTTTTTTACATGTTTATTCATTGGATTTTCAGTTAAACCAATTTTAGTACCAATTTATGGTATTTTTTGTATATTTGAGTAATTATTTTTAGTGTATAATTATTCTAATTAATTTTAATATAATTATATTAAAGGTATAATTATTATGAGTCTTTTTTGTGACCTTATTGGGTATGTGGTCATATCTCAAAGGCTCACACTTTTCATGCATCCCTGGAGGAGCAGTGGGATGAGGAGGAAGAGCCAGAAGAAATTGAAACTGTGTTGAAGGTAGTCCCTCCTGCTTATCACCAGTAGTTGAATGTATTCTCCAAGGTGAAAGCTGAGAAACTTCCTCCACACCGCGCCTGTGATCACCATATCGAATTGGAGGGTCTTCTACCTCCAATTGGTGCTATATACTCATTATCAAATCAAGAGTCAGAAAGACTGTGGGCCTACATTTCAGAGAATGTAGAGAAAGGTTTCATTAGACCAAGCTCCTCTTCAACAGGAGCACCTGTCCTTTTTGTCAAGAAAAAAGATGGAGGTCTCCATTTGTGTGTTGACTACCGCAAACTCAATGCTGTCACTAGGAAGAACAGATACCCTGTTCCTCCTATGAACCAGATTGTTACTGTATTCAACGGTTCCACTATCTTCCCCAAGATAGATTTGCGTGGTGCATATAACCTTCTGAGAATCAAAGAGGGGGATGAGCACTTAACTGCCTTTAGAACCAAGTATGGTAGTTACGAGTATTTGGTCATGCCATTTGGTTTGACCAATGCTCCTGCTTCTTTCCAGAATCTTGTAAATGATATATTTGCAGATTTCTTGGATGTGTTTGTTGTGGTTTATTTAGATGATATTATGGTCTTTTCCAGTTCTGAGGAGGAACATGTCAAACATGTGGCCTCTGTCCTCCAAAGACTGAGGGACAATAATCTGTTTGCCAAAGCCTCCAAGTGTGTATTCCATGCCGCAAGTGTGGAATACTTGGGCTATGTTGTTTCAAGTGATGGCCTCAAGATGGATTCTTCAAAAGTTCACCAAATCCTCAATTGGCCTCAGCCCAAAAACATCAAGGCCTTTCAATCTTTTCTTGGCTTTGCCAATTTTTATCGTTGTTTCATTAAAAATGATTCCAAAAAAATCACTTCTCTCACTTCCCTTCTCAAAAAAGATTCTCCCTTTATCTTCAATGAGGAAGCTCTTAGTCAGTTTCAAGCACTCAAAGAAGCTTTCACCTCTGCTGCTATCTTATCCCATTTCAATCTGGCTCTACCTACTATTGTAGAGACTGATGCTTCTGATTATGCATTGGGTGCCGTACTGAGTCAGGTGAATGACTCAGGAAAGCATCCCATTGCGTTTGATAGTCGCAAGCTCTTACCAGCTGAACTCAACTATGAAATTCATGACAAGGAACTCCTTGGCATAGTTTGGGCTCTCAAGCGCTGGAGAGCATTTCTTCTTTCTCTCTCCAATCCTTTTGAGGTCTTGACAGACCACTCTTCCTTGCAGTATTTCATGTCTTCCAAAGTTCTTACTTGTCATCAGGCCCGTTGGGCTGAATTTCTCTCAGAATTTCATTTCACTATCACTTAACGCCAAGGAAGGCTGGCAACTTTGCCAGAAGCCTTTTCACGGCAGGACAACGTGTACCCAGAGAGGCGGGTGGACTTCATCAGCAAGAATCCTCAAAATTTTCATCAAGTAATCAAGCAAGACGGAATTCAAGAGTCAAGATTCTTGTCAATCAAAGTGGAAGTGTTTTCAGAGTTAGTCGACAAGATTCAAAAAGAAGTTTGGCAAAACAAAGACTATAAAGAAATACTCAAGCAACTAGCAAGGGGTGAAGCAGTTCCAGATTATTCTCTTGAACCTCAAGCCAACTTATTATTATTCAAAGATAGAGTGGTAATTCCAAGCAATGAAGAACTTCAACTCAATATTCTTCAAAAGCGTCATGACTCACCATTGGCTGGCCATCCTGGCCAGGAGAAGACCCTCAAGCTCATCAAGAGGGATTTTTATTGGGCTGGCATGAATCAATTCATCAAGGACTTTGTGTCCTCATGTCAGCACTGTTCAAGAAACAAGAACATTCATCACAAGAAGTTTGGATTACTCAAGCCTCTTTCAATTCCATCTGGTCCTTGGAATTCGTTATCAATGGACTTCATCTCCCAATTGCCGCTGTCAAACAACTTTGATTCAATTTTAGTAGTTTTGGACAGATCCTCAAAAATGGAAATCTTTATTCCAACTTATGGAACAATCACTGCTCTGGACTTAGCTCAAATCTTCCTCAGTAATGTATTTTCCAAGCATGGCCTTCCAGTCAGTATCATCAGTGATAGAGGATCCTTATTTGTTTCATCATTTTGGACTCAATTGTGTCAGCAGCTCAAGATATCAAGAGATCTTTCAACTGCCTTTCACCCTGAAACAGATGGACCGACAGAGAGGGTAAATCAGATACTAGAACAGTACCTTTGTCAGTACCTTCCGATGTATGTCAGCTATCATCAAGATGACTGGTACACCTAGCTCCCTCTGGCTGAATTTGCCTATAATAATGCAGAACATTCATCAACCAAGCAATCACCTTTTTTCACCATTTATGGAAGAAATCCCAGCTTTGACTCAATCCATATTTCTCAAGATTCACCTGCTGGAAAGTTATCAACAAAACTCCAATCAGTACAGCAAGTTGTCAAAGAAGAATTAGAGTCAGCAATAAGGAGATTCAAGAAGTATGCAGATAGAAATAGGGCAATTACACCTGATTTCCAACCTGGGGACAAAGTATGGCTAGCTTCCAAGAACATCAAGACAACAAGACCCACCAAGAAATTATCAGAAAGATGGTTGGGACCCTTTGAAGTTCTGAAGAAGATTGGCAGCCATGCATATCACCTCAAGTTTCCTCAGCAATGGAAGACAGTTCACCCTGTATTCCATGTGTCCTTATTCGAACCAGTCAAGCATTCAACTATCCCAAATTGTCATCACTTGCCGCCACCACCAGTTTTAGTGGAAGAGCAAGAAGAGTGGGAAGTGGCTCAGGTTCTGGACTCAAAACTCAAAAGAGGTAAATTATGGTATCTTGTAGAGTGGAAAGGATTCAGTGAAGACCCAGAAAGAACCACTTGGGAACCAGCTTCCAACCTTACCAACTCACCAGACCTTGTCAAGGATTTCCATTCATTGTATCCAGACAAGCCTGGTCCAAATACCTCAAGAGTTTGATTTATGGTGCTTGGTGGGGAGAAGAAGTTATGAAAGTAAGTTCCTCTCCTGGCATGCACCTTTAAGGGGGTATTCTACCCATATGTTGTTGTAAGCATCACCTTGGCCACTTTGTGAGCACTTGTCAATTCTTTGGACAGGTTTAGGAAGCATACAACACCAATACCCTCCGATTTGGACCTTATCAAGATATGGCCAAATGTTTCTTTCTTTAATTTTCCTTTCTTTCTCTTTTATTTCTCATTTCATTTATGCCAATCATCATAATTAAGGACACTCATTACTTCAAGTCATTTACGGCAAATCTTTTCAGCACTCATTTATGGCAATTCATCTCAGAAGTCATTTATGGAAATCCTTTTCAATTTTGAGGTGCTTGGTGGGGAGTGGAAGTTATGAAAGTAAGTTCCATCTCCTGGTATGCATCCCTGAGGGTTCTACTTCTTGTAAAACATTACCTTGGCCACTCTGTGAGCATCAAATGCTCGGTTTTCATTTTTCAGACACTTATTGGCCAAAATCAAGCAACTCACCACAAGAAGGACCAACCATCAGGATTTTTCTTTATTTCTTTCTTTACTCTCATTTTCTCTTATTCTTTTATTTTTCTTTCTTCCTTTACTTGTATAATTTTCTTTCTTTATTTCTTTAAAGCAGCAGCATCCCCTCCCAAATCATGTATTGGGAGGTTCCATTATTTTTTCATTTTTTAGTATTTATAACAATGGGGATAGAAGGCAAACCAAACACAAACAAGGAAAATGAAAACTAGTTATCTCTACCCAAATCATCAAAAGTTCTGTGGAAATCATTTATCAACTCATCTTCATACCAGGCAAATTTTGCAGCCATCTCTTCAGAAGCAGTACCTGGAATAGTCCTGTCATTGGCATACATAATCACCTCTCTGCTATTTCTATCAACCCTCCTGAACAATCTGGCCACAGCATCTTGATTTTCACTAGCCCCATTGGGATCTTCTCTGGTAACCCGGATAGGCCAACGTTCTCTTCTTTGAAATACTTGAGCGGCAGGAAACGGCCAAGGGGACAATCCATCTCTTCTTCTGCTGGAGCTGGCCACAGGTTAGAGTTGACGGGAGGTGTTTATGGGCGAGCTCCTGGGCTGTTGAACTGGTGATGGTCTTACTGCTGGATTTAAGGCAGGCCTGGTGGTATGGGAAGTAGTTGGTGAAGGAGGAGGAAGGGTTGTAGGAATGGAAGCAAGCATTGGTTGGAAGGTTCTTGGAGTGCTGGGAATTACTTGGCTTTGGAATCTGGTGTTGGCAAGAGGGTCAGAAGAGGAATTTCTGGATGGATGGCCAATTGAATGAGGAATAACTTGAACTTCTTCACCATCCAACTCATCACTTCCTTCAGCATCTGGATCTGTTGGGGAATCAACAATTCTTCTTGGTTTTTTCACTACTTTCACCACTCCATCAGCATTGGTCCTTGAAATTGGAATTTATGAGCTGTAGTGGATGGGCCTACTGCCGATTGGAATGGACCCTCCAACATTAGTCCATCTGGCCACATCCCTCTGCCTGGAACCAGTCACTACATCAAAATATCAATACCAATTCAATCACAATATGCAGATCACTCACATTGAGAAAATCCAGAAGTTGCATCAGGGGTAGGCTCCTCAAGAATGGGGAATTCCTGCCCATAAGGCCCATCTTTCCTGCTCCATAAGTGTCTCCTGACTTGGGACAAAGTGGATCC
Organism: Austropuccinia psidii; assembly: GCA_023105745.1. Taxonomy (NCBI): domain Eukaryota; kingdom Fungi; phylum Basidiomycota; class Pucciniomycetes; order Pucciniales; family Sphaerophragmiaceae; genus Austropuccinia; species Austropuccinia psidii. The sequence goes on from JALGQZ010000004.1 coordinate 54,516,300, forward strand.
GGTACGCCGGCATGGCTTCTTCCCAATAAAGCAAAAGTGGCATTTTGACGATCGAGGATTGTAATGTTGGAAGCAATCCTTTCCCTTGGCCAAACATTCAGTACAGGCAGGATCAAGTACTTCAACTTCTCTGAACCCATCATAGGTTTGGGAGGGATCAAAACGGCCAGAAGACACCATGGAAAGGGAATACAATCGACTGAAGAAGCCAGAACCATGAAGAACAGATGGTGGCGGTGCAGAAGGGAAGATTCAGTGAGTTAAGTCAGGTTGGAACTCATAACTGAAGAATATGCAAGCAGAACATTCAAGACGTCAGAATCAATCCACTCCATATCAAGAAAAAAGAATTTGACCTCAGGGAAATGGGGCCATAACTCAATTATGCCCCCCCTCAAAGCCTCTATGGTGAAAGTTCACACCCCTTTGGGGCTGAACCCATCACCCAGGGCCTCCCCTGCAACTTTGGGGAGGCCAGAATCTTGCTGGTCCTGGACCCCATCAATGGGTCCAGGCCATATCTGGTGAAATCCCAGATTGGGCCATTTCTGGGCCCCTTGGTCACCCTGGGTCCCCAGGGGCTCCATTTTGGTCCTGGGGGCCTCCATTAACCCCCACGGACCGCAGACCACGGCGTACGGCCCACGGACCGTAGGACCCCAAAGACTTAAAAAGGCCAAAAAAGGCCAAAAATCAAGATATGTTGGTTTTTCACCAGAGCACCCAAAAAAGGCCCAAAGGCCATAAAAATCAAGGGATATCAAATTTCATCAGAGTGGAGGCCACAGCCAAAAAGTACTTTGTAGGGCTGCTGAGGCCATCTCCATGGATTATGGGGACAAGACCGCTTGGAGGAAATTTTTCAATTTTTCAATTTTTCGAAGGTTTAAGGCTTTCCCAATGAGTACACTTCATATACTCATTGGGCATCATTTTTTGAGCACAAGAGCTCAGTGGTCCTTATTCTGGGATGTATCCCAAGGCCACATCCCAAGGGCATGGTTGATTGAATCAGAAGAAAAAAGAATGCATATTTCGAAGTGGAATACTTACTCAAACTTGGAAAAAGGGGGGAATCAATTGAATTTGACAGAGAAGAAGTAATGAAGGATTTTCAGGATAATGTCCAAGAGGAAAAGAAAATTAAAAGAAATTTTTTGAAAAAAATGTGGGGGTATTGAGATGCCACCCAACAGTGGCAGGGTATTATGGTGTTCAGGAGCCCACCAGTTTCAAGAGGGGGATACTGTAACAAACATCCATCAGGGGTAAGGGTTTTCATTCATACACCCACTCAAACACCTCAAACCAGCAATTCCAGTATCTGCATCAGCATTCAGTTTCAGCAATCTTCATTCTGAAACCTGCATACAGCTTGGTACATCAATACAGCCTGTCAATACCTGTACAGGTTGGATTCACCCAATACAGTTTCAATACACCAGTATGAAACTGTATGATCACTCAAATACACCACACCTCTTGTTCAGGTTCTGTACAGCTGTACAGGACCTGTATTGGCCAGGCTCAAATCAATCATCAATTATTCTCATGAAAATTCTTCCTCTGGATCAGGGCTGGTGATTCTCACATATACCAGCCCCTCTTTCTCCCCCCTGGGGACTTTTCCCAAGTTAATTAATTTAGTTTATTTATTATTTCATAATTATTCTTATCCTTATATTTGGGTATTATAATTATTTAACTCTAAGTTAGGCTTTGCATTTTGTCTCTTTGCCTGTACAGTATGAGTTGGGTGGCCATATCCTTATTAACCCTTCTCTTTCCATTCTGACAGGTTGAAACTGTAAGGTGTGGATATGAAACTTTGATTAAAAATCAAGTACTTTTCCTATCCTCAAAATTTGTATAAGGTAAAAATCAATTAAAAATAGTATGGAATATTATTTTTAAGAGAAAACACACCAATTTTATTGTTTATAACTTTATTAGTATAAAACAATAATATTATAAAAATTTATTGTTTTACCAACAATAAAAATTTATCCAAAAAATACTCTACAAGAGATATTTTAAGGCTACAAAAGAAATTTCTTCAAGAGCAATTTCAATTGGAATTAATTGAGCAAAGAACTGCAAGCAATTAATTAAAGAACAAAGTCTTTAAAAAGAATATTAAAGAGAAAACACGCCCAAAAGTGACCAGAGTGAATTTGGAAACAAAGTGACAAAGTTTACAGTGATGAAAGATGCTTTAATTCACTTTTGGGGTGGTTCAGGGGTAAAAATGATTATAAGAGTTACAAACAATGATTATAATGATTTTTTCACGTGGTTAAAAAGATTAAAATGATTTAAAAATGGTGGTTGGAATCTTTGATTGATTGGTTTAACAGTGTTTAAACTAATTAATAAAAGGAAAAGATTCTAACATGAAGAGAAAAGTGGGGCAAAGAAGACATTCTTTTATAGCCATCAATTCTCTTACTCCAAAAGTAATAATTACTCTTGTCAGTCGTGAAAAACAGTCTGACAACAGAAAAGCCAATTATGGCATCATTGAACCCTGGTTCAGGCCAAAAAAGGGCTGGTTTAAGCCATTTTTAGCCATTTTTAGCCATTTTAGACCCTTAAATCAGCCATTACTATAGCAATACCAGGCCTAGAGCCCTCAAAACACGTCAGAATGTGTGTCAGAGACGTAGAAACCAGTTAAAACTGTTTTTACTATGATTGTTTTATCTTAAGGGTAGTTTTACCCTCTTGGCAACAGCTAAAACTACACAAGTTGGTATCAAAACCACATCATCAATTGAGTTCACAGACCCTGTGACTCAATTCCAGGCCAAAAGTGATGAACTTTTGTGTGAATTTTGACATCCCACGCCTGTCAGCAAGGATTTTGGGGGTCTAGCTCCCCCTTAGAGCTGGAGTTCCTTCCCCCCCCCAAATTTGATCTTTCCAATTTATTTTTCCTTTAATTCCTTATCATGTATTATACTTATAATTTACACATGTAATTCAATTCAATTGTACAGTACAATACAGTAATAATTGACACCTCATATGTAAATTAAAGTTCACTTATGTAATACACGCGCACATTTTGACATTTCAATTGAATTCAATTGAAAATACTTCAATTCCTCATAACTTCTAAACTAAACACAACACCTCAATTTTAACACAAAAATTGATGGTTAACACCACATTTGGTGTGAATTAAATTAAGGTTTTGAGGATTTTCAACTTTCATATTGAAAAGACTAAAAACTTAATTTAAGCTTATTTAGAGTTGAGTTACAAGAATTTCACTCAGAGGTGACCCCACCTGATTTTTTATGAGGAATCCAATGGTGAAATATTTTTGGTTGTTTATTTATTGAATAAAAAGTTATAATAATTTTTATTTAACTTTTTTCTAAATTTATTTATTTTTTCACAATTTTGTTAAAATTTCATTTTTACTTAATTTTTCCAAGTATAAATGTAATTTTATACTTACAAAATTTGATGTATTTATATTTTTAAATTGTAATTAATTTTTTATTTTTAATATAATTTTATATTTATATTTTGATTTTTATTTTAATAATATAAATAAATTTATTTTATTTATATTAATATGTTATTTTTTGCATTTGTGGTCTTTTGGGTATATGAAATTACCTCTAAGGCTCACAGAAACAGTGGACTTGGACTTGTTTTTGGTTGGCTCTTCTATTTCTTACTCTTATTTCTTTGTTGCTGCTTTTTCTTATATTTATTCTTTTAGTAATTCATCCTTAACACTCTTAAGTGTATTCCTTCTTATCATATCTTTGAGCCCTCCATAAGTGAGTCCCAGTTTACTGAGTGCCAGGCCCTCTTCTCTCCGAAGAGCCCCTGTGACATATATAAGACATCAGTCCATTCTTCCACAGGAAAAACTCATGCTATGTTAGAAAAAGTATGGAATCCAAGACTCCCAGTAGACACACTGAGGAAAGACTTGATTGACATTCATCCTACAGCTTCCAGCTTCAAGATAACGCTTGATAAAGTAAAGCATCATGCAAAACAAAGTATGACTGATGCTTTTGATTATGCAAAACAGAAGTAGGACAAGCGTCACAAAGTACCAGACTTCAAAGTAGGGGACTTAGTTCTAGTTTCAACCTTGAATTTCAATAATCTCAAAGGCCCAAAGGAACTTAAATATTCTTATTTAGGACCTTTTGTTATTGTTTCCTTACATGGAACCAATGCAGTTCAAGTGTAATTGAGGAGTGAATTGGAAAATAAACACCCCACTTTTCCAGTCAGGTTGATGAAACCTTATCACCCAGCTGACAAAGAACTGTTTCCTTTAAGGAACCCAACTCCTTTAACTGTACCACCAGTAAATGTAGGAGTAAAAATCAGAGAGAATATCTTGTCAGATATAGAAATCCAGTGCATGAAGATGAATGGCTGGCAGAATCAGAAATACCTGACTCAGATAACCTCTCAAGAAGATTTATACTTGAAAGAAGGCCACAAGCCTTAATATTTCTATAAATATGCTTTAAATTACTGGATCCGAGTGATGTAAAGAGGTTGGACAGTGGAGATTAACCCCCTTCGGGGCTTTTATTCTTCATACCATTGATAAACTTGTAGTATAATTTTATTTTTTGGTGGGAGGGAAGGTGAGCCTTGAGGTATATTTTACATACCCAAAGAGGCCACAATTATCTTAAAAATGAATTCTGAATTCTGCATAACTCATAAGTCATGCATATATCCAAAATTCTTAATTTTTGATTTAAGAAAAGATGAATAACTTTTTATTGAGTCAGTAAATCCATGGATTTAAGGCCAGATTTGGATTCTATACAAAAATTCACCTAGGGTAGCTCCATAGAGTGAATAAGCTCAAATTAACTCTTTGAGTTGGTAATATGGAAACTACTTCAATACCACATCATTAATACCACATAGAAGATCTGTGAAAATTTTTGTTCTTCTTGATTTTCTGCCAAAAGAATGGGAAAGTGAGAGATCCCATGTTACATATACACTAAAAATAGTGTTATGCATGTTTTGGGCACTTAATATTATGGTATTCTTACTTGAAGCTTAATTTTCTTTTTTGACATGAAAAATAGGCAAGGGGGACAAAAGACATCAAAGAGCACCAGGGTACCCAGTTTCTGAGGTTTCAGAGGCATGGATAGCTCCAAATTTTGGGTTCATGGCTAATCAGGGCCCAATTAGTAAAATAAAAGACTTTGGGAACTTGGTTACCATGTTAAAACTACAGTAAATCTTAAAAAAATAGCAAATAACCTACTATTTTGACGTGCCAAGGAGGTAAAGAGCTACTTAAACTGCTGTAACCATGTCAATTATCAATGAAATTCCATGGATAAATCCGAAAAGAGTAAATAAAACTTGTTTTGGACATTTATCCATTGATTTACCTCTTATCAACCAGTTAAACACTGATATTTGCAATTCTACGTAGAAATGAGGTGAAAACTTAAAAAAGTCATTCAAAATACAACCTCAATGAATCTCTCTGAAACCATCAGGAACAATGGAAAACTGTATAATCAATTGTAAAACCAAAAATAATTATGGTTTTACTAGTAAAATTAAACATTTTACTTACAGTCCATTTTTGACTATTCTGCGTGAAACACCGCATCTTCAAAAATTCACAGTAATTACAACCTGTGATGAAATTTCCAATAACATTGAGAAATTTGAGAAATCAATTATTTATTTAGAAGAAAAGAAGATGGCCAGTTTTTACTCCTTTTATTCCTAACCATATTGGGGTTGGTAATCACATAAAAAGCATTAATTAAGTAATTATGATAATCTTACGTGACAACAGATGATGCAATCAATAATCCAAAAGGATTCATTGTTTTCTCACTCACTGGTTTTTCAGTCTGCTCCATGGAAAACCTCTTTCAGCTGTTGTTGACTTAAAAGAGGCCTCCTCTTGCTGTTTTTTCCAAAATCAAACCATCTTATTATCCATTTATATCATTGTTACCAACAAGTAAGTATTAGTTGAAATATTATTAAGTGTTTTAATTCTTTTAGAATCAATTAGAAATATGTGAAATGATAGAATCAAACTAAATAGTTTTATAATCCTGCTATAAATCATTTTGATCCCTTAAATCCACAATTCTATGTCAAATTTATCTACTTATATCTTTCAATACTTTCTTTGGAGTATAAGTGAGTAATTTCTCTTTTGTTCTTATAGTTTTTCTCTAAAATTAGTTTTCTTCAAGAATTATCTTTATAATTATTCTTGAAAAAGATAATTAGAATATTGAAATATTTTTATTATTTTAATAAAGAAGTTTTTATTATCAAATTCTTCTTGTAATTGAGTCTTGTATACAATTACTTCTCACTGTTAAAATCACTAGTAGTGTTCAACACGTGAAAGAAATAATTCTTTAATTATTTAATCGTGGCTATAATAATATATTATTATTATATGTCATAAGAACAGACAGAGTACTGTTGAGTAATAGTAATATTAGCATCAGTGTCATAGTCAAATCTTACAAAAACTACAGAAGTTACAATCAAAATCAAGCCAAATAAGGGTGAAAAAATATTCACCTCTCATCTAGCTTATACAGTTTTAGTGTGAGATACCCAAAGGGGGGTATTTTTATAAAGAGAACAGAAAAGGCTCTGTTAAATATTTATCCATTTCCTCATAGCTCACCTAGAACAAAAGTTATGGAGCAGATAAAACTCCATACAGGATTTAAAGAAAATCCATATCTAAAGAATGGGATTCATAGGTGGTAGAGCTTTGCCATATTTAATGGTTGCCTTACAGGATAAGATACTATTGTGTAGAGCTAGTCCAGGGATGCAGAAAGAGAAACATTTGAGCTCATTTTGTTCAAACTCACAATTATATGACTGTTCTGAGGTTAAAATACCACAGTATAGTCATTGCACCACTCTTCACCATGAGAAAAATGGCTACACCTGACAGCAGGTGCTCCATTTGGAATTTTACATGAGCAATACATTGGATTCAGGTTTGAAATAGCACAGAAATTGAATTTAGAAATAGAAGTTTTGGAAGAAATTCAAGCCACATATGCAAGCCCAAAATTATCACTTCAGTTGACTCAATAGAAGTTCTTGGTTGGGCTTGTCAGAGTTCAATAGCTAAGCAATACATGCTTTAAAGAATTGATTAAATTTCCCTTTTTTTTAATCTTTTTTATTCCTTTTCAAAATTTCATTTACAGAAAATTCAACTTTTTTGGTTCATTATTATAGATTTCTGAATATATATTTCAGTTTCAATATCAATCCTCTTTCACACTCACTTATAAGAGTCCATATATGATTATTATTGAAAGTGGAACCCTCAAATTTACAAAGAAGATTTTCATAAATGATAAATTTTCTTGGATAATTAGGCACTTTCTTCATGTCTCAAAATTCTCAGAAATATAGGCTACCATTGAACCTTTTACTCAAAATCAAAAGCTGTATTTAGTGAGACATTATGACCCCTACCTTTTCCCCTTTTTAAAGGAAGATTTCAACAAAAATCAAAAAAATCTGTCAAGACTTATGGAACAAACTCATTTTGAGGAGAGGCCCACAAAATTGAGTATATAATGAAATACTATACCCCCTGTTTCAACCCATAAGCTATTTAAGAGAAGGAATTTAAGCTTATAGCTAGAGCATATGAGAATTTGAAGTTGAATCTTGGGGTTCGGTGAGAAAATTTGGACCTTTTTCTTATATAATTCCATGGTATAAATAATAACTAATTGTATCTTCAGATGAAAAGCATTTTTAATAAAAGAATATTAACTCTTCATAAAAATTAAAAAAATGAATTCCTTTGAATTTTTGGGCTGTTCAATAATTTTATTCATTGAGAACAGTAAGTATTCATGAGGGGGTGTCAAAGTCACCAAATCCCGCCTCAAAATAACACGGGATTTGGACCCCAAAGCCCAACACTAAATCCCGGGTTCTTTATGTGTAAAGCCCATGGCATTTCAACTGAGTCCCCTGGTATTTTGACCAAATCCCCTGCATCTGGGATTTCAGCTTGAAACCTAACCCAAATTAGTACTCACACTTCATACCTGCACAACATATTCTTCTACACTCCATTTTGGACAATCTGACCAAACAGCTTACAGTCCATTTATACTTCTTCATCCATATAATAATGCCTCAATCCAAAGCAAGACAAATCAAGACAGATATGAAGATCACCTCTAGCCTGCCTCATCCATCAGGTCACTTAAGACGTACAGATTATTTAACCATAACTAATTGGCTTTCAGTCAAAGCCAATTTTGAGTCATGTTTTGGTACTAGTGGTTCAACATCTATTGGAAGACCTCCCTAATCAAAGCAGAATGGATTTCAGCTCATGGCAATTGAGGTCAACAAAAAATCACGTAATTGACTAAACCTTAGTTCAAGCAGCATCTGAGATTGATGGCGAACATATAAAAAGAAGAATTTAACTGTGGCTGGAATAACGGAAGAAGATGTGAGTAAAGGAATAAAGTCAATGAGTGAAAATCCTGAAAGTATGTGTCCTTGCTATGCTGAAATGTATGCACTCTTTGGCCACCAGCCCAATGTCACTCCAGTTGCAAGCTATGATCCACAAGCGAAAGACAGCTTAAATGGTGATGATGATGATGTTTTGCCTGTTAAGGTATGTTATTGTCTCTTCCTTTTTTACCTGTGATAATTAAAGTTCATGTGCTTTTCAAAGGAGAATAATGGAGTGGAATCACCTCTCAATCTTGTTCCTTTTGTTCATAATGAAGATGACTTGGTTCAAGTGGAAAACCTTCAAGATGAATCAGTAAGTATGTTTAAGCCTAAGACTTATGAAATCCATTGTTGATTATTGCTCCTTTGAACAGCAACTTAAATCCATGACACATTCAACACAAAAGTGTAATTGAGCATTGACACCCAACTTGAATGACAAGAGTGGCTCTAGGAAAAGGCCAATGGATATGTTTGCACCAACATATGCCAATTTACTTGAATCACGGCAAAAGGGTATGTTTTGGACTTATGGCTAATCTGATCAATCCCACTGACTAAATTCATGATTTGTAGCCCGTGAAACCAGTGACAATGCTAGTTTGGAGTGGGACAGGGAGAGGTGGAATGAAGAGAAAGCAAGCAACATGGAAAAGCAATGGTTTGAAGAAGTCAAGTTGCAAGAGCAACTGGAGTTTGAGGAGAAGCAACATGCAAAGCAATATGAATTTGAAAAAGAAAAGTGGAATTGTGAATTGGAATTGAAGGAAAAGAAAAGCAATATGGATCTCACTATAGCGGCATTGTCATCAAGCAGGCCAATTGGGGAGCTAGAATGCATTCTGGCATTAATCAATACAAAATGACTTCTTACATATATGTAATGTGATCAATTTATATGTGGTGCTTGTTCAATAAATCTTATGTTTATGTTTAATTCTTGATCTTATGTCATGAAATCTGACGCCACTTTATTACCAAATGGAAATTTTAATGTTTATGCATAATTGGGGCACCAACTTGCAATTTCAATTTCATATGACATTTCTTTGCAATTTCCGACAGATTTGAAAATTTGGGCAATTTTTGCATTGAGAATTTATATGAAGTCTGTTCAAAAATCAAATTCAAGGACGGATTTTTTCCTTTTTGATGAAAATGTCATTTTATGGTTTATTTTTTACTTTTTTCATCTTTTTCTATATGTTTTTTTTAATTTAATGGTTATTTTTTATTTTTTAGTGTGAAGGGTTCCAACTTTTAATTGGGAAATGTCCCTTGTTTTGTTGATCTTTGATATTTAATTCTTAATTTTTAATATTTTTTTTAAAGTTGATTTTTTTCTTTAATTTCTTTGAATTTATTATTTTTTATTTTTAATTTTCACCCCTCCAATTTAAAAAAAAAGCACCTTTTTTTTTAATTTTTTTTTTAATTTCAAATCTTAAATTTCATTTTTTTTTTTACTTTTCACCCCTCCCTCTTAAAAAACATTCAACCATTTTTTTCATTTTTATTTTAAATTTTATTTTTTAATTCTCAATTAATTTTTTTCTAATTTTACTTTTCACCCTTCCCTCTAAAAAAAAACCCACTTTTTTTAAAATTCAGGTAAGTGAATTTCTCTTCTTTTTGTTTAATCACAACCATTTTTTTCTAATTTTTTTTTGTTTTTCTATAGGTAATTTTTTTTTTGGTCTTTTAAAATTTTTTTATTCATTTTTTTGCACCCCCCAAACTCACCCACCCATCACCATCATCATCGACAACTAACCCACCCATCACCATCATCAATCATCATCCACCTCCCAAAACCCCCCACCTCACTAACCCGGGAACCTCCCAAATAGGCTCCTGGGAGGTTCCAGGGCCTGAGGCCTTCAAATCACTCCGAATCAAGTCAGAATCAATTCCAAATTGATTTGGTGTCTTTTTAGTTATTGATTATTTTAATGGCCCCCAGAGGCCATTAGAATGATTATTTTAATCTTTATTTTTATTTTTTTTTTTTAATTCTATCATTTAATTAACAAAAAATACTGATGATCTTTTTTTTTCTATAATCCACATTTCTTTTTTTTTCTTTTTCATTTCTGGAATTTGCAAACTGATTTCATTTGTTTTTTTTTCTTATTATTCATTTATTGAGTTTGAATAAGATTTTACTGATTTTTTTTTGACTTTTTTTATTCATTTATTTTATTTCAAAAATCTTTTACTGAAAATAATTTTTTCTTTACTGATGTTTTTTTTTTTGATTTTTTTTAATCATGTATTTTATTTCAAAAATCATTTACTGATAATGATTTTTCTTTTGATTTTTTTTAATTCATTTATTTTAGTTCAAACATCATTTACTGATAATGATCTTTTTTTTCTGATGATATTTATTTTCCTTTTTTCAATTTTTTGGGATAATAATCATTATTGATCCTTGATTTATTTTTTATTTTAATTTTTGTTTCACTTTTTTATTTATTTGTTCATATAGGGGAGGATTAATTATAAGAATTTATTTTGCAAGGTCATTTCATTCCCCATCCCTTCCATCAGCGTTAAAATACAAAAAAAAAAATCTCCTCCTCTCTCTCATTCTTCCAATCATTTTGATGATTTCATGGTTAGGACTAAACCAGACTCAGCACATCATCAGAATGATTTGAAAGCTGATGAAGCTCATATTACTCCTCTTGATGTCATGGTTAGGACTAAACCAAATAAAGAACATCATGAGGATAAGAATAGCAAATTAAATAGTAAAAGAAAGCTCACCCGAAGCCAAAGACAACACATCCATGATTAAAAAAAAATAATGTCTCACCTTGGCCATTCCAAAAAAGAATTTAAAAACTTTTCAACAATTTTGATTGACAAGAAATCTTCCAATGCCTCATGGTTAAAACTTCCATCACTTAACACTCTCCCCCATCATTATATCCTCATTAATAAAACATCCAATCCGTTTTTGCCTGTCATCATATATGAAATAACCCCCTTTGATAATTCTTCTGGCCACTCTCAAATGCTGCAAAAAATCATCATGACATTAATGTCCTTATCTAAAAATCAACAAGAAATTAAAACCAATAAGCAAATCCAAGGTGGCATTATGAAAGGTATTGGGTTTCGATCTGGTTCTGATACTGGAATATCTGCAGGTGTGTGATATTTTTGGCATATTACCTTAATAATTACTGACTAATTACAAAATTATCAGGTGTTTACTCCAGAAAACCCGGTTTAACTCCTCAGCAAATTGAAACAGATAACAATCAATGGATCAAGCTTCATCAATATGACGTATTCGTTTACTCAAGAATCTCCCATTTTTCAAAATTAGCAGCAAATGAAAATCAATTATTAATGGAAGCAGCCCAATTACCCAATTTCAGTCAACTCAAATGGACTTCTGCCAATCCCAAGGAAGAATTCAAATCATTTACCAATGTCTTGTCACCCAAGATGGATTTTTCAATAAGCCACACAAAGATTTAAACGATCTCAATTCCTGGACTTATGGTATATTTTCTTTTGTATCAAAAAAAGATTTCCTTCCCCTTCCTACTGTATTCACCCCCTCTGGACATGGCTTACACTTCCCTGAATTGAAAATGGAGAGCGATTTTTCAAAAAAACCTGGCATCATGGAAATTCTTTGGAAGACATAAACAATGGTTCATCATACAACAAATCCACCTCCAGAAATTATAAATCATGACGAAATTACTCATTGTGGATTTTCTTTTGAAATAAATCATACATTATTTAATGTAGGTGACCAATTCTTGAAAATGACACCCACCAAAATTAATTCAAGAGTCAATGGGTACTTTGAAAGAAGTATGCAGGATCAAAAAGGAACTAAAAAACCTTAATTGTAAACATTTTTATTTTATGAATAACATCTCCACTCTGTTGTATGCCAATAAATTAAATTTATAAAACATTGGTCCTGATGAAATTTACAATTGACTATTTTTCCATGCCAAACTGATTGGTTTAATATTTTCACGCAGGTTTAGCACATCTTCCCCAATGTCATTGTTGGCCAGTTTTTCCACATGTGGTGGATCATCATCTTCATATAAATCAAACCACTCATCACCGATTTGAACTAACATATTATGTAAAATCGTGCAAGACACAACCCAACTAACAAAATATTCAATTTCATGATTATCCCTCATTTGATTTCGCATTTCCCTTAGAGAAAACCACCTCCCCTTCAAAATTCCAATTGCATTCTCGATTCTGATCCTTGATTTTGCTAGACAGTAATTGAAAGAACGGTTGTCTTAATTATGTGCTACAACTCCCTTAAATGCTGGAACAACCCAAGGAGAGCTTGCATATGTCGAATCTGCAAGTAAGTATTGATCCTTTTCATAAAACTCTTGAGGTGTTTGTGCTATTTTCATAGGTTGCTAGACATTTGAATCATGAAGTGACCCAGTACAACCAACATGCAGAGCAGTGAACTGTTTGTTGATATCGCAAACCAGTTGTATTGACATAGAATACCTTATATGTAAACCAACAGTAAGTTTGAAATAAAGAATAAAGATTCAACAGCTTACCTTTTTTTGTGATCAAAATACGCTTCACCATCATTGGGAGGACATTGTGCTGATGGTATGAGACTCCCATCAATAAACCCAATGCACCCAGGGAAGCCTTCTGCTCACATTAATTGAGAAATCCCTCTGTGTTGTTCTATTTGTGGCCACACAATCACTTTGCGCTTCAACTTCATTAATATCTGGATTACTCTTTGAGTGTACAACACAATAACCCCATGGCTAATTCCAAACAACATTCCAATCTTTCCCAAAGGGGCCCCATTTCCATTTGATTCTAGCCTTGATAATGCCACAGCCAATTGGATGGCAGGATTGCGTTGTTTTTTTGTGATGAGTTTTGAAAGGTTTTATCAGCTTTAATTTGTGCAACCAATTTTTCAAATGATTCATGTGTGGTCCTACATAGCTGTCAAAACTTTTCAGATGATAATGTCTGTAAATCCTTCATCGTATACATGTAATGCGTTGGATATCTTCTACAACGATTGATGTATCTTTGTGATGTTATCATATCTAATAAGATTCTATCTTCCTGCATATCAGAATAACTATCAGAGTTGAGAGCATCAATGAACTTAAGTGAGTTCAAGGTCTGAAGTAAAGGTACCCTTTGCGATGCCTTGGGCATGGTAAATGAAGAAAAGGCTGGTAGTAAATGTAATTTGAAATCAAATAACTTAATAAATGATGAGTGTATTTAGATTTTATGCAAGAGAAGGAAATTTCTATGCAATTTAACATGCCCTTACTGAGTTTCCTGTTTGAAAAATGTGCCTTTATGGGAAGCTAAAGGCAGGATTTTGGTATTTGAACACGGTGGTACCAAAAAACTTGTGTTTTTCTACCTCAAAATACCTCACCTCTTGAGGTGTGGGATTTCCCAAATCCCAAAAAATTAATGCGGGATTTTGGTAAAAAAAAACTCGGGATTTTGAGTGTGGGATTTGGTAACTTTGACACCCCCTATTGCCAATATTATTCTGGAGAAATCATTTATTTTGATCCAACCATCTTTATCTAGTGATATACATCAATATGTGAAAATCCAAGATCATTTGGGGTGTTATTTAGAGTAAATTAGGGTAGTGTATTTATTTAAAAGTTAAATTAAGCTTAAAGAATGCAAGTGTTTGTGTTAAATTTGAGAAATTTCAATCCTCATGTATGAATATGGCTAAACCTCAGTTTCCCCAATTATTTGATAATTTAAAAACATGCTATCAAGATAGTTTTCTATTTAATATGTTTTTTGATTTTATTTGCTGTATTATACAGGTTCTCTCCATTTTCATTTCAATTTCCTTAATATTAATCCCATTCTTAAATTATTAGGATATACTGAGAGCCCTCCATGCACCTAGAAACCAGCTATTATTGCTAAATTTGATAGGTTGAGAGCTTTAAGTATTTGGAAATGTATTTTTTGTTTTTTACAATAATTTAAAATAAAAATTAATATTATCAAGATAAATTCAGAGAGTAATTTTCCAGTTTCTATACAACAATATTTCTCAAATTTATGGGGAAACCTTTATAGACTTCTATTACTAATGTGATTTCATCTGATAAGAAAATTTAACAATTCTTGAGAATAATGAAAGACTTGAGATTAATTAATAAATTAAACAATTCAATTAGCTATGCTCAAATTATTGGAATGCTATAAAATATTGAGGAAAAACAACTGGTATCTCAGGGTGAATGTATGATGAAGGTGTATAATAGTATTTCCAGCTTCAACTATTACTGTGACACATTGAAAATAGCTTTTAAAAAGAGTTTGATTTATACTAATGAATGGTTGAATTAAAATATTAAGGGCTTTACTATAATAATAAAGTGGTGGTCAGCACTAAGAACTACAATACTTAAGTTTAAAGTATAAAATGATTATTTTACAAGAGTATAGCTGCTTTTGACAGTTGTACTATGTAGGACTTTAAGAGCAGGATGGGGATTCCTTTTCTGGCAGTTAAAAGGCCTCCTTTTATCGTGAACTGGGGTGAAAAGGCTGCTAGACCTTTTCACGTAGAGGAAGTGAAGATTTTTCACTCTCAAGGACAGGCTTGTGGTTTGAAAAAGGCCTGTATATCCTGTATTGGGCTCAGATGTGACTTTGAAACCACATCTGGGAAGTTTTCACCACTACAAGGTTAAAAATTCCAGCTGGGGACCACTCAGCCTGATTCTGACATGTATGATGTGTAGAATGCGGTACAGAACCTGTATGGGACACCAGTATTTATTGATCTATGAGGTATCTAAGTAAAAACAAGCTTCTTTGTCTTTTTGACACCTCATACTCGGGTACATGGGATATTATCCCATGGTAAGGCTGTATTGGCCAAACTGTGGGATTTTGACCTTAAACCAGCCATAACTTTGTCAGTTCTTGAGATGTTGCCCTCAAAATTGGTTCCGTGTGTAGCCCTGTCTGTGTTATACACAATGGTACCCAATTTGGTATGGTTATCATTGAATATGGACAAGCTATGCCATGTACAAGACTTTTGTACATATGCGTGTTTTAGGAAAGAAGCTGTATTGGGCTTATTTGCCTTATACCTTTTTTTCTAGATAGGATATGGGGAAAGGAATGGCACAATAAGATAGCCCTGATTGTGCTATTTGCAAAGGGACCCCACTTTAGGTATCTCACACTCAAACTGTAGAAGTTAGATGAGAGGTGAATATTTTTTTCACCCTTATTTGGCCTGAATTTGGCCATAACTTCTGTAATACTGGTCCTAGCTCAATTTGGCTTGTACCTTTGGATAGCCCTGACTTAGAGCTTCACTTTAAATACCAATTTGAGGGGTTTAAGCCTTTCACTCTGTCTTTCAGATGAGAGGTGAAAATTAAGGTTTATGCTCAGCAGCAGCTCTGAGAAGGAATAACTTTGTTATTCTTTGTCCTATGGGAATGGGACTTCTATTTTTGGAAAGGGCTGAGTTTCCTCTTTCGTTTGATATATCTTGAGCTGATTTGGTTCAGCTCCATGTTCTGGTGGTATCTTGGCTATACCAGTGCTTTATGATATTTGGCTGTCATGCTTGTGCTCTGGTTTTGAGTCACAAGCTGACATACCCTCCCTCTAAAAAAAGGCTCATCATTGATGAGACTTTTCAGTCCTCTTAGAGTTTCAGAATCTCCTTAAATGAAGGTTCCTATCTGGTATGGCAACTTCTGCAAAAAACCTTTCCTTATCAGCTGTCTGGTTCTTGATCCTGACTAAGTACTGTCCCTGATCCTTACCATTAAGTCTGATCTTCCTGGCCATGATTGATTTCTTCACTGGTCCAGGGGAATCCTCCACTTCCACTATAACTGGTGGTGTGGGGTTCTTTCACCTGGAGGGGAATTTATCCTCCTTTGTTTGAAAATATGGCTTGACTAAACTCACTGGAAAGACTGGGTGTTTCCTGGAAACCTCCTGTATGAGTTTGACTTCCACTGAATTTTGCCCTATAAAGTTAATGATAGTGAAGGACCCTACAAATGAGTCTCTCATTTTCTTGGGTCCTTTGAGATTATTAAAGGTAAGTGTAGACACTAACACTTGGTCCCCTTCTTTAAAGTAGGGTTTGAGGTTTGATTTGTCCCACCTCTGATTATTATATTCTTTTGCCTCAGATATATTTTTGGAAGATGTGTCACAAGCTCTCTTCCACATTTCAATGAAACATTTGGCTGTGGGGTGGATGATCAGAAGGTTTTTCTTCAAGTGATCCACAGGAAATAGGGGATTCCACCCTTTTTCTACCAGTTCAGGTGTTTTTCCTGTGGTAGAGTGCTGACTTGTGTTATAGGCCAATTGGAATTCTGGTAGAAGGGTAACCCAGTCTTGGGTGTAACCTTCATGTTCCTTATATTCCATGCCATAGGCACAGAATCTTTTAAGGATGTCCTCCATTTTCTGGAGCATCCTTTCAGCTAATCCATCAGTTTGTGGATGGTAAGCTGTAAGGTTTGACTATGAAACAATAAGTAAAAATTACTAATTTATTACTTATTGTACTCTGAATTACCTAATGAATTGAATAAATAAGATTAAAAATATAATAATAATAAATAATTATTATTATTATGGCGTAAAATAATTATATTATTAAATAAATATAATAATATAATTTATATTATGAAAATATAATATAATAAATAAATATATTAATATCAAATAATTAATATATTTAAAAAGCTCTTTATTATTGTTACCAACAAATAATAAAGGCGTAAAAAATTGTTTTTTATTAATAAAAAACAATTAATAACAATAATATTACTAATATTAAAGTTATAAATTAATATAAATACTATTTATATTAATTAAAGAATTATTAAGAGAGTAATAATAGAGAAATTATTATATTAAGAGAAAATAACCTACTTTTAACACTTGATATAATAATTTTGAAATATTTTATGCCAAAAAATATAAAGACAACCTTTTCAAAGTGTATTTACAATAAAAATAAAGAAAATTACAAATTATTCTGGATTTTTACGTGGAAATGAGTTTTTAGAGAGATTTTTAACAAAAACAATTAAATAACTGATTTAATCACGTCAAAAGAGATGATTATAATAAAGTTTTCTTTGGTCTTTAATAATATAATGTTTTAATATATAAAGAATAAAGAAATTACCTTTGATTTAGTTGTTTTTAATTTTTTTGATGCGTCTGAGGGGAAAATAGAGTAAAAAGAGCTCTATTTATAGTAAATACCTCCCTCCTAGAGTCCAACAGGCTTCTAGTAGACGTGTACTGATCATATCCACTGGAATTGATCAATATTTTAAGGTTTGGAGATGATTACATCATGATCAAACCATATTACATCATTATTGCACCATTATTTAGAGTTATCACTATAACTCTAAAGTTGATGACATTCAGAGGCTTGGAAGAACCCCAAATTTCGTGGATTTTATTGGTTTTAATCATAAAATAATAGTATTCACCAATTCTATCACTCATATGACTGTTAAACTTAATTTAAGGTTACAGTGAGTGATCATAACTGCTGAAATTAAGCTCAAACTTTGATCCTTAATAACTTTTAAGTTTTACACGCTACAGTAATTCAGAGAGTGAATTCTGATAGCCTAACATAACCTTATTATGCTGCCAAGCGCTTTTAATTACATCATCAAAACTCTAATTTTGATGATTTTTCTTGTAACTCATCTTTTCTGTCGAAATTCAATATTTTAAACTTCAATCCATGATTTCAGGGGGTTGTACCCTCAATTTAATAATAAACATTACATCATTCTTCACGAATGAAGTAGTAAAATCCAACTGTATATTTTTTTTAAGTTTGGACCACTTTCACAACAAAGTGGTCAACAGGTCTGTTGATTTTTATCAATATTTCATCATAGGTTTTAACCTTGTTTATAATTTGTAAAATAAAGTTCATATCTGTGTTTTTAAAGTAATAAAGTGGTAACTTTATTTTTGGTTCATCACTCTATCATGTATAGTTTAAGAGATATTAGCTATGATCCTTGAATATATGCATTGACCATAAAAGTGCATATATTCAGGTTAATTCCTTAAGTATTACCATTGGAAATTAGCTCATTAATTGTTTTATGTGTGGATTTTCGTGGGGAACTCAATGGTACAATGTCTTTTACATGTTGTTTGATTAGTTCTTGAGATAAATAAGGTTTTATGGTTTTTATAAGGCATTATACCTTATAATTCATTAAATATTGACTTTACAGATATGCCATAAACATGGTATATGTGTATTTTACCATGGGGCATCTAATGGTATAATTTATTTCACATGTTGATTCATTGGTCTTTAAGTTAAACCAATTTTTGTACCAATTTATGGTATTTTTTGTATTTTTTAATTAATTATTTTTAATGTATGATTATTCTAAGTAATATTAGTATAATTATCTTTAAGGTATAATTATTCTAAGTCTTTCTTGTTACCTTATTGGGTATGTGGTCATATCTCAAAGGCTCACATAAGCTGTAGAAAGAGAAAGTTTATTAACCTGCATGTCATAGAGGTTGGTTCAAAATTCAGATGTGAACTTTGGGTCCCTATCACCACTGATGATCTTAAGGACTGCACAGGTAGATATGGTGTTGGTCGAGAATAAAAGAGCAGTATTCATGGCTGTGTCCTCTTTGTGACATGGTAGGAACGTCATACTCTTGCTGAACCTATCAACTATGATTGAGCAGGAATTTAAGTTTTCTTTGCCTCCTGGGACAAGTCCTGTAACCCAGTCCATGGTGACAGTTTCCCATGGTTGTTTGGGTTCTTCTTTGTGTTGAATTAGCCCAAACTTCTTCCCAAGTTTTCTGTTTGCCCTCTGCCATCTTTCACAAGTTTTGATATATTCACTCAACTCTTGTTCCCATTTGGGCCACCAAGAAGTGATTGCTACCCTTTCTTTGGTGCTGTCTTCACTCAGGTGTCCCATATAGGAGCAATCATGACATTCCTGCAGGTTCAAAAATATATGGTCTCTGTATATTATTGTGAGTGCACTAGTGTGCTTCTCTCAATGGTAGAGCAGGACCTCTATAAGAAAAGAGCTATTGTCCTTCTAGTCCCTCAACCAGGGTTCCTCTCAGTGGGATTCAAGTGCTGGGCTCCTATATTTTTGTTGAAGGAGTTGTAAGAATATGCCACACTTTTTGTGTTTGGCATATGTCAGCCTGTGACTCAAAACCAGAGCACAAGCATGACAGCCAAAATACCATAAACCAATGGTATAGCCAAAATAGCACCAAAACATGAAGCTGAGCCAAATTAGCTCAAAAGGTAAAAAAAGAAAGAGGAAACTTACCTCTTTCTGAAAATATAAGTCCCATCACCATAGGACAAGAAATAACAAAGTTATTCCTGCTCAAAGTTATTGCTGAGCATAAACCTTAATTTTCACCTCTCATCTAAAATCTAGAAGGAGAGGCTTAACCCCATCAAATGGGTATTCAAAATGAAGCTCTAAGCCAGGGCTATCTAATGGTGCTAGCCAAACTGAGCTAGCACCAGTATTACTTGAGTTATGGTCAAATTCAGACCAAATAAGGGTGAACAAAACATTCACCTCTCATCTAGCTTTTACAGTTTTAGTGTGAGATACTTAAAGTGGGGTCTTTTTGGAAAGCGCACAATAAGGGCTACCTGATGGTGCCATCCATTTCTTCATAGCTCAACTACAACAGAAGTGATTGGCCAAACAAGCTTAATACAGCTTTTGCCCAAACCATGCCAATGTACAAAAATACTTGTACATGGGATAACTTTGTCATATTTAATGATAACGATGTCAAGTTGGGTACCATTGTGTAGAGCTCATACAGAGCTAATCAATGAACCAACTTTGAGCTTGATATCTCAAAAACTGACAGAGTTATGACCATTTTAAGGTCAAAATCCCACCTGCTGTCATATACAGCCTTACCATGGGATAATATCCCATAACCATGAATATGAGGTGTCAAATAGACAAAGAAGCATGTTTTTACTTCAATACCTTATATGTCAGTCAATACTGGGGTCCCATACAGTTTCTGTACAGCATTCTATGCGTCATACACGTCAGAAGCAGGCTGTGAGGTCCCCAGATGAAAATTTTCACCCTGTATTGGTGAAAACCGCCCAGATGTGGTTTCAAAACCACATCTGATCCCAATACAGGGCATACAGGCTGTTTGCAAACCACAAGCCTGTCATAGAGAGTGAAAAATCTTCACTTCCTCTACGTGGAAAGGTCTAGCAGCCTTTCCACCCCAATTTCAGGATAAAAGGAGGGCTTTTCACAGCCAAAAGCCTCTCCTCATCCTGCTCTTGAATAACCTACGTAGTAAACTGTCAAAAATGGTTTTACTCTTGGTTAATAATCAGGTATACTCTTAAATTAAAGTATTGTAGTCTTTATTATTGTAATCCAACAGGTAAAGCTGCACCCAGGGCTTTCAACAGCGCTCACCACCACTATATCTCTATAGTAAAGCCCCAAAATTCTTAATTTAAACCTTTTATCATCAATCTTATTATCTTTTAAAACCATTTTTACCGTGTCACAGTCATAGTTAAAGTTTATAAATACTTATATACACCTTTATCATAGACTCACCCTGACAGCATATGTCTTCATCACTGTATTGAATAATTCAGTGTGCAGTCCTGAGGAACGTATTCCCAATATGGGAGTTTCTGTTCCTTCTCAGCTAGTTTTCCCACTTTCTGGTGCCCACTAGGAAAATCTGAAGCTTTCCTTCCTGTCTATTTCCATGAAATGGATAGGAATTTTAGCTTCTACTTCAGGTTCATAAGCTGGGTTGCTTTTGACATTATCCTGTTGTCATCTGCTGAGGCCATCTGGATTGGTATGACTTTTACCCTTTTTTTTTATGACGGTCATATTCCCTCTATACTCCTGGATGGCTATTTGGCACCTCAGCAGATGTCTTTTGGTAGTCTCCACGTTTAGTAAAGACTTCAAGGCTGTGCAGTCTGTGTAGACTTCAAAGACAGGACCCTCCAAATAATAATAGAGTTTCTCTGGAGCCCAGACTAAGCATAGAAATTCTGTCTGGGTGGCCTCATACCTGGCTTCTGAATTTTGCAGCTGCCTAGAGATGTAACATATTACTCCCTCTCTTGGTTCACAATCCACAATTTGTCTCTGGTGAAGGGCTGCTCATAAGCCCTGGCTACATGCTGCATTGATGTATAACTTGAATGGTAGTTCAAAGTCAGGCAAGATGAGCACAGTTAAATTTGTGAGTTCATCTTTGATCCTCTCCTATGAATCCCTGCTTTCCTTGGTAATTTAAAAAACTACATCTTTTGAACATAACTTCTATAAAATACTAGTTATGTGGGAAAATTTTTTGAGGTGGTTTATATAGTAGCTAGCAAACACAAGAAAAGATTGAATCTCCTTGATGTTTCGTGGTACTGGCTTTTGCAGTACTGCTTCTGCTTTGTTCTGCTCACTTTCCAGACTAAGACCTGAGACTTTATGTCCTAGAGCTAGTAGCTCTTATTGGCCAAAATTTCACTTTTTAAGTGAAATTTTCAGATTTATGAGTGTGCATTTACTTAGCACTCTGTCTATGTATTGCACATGACTTTCCTATGTCTCTGAGTATATAATGATGTCATCAATCTATACTACCATCCATGTCAGCCTCTGACTCAAAACCAGAGCACAAGCATGACAGCCAAAATACCATAAATCAATGGTATAGCCAAAATACCACCAAAACATGGAGCTGAGCCAAATTAGCTCAAAAGGTATCAAAAGAAAGAGGAAACTCACCCCTTTCTGAAAATATAAGTCCCATCACCATAGGACAAGAAATAACAAAGTTATTCCTGCTCAAAGTCATTGCTGAGCATAAACCTTAATTTTCACCTCTCATCTAAAATCTAGAAGGAGAGGCTTAACCCCATCAAATGGGTATTCAAAATGAAGCTCTAAGCCAGGGCTATCCAATGGTGCAAACCAAACTGAGCTAGCACCAGTATAACTTGAGTTATGGTCAAATTCAGGCCAAATAAGGGTGAACAAAACATTCACCTCTCATCTAACTTTTACAGTTTTAGTGTGAGATACTTAAAGTGGGGTCTTTTTGGAAAGAGCACAATGAGGGCTATCTGATGGTGTCATCCATTTCCCCATAACTCAACTACAACAGAAGTTCTTGGCCAAACAAGCTTAATACAGCTTCTTTCCCAAATCACGCCAATGTACAAAAATACTTGTACATGGGATAACTTTGTCATATTTACTGATAACCATGTCAAGTTGGGTACCATTGTGTAGAGCTCATATAGAGCCATTCAATGAACCAACTTTGAGCTTGATATCTCAAAAACTGACAGAGTTATGACCATTTCAAGGTCAAAATCCCACCAGCTGTCATATACAGCCTTACCATGGGATAACACCCCATAATCATGAATATGAGGTGTCAACAGACGAAGAAGCATGTTTTTACTTCAATACCTCATATGTCAGTCAATACTGGGGTCCCATACAGTTTCTGTACAGCATTCTATGCGTCATACACGTCAGAATCAGGCTGTGAGGTCCCCAGATGAAAATTTTCACCCTGTATTGGTGAAAACTGCCCAGATGTGGTTTCAAAACCACATCTGAGCCCAATAAAGGTTATACAGGCTGTTTGCAAACCACAAGCCAGTACTAGAGAGTGAAAAAATCTTCACTTCCTCTACGTGGAAAGGTCTAGCACCCTTTCCACCCCATTTCAGGATAAAAAGGAGGCTTTTCACTGCCAGAATTGCTTCTTCATCCTGCTCTTGAATAACCTACGTAGTAAACTGTCAAAAACAGTTTTACTCTTGGTTAATAATCAGGTATACTCTTAATTTAAAGTATTGTAGTCTTTATTATTGTAATCCAACAGGTAAAGCTGCACCCAGGGCTTTCAACAGCGCTCACCACCACTATATTTCTATAGTAAAGCCCTTTAATTCTTAACTTAAACCTTTTATCATCAATTCTATCCTCTTTAAAACTATTTTTACCGTGTCACAGTCATAGTTAAAGCTTGTAAATACTCTTATACACCTTTATCATAGACTCAGCCTGACATTTTGGGGGCCTGGCCGTGTTTTTTTTTACTTTTGGACCTTACAAGTGAGTTTTTTCTCTTTTTTATATCTTATTAACCATTGTTTTATCTTTTTTTAGGCGTAATTTCCATTTAAAAATATATATTTTATATATTTTTATTCATTTTTATATACTCATATTATAATAAGAGTATTTTTCACGTGGCTAATACCCACTGAAAACAATTATTTTTGGCGTGTTTTGTATATAAAAACACATTAGCCACTAATAAGTCCTGTATTCTTGACTGAATAAGGACACCTCTGACTGAAAAACCATCAGTTGAGGCGTGGATTAAGTGTATTGTTGACTCAATAACACTTATATTAAACCACTTATACAGAATACACTTGAAAACCACAAGTGTATCTGTGGGATACTGGCACACAAACAGTGTGACAGGGTACCAAAAGCTGTAATTTTGACGTGAAATTGTTGATTCAATCACACTGTCATTATACAGGGGCATACTGTAATAATATACCAGCCCAGAGGCCATTCTTAGACGTGCAAAACCAGCCTTGTAAGAAGTCTTAACTGACATAAGCCCTCTTTTTCCTGTTTTGATTCAGTGGAAGAAAACTTCATACCACTTGAGACCCAGTCACAGGCCAACATACCAGTGACACCCTCAGAACCAGAGGGCAGCAAGGGAAAAGGAAAAAGGCTTAGTGAAGGCCTCATCACAGCCAAAAGGTGGACACCAATAGCCACTCAGAGGAGTAGAAAACCACGAAACTCTGCTTCAATACAAGGTAAACCAACCTTAACCACTTGTACAGGGAAGATTACAATTATTAACCCAGTTGTAACCTCCAAAGGCAAACTGCCCAAATCAGCAGATAACAAATTTGTACAAGGAACAGTCAAAGGTAAATACCCAAAGAACATAAAGTTTTTGACTGCTTGCAAACACTGATATGTCCCCTGCATACCTCAGAGACCTTGGCTTCCAAAGGAACCAGCCAGAGGACAGAGCAGGAATGTCTAGAACCAGAAGACCTGAAAGAAGACACATTGGACACAGTGGTGGATGGCAAAACAATGAGGGAGATAATATCAACCTTGCCATTCACACTCCAATTCAACAGAAACCTCAAACCAGAGGACTGGAAGGATATGGATCAAGTTCTTCAAATCCACCAACTCCTCAAAGATTTGTTTCAATGAAGCATGGACAACAAGAGGTTCAACCTAGCAACTCACTGGGCAGAACTGGGATCAAGTTGCCAGAAGATCTGTCTCAAAGAGATAGACTTCAAGGACCTTATGGTAATCACCAAGGGTTGGAACCCTACCAGGCAGCACAGACGCCTGGAGGCAAGGGCACAGAGGATAAGGGAGAACCAAGCCACTATCCAAGCTATAGAAGAACAGTTAACCCAGACAGGGCCTACTCAGATTCCTTCAGGTTCACAACGAGCCAGCCAAATCAGCTCTCCAGTGGCTTCACACCATTCAGAAACCAGCAGATCAGTGGCCAAGAGTCACCATTCTTCACAATTCCAGGAAGTTTCCAGGAGAAGACAAGGCAACAAGGGCAAGAACAAAGCCTCCTTCAACCAGAGGAGGAAAGAGTCAGACCCCATGATCCAGAAGCTGTTAGATTTGGTAAAAGAAGTACACAAGAACCAGAAGCAGTTGTAAACCACTCTAGAATCAGTAGTCCTAGTAATAGAAACATTACCCCCACTCAGACTGAAAATAACATTATCACATCTGAGAGCAACATTAACAGTGACACACTGTGGTTGCAAATGTCCCAATATGTTGAGCAATCAGCAAAACAGGCTGCAGAATTTGCAATTGCCCAAGAGAGGATGAGAAAAACTCAAGCCTCATTGGAGCAGATAGTTAAAAACCTTCAGGAAGGATATGCTCAACTGAGCAAAGCCTCTGAAGAAACCAACAAGAGACTGAATCAAGTCTCTGAAGAACAACACCATAGCAGCAGGGACAGGGAGTGTCTGAACCAAGACATCAACAAATTGTTTGATGCCTACCATAGCTTGAAGCCCCAACCACAAGGCCAAGCTATGGAGAATCCATATCAACCAGATGACATCAAACCAGATGCCATGTTGTTGAGTAAGGCAAGATCTCCATCACAATACCAGGATGGAGATGGAATGTCTTATTCAGAGAAGGAAGCCTTGAAACAGCTTCCTGAGGCCTCAAACTGGCCCAAATTCTCTGGATCAGGAGAATATGATCATATGGAACTCATAGATTATATTGATGGGCTCTTCATTGATGTACCAAGCATACCAGACTACTGGATAACTGCTAGATTGAATACTGCATTTAAAGGTCATGCAAGTATATGGTACACTGAAATGAAAGAAATCCATGGCAGAAGGAACTGGCCATGGTGGAAGAGTCAAATAATCCAAAAGTACAGTAATGGAACTTGGATATGGCAAAAGACCATGTCATTTGAAAATGACAAATACTCTGTGGACAAAGATCCATATGAGTGGTGTCTCAGACAGTCTAAAAGACTTAAAGCCATTGATCCTCAGATGAACATCCAGATGAGGAATCACAAACTTCTGACACAACTGCCAGGAGAACTAGAGCATGCAGTGAAATGCAGATGCAACCAAAATTGCACTCTAGATGACATCACCAATACCTTACAAGACATAAGGAAAAGGACTAATATAGGGAAATTCACCCCATATAGAAGCAGTAGTTTCAAAGAGAAACAACCTTTCAGGGTAGAGTTTAAAGACAAACCCAGAGAAAGAGTGGCAGAAGTGGCAAAGAAGAAGAATTCTTGTCACAATTGTGGTTCAACAGACCACTATGCTAACAACTGTCCAAAGGCAAAGAAAAAAGTCTATGCCATAGAGAAAGCCCCTGAGGAAGAACCTCCAACAGAGGATTCTGAATCAGACTCTATGGGTGATGCCATCAGAGAACCATCTGATGAGGATCAAGACCCAAGAGAGGAATTTCTAGTGGAATACCAAGAGGAAACCCCACTAGAAATCCAGGATATAGAGTTGGAAGCAGGCATGCCACAAGACACTGCCAACAAAAACTTGTGTAAACATACACAAGATGCACAAACATTCCTGGTTACACCAACCAAAGGAATGGCATATATACATGGAACAGCCACAAAAATGACTGTATGTATTGACAATGCTCAGCACCCACTGATCATTGACAGTGGAGCACACTGCTCCATAGTGGCCAGAAATTATCTGGATAACCACTTCCCAAACTGGGAAAAAGAACTCTTGCCCATCAGGGCAAAGAACTTTAAGAGTGCATCTGGAAAGATGACCTCTATTGGGACAATTA
Organism: Austropuccinia psidii; assembly: GCA_023105745.1. Classification (NCBI taxonomy): domain Eukaryota; kingdom Fungi; phylum Basidiomycota; class Pucciniomycetes; order Pucciniales; family Sphaerophragmiaceae; genus Austropuccinia; species Austropuccinia psidii. The sequence continues at coordinate 54,543,332 of JALGQZ010000004.1, forward strand.
TCAAAGAGATAATTATACCCCACAGAAAAGGTAATATCAGACTCAACCCAGAGTTTGTAGTGCTTGAAGATGCCCTCATCCAAGGGTTTTTACTGGGAACAGATTACCAGAGGATGTATGGCATAGATATTTACAATAGTAAAAATAGGCATATTACCATTGGTACTAACAAGGAAAAGAAATTTTCTCTTGATATATACCAGATATCTTCTCAGGACCCACTGGAAGAACTTCTGAAAGAATTCAGAGAGGGAAAGTTTAGCACTACCCTCACCAGTAAACAGAAACTAAGTTTACTGAAGATGCTGAGGAAGAATAGACCAGCATTTGCCATTGGTGAAGAACCATTAGGCAAGATCAAAGGCCATGATATAGAATTATATCTGGATGTAGAAAGGCCTTATCCACCCATGTTAAGGAGACCTCCTTACCCAGCAAGTCTGGAAACCAGGAAAGAGATTGAGAAAAATATCAATGAACTCCTGGACATGGATGTCATTAGGAAGATTGGACAAAATGAAATAGTGGAAATCACCACCCCTGTCCTAATCACCTGGCATGATGGCAAGTCTAGATTGTGTGGAGACTTCAGAGCCCTGAATAACAACACAAAAGCAGACAGGTACCCTATACCAAGGATACCTCATGCCTTGGATAAACTGGCTAAAGCCAAATACATAACCAAGATGGATTGTATGAAAGGCTTCCACCAAAATGGAGTTAAACCAAACTCCATGAAGTTGCTCAGAATAATATGCCATATGGGCATATATGAGTACACTAGGATGCCATTTGGCATCAAGAATGCACCAGCCCACTTCCAAAGGATGATGGACACCATATTTCAAGAAGAAATAATGGAAGGCTGGATGGTAGTGTATATTGATGATATCATTATATACTCAGAGACATGGGAAGACCATGTACAATACATAGACAGAGTGCTAAGTAAATGTACACCCATCAATCTAAAAATTTCACTTAAAAAGTGTAATTTTGGCCAACAAGAGCTACTAGCTCTAGGACACAAAGTTTCAGGCCTTAGTCTGGCAATTGACCAGAACAAAGTAGCAGCAGTACTGCAAAAGCCAGTACCAAAGAACATCAAAGAGATGCAATCTTTCCTTGGATTTGCTAGCTACTATAGAAACCACATCAAAAATTTTGCTCACATAACTAGTAGTTTATACAAGTTATGCTCAAAGGATGTAGTTTTTGAAATAACCAAGGAAAGGAGGGATGCATATGAGAGGATCAAATATGAACTCACAAATGCACCTGTGCTCATCTTGCCTGACTTTGAACTACCATTCAAGTTATATATAGATGCAGCATGTAGCCAAGGCTTGGGAGCAGCCCTTCACCAAAGACAAATTGTGGATGGTGAACCAAGAGAAGGTGTAATATGTTACATCTCCAGGCAGCTGAAAGATTCAGAAGCCAGGTATGGGGCCACCCAGACAGAATGTCTATGTCTAGTCTGGGCTCTAAAAAAACTCCATTATTATTTGGAGGGTGCAGTCTTTGAAGTCTACACAGACTGCACAGCCTTGAAGTCTTTACTAAACATGAAGACTACTAATAGACATATGCTGAGATGGCAAATAGCCATCCAGGAGTATAGAGGGAACATGACCATCATATAAAAAGAAGGTAAAAGCCATACCAATGCAGATGGCCTTAGCAGATGGCCACTGGACAATGTCAAAAGCAATCCAGCTTATGACCCTGAAGTTGCTGCAAAAATTCCTATCCATTTTATGGAAATCAATAGGAGGAAGAACTTCAGATTCTCTGAATGGGCACCAGGGAGTGGTACCCTTGACAGTGGAAACACTGATCCAGAAGGGACAGAAACCCCCATACTGGGAATAAGTTCCTCAGAACTGCACAATGAATTTTTTAATGCAGTACTGAAATCTTATGCTAAACACAAACAGTGTAGCATACTACTCCAACTCCTTCAACAGAAATACAGGAGCCCAGAACTGGAAACCCAGCTGGAGGAACCCTGGTTGAGGGCCTATAAGGACAATAAATTCTTCCTTATAGATGGCCTGATTTATCACAGAGAAAAGAACACCAGTGCACTCACAGTGATAGACAGGGACCACATCTCTTTAATCCTGCAGGAATGCCATGACTGCCCCTATATGGGACACATGAGTGAAGGCAGGACTAAAGAGAGGGTAGCAAGCACAGCTTGGTGCCCCAAGTGGGAGCAAGAGTTGAGTGAATACATCAACACTTGTGAAAGATGCCAGAAGGCAAATAGAAAACATGGGAAGAAATATGGGTTGCTTCAACACATAGAAGAACCCAAACACCCATGGGAAACCATCAACATGGACTGGGTCACAGGACTTGTCCCAGGAGGCAAAGAAAACTACAATGCCTGCTGAATCATAGTTGATAGGTTCAGCAAGAGCATGAGATGTCTACCATGCCATAAAGAGGACACAGCCATGGACACTGCTCTGTTATTTTGGAATAACATCATATCCACCTGTGGAGTCCCTAAGATCATAATTAGTGACAGGGACCCAAAATTCACATCTGAATTTTGGACCAACTTATAAGACATGCTTGGCACCAAGCTTGCTTTTTCCACAGCTTACCATCCTCAAACAGATGGCCTAGCTGAGAGGATGATCCAAACAATGGAGGACATCCTCAGGAGGTTCTGTGCCTATGGCATGGAATATAAGGACCATGAGGGATATACCCATGACTGGGTCACCCTCTTACCAGCAGTCCAACTGGCTTATAATACAAGCCAGCACTCTACCACAGGAAAAACACGTGCACTGGTAGAGAAAGGGTGGAATCCCCTGTTACCTGTGGATCACTTGAAGAAAAATCTTCTGACCATCCACCCCACAGCCAAGGACTTCCATGATATGTGGAAGAAAGCCTGTGATACTGCTGCCAAATGCATAGCAGAGGCCAAAGAGTACAATAAGCAGAGGTGGGACAAATCACATATGGAACCTGACTTCAAGGAAGGGGACCAGGTGTTAGTGTCTACACTGAACTTTAACAATCTCAAAGGACCCAAGAAAATGAGAGACTCATTTGTAGGGCCCTTCACTATCATTAAGTTGATAGGGAAGAATGCAGTGGAAGTCAAGCTCACTGAGGAGTATTCTAGGAAACACCCAGTCTTTCCAGTGAGCCTGGTCAAGCCATACTTCCAAACAGAGGAGGAAAAATTCCCCTCCAGGAAGAAGAACATCACTCCACCAGAAATAGTGGAAGTAGAAGACTCTCCTGGACCTGTGAGTAAAATCATCAGGGCCAGAAAAATCAGACTTAATGGAAAGGATCAGAGACAATACCTAGTCAGATTCAAAAACCAGACAGCTGACAAAGACAAATGGTTGGCAGAGGATGCCATACCAGATGGGAACCTTCATTTAAGGAGATTCAGAGCCTCAAGGAGGACTGCACAGTCTCATCTATGATGAGCCTTTTTTAGAGGGAGGGTATGTCAGCCTGTGACTCAAAACCAGAGCACAAGCATGACAGCCAAAATACCATAAATCAATGGTATAGCCAAAATACCACCAAAACATGGAACTGAGCCAAATTAGCTCAAAAGGTATCAAAAGAAAGAGGAAACTCACCCCTTTATGAAAATATAAGTCCCATCACCATAGGACAAGAAATAACAAAGTTATTCCTGCTCAAAGTCATTGCTGAGCATAAACCTTAATTTTCACCTCTCATCTAAAATCTAGAAGGAGAGGCTTAACCCCATCAAATGGGTATTCAAAATGAAGCTCTAAGCCAGGGCTATCCAATGGTGCCAACCAAACTGAGCTAGCACCAGTATAACTTGAGGTATGGTCAAATTCAGGCCAAATAAGGGTGAACAAAACATTCACCTCTCATCTAACTTTTACAGTTTTAGTGTGAGATACTTAAAGTGGGGTCTTTTTGGAAAGAGCACAATGAGGGCTATCTGATGGTGTCATCCATTTCCCCATAACTCAACTACAACAGAAGTTATTGGCCAAACAAGCTTAATACAGCTTTTTGCCCAAATCACGCCAATGTACAAAAATACTTGTACATGGGATAACTTTGTCATATTTAATGATAACCATGTCAAGTTGGGTACCATTGTGTAGAGCTCATACAGAGCTAATCAATGAACCAACTTTGAGCTTGATATCTCAAAAACTGACAGAGTTATGACCATTTCAAGGTCAAAATCCCACCAGCTGTCATATACAGCCTTACCATGGGATAATATCCCATAATCATGAATATGAGGTGTCAACAGACGAAGAAGCATGTTTTTACTTCAATACCTCATATGTCAGTCAATAATGGGGTCCCATACAGTTTCTGTACAGCATTCTACGCGTCATACACGTCAGAATCAGGCTGTGAGGTCCCCAGATGAACATTTTCACCCTGTATTGGTGAAAACTGCCCAGATGTGGTTTCAAAACCACATCTGAGCCCAATACAGGTTATACAGGCTGTTTGCAAACCACAAGCCAGTACTAGAGAGTGAAAAAATCTTCACTTCCTCTACGTGGAAAGGTCTAGCACCCTTTCCACCCCATTTCAGGATAAAAAGGAGGCTTTTCACTGCCAGAATTGCTTCTTCATCCTGCTCTTGAATAACCTACGTAGTAAACTGTCAAAAAGAGTTTTACTCTTGGTTAATAATCAGGTATACTCTTAATTTAAAGTATTGTAGTCTTTATTATTGTAATCCAACAGGTAAAGCTGCACCCAGGGCTTTCAACAGCGCTCACCACCACTATATTTCTATAGTAAAGCCCTTTAATTCTTAAATTAAACCTTTTATCATCAATTCTATCCTCTTGAAAACTAATTTTACCGTGTCACAGTCATAGTTAAAGCTTGTAAATACTCTTATACACCTTTATCATAGACTCAGCCTGACAATCCAGCCTTCCAATATTTCTTCTTGAAATATGGTATCCATCATCCTTTGGAAGTGAGCTGGTGTATTATTGATGCCAAATGGCCTTGTGGTGTACTCATATATGCCCATATGACATATAATTCTGACTAATCTAATGCATTTTGGTTTAGGTCCATTCTGGTGGAAGCCTTTAAGAAAAAATCCATTTTGGTTATGTATCTCGCTTTTGTCAGTTTGTCTAAGGCATGAGGTATCCTGGGTAAATGGTACCACCTGTCAGCTTTGGTGTAGTTATTCAGAGCTCTGAAATCTCCACACAGCCTAGACTTGCCATCAATCCAAGTGATCAGAACAGGGGTGGTAATTTCCACTATCTCATTATGTCCAATCTTTCCGATGACATCCAGGTCCAGGAGTTCATTGATATGTTTTTCAATTTCCTTCCTGGTTTCCAGACTTGCTGGGTAAGCAGGCCTTCTGAGCATGGGTGGATAAGGCCTTTCAACAACCAGATAGAGTTCTATATCATGGCCTATAATCCTGCATAATGGTTCTTCACCAATGGAAAATGTTGGTCTATTCTTTCTCAGCATTTTCAGTAAGCTTAGTTTCTCCTTACTTGTCAGGGTAGTACTAATCTGTCCCTCTCTGAATTCATTCAGTAGTTCTTCAAGAGGGTCATGGGCAGATATTTGCTCTATATCAAGTGAAAATTTCTTCTCCTTTTTTGGTACCAAGGGCAATGTGCCTGTTTTTACGATTGTAAATATCTATTCCATACATCCTCTGGTAAGCCTTTCCCAGTAAAACCCCTTGGATGTGGGCATCATCAAGCACTACAAACTCTGGGTTGAGTCTGATATTACCCTTCCTATGGGGTATAAGTATCTCTTCATTAATTGTCCCAATTGAAGTCATCTTCCCTGAAGCACCTTTTAAGTTTTTTGCTTTGGTTGGCAAGAGTTTTTTCTCCCAATTGGGGAAGTGGCTTTCCAGATAATTTCTGGTCACTATGGAGCAGTGTGCCCCACTGTTGATGATCAATGGGTGTTGAGCATTGTCAATTAAAAAAGTCATTTTTGTTGCTGTTCGATGTATATATGCCATTCCTTTGGCTGGTGTGACCAGGAATGGTTGTGCATATTGTGTGTATTTGCACAAGTTTTTGTTGGTAGTGTCTTGTAGCATGCCTGCTTCTAACTGTATGTCCTGGATTTCTAGTGGGTTTTCCTCTTGGTATTCCACTAGAAATGTCTCTCTTGGGTCTTGCTCTTCATCAGATCGTTCTCTGATGGCATCTCCCATAGAGTCTGAGTCATAATCCTCTGTTGCGGATTCCTCAGCTGGGACTTTCTCATTGGCATAGACTTTTTTCTTTGCCTTTGGAAAGTTGTTGGCATAGTGGTCTGTTGAACCACAGCGGTGACAAGAATTCTTCTTCTTTGCCACTTCTTCCACTCTTTCTCTGGGCTTGTCTTTAAACTCCACCATGAAAGGTTGTTTCTCTTTAAAACCATTGCTTTTATATGAGGTGTAGTTCCCTATATTAGTTCTTTTCCTTACATCTTGTAAGGTATTTGCAATGTCATCTAGAGTGCGATTGTGGTTGCCTATGCATTTTAATGCATGCTCTAGTTCTCCTGGTATTTGTGTCAGGAGTTTATGATTCCTCATCTGAAAGTTCATTTGAGGATCAAGGGCTTTACGTGTTTTAGAATGTCTGAGACAACACTCATATGGATCTTTGTCTACAGAGTATTTGTCATTTTAAAATGAAATGGTCTTTTTCCATATACAAGTATCATTTCTGTCCTTTTGCATGATTTGACTCTTGCACCATGGCCAGTTTCTTCTGCCACGGATTTCTGTGATTTCTGTGTACCATATACTAGGAGGTCCTTTAAATACTGTATTCATTCTCGCAGTGATCCAGTAGTCTGGTTTGCTTAGTACATTGATGAAGAGTCCATCAATATAGTAAATGATCTCCATATGAGAATATTCTCCAGTTCCAGGGAGTTTGGGCCAGCATGAGGCTTCAGGAACCTGTTTCAAGGCTTCCTCCTCTGAAAAAGACATATTATCTCCATCCTAGGATTGTGATGGAGATCTTGCCTTATTCCACAACTTGACATCTGGTTTGATAGCATCTTGGTGATATGAGTTATACATAACATGGCCTTGTGGTTGGGGCTTCAGGCTATGGTAGAATTTAAACAGTTTGTTTATGTCTTGATCCAGAAACTCCCTGTCCTTTTTTATGTGGAGTTATTCATCAAAGACTAGCTTAACTCTTTTGTTGGTTTCTTCAGAGGCTTTGCTCAATTGAGCATGTCATTCATGAAGGGGTTTAGCAATTTTGTCCATGGAGGATGTTGATATTTTCCTCCTGTCATGGCTTACTTCCAGTTCTTCAAACTTCTTTTGAGTTTGCTCAGCAACTTGGGACATTTGTAACCACAGTGCAACACTGTTTAGGTTACTCTCAGGTGTGACAACATTATGTTCAATCTGAGTGGGGGTAATATTTCTATTAATAGGACTAATTATTCTAGAGTTATTTACAACTACTTCTGGTTCCTGTGCAGTTCCTTCACCAAATACAACATCTTGTTGATCATTGGGTCTGACTCTCCCTTCCTCTGGCTTAAGGTGGTCTTGTTTTTGCCCTTGTATTCTTATCTTTTCCTGGAAACTTCCTGGGATTGTGAAGAATGGTGACTCTTGGTGACTGATCTGTTGGTTTCTGAATGATTTGAAGCCACTGCAGAGCTGATTTGGCCTGCTCCTTGTGAGCCTGAAGGAATCTGAGTATGCCCTGTCTGGGTCGGAAGTTCTTCTATAGCTTGGATAGTTCCTTGATTCTCCCTTATCCTGTTTCATCTCACCCCCAGGAGTCTGAACTTCCTGGTGAGATTCCAACCTTTGGTGATTACCATAAGCTCTCTGGAGTCTATCTCTTTGAGACAAATCTTCTCAGGTTCTGCCCAGTGGAGTGCCAGGTTGAACCTCTTGTTTTCCATGCTCCATTGAAAGAAATCTTTGAGGAGTTGATCTAGCTGAAGAACTTGATCCTTATCTTTCCAGCCCTCTGGTTTGAGGCTCCTGTTGCATTGGAAAATGAATGGAAGGGTGGGTATTATTTCCCTCAGTGTCTTACCATCCACCACTGTGTCCAAGGTGTCATCTTCCAGGTCTTTTGGTTCTGGAAAAGATTTCTCTGTCCTCTGGTTGGTTCCTTTTGAAGCCAAGGTTTCTGAGGAGTACAGTTGACATATCAGTGTTTGCAAGCAGTCAAAAACTTTATGTTCTTAGGGTATTTAGCTTTGACTGTGCCTTGTACAAATTTCTTGTCTGCTGATTTTGGCAATTTACCTTTAGAGGTTACAACTGGGTTAATTATTGTAATTTTCCCTGTACAAGTGGTTAAGGTTGGTTTACCTTGGATTGAATCAGAGTTTTGTGGTTTTCTATTCCTCTGAGTGGCAATGGATGTCCAATTCTTTGCTGTAATAAGGCCTTCACTGTGCCTTTTTCCTTTGCCCTTTCTTCCCTCTGGCTCTGAGGGTGTCACTGGTGTGTTGGCCTGTGACTGTGTCTCAAGTGGTATGTAGTTTTCTTCCTGTAAGATGTGACTATGAAACTGATGATAATATTACTATTAATCAACAGTACTATTTCTGTTCTTATGAAATATAATAATAAAATATTATTATAACCACAAGTAAATAATGAAAAATTCTTTCTTTCACTCGTTATGCACTGCTAGTGATTATAACAGTGAGCAGTAATTGTCTACAACAATCAATTACAAGAAGAATTTAATAATAAAAACTTCTTTTATTAAAAGAATAAAATTATTTTAATATATAATTATCTTTTTGCAAGAATAATTATAAAGATAATTCTTGAAGAAAACTATTACTAGAAAAAAACCTTAAGAATTAAAGATAAATGAATCACTAATACTCCAAAGAACTTATTGATAGATAAAAGTAGAGAAATTTGACGTGGAATTGTGCATTTAAGAGATCAAAATGATTTATAGCAGGATTACAACAATATATCTTTGGATTCTATGATTTCACGTCTTTCTGATTGATTCTGAAAGATTTAAAACACTTAAGAATAGTTTAACTAATACTTACTTGTTGGTAACATAGATATAAAATGATAGTAAGATGATTTTTGGAAAAAAAGCAAGAAGAGGCCTGTTTTAAGTCAACAACAGCTCATAGAGGCGTTCCATGGAGCAAACTGAAAAACCAGTGAGTGAGAAAACAATAAACCTTTTTGTATTATTGATTGCATCATCTGTTGTCACGTAAGATTATCATAATTACTTAATTGCTACTTTTATGTGACTACCAACCCCAATATTGTTAAGAATAAAAGAAGTAACATCTGTAAATATTCCTTTATTCCAAAAGAATCCTTTATTTCTCAAAGTTATCAATTTTATTGGCAATTTCATCACAGGTTATAATTACTGTGAATTTTTGAAGATTCAGTGTTTCACGTAGAATAGTCAAAAATGGGCTGTAAGTAAAACCTTTCCTTTTACTAGTGTAAACCATGATTCTTTTTGGTTGTACCATAGATAATACAGTTCTCTATTAGTCCTGAAAGGTTCAGAAAGATTACATAAGAATTGTATTTTTAATGAATTTTTGGAGTTTTTACCTCATTTCTACATAGAATTGCAAATATCAGTGTTTCACTGGTTGCTGTGAGGTAAATCAATGGATACAAGTCCAAAAAGGGTTTTAATTACTCTTTTGGGGTTTATCCATGGATAACAATTAAGAATTGACCTTGTTACAGGAGTCTAAGTAGCTCTTTACCTCCTTGGCACGTCAAAATAGCAGGTTATTTGCTATTTTCTTAAGATTTACAGTAGTTGTAACATGGTAACCAGGTTCCCAAAAGGTTTTAGTTTACCAATTAGGCAAAGATCAGGCATGGATGCAAGCTTTGGAGCTGTCCACGCCTCTGAGGCCTTAGAAGTTGGGTACCCTGGCTCTCTTTGATGTCTTTTGTCCCCCTTGCTTATTTTTCACGTCAAAATAGAAAATTAAGCTTAAAGTGAGATATCCACTATGGGTGTATCAAAAGTCCATCTAAGAATACCATGATATTAAGTGCTCCAAACATGCATAACACTATTCTTAGTGTCTATGTAACATGGGATTTCTCACTTTCCCATTATTTTGGCGTGAAATGAAGAAAAACGAAATTTTTCATGGATCTTTTATGTGGTATTAATGATGTGGTGTTGAATTATTTTCCATATTACCACCTCAAAGAGTTAATTTGAGCTTATTCATGCTATGGAGCTACCCTAGGTGAATTTTTGTGTCGAATCCAAATCTGGCCTTCAAACCATGGATTTACGTACTCAATAAAAGGTTATTCATCCTTTCTGAAATCAAAAATGATGAATTTTGGATATATGCATGACTTAGGAGTTATGCATAATTCAAAATTTATCTTTAAGATAATTGTGGCCTATTTGGGTATGTAAAATATACTTCAAGGCTCACATTCCCTCCCACCAAAAAATAAAATTGTACTACAATTTTATCAATGGTATAGATAATAAAAAGCCCAAAAGGGGGGCTAATGTCCACTGTCCAACCTCTTTAAATTACTCAGATCCAGTAATTCAAAGCACATTTATAGACATATTCAGGCTTGTGGCCTTCTTTCAGGTCTAAATCTTGTCAAGAGTTTATCTGAGTCGGGTATATCTGATTCTGCCAGCCACTCATCTTCATGTACTGGATTTCTATATCTGACAAGATATTCTTTCTGCTTTTTACCCCTAAGTGTCCTTTCTTTAATGAATTTCTTTATCCTTTTGTCTTCACCCTGTTCCACTGGTGTTACAGTCAAAGGAGTTGGGTTCCTTCAAGGAAACAATTCTTTATCAGCTGGTTGATAAGGTTTTATCAAGCTGACTGGAAAGGTGGGGTGTTTTGTTTCCGATTCACCACTTAATTCCACTTGAACTGCATTGGTTCCATGTAAGGCAACAATAACAAAAGGTCCTACATAAGAATCTTTGAGTTTCTTTGGGCCTTTGATATTATTAAAAATCAAGGTTGAAACTAGAACTAAGTCCCCTACTTTGAAGTCTGGTACTTTATGACTCTTGTCCCACTTCTGTTTTGTATAATCAAAAGCATCATCCATACTTTGTTTTGCATGATGTTTTACTTTATCAAGCATTATCTTGAAGCTGGAAGCTGTAGGATGAATGTCAATCAAGTATTTCCTCAGTGTGTCTGCTGGGAGTCTTGGATTCCATCCTTTTTTATGATATTCTTAAATGTCACAGGGGCTCTTGGAAGAAGAGGGCCTGGCACTCAGGAATCAAGAACTCACTTGGAGGGCTCCAAAGATAAAAGAATAATAAGAATGAATTTCTTTAAGAAAGAATAAAGGGGAAAACAAGTATGCCAAAAGATGAGATAAGAAAAAGATGAAGCCAATGACCAAAGATAATAAAGAAGCCAAAAGCCAAGAAGCCAACCAAGTGAATCCTCAATTCACTGTTTCAACCTGCCAGAAAAGGAAATGGAATTAGTATAAGGATATGACCACCAATATCCACTGGACAGGCGAGGAAATAAAAGAAAAGGGTGCTGAATGACTGACTTAAGATTATCAGTATTAACTTTAATAATGTAAAAGAAAATAAGGATAAAAATAAATCCACTATATTAATTAACTGGGGAAAAAGTCCCCCAGGTGCTGAAAGGTGGCCAGTATATGTGAAAAGCTGGAAGGTTGATCCTGGAAGGTGGATCAATGACTGTATTGTCCGAATCGGGAAATACAGCTCTGGCCATCTTGAAATTTGAACTGTGTGATGGAATTCACACAGTGGAATAAGAAATGGCCCAATTGGGCCAAGGCCATACAGGTTGATTGAATAAGGCCTGTACGGATGAATTGGGTTGTCCAAGGAGTATTGAATACTTGATGCCTTGACAACTGATTGAATTATGTAATACCTCTTGCGAATTGACCTTAGAATAATCCTGAATGAATTGTACCAACCCAACTCCTGCAGATACAGGTGGTTGGGATCCTTGAATGATCTTCTGAATTACCGCCATGGATTGCCAGACTGATAAGCTGGAGAGTCCTCCTTCGAAAATGGGCGTTGGAATTAGGGACCTTGAAATGGAAAGGTGGAATTGGGTCCTGAAAACGTCACCATTGGATTGCTGAGAAAAAATGGTGCATAATGGTATATAATACCATATATGCACCACACCTGCAATCTTGAGTACGGAGTGCATGAAGGAAAGGAAAGAATTCCCCTTAAGTTGAGGGAAAAGCTTGTTGAGATGATTTGGTGGCCTCTGGTGGTTGCCAGAGGCCATGACGGTGAAGTTGGTCTATGGTGGTCCAGGGCCAAAAATGGGTCCTACGGGATTTATGGCCAAAAATGGATCCAAGGTGGTTTTTGGTCCAATTTGGGTCCAAGGGATTGGTGGCCAAAAATGGCTCAGGTGGGCCCAATTGTGGTTTGGGACCCACCTGGCCTTGGGCACTAGGTGGCTGCCCCCTTTGGCCCCTTTTGGCCTCATTGGATTAGGCCAAAAGGGGCCTAACCCGCCTACGGACCGCGGCTTACGGGCCGCGGCGTACGGACCGTACGGACCGCGGACCGCGGACCGTAGAGGCCGTGGGGGGCCTAAATGGCCCAAAAAGGCCATTTAGGCCAAAACCCCCATAATGAAAGGGGTGGCCAGGAAACCAAGGAAGGTGGCCATGGGGCCTGGAAGACAAAAGGACCCCCCCAGGCCCAAAAACAGTGATGGAGGCCTGGGGTTGGTGAGGTGGAAATTGGCCAAGAGGGCCAATGACGCAGGATATGGCCTGAGGCCATAAAGGATGATGGAGGCCATAAGTGGCCAATGGAGTGGGTTATGGCATAAGAGCCATGGAACACCCAAAAGGGGTCAATTGGCCATAAATGATATGACATGGCCAATTAGCCCCAACTTGGCTCCAGGTTGGGTTGCCGCCGCCATCAAGGAGGAGGGTCAAAATACGTGGCTGTGACATTAAACAATCCTGTATGAGAAATAACTTTACTCCATAAAAGAAGAGCTGTACGCAAATCAGTGTCATCTTTATGACATGGTAAGATTAGGGGAGTGTTGCTGTATCTGTCTACAATGACTAAACAAGCATTGTAACTTTTTTCACCACTTGGAGGAAGTGCTGTGACCCAACCCATGTGAACAACCTCCCAAGGGGATTTTGGTTCTTGAACATGGATCATAAGTCCAAATTTCTTGCCTGTACTCCTGTTTGCTTTTTGACATGTGTCACAGGTATGGCAATATTCAATGGTCTCTTTTCTCCAAGATGGCCACAATGCACAGTTCTTCACTTTTTCAAGTGTTCTGTCCTCTGATAGGTGTCCAGAGTAGATGCTATCATGGCATTCATGAAGAATTGTATTGATAAGCAATCTGCTGCATAATGTCATTACACAAGAATGTTTGGTTCTGTGGTAACTAATCCCATCAAATAAGTGAAATCTTCCTTCAGAATAGGAATTTCTCCAAACTTCATCTCGTGCATTGACCAAAGATGTATCTTTGCAGTCTTTATCTAATAAAGAAGTCAAGATATGGCAAATCTTGTCTTGCTTATAAGATTCTCTGACCTATTCAAAGAATTCAGTCCCAATATCAGTTATATTAATCCCTTCAATTGGAATCTGTGGTTCAGCTTTCAAGGGTAAATAAGCTGGGTTATCAGGAGTGTTGGCTAATGCCCACCTGCTAAGTCCATTAGCCTTCTTGTGAATGGTTCCTGCTTTGTGGACTATAGTCATGTTCCCTCTATATTCTTGAATGGCTATTTGCCATCTCAAGATATGTATGTTGGGAGTTTTCATGTTAAGTATTGATTTTACTGCATTACAGTCAGTTATCACTTCAAAAACACTGCCATCAAGATAATAGTGTAATTTCCCAAGTGCCCATACCAAACATAAGCACTCCATTTGGCTTGCATCATATCTGGCTTCTGTTGGTTTGATCTGCCTTGAGATGTAACAAACTGTCCTTCTGTAGGTTTGTCATCAATAATTTGGACTTGATGTAGGGCTTCCCCTAATCCATCTCCACATGCATCAATGTACAATTCAAAAGGAATATTCCAGTCAGGCATGAGGAGTAAAGGTGCTTCTGTAAGAGCCTTCCTTATCTTCTCATAAGCTTTAATTCTCTACGGTGCCCTCTCAAATACAGTCTGTTGATCACAGATTCTATAAAGTGACTTGGCTAGAATTGCAAAGTCTTTCAAGTGTTGCCTATAATAACTGGAAAACCCAAGAAAAGACATCATTTCTTTTTCATTCTGGGGTATTGGTTTAAGTAACACTGCTGCTACTTTGTTTTTGTCAATACCCAAGCTTAAACCAGAAACAATATGTCCTAATCCTTTGAGTTCTTCAAAACCAAAATTGTATTTCTTAAGTGAAATTTTCATGTTCACTCCTGCAACTTTGTGAATTACTCTTGCAAGTCTTTCAAGGTGCAAAGGTCATGAATCAGAACATATGAAAATATCATCAATATAAATGATAAGCCATCCTTCAGACAATTCTGTGGGAAAGTTTGTGTTCATCATTCTTTAATGATGGGATGGAGCATTCTTAATGCCAAATGGCATCCTAAGATACTCATAAATACCACAGTGAGTGGTAATTCTAAGTAATTTCTTAGCTTTAGGCGTCAAAACATTCTGATGGAAACCTTTTAATGCATCCATTGATGTTATATACTTGGCTTTAGAAAATTGAGTCAAGGTTTCTTGAGTTCTAGGGATTGGATACCTATCTGGAACTGTGTAGGTATCCAATGCTCTGAAATCTCCAACCATTCTTGACTTATCATTATGCCATGCAATAATAACAGGTGTTGTCACTTCAACTTCCTCATTATGGCCTACTTTCCTTAGTACACCAGGTTGAATCAACTCTTGGATATGTTTTTCCAAGAATTCTCTAGCTCTGGGACTGGCTGGCTAAGCTGGTATTCTAAATACTGGAGGATATGGCCTGTCAATATTAAGAGTAATATCAACTTCATGTCCTCTTGTCGCACCCAATGGTTCATGATAAGAGGCAAAAGCTTTATTGTATGTGTATAACACATCAATAAGTTCATTCCTCATTTTTGGTGATAATGATGGATTAATTCGTGCTTCAACAAGTTGATTAGACACAAATTCATCTTTATAAGTATCGTTAACAGAGGATACTACAGATATTTGTTTCGGAATATTGGAAAAAGCAAATTTCTGTCTTTTGTTATCCCCAATTGTGAAATATCTGTCTTTGTGGTTATTGATGTCAATAACATAAATATTTAAGTAATCATTTCCAAGAATGATGTGCTGAGATGTGCAATTATCCATCACCACAATCTCAGTTTTCATTCTCACACTTCCTGCTGGGTGTGGAAACACAAGATTAGTGTCTAATATACCCAAGGGGTACATATTGTTACTGGCACTACTAAATTGCACACCTTCTATTGGTAATAGATGGTTTTTCCATTCGGGAAGTATAACTTGGAGATAATCTTTTCCCACACAAGTGCAAAATGCTCCTGCATCCAAATTTACTTTTGTTCCAATATCATTCATCAAAACTGATGTGATACAGGATGCTCCAGCAGTGTAACCTTTACGTCCAGCAGGTTTTGTCTTACACATTTTGGTATCATGCATATTGATCAGGTTGCAGCAATCTTCACTGTATTGTGGCAAATGGGTATGGACTTCTGTGACCTCAAAGAAAGGTTTGATGTTTTCAATGGGAAAGTCCTCCACTGGTGTATCCTCAGAGATTGCAGAGTCTTGATCAGAGTCCTCTTTCTCTTCAGTACACTGAGTTTCTTCAATGACTTGAACTTCATTGATTTCTGTCTTTTTAGGGAAAATGTTAGCTAAATGTGAGGTACTTCCACCTTTATGGCACTTTAAGAAAGGTTTCTCTGGTCTTTTGTCTTCTCTGGGGATTCTTGGGACCATCTTGGATTCCATTGGGATTTTAGACCAAGTTTTACCAATTCTTGATCTGGTAATGATATCTTCCATAGCATTAATGTAGTCCTCTGTTGAGCAGGGTTCTACACATCTTCTTTTGATAGCATGTTCCAGCTCTCCTCCACACTTTCTTAATATTTTCATATTAATCATAGTGTCAGACATATCTGGGTGTAAAGCAGATAATCTGTCCTTTTGTTTGAAGAACCAAGTAAGTGGTTTGTCTTTCTCTGAGTTAAAAATGGCACTTTCAAAAGCATTTTCCATTTTAAACCTCCAAGAATTATTGGCCCATTTGGTAATCACTTCAGATTTTCACCAAGACCAATCATGTTTACCATGATCTATTCTCATCTTGTAATACAATTTCTTTGCAGTCCTGGAAAACAAACAATTTAATTTTCCCAATATGATTTCACCAGGTATATTGAAATCTTCTTGCAACATATCAATAGTTCTGATGAATTCAATATGGTTATATTCTCCTTCACCAGAGAATGTTGGCCATTCTTCCAATTTGGGAATATCCTTTGCATAAATGTCATTTTCTCCTAAGAATGGGGTCAAACTTCCTTTAACAGAAAGTTTCTTTTCAGTCAAAGGTGTAGAATGTCTTGGCATATGTGGTTCATAATTCTTATGAATTTTTTCCACATTTGCAATGATGTCATCCTTTAATTTCTGCCTTACACTGTCACTTTTTGCTAAATGTATTTCAAATTGATTGGTATTCTTAACTATTTGTAAGACATGATCCTCAAGAGTTTTAAGTTTATCATAAATTTTAAGAATGGAAAGATATTCCATGTCATCATTCTGAGCTTGACATTGGCTCTCAATTCTTTTACAAGTATTGATAATTGACTCAAGGGTGACAGTTATCAATTGATACCATTCAGTATGTTTCTTGTCATTTCTCTTTGAATCACTGATTTCTGATGTAATTTGCTTTAACTTTGAATCAAGTTTGCCGATTTCTACATTAATGCTTCTTTGTACATCAGTTATTTTCATGGAAAAGTTCTGTTAATCCTTTCCTGCTCCTTGGCTGTGAATTCCATGAGAGTTCTGGCCATGTGGAAGAAACTGTCCACAGCTGAAGGCTCCAACTTGGGGATCCTGTACCCTTGCGGGTAAGGTCTGTGCCAATTGGCTTTGCCTTTGCCCTTGCCTTGATGGTTCTTGGGACCTTTCTGTTTCTTTTGAGGTCCTTTGGGCTTGTCTCTGGACACTGCTGGAGCTGGTTTTGAGCTTGTAGACGCCACTGGTGCCTCTGTCTCCAAAGGTGGAAGATTTGGGTCAGCGTTCAATTTTTAGAATGAAGAATGAATGAGAGAAAATTGAGAGGTGACAAAGAATCATTAAATTCATAAGCGTTAAAGAGTCATAATTTTGATGAATGAATGAATGAACTTGATGAAGAATGAATGAATAAATAAAATGATGAATAATGAATGAATAGAATGAAAGAAATTATGAGTTAATTAATATAATGTCACAGGGGCTCTTATGGAATCAAGAGGGCCTGGAACTCAGGAAGCAAGAGCTCACTTGGAGGGCTCCAAAAGATAAAAGGAATAATGAAGATTAATTTCTTTGAAGGAGAAGAAAGGGGAAAGACAAGTATGCCAAAGATAAAAGAAAAGATAAGAAGCCAAAGGCCAAAGATAATAAAGAAGCCAACCAAGTGAATCCTCAGTTCACCGTTTCAACCTGCCAGAAAAGGGAATGGAATTAGTAAAGGATATGACCACCAATCTCTACTGACAGGAGAGGAAGAAAAGAGAAAAGGTGCTGAATGACTGACTTAAGATTATCAGTCTTAACTTTAATAAAGTAAAACAAAATAAAGATAATAATAAATCCAATATATTAATTAACTGGGGAAAAAGTCCCCAGGTGCTGAAAGGTGGCCAGTCTATGTGAAAAACTGAAAGACTGATCCTGGAAGGTGGATCACCGGCTGTATTGTCTGAAATGGGCCAACACAGTTCTGGCCATCTTGAAATTGAACTGTGTGATTTAATTCTCACAGTGGAAGATTGAATTGGCCCAATTGGGCCAAGGACATACAGGTTGATTGAATTGTCACCTGTATGGACCAATTGAGTTGTCCAAGGAGTATTGAAATACTTAATGCCTCGAGAACTGATTGAAATGATGTAATACCTCTAAGAATGAACCTTGGGAAGAATCCTGAACGAAAGTACCAACCCAACTCCTGCAGAGTCAGGTGGTTGGGGTCCTTGAATGATCTTCTGATTGCCGCTATGGATTGCCAGACTGATGATTTGAAAGTTCCTACTTTGAGATGGCATTGGATTTTGGGATTTGGTCCTGAAAACGTCACCATTGGATTGCTGAGCAAAAATGGTGCAAAATGGTATATAATACCATATATGCACCACTCCCACAACCTTGAGTACAGGGTGCATGAAGGAATGAAACAAATTCCCCTTAAGTTGAGGGGAGTGCTTGCTCAGCTGGTCTGGTGGTTGCCAGAGGCCATGGCGGGGATAATTGTCCATGATGGTCCATGGCCAAAATCGGTCCTACAGGTTCTATGGCCATTTTGGTGTCCAAAGGGTTTTTGGCCAAATTTGGGTCCAAGGGGTTGGTGTCCAAAATTGTCTCAGGTGGGGCCAATTGTGGTTTGGTACCCACCTGGCCTTGGGGGCTAGATGGTTTCCCCCTTTTGGCCGCATTGGATTAGGCTAAAAGAGGCCTAATTGGCCTACAGACTGCGGACCGTGGACCGTGAATTATGGCCCATGGGCCATAGAAGCCGTAGGGCGCCTAAATGGCCCAAAACCCAAGATGATGGCTAGGGGGCCCAGAACCCCCTGGAAGACTAAAGGAGCCCCCAGGCCTGGGTGTTGGTTATATGGAAATTGGCCAAGGAGGCCAATGATGGCAGTATATGTTAAAAGGGCTATGGAGAACTAGAAGGGGGCCAATTGGCCATAAAAGGATATGGAATGGCCAATCGGCCCCAAATTGGTCCCAGCCTATAATTTCCGCAACACCCATGGAGGAGGGTCAAACTTGTGGTTGTGACATATACCTGATTATTTTCCAAAAGTATAACTGTTTTTGGCAGTTGTACTATGTAGGAATTCAAGATCAGGATTAGGAAACCTTCTCAGGTGGAGAAAAGGCCTCCTTTTATCCTTAAATGGGGTGAAATGGTCCTCTAGACCATCCATGTAGAGCAATTGAAGGGTTTTTTACTTCAGAGTACTGGCTTGTGGTTTCCACAAAGACTTTATACACTGTATTGGGCTCAGATGTGGTGTCGAAACCACATCTGGGCAGTTTTCACCAATAAAGGGTGAAAATTTCATCTGGGGACCACACAGCCCTTTTCTGATGTGTATGACGCGTAGAATGCTGTACAAAACCTGTATGGGACCCCAGTATTGAATTAACTATGAGGTATTGAAGTATAAAAAGGATTCTTTGTCTATTTTACACCTCATAATCATGGTCATGGGATATTATCCAACTGTAAATGTGTATTGTCCCAATTGTAGGATTTTAACCTTAAACCTGCCATAACTTTGTTGGTTTTTGAGATATTGAGCTCAAAGTTAGTTCATTTTGTAGACATGTGTCACAGGGGCTCTTGGACAGAAAAACAAGCATGGGCTGGCACCCAGCAATCAGGGAACTCACTTGGAAGACTCAAAAAGAATAAAGAAAATAAAAGTAAAGAGTTGAATTTCACTAAGAAGAATGCAAGTACAAAGATGAGATGCAATAAGAGAAATGAGAAGCCAAAAGGCCAAAGAGCCAACCAAGTAAGTCCTTAATCACTGTTTCAACCTGCCAAAATGAACAATGGAATTAGTATGGATATGACCACCAAATATCCACTCACAGGCAAAGAAAGACAACAGAAAAGGTGCTGAATGACTGACTTGATAATATCAGTATTCACTTAACACAAATGGTAAGATAAATAAAGATAAAGAAAATCAAAATATATTACTTAACTGGGGGAGAGCCCCCCAGGGTCAAAGGAGGCTGGTATATGTGAAAAGTTTAGATCTTGACTCCTTCACGCTGGCAGCTGGTCTGTATTGAATCCTTGAAGCTGTATTGACAGCTTGATGAAGTGCAAGATTTGACTATGAAACTGATGACAATATTGGTATTAATCAACAGTACTATGTCTGTTCTTATGAAATATAATAATAAAATATTATTATTACCACAATTGAATAATCAAAAATTTAATTCTTTCATGTGTTAAGCACTACTAGTGATTTTAACAGTTAGTAGTAATTGTATACAAGAATCAATTACAAGAAGAATTTAATAATAAAAATTTCTCTTATTAAAATAATAATAATATTTTAATATATGATGATCTTTTGAAAGAATGATTATATAGATAATTCTTGAAAAAAACTAATTTTAGAGAAAAACTTTAAGAATTAAAGATGAAGGACTCACTTATACTCCAAAGAACTTATTAAAAGATATAAGAAGAAAAATTTGATGTAGAATTGTGGATTTAAGGGATAAAAATGATTTATGGAAGGATTACAATGAGATATAGTTGTATTCTATGATTTCACGTCTTTCTAGTTGATTCTGAAAGAATTAAAACACTTAGGAATAGTTTAACTACTACTTCCTTGTTGGTAATAATGGTATAAATGGATAATAAGATGATTCTTGGAAGAAACAGCGAGAGGAGACCTCTTTTAAGTCCAGAACAGCTCACAGAGGCGTGCCATGGAGCAGACTGAAAAAACAATAAACCCTTTTGTATTGTTGACTGCATCATCTGTTGTCACGTAAGGTTATCATACTTACTTAATTGATGCTTTTATGTGACTACCAACCCTAATATGGTTAAGAATAAAAGGAGTAACATCTGTAAATATTCTCTTATGTAAAAATAATCCTTTATTTCTCAAAGGTATCAATGTTATTGGCAATTTCATCGCAGGTTGTAATTACTGTGACTTTTTGAAGATTCAGTGTTCCATGCAGAATAGTCAGAAATGGACTGTAAGTAAAACTTTTAATTTTACCAGTAAAACAATTATTCTTTCTGGTTTTACCATAGATAATAGAGTTCTCCAATGGTCGTGAATGTTTCAGAGAGATTCATTGAGAATTGTATTTTTAATGAATTTTTGAACCTTTTACCTCATTTCTCCGTAGAATTGAAAATATCAGTGTTTAACTGATTGCTATGAGGTAAATCATTGGATACAAGTCCAAAAAGGCTTTTAATTACTCTTTTAGGGTCGAACCATGGAAATTCATTAAGAATTGACATGGTTACAAGAGTCTAAGGAGCTCTTTACCTCCTTGGCATGTCAAAATAGCAGGTTATTTGCTATCTTCTTATGATTTACTGTAGTTGTAACATGGTAACCAAGTTCCCAAAAGGTTTTAGTTTACCAATCAGGCCACGTTCAGCCATGGATCCAAGCTTTGGAGCTTTCCACACCTCTGAGGCCTCAGAAGTTGGGTACCCTGGCGCTCTTTGATGTCTCTTGTCCCCCTTGCTTATTTTTCACATCAAAATAGAAATTTGAGCTTCAAGTGAGATATCCATTAGGGGTGTACCAATGGTCCATGTAAGAATACCATGATATTAAGTGCCCAAAACATGCATAACACTATTCTTAGTGTCTAGGCAACATGGGATTTCTCACATTCCCATTATTTTGGCATGAAATCAAGAAAAACAAATATTTTCACAGATCTTTTAAGTAGTATTGATGATGTGGTATTGAAGTATTTTCCATATTACCAACTCAAAGAGTTGATTTGAGCTTATTCACTCTATGGAGCTACCCTAGGTGAATTTTTGTGTACAATCCAAATCTCGCCTTAAATCCATGGATTTACTTACTCAATAAAACATTATTCATCTTTTCTGAACTAAAGAATCATGAATTGTGGATATATGCATGACTTATGAGTTATGCCTAATTCAGAATCTATTTTTAATATAATTGTGGCTTATTTGGGTATGTAAAATATACTTCAAGGCTCACATGAAGTGTATACCTTGCCAAATTGGGAAATGAACTGTGTTGAATGATTGGATTGATGCAGCATTGACACTTGAAAACTTGTTTGGAACTTCCTCTTGAATACCCCTTGGGAATGAATTGAAAGTATTCCCTTGCAGGGAATACTTGCAGTGAGAATAACCAATTAATTCCTGATGGCATCAATGGTCTTTGAGAAATTACACCTGCACTTGGGCCTTGATGGGTCCTCTGGATGAGAAGACACTTTGGTGACTTAGGGAATGTTGAATTACCCCTTTGATATCGACCCCATTGGATTGCTGGTGAAAAAAGGTGCATAACAGTGTATAACACCATTTAGGACAATTTGAGTCGCTAGAGGGTAAAACTGGCCAAAGGTCTTTGTGAGTGAAGTCAGGAGGATGAGAGTGAAAATTGGGTTTTGGGTGACTTCAGAGGTGAAAAGGTGTTTCTGGGTGTATTGCCGAATTTTGGTTTTTTTGGCCAAATACCGCTTATAAAGCTTTAAAACTGTATTTGCGCAAAGTGTGCAAAAATGTGCAAAATGTGAAAAATGTGCAAAAGTGTGTAAAATGAGCAAAACTGGCAATTAAACCCCAAAATTCCTTATATGGCCTTTTGGATATATTTCCCATAATACATGGTAAAATAGCATACACAGCTGAAAACAGCAAAAATGCACAAAATGTGTAAAACTGTAGCTAAAGCTTAAGAAGCCAAATACAGGCTTTTGAGCTGTATTTTCTGTGTTGACTGGAAAATACCCAAGAGTTCCCAAAAGAAGAGAAAGGCCATTAAGGGCCTGATTATGTTGGAGGGGCCAGGTTGGCCCCAGATTGTGAAATGGCCTTAAAGGCCATAAAGAATGACAATGGCCAATTTGGCCAATGATTATGGATATGGCCAAATTGCCATATATAGGTTATGGCATGGATACGCCATATTGAGGTCCAAGAGGGTGAATTGCCATGGTTGTGACACCCTGCATGAGATCAACACAATGTTACCCCATGTTCTATGGGTAGTATTAAAGAGGGCAAAGTTATTCAATGTACAAATCTTGTTATTCATACATATGTTTTTTCAATATCTGTATGGAGCTTATTTTCTCCATAAATTTTGTTCTAGATGAGATATGGAGAAATGGAAGGAAACAACAGACACCAGGACGAATCTTGCCTCAATCGTCGGCGATTGACTTCACATCGCACCGCTGTCAGTATAAAATCTTGCTTCAGTCGCGTTAGTGTCACTTTATAGTCGATGGATTTAGTGGGTCACGTCACGTCAGCGTCAAGACAACGTCAATTGTCACATGTGTCACATGAGAATGTCACTCAAAGCTCAAAACCATTTCAACACTATTCACAATGTTTGGGTAATTTCACCTCATTGGCTTCCACATCCCCACCTAATCCGCCCCAATGCTTCGCATGCTGATGAGCCTGCACCGCCCTCCAGATGAGACTCCGACACTGCACCCCCATCTCCGTCCTCACCACTCCTTACGCTTTCACACCCCCGCCCTTACCATCTTTATGCTCACGTGGTGCACTCCCAACATGCTCCTGACAGCACTTATCCTTACGCTCGCTAAAGTGCCCTCCCGATATGCTCCCAACACTGCTTACCATCCTTACGCTCGTGGAGTGCACTCCCGACATGCTCCTGACACCAATTATCCTTACCCTTGTGTAGTGCCCTCCCAACATGCTCCCGGCACTGCTTATCCTTACGCTTGTGTAGTGCCCTCCCGACCTCCTCCCGACACTGCTTACCATCCTTACGCTTGCGGAGTGCACTCCCGACATGCTCCCGACACGACTTATCCTTACGCTTGTGTAGTGCCCTCCCGACACCACTTATCCTTACGCTTGTGTGGTGCCCTCCCGACATGCTCCCGACACCACTTATCCTTACGCTCACGGAGTTCCTCCCAACATGCTCCCGACACGACTTATCCTTACGCTTCCGTACTACATCCACAGTGTACGGTGGCTTGTTGCTGTACACGATGAACGCAATCGTTGAAATATGCTGAGTGGCCTTCTCTGCCAACAGGACCTAAGGGGAAATTGGTTAGGATATTCACAATGTTGTGGTTAGGGTTTAAATCATGAGACTCACAAATTAAAACCTAATAAGTGGACTCTTTAAGACAAGAATTGTGTCTCCTGTTTCGCCAACAAAACCATTTTATTTAATATCATTCAAATGGAACACTTTGCTTAGTCTTTACCTCATGAGCATTGAATAATTCAAAAGTTGACTTTAGTAGGTTTCTCACTAGTCAAATTTATTCAATGTCTCACAGGGAAGTGATTTCATTTGCATGATATGAAATAATTTACAAAACATCGCCTCCTTCAATTTCCCAACAAATCGCATTTTGCAAATGCAATTATTTTACTTCCACCTTTTTTCTTCAATTTGGATCTTTTTATTCAAAAATTTTCAAACAAGTTATCAATCAACTCGTCACCATCTTTTTGCTTAATAAACTACCTCCGCTATGGCCCAAACCCCGGGAAATTCACATGAATTCAATGAACGACCAACTTCAGCCCCAGAGAGTGGAAGTGAAATCTCTGATATCGCCAGTAGCCATGAATCAGGCAGTGAAGTAGAGAGCCAGTCTGTCAGGTTGAGTCTATGATAAAGGTGTATATAAGTATTTACAAGCTTTAACTTTGAATGTGACACGGTAAAAATGGTTTTCAAGATGATAAGATTGATGATAAATGGTTTAAATTAAGATTTTAAGGGCTTTACTATAGAGATATAGTGGTGGTGAGCGCTGTTGAAAGCCCTGGGTGCAGCTTTACCTGTTGGGTTACAATAATAAAGACTACAATACTTTTAATTTAAGAGTATACCTGATTATTAAACAAGAGTAAAACTGTTTTTGACAGTTTACTACGTAGGTTATTCAAGAGCAGGATGAGGAGAGGATTTTGGCTGTGAAAAGCCCTCCTTTTATCCTGAAATTGGGGTGGAAAGGCTGCTAGACCTTTCCACGTAGAGGAAGTGAAGATTTTTCACTCTCTATGACAGGCTTGTGGTTTGCAAACAGCCTGTATGCCCTGTATAGGGCTCAGATGTGGTTTTGAAACCACATCTGGGCGGTTTTCACCAATACAGGGTGAAACGTTTCATCTGGGGACCTCACAGCCTGATCCTGACGTGTATGACGCGTAGAATGCTGTACAGAAACTGTATGGGACCCCAGTATTGACTGACATATGAGGTATTGAAGTAAAAACATGCTTCGTCTATTTGACACCTCATATTCATAGTTATGGTATATTATCCCATGGTAGGGCTGTATATGACAGCAGGTGGGATTTTGACCTTAAAACAGCCATAACTTTGTCAATTCTTGAGATATCAACCTCAAAATTGGTTCAGTGTGTAGGCCGGTATGGGCTCTACACAATGGTACCCAACTTGAAATGGATATCATTAAATATGACGAAGTTATCCCATGTACAAGTATTTTTGTACATTGGCGTGGTTTGGGCAAAAAGCTGTATTAAGCTTGTTTAGCCAATAACCTCTGTTGTAGTTGAGATATGAGGAAATAGATGGCACCATCAGATAGCCCTGATTGTGCTCTTTCCAAAAAGACCCCACTTTAAGTATCTCACACTAAAACTGTAAAAGTTAGATGGGAGGTGAATGTTTTGTTCACCCTTATTTGGTCTGCATTTGACCATAACTCAAGTAATACTGGTGCTAGCTCAGTTTTGCTAGTACCATTAGATAGGCCTGGCTTAGAGCTTCACTTTGAATACCCACTTGATGGGGTTAAGCCTCTTCTTCTAGATTTTGGATGGGAGGTGAAAATTAAGGTTTATGCTCAGCAACTACTTTGAGCAGGAATAACTTTGTTATTTTTGGTCCTATGAAGATGGGACTTATATTTTCAGAAAGAGGTGCTTTTCCCCTTTCTTTTGATACCTTTTGAGCTAATTTGGCTCAGCTCCATGTTTTAGTGGGATTTTGGCTATACCATTGGTTTATGGTATTTTGGCTGTCATGCTTGTGCTCTGGTTTTGAGTCACAGGCTGACATACCCTCCCTCTAAAAATGGCTCATCATTGATGAGACTGTTCAGTCCTCTTAGAGGCTCTGAATCTCCTTAAATGAAGTTTCCCATCTGGTATGGCATCCTCTGCCAACCATTTGTCTTTATCTGCTGTCTGGTTCTTGAATCTGACTAGGTATTGTCTTTGATCCTTCCCATTGAGTCTGATCTTCCTGGCCCTGGTGATATTACTCACAGGTCCAGGGGAGTCTTCCACTTCCACTATCTCTTGTGGTGTGGGATTCTTTCTCCTGGAGGAGAATTTATCCTCCTCTGTCTGAAAGTATGGTTTGACCAAACTCACTGGAAAGACTGGGTGTTTCCTGGAAAACTCCTCAGTGAGCTTGACCTCTACCGCATTCCTCCCCATCAACTTAATGATGGTGAAAGGCCCTAAAAATGAGTCTCTCATTTTCTTGGGTCCCTTGAGATTATTAAAGTTCAGTGTAGACACTAACACCTGGTGCCCTTCCTTAAAGTCAGGTTCGATATGTGATTTGTCCCACCTCTGCTTGTGATACTCTTTGGCCTCAGCTATGCATTTGGCAGCAGTATCACAGGCCTTCTTCCACATATCATGGAAGTCTTTGGCTGTGGGGTGGATGGTCAGAAGATTTTTCTTCAAGTGATCCACAGGCAACAGGGGGTTCCACCCTTTCTCTACCAGTGCAGGTGTTTTTCCTGTGGTAGAGTGCTGGCTTGTGTTATAAGGCAGTTGGACTGCTGGTAAGAGGGTGACTCAATCATGGGTGTATCCCTCATGGTCCTTGTATTCCATGCCATAGGCACAGAACCTCCTGTGGATGTATCTGTTTGTGGATGGTAAGCTGTGGAAAAAGCAAGCTTGGTGCCAATCATTTCATATAAGTTGGTCCAAAATTCAGATGTGAACTTTGGGTCCCTGTCACTAATTATGATTTTAGGGACTCCACAGGTGGATATGATGTTATTCCAAAATAACAGAGCAGTGTCCATGGCTGTGTCCTCTTTGTGGCATGGTAGACACCTCATGCTCTTGCTGAACCTATCAACTATGATTAAGCAGCCATTGTAGTTTGCTTTGCCTCCTGGAACAAGTCCTGTGACCCGGTCCATGTTGATGGTTTCCCATGGGTGTTTGGGTTCTTCTTTGTGTTGAAGTAACCCATACTTCTTCCCATGTTTTCTATTTTCCTTTTGGAATCTTTCACAAGTGTTGATGTATTCACTCAACTCTTGTTCCCACTTGGGCCACCAAGCTGTGCTTGCTACCCTCTCTCTGGTCCTGTCTTCACTCATGTGTCCCATGTAGGGGCAGTCATGGCATTCCTGCAGGATTAAAGAGATGTGTTCTCTGTCTATCACTGTGAGTGCACTGGTGTGCTTTTCTCTGTGATAAATCAGGCCATCTATAAGGAAAAATTTATTGTCCTTATAGGCCCTCAACCAGGGTTCCTCCAGCTGGGTTTGCAGTTCTGGGCTCCTGTATTTTTGTTGAAGGAGTTGAAGTAGTATGCTACACTGTTTGTGTTTAGCATAAGATTTCAGTACTGCATTGAAAAATTCATTGTGCAGTTCTGAGGAGCTTATTCCCAGTAAAGGGGTTTCTGTCCCTTCTGAATCAGTGTTCCTACTGTCAAGGGTACCACTCCTTGGTGCCCATTCAGAGAATCTGAAGTTTTTCTTCCAATTTATTTCCATAAAATGGATGGGAATTTTGGCTGCAACTTCAGGGTCATAAGCTGGGTTGCTTTTGACATTGTCCAGTGGCCATCTGCTAAGGCCATCTGCATTGGTATGGCTTTTACCTTCCTTGTATATGATGGTCATGTTCCCTCTATACTCCTGGATAGCTATTTTCCATCTCAGCATATGTCTATTAGTAGTCTTAATGTTTAGTAAAGACTTCAAGGCTGTGCAGTCTGTGTAGACTTCAAAGACTGCACCCTCCAAATAATAATGGAGTTTTTCTAGAGCCCAGACTAGACATAGACATTCTGTCTGGGTGGCCCCATACCTGGCCTCTGAGTCTTTCAGCTGCCTGGAGATGTAGCATATTACACCTTCTCTTGGTTCACCCTCCACAATTTGTCTTTGGTGAAGGGCTTCTCCTAAGCCTTGGCTGCATGCTGCATCTATATATAGCTTGAATTGTAGTTCAAAGTCAGGCAAGATCAGCACAGGTGCATTTGTGAGTTCATGTTTGATTCTCTCATATGCATCCCTCCTTTCCTTGGTTATTTCAAAAACTACATTTTTTGAACAGAACATGTATAAACTACTGGTTATGTGGGCAAATTTTTTGATGTGGTTTCTATAGTAGCTAGCAAACACAAGGAAAGACTGCATCTCTTTGATGGTCTTTGGTACTGGTTTTTGCAGTACTGCTGCTACTTTGTTCTGGTCAATTGCCAGACTAAGAACTGAGACTTTATGTCCTAGAGCTAGTAGCTCTTGTTGGCCAAACTTACACTTCTTGAGTGAAATTTTCAGATTGATGGGTATACATGTACTTAGAACTCTGTCTATGTATTGTACATGGTCTTCCCATGTCTCTGAGTATATAATGATATCATCAATATATACTAGCATCCAGCCTTCCATTATTTCTTCTTGAAATATGGTGTCCATCATCCTTTGGAAGTGGGCTGGTGCATTCTTGATGCCAAATGGCATTCTGGTGTACTCATATATTCCCCTATGGCATATTATTCTGAGTAATTTCATGGAGTTTGGTTTAACTCCATTTTGGTGGAAGCCTTTCATACAATCCTTCGTGGTTATGTATTTGGCTTTGGCCAACTTATCCAAGGCATGAGGTATCCTTGGTATAGGGTACCTGTCTGCTTTTGTGTAGTTATTCAGGGCTCTGAAGTCTCCACAGAATCTAGACTTGCCATCATGCCAAGTGATTAGGACAGGAGTGGTGATTTGCACTATTTCATTATGTCCAATCTTCCTGATGACCTCCATATCCAGGATCTCATTGATGTGTTTTTCAATTTCTTTCCTGGTTTCCAGACTTGCTGGATAAGGAGGTCTTCTCAGCATGGGTGGATAAGGTCTTTCCACATCCAGATATAGTTCTATATCATGGCCTTTAATCTTGCCTAGTGGTTCTTCACCTATGGCAAATGCTGGTCTGTTCTTTCTCAGCATCTTCAATAAACTTAGTTTCTGTATACTGGTGAGGGTAGTGCTAAACTGTCCCTCCTTGAATTCCTTCAAGAGTTCTTCTAGTGGATCCTGTGAAGATCTGTGGTATATATCAAGTGAAAATTTCTTTTCCTTGTTGGTGCCAATGGTAATGTGCCTGTTTTTACTGTTGTAACTCTCTATGCCATACATCCTCTGGTAATCTGTTCCAAGTAATAACCCTTGGATGTGGGAATCTTCAAGCACTACAAACTCTGGGTTGAGTCTGATATTGCCCTTCCTGTGGGGTATAATTATCTCTTTGATAATTGTCCCAATGGAAGTCATCTTCCTTGATGCACTTTTAAAGTTCTTTGCCTTAGTGGGCAAGAGCTGTTTTTCCCAGTTTGGGAAGTGGGTATCCAGGTAGTTTCTGGAAACTATGGAGCAGTGTGCCCCACTATCAATGATCAGTGGATGCTGAGCATTGTCAATGCAAACAGTCATTTTTGTGGCTGTTCCATGTATATATGCCATTCCTTTGGTTGGTGTAACCAGGAATGTTTGTGCATCTTGTGTGTGTTAGCACAAGTTTTTATTAGCAGTGTCCTGTGGCATGCCTGCTTCCAACTGTATGTCCTGGATTTCTAGTGGGGTTTCTTCTTGGTATTCCACTAAAAATTCCTCTCTTGGGTCTTGGTTGTCATCAGATGGTTCTCTGATGGCATCACCCATGGAGTCTGTTTCAGAATCCTCTGTTGGAGGTTCTTCCTCAGGGACTTGCTCTATGGCATATACTTTTTTCTTTGCCTTTGTACAGTTGTTGGCATAGTGGTCTGTTGAACCACAATTGTGGCAAGAATTCTTCTTCTCAGCCACTTCTGCCACTCTCTCTATGGGTTTGTCTTTAAACTCCCCCCTGAAAGGTTGTTTCTCTTTGAAACTACTGCTCCTATATGGGGTGAATTTCCCTATATTAGTCCTTTTCTTATGTCTTGTAAGGTGTTGGCTATGTCATCTAGAGTGCAATTTTGGTTGCATCTGCATTTTACTGCATGCTCTAGTTCTCCTGGCAGTTGTGTCAGAAGTTTGTGATTCCACATCTGGATGTTCATCTGAGGATCAATTGCTTTGAGTCTGTTAGACTGTCTGAGACACCACTCATATGGATCTTTGTCCACAGAGTATTTGTCATTTTCAAATGACATGGTCTTTTGCCATATCCAAGTTCCATTCCTGTACTTTTGGATTATTTGACTCTTCGGCCATGGCCAGTTTCTTCTACCATGGATTTCTTTCATTTCATTGTACCATATACTTGCATGACCTTTAAATGCAGTATTCAGTCTAGCAGTAATCCAGTAATATGGTAGGCTTGGTACATCACTGAAGAGTCCATCAATATAATCTATGAGTTCCATATGATCGTATTCTCCTGATCCAGAGAATTTGGGCCAGCTTGAGGCCTCAGGAAGCTGTTTCAAGGCTTCCTTCTCTGAATAAGACATACCATCTCCAGCCTGGTATTGTGATGGAGATCTTGCCTTATTCAAAAACATGGCATCTGGTTGATATGGATTCTCCATAGCTTGGCCTTGTGGTTGGGGGCTTCAAGCTATGGTAGGCATTAAACAATTTGTTAATGTCCTGATCCAGACACTCCCCGTCCCTTGTGCTGTGGTGTTGTTCTTCAAAGACTTGGTTGAGTCTTTTGTTGGATTCTTCAGAGGCTTTGCTCAGTTGAGCATATCCTTCTTGAAGATTCTTGACTATCTGTTCCAAGGCGGCTTGAGTTTGTCTCATCCTCTCTTGGCCAGCTTCAATTTCTGCAAACTGCTTTGCAGATTGTTCAGCATATTGGGACATTTTTAACCACAGTGTATCACTGTTGATGTTAATCTCAGATGTGACAATGTTATTTTCAGTCTGAGTGGGGGTAATGTTTCTATTACTAGGACTACTGATTCTACAGTGGTTTACAACTACTTCTGGTTCTTGTGTACCTCTTTCACCAAATCTAACAGCTTCTGGATCATGGGGTCTGACTCTTTCCTCCTCTGGTTGAAGGAGGTTTTCTTCTTGCCCTTGTTTCCTTGCCTTCTCCTGGAAATTTCCTGGTATTGTGAAGAATGGTGACTCTTGGCCACTGATCTGCTGGTTTCTGAATGGTGTGAAGCCACTGGAGAGCTGATTTGGCCTGCTCCTTGTGAACCTGAAGGAATCTGAGTAGGCCCTGTCTGGGTCAACTGTTCTTCTATAGCTAGGATAGTGGCTTGATTCTCCCTTTTGCTTTGTGCCCTTGCCTCCAGGAGTCTGTGCTGCCTGGTAGGATTACAACCCTTGGTGATTTCCATAAGGTCTTTGAAGTCTATCTCTTTGAGACAGATCTTCTGGCAACTTGATCCCAGTTCTGCCCAGTGAGTTGCTAGGTTGAACCTCTTGTTGTCCATGCTCCATTGAAATAAATCTTTGAGGAGTTGGCGGATCTGAAGAACTTGATCTATATCCTTCCAGTCCTCTAGTTTCAGGTTTCTGTTGAATTGGAGTGTGAATGGCAAGGTGGATATTATCTCCCTAATTGTTTTGCCATCCACCACTGTGTCCAGGGTGTCTTCTTTCAGGTCTTCTGGTCCTGGAGAATCCTTCTCTGTCCTCTGGCTGGTTCCTTTGGAAGCCAAGGTCTCTGAGGTATGCAGGGGACAAATCAGTGTTTGCAAGGATTCAAAAACTTTATGTTCTTAGGGGATATACCTTTGACTGTGCCTTGTTCAAATTTTCTGTCTGCTGATTTGGGCAGTTTGCCTTTGGAATTTACAACTGGGTTAATAATTGTAATCTTTCATGTACAAGTGGTTAAGGCTGGTTTACCTTGTATTGATGCAGAGTTTTGTGGTTTTCTACTTCTCTGAGTGGCTCTTGGTGTCCACATTTTGGCTGTAATCAGGCCTTCACTAAGCCTTTTTCCCTTGCCCTTTCTGCCCTCTGGTTCTGAGGGTGTCCCTGGTATGTTGGCCTGTGACTGGGTCTCAAGTGGTATGAAGTTTTCTTCCACTGAATCAAAACAGGAAAAAGAGGGCTTATGTCAGTTAAGACTTCTTAAAAGGCTGGTATTGCACGTCTAAGAATGGCCTCTTGGCTTGTATATTACTACGCTTTGCCCTTGTATAGTGACAGTGTAAGTGAAATAACAATTCCACGTCCAGTATACAGCTTATTGATAAGTGGTATACTGTTTGTATACCAATATCTTACAGAATACTTGTTATTAGCAAGTATAATCTGTCAAAGATGGTGTATTACAGGGCAATTGAGTTAACAATTTGTCCAAACACGCCTCAACTGTTGGCTTATCAGTATGAGCTGTCTCAATTCAATTAAGAATCAGGACTGTATTAGTGGCTTAAAGTGTTTTTATATACAAAACACGCCAAAATACTGGTCTTGTGGTTATTAGCCACTTGACAAATACTCTTTAAAATATGAGTATAATTAAAATTTTAAAAGTAACATATATAAAATATATATTTTAAAAGAGAAATGACGCCCAAAAAAGATAAAACAGGTGTCAATAAATGATAAAAAAGAGAAAAAAACTTACTTTTAAGGTCCAAAATAAGTAAAAAGCATGGCCAGGCCCCCAAAATGTCAGGTTGAGTCTATGATAAATGTGTATATAAGTATTTACAAGCTTTAACTATGACTGTGACACGGTAAAAATGGTTTTAAAGATGATAAGATTAATGATAAATGGTTTAAATTAAGATTTTAAGGGCTTTACTATAGAGATATAGTGGTGGTGAGCGCTGTTGAAAGCCCTGGGTGCAGCTTTACCTGTTGGGTTACAATAATAAAGACTACAATACTTTTAATTTAAGAGTATACCTGATTATTAACCAAGAGTAAAACTGTTTTTGACAGTTTATTACGTAGCTTATTCAAGAGCAGGATGAGGAGAGGATTTTGGCTGTGAAAAGCCCTCCTTTTATCCTGAAATTGGGGTGGAAAGGCTGCTAGACCTTTCCATGTAGAGGAAGTGAAGAATTTTTCACTCTCTATGACAGGCTTGTGGTTTGCTAAAAGCCTGTATGCCCTGTATAGGGCTCAGATCTGGTTTTGAAACCACATCTGGGCGGTTTTCACCAATACAGGGTGAAAATTTTCATCTGGGGACCTCACAGCCTGATCCTGACATGTATGATGCGTAGAATGCTGTACAAAAACTGTATGGGACCCCAGTATTGAAGTAAAAACATGCTTTTTCGTCTATTTGACACCTCATATTCATAGCTATGGGATATTTTCCCATGGTAAGGCTGTATATGACAGCAGGTGGGATTTTGACCTTAAAACAGCCATAACTTTGTCAATTCTTGAGATATCAACCTCAAAATTGGTTCAGTGTGTATGCCTGTATGAGCTCTACACAATGGTACCCAACTTGAAATGGATATCATTAAATATGACAAAGTTATCCCATGTACAAGTATTTTTGTACAGTGGCGTGGTTTGGGCAAAAAGCTGTATTAAGCTTGTTTGGCCAATAACTTCTATTGTAGTTGAGATATGAGGAAATGGAGGGAACCATAAGATAGCCCTGATTGTGCTCTTTCCAAAAAGACCCCACATTAAGTATCTCACACTAAAACTGTAAAAGTTAGATGGGAGGTGAATGTTTTGTTCACCCTTATTTGGTCTGAATTTGACCATACCTCAAGTAATACTGGTGCTAGCTCAGTTTGGCTGGTACCATTAGATAACCCTGGCTTAGAGCTTCATTATGAATACCCATTTGATTGGGTTAAGCCTCTTCTTCTAGATTTTGGATGAGAGGTGAAAATTAAGGTTTATGCTCAGCAACTACTTTGAGCAGGAATAACTTTGTTATTTTTGGTCCTATGGTGATGGGACTTATATTTTCAGAAAGAGGTGAGTTTCCTCTTTCTTTTAATACCTTTTGAGCTAATTTGGCTCAGCTCCATGTTTTAGTGGTATTTTGGCTATACCATTGGTTTATGGTACTTTGGCTGTCATGCTTGTGCTCTGGTTTTGAGTCACAGGCTGACACAGTCTCATGAAGATAATCAAGATCCACCAGTTCTTCCAGAATGTGAGTATGCATCCATCTTGAAGATTTCCAATCTCCCAAAACCTGATATTGTGTCATAGCCTTTATTTCAGGTCAGCCTCCAAGTGCAACCCCTCCTGCCTCTCCTTGGAATATTCAAGCCTTTCAAAAAAGGCAAACAATTAAACATGATGCAATGGGACGAGATATGACTGATATAGTTCCTGACCCTGAGCCCGAAGTGTCATCGTCTGCTAATTTTCAAGGAATATTTTTATCCCGCATGGAAGAGTTTGCAGGCATTTTGAATTATCATTCCAATATTACTCAACAATCATGAAAAAGGGGGCTTGATAATATCAATAGTATTTACAAAAATTGATGGGACAATTTACCAACAAAAGATGCTCATACATTCCTGCCCGTTGGTAGTAAGGTGATCAGTAACCGAGAGCTTAAAATGTGGGCCTGGCTGGAGAACCTTGAGATGGCAGGTGAGTTTTATCTTTGTGCATGATACATGATTATTGGCTGTTGACTGGTGATATAAATTGCAATATACAGGGTCAGATTATTTTAAGCCAACAGAAACAGAAGCGTTTTTTGATCACAACATTTGGAATCTCAAATTGATGAAGGAATCAGCTAAACCTCCAGAGAATATCCCAAAATCTGAACACTCCTTCTTCAAAATGGTTCAGAGCCTTCTTTACCCTGCCAATCCAGTTAAACATTTTGGGGAAAATGTTATGTTTGAAACCATTAGTTTAGTCTCATACAATGTGATTGCACCAAACCATATGTTGCACCAACATCAAATTCGACCGATCCTCTTGGACTCGAACGGGGGGCAGTTGAATACCTTGCCTCCTGCTTGATTAAATCAAAGCAACGTGCAACCCAACTCAGCAGTGAAGGTGGCGGGGCTGAAAATGAGATATCCACAAAGCCTCACAAGAACCTGGAGGATCTAATGGATACAGTTATCTATTTGATGATTGCGTACAACATGGTACGTGCACGTACAAAGGTCGAAGTTAATGGCATCAAAGGCAAACTCACGAAATCAAAAAAAAATGAGGCCATCAAATATCTTTTGACGTGTCACAAGAATCTCGGAATAAATAGAATTTGCTATGGTATATTAGCGGCATTCTGTGCGGCGGGGGTTTGTGGTTTGATGGTATGCTCAGATGACTGGAGAACAAGCTCAGTTAAAGTGGCTTTATCACTCATTGACATTTCCAAAAAACGTTCAGAGGGTAAAAATCTAGTGGAGCCAGTGTGGCTACATACTAATAAGTATATATGTAATTTACTAAATAAAAGTTTCTTCTCATCAGAGTCTTTTAACCCCACTGTACCTCTTACGTTTGAATTTGCACGATGCTTAGTATTAGACTTTGGTGATGCCTGGGTGGCGAAACGCGGTCTTGGTTCAAGTGATGAGGTCACCTTGACAGTACCCAGGTCAGCTAAACTCACAACCAGGATTGACCCGTTTTAGATTAGCTTTGTACTAGATAGATTGTACTTGAATTTTGCAAAGTGATTTATGAATTTAATAATCATGACTTCCTATCCTACTACTGGCCGGATGCCACAGTGTGAGTACCAATAGTAATTGTACGGCGGCATGCCTCCGTACCTCATTGCAAAGACTCCGACAAGACGCAAGCTGAGTCAGGCGTTGTGCCTGCGAGTATCACACGTGGGGGCATTGCGGGAAGTCGCGTTTATCACTTCCCGCCAGTCCATAATAGGCCAAAGGTTCCTGTGTCTTTCAAGAGGACTAGGATAGCTAGGGATCCGCAGTAGGCTGCCTATTGCATTTGCGTGTGCTTGCAATATTCCAAATGGTTGGATTGGAAAGTGATTGCATGGGAACATCAATATGTAAAATTGAATAATGTACTATCCACTGCAATTTTCAGGTTCAGGTATTTGAGTTTGTGAATTTGCAAAGGTCAGGTGTGATCTTTCTTTTTAGCCGCAATTAAAAAAGATTCAACAACCGCAATTCAATTTAGGTGATATTAATAAATCAGTAATCATTTGGTTTCATTTCATTTTCTGTTTAAAGCATGCCATTCATGAAAAAAGGAAAAGAGCGTAAAAGGGAACTTGCGAGAAAGCGTCGGGCTGAGGAAGGAAAGTGTGAGTTGCTCGCTTAATCATAGATATATATATATGCTTCCACATTTATGTGGCACCCTCATTGGGCCCCACGGAACATTGGCTTTAGTCGGTTCAGATTGTGCCAATGTCATGTGGGCTCCAACAGGGAAGTCAAAGGATGTGTGCCGAAGAAAGCTCCTTGGCAGTATCTGATATCTTGTGTGCTTCAACACATAGTGATCCCTCAACCACTCGGGAATAGTAGCAGATCCCAAAAGACAAATGAGCACAAAACGACCCGAATGAATAGGTTGTTTTCCTCCTCTCGCCCAACAGCACAAATATCAATGCCAATATCAGCAAATATCACCCCAAGTGAAATTCGGAGGGTTGTGGATGTCAATCAGATCAAACGCATTCACTTTGGCCGTGTGGCAATTTTCTCTTCAACTGGATTACTCATTTCCCTTGTCGAATTCTGACCATTCACAACAATGAGTGAAGTCGAGGTCAATCAATGGGATGAATTATCACAATTCTTATTTTGCAAAAAGAGATTCACCAACCCGATTGCAACCAATGGAGCCTCACTTGAGGGATTTATGTTTGCGATTGGGTGGCGCAAATGCAGCACGAAGAATGAACAATTTGGTCTGTATGGAAGTGTTGGGGAAATTGAAAACACAAAAGATGAATGGCGGAACCAAGGTGCCAATCTTAGCTCGGTGGGTTGCATTCTAGGTCAATCCTTACGATATGTTGGGGATAATTTATTTGAGGAGATTCAAAATTTCTACAATTCATTGGGGGTTCCATCTTTTGATCAAGTTAACTTTGAAGCCAATATGCCCGCAAATCAGGGTGCATTCGAGTTCACTTCCCCACTCACTTTCACCATGAATGGATTCCAAATTGCGCCTCATGTTGATAAGGATGCATCGCTGTATGCTTTGGGATGGTGGTTTCAAGCTGATAAGCGGACTGGCCAAATTCAAAGAGATGCATCAAAGCGGTGTACAGGGGGAAAATTGATTTTCCCAAACGAGCATTTTTGGATTGATCTATCTGCATGTCATGGGCTCATTCAGGTAGTGTGGGCCAGTAGTACATTGGTTCATTATACTGATCCAGCACAGGACAACAAAAGCACGACACTAGTGGGTATGTCCGCACAATGCTCAAGCAGGTTGGCAAAAACAATGCGGCAAAAAAGCCATGGCTATTATGAGATTGGCGAGAGAGAGGGCTATAAAATCAGGGATGGTAATACCATCCGATGCCGATGTAAAGAATGAGGAGATTTGCCTGTGTGTTGGGTAAGGCAGAGGACAATATACACCAGGATTGGATGGTTTTGAGTGCAGGAGATGGGGTGTCTCACATGAAAAAGGGGTGAAGTGGATTATGTACGGTGGCATGCCATTGTACATATGTCCTGGTTTGTTGCTATTGTCCAGGAGGCCAATGCTTCACACGCGAATCCTTATGCTTGTGCAGGTTCCGACAATGCTAAAAGTTCCTTACGCCTGTGTGGGGTGCCGACGCTTCACAAGCCAATCCTTACGCCTGTGCAGGCTCCCAAAAATTTACACACCAATCCTTACGCTTGTGAGGGTTCCCAAAAATGCTAAAAATTCCTTACGCCTGTACAGGCTTCCGACGATTCACACGCCAATCCTTAGGCTTGTGAAGGTTCCCCACAATGCTGAAAATTTCTTACGCCTGTGCAGGATCCTGAGATTTCACACGCCAATTCTTACGCCTGTTCAGGCTCCCAACAATTCACACGCCAATCCTTACGCCTGTGCAGGCTCCCGACAAGTCACACCCCAATCCTCACGCTTGTGCAGGCTCCCGACAAGTCACACGCCAATCCTTACGGTTGTAAAGGTTCCAGACAATTTAAACAATTCAATACATGAGTAAGATTATTAGTGTGTGACCATAGGAAAGGCCATGTTTCACAAATCTGGACTGGATTGCTCACATGCGGGAACCTCCCGCTTTTTTACAGTTAAGAATGGATATGGCTCTAAACCATGGAAGAAGAAAATATAGGAGGAGACGGTAACGGCAACTATCGGCGCATTGGGGGAAAAAGAGGTTCACACAAACAAATACTCACTCAAACCTTTGGTGGGGCACTTACAAAAATAATTCTAACGCAATCAGGGTTTTTCTCTAAGAAGGAAATAAATAATTTTTACGTGAACAAAGAATGTAATAGAAATTTAACGTAATAATAATTGAATACAAATAATTTATTTAAAAGAAAGTATTACAAATAATAAAAAGAGGAAATAATGAGATTTTTTTAAATTTTTTATTTTTCTAAGAATTTTGAGACTATCCCGGTTATGTCCTCCTTTGGATAAGCCTCCAGTGCCTGGGCAAGGAAGGAGTTTAGTTACTCCCGGAATTCCCGGTGCATCTCATTTCAATGAGTTGCATCCACGAAAGGAATCATGTGGAGCAAATGGCGATGCTCCAACAAGATTCAGTTGATCGATTTGTGGACGATGGCTCGAGGAATCATTAGGGTTGGTTGCAGGTTGGTGAATTCCTGGCAAGCGTCATCGTGGCAATGAGAGGAGCTTGGCACCGGGGGGGAGGAGGAGGTTGGGTTCTCAGGGGCAATGGGAGGGATCTCCGGGGAAGGAGTGGAGGGAGGGGGAACAGGAGGGGAAGATGGCAGAGTCGGTGAAGAAGAAGGGGGATGGGGGGATCTGACGGGCGTATCGTTGATGAAGATTATGGAGCGAGGAGTGGCGGGATGAGCTGGAGACGGTCAAAGAAAAAATGAGGAAAAGTGGATATGGATCAAAGAGAAAGAAGGGGTGACTTACCATAAGGTTCCTCCGTGGATTGTGTAGGAGCCACCTCAGGTTCTGGCTCACGAGTCGTATCGTCCTCAGGTGGTTGGGACAATGGACTTGGGCCAGGAATAGGCGGCTCTTTGGTTTGGGAGGGTTCTAAGAAAGGAGTAAGAGTCAGTTCAGGCGACTCGAAAGTTAAAGTGAAAATGAAATGAAACTTTGGCTGCTTACCGCGGAATAATTCCTCAGACCATCGGGTGCCACTCGGGCCTGGAGTGGGTTGCCGCGGGGCTTGCTCCCAAGGCAAACTAGGAACGGGAGAGTCTTGTCGGGGGGGATTTGGGGGGTTTTGTTCTATGAGTAATGGAAAAAAGTCAGTATTATTGCGTGAAGAGAAATGAGATAAGGAGGAGAAAGAAAACTTACTTTGGCGTTTGAATCCCATCCGTGACAAGACATGGTGACAATCAGCCCAAGCTCAAATGTCCTCTCGCCATCGCCATCCTTCATCGGCTGGATAATCACTTCGCTCCAGTCAAGGAGTGAAGTGACCATTGGATGGTGGCCTAGGAGGGGGAGTGGACAGGGCTAATCGTCCGGAATCGTTCCTGTCGGCCTGTTTGGGGGCCCGGTGTCCATTCACGCTTGGAAATGGTTTCATCATCGTCAACCACAAAAGAGTCCTCGCGAGGGCATCTTGGGCTGGAACTCCTTTGGCCTTGTGGTCAGAAGAGGCGGACAACAAACGAACATTTCTTGTGTGCTTGTTGGCAAGCAGCACAAGTGTTGTTTGTCGTCGAGGAACGAATGCAGGGGATACCCCGCTTGGTGCATAAAGTGCACAACATCTAAAAACAAAACAAGTGAGGTTAGTAAATGCATACAAAGTAAACAATCAAGAAAGAAAATGAAGGCATACGATGAATTATAAATTTAAAGCGTTAACAAAATAAAGAACTCTACTTGGAAGGTTTTCAAAGTCTGGAAGAAAGTCGTGAAGAAAAATAAGTATTAATATCGGTATTTAATGTCGACAAAAGTTTAAAAAAGAGGTAATGCACGAGGTGGATAGAAGTGAGGTTCTGAACGTATCAGAAGAATAAACAAATAGGCAAAAAGCAGGGGAGTGGGGTTAGTGGAGTGCAAAAGACAAAAGTAGAAAGGCAGGAAGACCAAGGGGAATACGCACAAAAAGGACAAACACAGGTAAGGTTGAATGAAGTGGAGCGGGTGAGAAAGAAAGTGAAAGGCGTTTTGTGTGAAGATGGTCTTTTATACCATGGTGAAGCTGAGACAATCTCAGCAGTTGCAGAACCCGCAAAAGTCTCAGCTTCAAGTCGTGTGGGCAAAATTGAAGCTGAGTCTCAGCGAATTCTGCAACTGAGAAGTGAAATGCTCGCGTGAGGCAGAAGAACAATGGGGGTCTGGCTGAGTATTGCTATTGATTGAATTGTCAAGCTGATTCAAATCCCCTTTGTTTCCTTAAATAGCCACCCAATCACCCAGGAGGGTGGTCGTAAGGCCCTTGTTGAATGTGCATTGTGGGTGCAATGCACATTCAATGCCCCATGCAGAAATGCACCCGGTGCATTTGGTCACAAGTGACCGCGGCCAGATTACCGGCCGTATGGCCTGGTAATAGTATGTGAACAAAGGGGGGGGCTGTAACACAAGTGAATACAGCATGAGCTTTCCTCGACCCATTTCTCAGGTTTGCTTTCGGGTCATAATTGAAATGCTCAGTGGCTGAACATTTTAATTGCACAGTGATTGAACTATTGATATAACAATATCAAATGCACCGTGCTGAGCCATTGCTCAGTCGTTTTTGTATGCACACAATCTGAGCATTTGGCACTGCATCGGATGACATTTCAGCCAGGTGCAGCATTTCACACGCTTTGGTGAAGTGCTCCAAACTGAGCCTGCCAATGAACTGTTGCAAAAATAGTTCATTCCATGGCTTTACTGAGCACTTCCTCATGGTGCTTTTGACCATGACATGCTCAGCTTGCGTGTGCAAATCTGGTGAAACGCAATGCTGAGCATGTGGCACATGAGCTACGTATATGCAAACGATCAGACGGTGCATGCACATTCGCTACATGCATCAAGGCTCAAGTAGTAGTACACCTTCCTAATCTGTACAGCCAACACTGTAGTATGCAGTACACCTTTTTAAAAGTATGCTGCGGGGCAGAGCAAAAGCTGTTCAACAATGTAACGTGCAATCACATCAAGCCATCGAGTCATATATCTCAACTGCATCCCTTTGATGCACCTTGCTGGACAGCTCTGCCTAACTACGGCACAGATGTGCATGTAACGCAAGTTAATGTAAGTGGGTCATAATGGGATGACTTATCATTTGGGTCATACACAAATAGTGGATTCACTCCGGTGCCATTGTCGGGGCAAACTTTGACTGGCCGCACTTGTTCATCCCGCGTTCTCATTGTCAGGCAGCCACACGCTTTCATACGCACCCCCAACGGGTCATACACAGGTAACTTTCACACGACTGGAAGACATTTTACTGCCAGTCTTCCAACTGCCTATTTTCTTGGTCGGGTTGTCAGCTTGACTGCAGACGCTCACCTGCTTGCGCGTAGAAACCTGAGGCCAATCAATGTGGATTTGCTTCAGCCTCATCCGCCTTAGAATAATCGCAGCCTATGATTGCTGAGGCTGGTTATGTTTGTGTGGGGATCTCCCACAGCGGGTCATTTTCTGCACGTTCTCACGCTCCCCACATAAGCTGTGGGGCCTGGCTTGCAGCCAAAAATTCCCTTGGGCGTGTGGCCTCTTTCTCCGGAGTTTTGTACACGCGTGAGGCAAAGACCGTGATCCCAATCTGGGGGGATTAGTAGCCACCTCAAACGCAATAGGGGTGAATGTATATGTGGATCACGCCTCACGGTCGGTGCCCTGTTTGATCATGCCACACATCCCCCCTGAAGCCTAGTTGGAAAAAGCATCAAAAAACTTCACGCCAAATCAAACTCATGTTTGGTGGCATGACACCGAACATATCTCACCCGCCCACACACAAACATCCCTACAGTGAGATTGCCCTTTGAAACCACCAACATTGCCTAGTAGGTCCCTGTGCGACAATTAACATGGGGATGATACGCTCATTGTTCGCTGTCACACCAGCGAACATGGCCGCATGCCTCTAATATGCCCCTCCACAATAAGTTGCTAAAACCCACCCAATCTCGGATATGCTAATGTCAACCTTGTTCCACCAAAGGTTTTGTAACTTGCTGTAGATCCAGCAGTCATATTGGTGCACCCACATTTTGGCCACCTTGCCTTGATATATGTCCCAAATTGGATATGAAAATTATCAGCCCAAGAGGCCCACCCCCATCAAGTCCATGCACGTAACCACAGGCCATCCCCCCTTGACCCCATTGCTGCCTCTCATATAAGCTCCCCACCTGCGCTTATCTGTCTTCATTCCGTTTAGCT
The DNA here is from genome assembly GCA_023105745.1 of Austropuccinia psidii. Classification (NCBI taxonomy): domain Eukaryota; kingdom Fungi; phylum Basidiomycota; class Pucciniomycetes; order Pucciniales; family Sphaerophragmiaceae; genus Austropuccinia; species Austropuccinia psidii. The sequence goes on from JALGQZ010000004.1 coordinate 54,586,023, forward strand.
AACCCTTCCCGATCATATAATTTCCGACTATCCCCAAATAATTTAAAATAGCCATCATGTCAACCCCTTCACAACCACTTTGCATTGGGATGATTAATATTCGTATTCAAATAAATAGTGATATAACCTTAAATCCTGAGAATTCCAACTTATCTTCTGGATTAGCATATGGCACAATCAACACAACATATTCGTTTATCTCCCCAATCACCAGCATGCTATTGGCTCTCTACCTGCAACCCTTTCCAAAACGTTGATACCATTCCTTGGGGCACCAAAAACGTCCATGCACTGTGGTCCTGACGGGGCATTGATTGAAAATTGCCAATCCAATCCTACTCCAAGATTATTCGTTGAGGGAGTATTTATGACTGATGCAAATGATCCCTCCTCATCTCAGAAACCCAATCTAGCATTGATGTTCTTCACATGGTATCCAAACATTTTATTCATAATGGAAAGCTTTCGAACACAAGATTTCAAGCTTAAAATGCCCAAAGAATATGACTGTAATACTCATAGTCAATTTCAACTCTTTACTCCAACATTTCCCCCTTCAAACTTGACGCCAGCTTCATATCCTGCTGTTTCATCATTGATTTCCAAGCAAAAACTGATACAATTACCCAGTGGATCAGACCTCCCCATGATGACCCCACAACATGCCATTATTCAAACCCCCCTCCTCCCTCATCAAAAGACCAGGTTAGCCTTTCTCTGGGATAGAGAAATCCCCAATGGCCAATCAGCCCATAACCTTTGGGCCACCTCACCCCCAGGAACCACTTTCAATGCCAGGCACATGATTACAAACAAGGTTGCTAGCTCATTTGAATCCCTTTTGACCAATACCCCTCTTGGAGGACTGCTTGCGGATGATATGGGACTAGGTAAAACCATTCAGGCCATTGCTCTAATTGGTACCTCCAAGGAGTGGATGATTGCAAACCCCCATTGCTCCACGCCCACCATGATCATCTGCCCCCCTTACTTAATTACCAACTGGCAATCAGAAATATCCAAGCATGCTCAGGCTGGAGCGCTGCATTCCAAAATCTACCATGGTCCCACTTGTCACTCAGTATCCAAAGCCGAAATCTTAAAATATGATATCATCATCACTTCTTACAATACTATCACCCAAGAATTTAAGCAAACCAATACTTCTACATCATTCATTTTTCAACTCAATTGGCATCGTATAATTTTGGATGAAGCACAGTGAGTGTCTGATCTTAAATGATTCAAATTACCTTTTATATCCAATAACCCTTGACCCATCTTATAGCTATATTCGCTCTCAATACACTGCCACTCACCGTGCCATTAATGGCCTCCTTTCATCCCGTCGAATATGTTTAACGGGAACACCTATTCACAACACCATTTATGACCTTTTGGGCATAATATCATTCATAACTCAACCCCAGAGCGCCGATCAAGATAACTGGTCACCATTCATCCTGAGTAGTCTTTCCAAAGGTTGCAATGATTTCTTGCATTTGGCATTGCGGCATTTAAGTTTGCGCCGCACCAAAACCACACATCTCGAATCCCTCCCCACTATTAGCCATCATTATGAGCTGCTCCCACTCAACCCAACCATGCAGCAAGAATATTCCATATTATATGAAGAATTCCTATCATCCAAAAGCAAAGTACCAGGAGAATTCTTCATAAATATTAATAAGCTGCGAATCTGTTGTAACCATCACATCATGCTTAACCCAATTGCGGAGGCGGATTTGGAAGACCCCGAGGGCAGGAGCACTCAGGATAACTCGCCAACAATCACATGAACTATTGTGGATGTGGAAACATGCATGATGAGTAGTAAAATTGCACACCTCCTACAAAGCTTAATGAAGAACAAACAAACAAGGTGTGGTCCAACCAAATTGGTGGTTTATATCCAATGTACCCAAGTTCTTGATTTGTGCGTTAATTCTAATATGCATCCATTACCAATTGAATCCATCTGACTTTTTCATATTGTAGAATTGGTATTGCGCTTGCCCATCACTGTATCCTTTCAGCACGAATTGATGGAACATTTACAGCACGAGCACAGGAGAAGGCACTGGAGAATTTCTTCAATAATCCTGAATGTGAAGTACTGATTGCATCCATTGCCGCAGCTTGAACTGGACTCAATATAACTTGTGCTAATACGGTCTATTTCATGGTGAGGGGACCCCCAAAATTCTGCCCTGATTTGCGGCCCCTGACATCCACATTTCCAGGAGCCCAATTGGAACCCAGCCATTGAGGCTCAGGCTGTTGATTGACTCCATCGTATTTGCCAACAACAACCTGTCAAGGTCATCCACTATATCACTCCTCATTCAGGTGAGGTCAACATGTGGAAGGTACCTTTCAAGCTCATCTTTGACCCTAATTGTATTGCTATCCTAAAATCCTTCCTTATGGAAATGCCATTTTCCAAACACCAATAGGTCCAAGAAAAGAAAAAATCATCAACTGCGTGAGCCTTACTGATATTATATAATTTGCGTTTGACCAAGTTGATCGCACCTGCGCACCCTGGCACAGGTCCACATTTATGAACACCATGAGCTAGATCGAACTCCTTCAATATTTCCTCAATGAAAATGAGCAATAGAGTATTATTTCTAAGGGAGACGGTGATACAGTCCAACTCATATCGTCTATATTCTGACATATTTAGCAAGCTGTTGCATCTTTAAGAAATAATAATCAGATTGTATTACACCTGCACAAATAATTCACAAAATGTTAATTTGTAACAGTGCTATACATTTATATTACTAAGTTATTGCAGAGCATCACCATTCGGCCTAATAACTGGCATGTCAAGTATTTTGAGGGCGCTAGTCTGCATCTTACTACAGCCTTTGAGCCAATCTTGATCAAATACCTGAAATGATAAGCCTTCCGGAATATCACCATCATCTGTCGATTGTAATTCGGCAATCTATCAATAGTTTTTTTACCTTTTTTTTAATGCGATTACAAAACTCTATGTCTCGATCCATTTTTAATACCAATTCATTAAATAACTGGGAGCGCCAGCGTAATCCCACTTTGCGGTAAACTTGACGGCCATTTTCCAGTACCTCCTTGGTATCTGAACATACTCGAGGGTCATTGAATTGTGATGCTAGGATGGGAAATTTAGCTGTATCACACCATTCATGACGGCGCTCACAGGTCTGCACATAATGAAGTAGATCATCATCAGTCTTTGCTCACAATGAAGAAGAGATACATTAACCAACCCTTTGACGAATCTTCGCGAGCTTTTGATTCTCCTTGTTTTTAACCAAATACTCGGCATCCTTTTGAATAGACTTCCATTCTCTTTTCAAATAAGTGAAATATCACTCCATTAAAGCCGCTACCACCCCATAGTTATCATGATCCTTGTTCCAACAGTAATTATGATACTCGGTGCTGACCAGTGCGAGACGGAATGTACGGTAAAACACCATAGACATTAGCTCATTGAACGGATGTTGCCATGAGCTCTCCCAGTCCCAAGTGAATCGCTTTAGTCCTAACTTGTGGAGCTCATTTTCGCAGTAGCTTTGGAAACCCTGAGACTGAACCTGTGTTGATGGCTCATTGAAAACATCCTCAGGGACATATCTGAGATGACCAGCCACATGAATTGCAATTTCACGCTCTTCTGTGCTTGGTGGTGCTGGTAGTGAGGAAAAATCCTTATCCCTAACTTTGAGTAGGAACAGGCAATGTGCATGTACTGCTGATCTCATTCCATGGACATTCTCTGGAAGTTCTGCTTTCAGCCATTTTTGTTGCTCCTTCTGGCTTGCACGTTTCGCCACATTGTGAGCTTTACGAGCCTGGTTCCTTTGCTGTCTGACCTCGGATTGTTCAAGCATACTCTGGGCAAGGGGCATTTGAGGATGGGTGAACTCATTATTTGACTGAGTGCCATGCTCATGCGCCGGGAAATTGTCACTCCTTGGTTCCTCATTTGTTTCCATTTGAGTTGGAGACATGTTCTCATCCTCATCATCCACCATTTTTTCTCTTGATGAACTGGAATGAGATGTTCTTGGTTTGGAGGCATATGGATGATGACGTCCAGTGACTTTCTCTTTATGCACCAGAGGTGAAGATGCATAAAGTTCATCACCTGCCATGCACATCATTAGTTAACACATCAAAAAATTAATGAAGACTGGTCACTCACAATCTTCAATTGGCTCCTGAGATCGGACTGACTTGCCTTTAGGTGCCATATCTAACCCATGAAACAAACATATCAAATGGTGAAAAAGGTTATACTCCGAAATTAAAATGACTTACTTTGATGAAGCGTAAATCCTGGATTTCCCTCCGACAGACCACTCCAAGTTACATTCTCCAATGGTCTTTTTCGTCGCCCCCATCCACGCGCCTTTCATCACCCACATGAACCTGAGATCCTGATGGAATATTGAGGGTTGGCTGTTTACTTTGGCCAAAGGGATCCTGGGATGGGACTGGATTGCGACCGGGATTAAGGAGGAACTCACGTGGAAATTTTGATTGGGGATTAGCATGTGATGAGATTTGAGGTGTGCCTTCTGGCCCCTGAGACACATGCATTTGTGTATTAGTGGGATTTGGGGGAATTGGAGTGACAGAAATATTTGGGTTCGACCAAGTGCTTGAAGTTGGAGCCTTTGGATTGCCCACATCAATGTTAAGACCTGATACATTCATTGAGGATGCGATAGGGGTTGTGAGAGGAATGTTGGGACTCAATGGTGACTGTGTTTGAACATATTCTATGCTAGATTCACTATTTGCGTCATGAACAGAACCTGAACGGGATTTATGTGACTTGAAAGATGACATAAGGGCCGAAAAAGTACAGTAATATTTTTAACTAGATAAAACACCTCAGTATTATGATAGAATAGAGTGATATGAGATGAAATCTTTTCAAATTTAGAATAGAGAAATTCTATTAATAGTTGGAACTAAGTGTTGCGTGAAAGTCCAATAAGCCTCTTTTTAGGAGAATCCTCCCTGCCTCCTCTTGAGCTCCTCCGCTTTTATCGGAAACCACCCGGCACGGCCTACCACCATATAATGTAATATTCCCTTGATCTCAAAGGGGACCCATCATCCATAAATAATCATATTCGGTAACATTTCCGCCTCCCCATTGTCACATTTTGTGAATTATCCAAACTGCCAATATATGCATTGAAATTCCACAGCATTGTACATCTGTAAAGGGGTATATTCATGAAGGATTTACCCACAAAAGAGACATCACCTTTTCAAGAAAGGCGAGAAAATCCAAATAATATTCCAACCAATTAAAAGCCTGCTTCACTCAAACCAAATACCAAGACTTTAGCTGCACTCCAACCCCTTATGTAATAGAGTTATATCGTTATGTCTGTAATAAGGTTTAAGCCATGTACGATGGCGTGCCAGAGTACATGGTTTGAATGTCAATCCCCTCAAATCAATGTTGACACATCCCTATTGGAACACCCCTCAAGGGTCAAAACCGCAGTACTGCCATGTGTACATAAAATAGAATATGTAGGAGCATTGAGCAGCATGGCATTTTACCCAATGAAACTCCTAACCAATTCCGCCATCCAGATGAGACATGTTACACTCCATCAGCTGCAGCTCACGCACCATTACAAATGGGATAAAATTCTCAGCTGGCTCAAATCATCTCCCCCTTCATAAATAATCACTCAATTTTTTTGCCAATTAATAACACTGCTAAACACTTTCACATCAGCCATAGATATTTATACACAAACCAACCGTACTCCCAATTCCTGCAACAATGACAACCCGCCGCTATTCCTCTATGCGTATATGCATGTGTCAACACTGCTCAACTCAAACAAATTCTTCCCCTGAGAGTGATAGGCCTGGAGTTTCCTTCACACCTTTCCAATTAAACAGCACATTAAAAAGCTCAAATCAACCATTGCACCCAAATCTCTTCCAAACATCCCTACTTCTGCATCAGGATCTGAGTGCCCACAACCTCTATTGGATCAAATATTCCCAGCTGATTATTCACCATGGGCCCAAAGCACCTTCTCCACAGCACCAGGGCTCAATTCAACTGCACCGAAACCATACAGCAGCAGTCAAACCCTTCCCCCACAAGACCTTGGAATGATAATATCTGCCATTCTATCATTAAGGTATAATATACCCCGCAGGGCTTCACGCATTCTCAACCCCGCCCTAAACCTGCTGATCAAGTCCAGCATCTCAAGCTCCGGTGGTCCCCCCACTCATGCATTCCATATACCTCAAGATCTGAGTACCATATTTGAACATCTCCAATTGGAACCAGTGATTCAAAACTATATATGTTTTCCTCAAAGTTTCTCTCTTAATGGCCTTGCTGAAGCAGTCACAACTGACCAACCCCACTGTCAACGCCATAATGACCCAAATGATCAGGATCCCCCTTGCACACAATCATTAGGCAAATTCATCTATTCATTTGAACCCCGCACCTAAAACACAACCAACATGAAGCAAAAATTTATCCCAACAAAACATTTCATTTATCAACCAGTCAAAAATTGGCTTTCCAGATTTCTCCAGCAGGCTGGAATTATGGAAATTCTGCATCAACATCAACAATCCCAAACTCCCGAAGGTTCCCCAAAATGTGACCTCTGGAATGGATTGGTCTGGAGACGCTTCACTGGCACTAGAAATATCAACGACCCCCCATTCATGTCCATTCCTGGTGCATTGGCCTTCTCCATTTATGTGGACTGGTTTAATGCACATGGAAAGTCCACCCGGTTGGCCAGCAATGGACCTATCATGCTTATTTGTCTTAATCTCCCCCAAGTGAAAGATTGAAGCCAGAGAATGTCTATGTTGCAGGAATCATCCCTGGTCCAAAGGAGCCAACTTCCCTTCAATTGAATTACCTATTAATGCCACTCATCAATGAGCTCAAAGAGCTATGGCAAGGTTACCACCACACCCTATTACCCAGAGTCTCAAGGAATGGTTGAAAGGGGCCATAAACAACTTAAAGATGCATTAGTCAAGATGTGTGGAGAAAATGGAGGAAAATGGAAAAAATATCTACCTTTGGTTACATTGTCAGACAGAATCTCCACTAAAAGGACAACTGTTTTCTCACCATTTGAACTCCAATTTGGACAACTACCAGTATTACCAATTGATATTGAAACAAAAACCTTTTTAGCAGTAGAATGGCACAAAATATCCACAACTGAGGAATTATTGGAAGCCAGAGCTAAACAATTAGAAGGAAAAGAAGAAATGAGAAGGAAAGCAGCAGAAAAACTCAAAAAATCAAGGGAGGACTCAATGAAATATTGGGATAGAAGAATGGCACATCAACTAAGATCACCACTCAATCCAGGAGATTTGGTCCTGGCTTACAACAAAGCAATATAAACTCATTGGGGACTAATTTTCAAAAACAAATGGAATGGACCCTATAGAGTAATCAAACAAATAAACAATGGACTATATGAGCTTGAGGAACTTGAGGGAACAGAATTAGCAAGAAGATTTGCAGCATCTCAAGTCAAGAGGTTCTAGATAAGAGGAAAGTTGATAAACACAAAAGAAGACACAGAAGAACAACAAAGTGAAGAAGATGAATCAATAAATGAGTAAGAGGTATTGGAGGAAACCACAGGATCAGATGAAGAATAGAGAGCTCTCACCTGGAATGCTGGGGACAGCATTAAATGGAGAGGGGGATGTGGTATTCCATACCTTTTTTTTCACCAGGCTCAAGCTCATAGTACCCCATAACAGCAGTAAATCCAGCCTACAGGCAGACTTACACTCAAATTTTACACCAAAAGCTCAATTTTACAGCAAGAAGCTGGATTTAACTCATAAAACCATGGCACAGGCACCAAAGGGCAGTGTATGTCTTTAAATAAATTATTCAATTTCATTATGCATATGTAAAAAATCAAGTTACATATAGTACACTAGTTACAACAAATGAGGTACCACCCTTTAAATTACACACCCCACCCAGCTTTACACCCCCTTACAGCCACAGGACTCATGCAGCAAGAAAATGACACATGCATTAGTTATACAGCCAACTTGCATTCAAAGTCACATGATGCAAAGCTCAGCTCCATGGAATTCCTGCAATTCATTTACAACACAGCCCCAGGAGTACCTTATGTTATATCCACAGTAACCCCACTTAAAACCTTAAAACATATTTATTTACACCACTCATCACCTCATGCAAACCAGAACAAGCTACAACAGGTTGCATGCAGTACACAATTTTCATTAAATCTCAACCACATGACTATGCACAGCATGTGTCAAACTCAAAAATCACATCATCTCATACATGACAGTAAATTCACCAGTGCAACAAATTATTCCCTGACTTCATTTTAAAGTTCAAAAAGAAGAAAACAACCATGACACCTGCATAAATTACACAGCCACTTCTACCAAACCTAAAATAGGACATATGCCAAGGAATTAAAAAGTCCTCATGTGATACTGCATCCACCAACAGAATATCATGTGACAGGAAAGAGGCTGTGCACAACAAAAAATACCCAGCCAAAATTGAATCACCTCATGTATGCAACGAAAATTCAAGAATATCACATCATAATTAGTTCACCAAAAAGACAATCATGTGATAAATGGAGGCTGTGCAGAAAGAAAATTATCACCAAACCTTAAATCACCTGACCCATGCAAGAAAGGTCCTCACTAAGAATGGAGTCACATGATGAAATCAAGAGGAATTAAAGTGGAAAAAGACAGCTCCCATGGAGGGCCCTCTGGGCTCCCAAAAGGTATAAATAGAGGGGCTCTCTGCCCCAAATTTCAAAATCCCCCCCCATGCAAATTATATCCACTGCACAGTAGGAGCATAGGAATAATTCATCCCTCACCTGGGAGGTAGTCCAGAAAATTATAGTAAATTTACTTGCCCAGTAGCTAACCTCAGTGGAAGTATAGTGTTGAAGATTACCCAGTAGCTAAGCTCAGTGGAATCTTATTATTATTAAAAATAAAAATAAAAATTACCCAGTACCCAAGATTAGGGTTACTACTCTATTAAAATATTTCACCTAGTAAAATTAACACCATTTATCAAGATCTGAAAATTAACTTACCCCTTTAAAAATACAATATCAAATAATCTTACCTCTTAAATTTAACAAATACTATTTTATCTCATTATTAAACACTCTTAAAAAAAATAACAAGCCTTTAAAAAATTATTTTACTCTATTATAACTATACCTTAACAAAATTACCTTTATCAACACTCACCAAATTTTTCTGAACACCTTACATAACTCATCTTACCAAACTTTTATCACCAAGAAGAAACCACTCACCCTAATTTCACTAAAAATAAAAATTATACAGACAAGTATTTCATTAAAATCTAAAAATTAACCAAATTTACTGAAATTATTTTTCAGATTATTTATTGAATAGGTCTGATCTGAGACTGCTGAATTTTGTCTTCTGCAGTTGTAAAGCCACTTACTAATTTTATTTTGGTTTGTGAGCTCCAAGGAAGATTTTGTTCAGTATTTTAGGAGGGGCAGGCAATACACCCTTGCCACCCTTGGTTACAGGAGTTATTAGCAATTCAAAACTAGTTACCTGTGATTTCCCCCTCCAGGTACTGCCTCATTTTAATCCCACAAAAGAGGAGTTCCCACAAAATGGATACCAATTGCCACTGAGAGGACTAGAAAATCCAGAAAATATTCCTCCATACAAGTTAAACCAACCTTCATAACTTGTACAGGGAAGATTACTATAATTAACCCATCTTTAACCTCTAAAGGCAAAGTGCCCAAAGCAGATGAACATAAATCTGTACAATCCACAGTAGAATTCAAACAAACTCAGAAAATAAAGTTTTTTACTTTTTTCCAACAATAATATGTTCCTTGTACACCTCAGTAACCAGCCAAAGGATAGACCAAAGTGTTCAGAACAAGAGGATTAGTGTGATCACACAACACTGGATAGAAGAACACTCAAGGAAAATATGCACAAACTTCCATTCATCTTACAATTACACATGAACTTCAGAACAGAGGACTGGAAGCATATGGATCAAGCTCTTCAGCTCCACAAACTTGTCAAACATTTATTCCAATTGAGGATGGACAACAAGAGGTTCAACCTAGTTTCAAACTGGGAAGACCTTGTCCCAGGATTCCAGAAGATATTTCTCAAAGGGATGCCCCTCAAAGACCTATGGTAATAACCAAAGGTTGGAATACCAACAGAAAGTTAAAAATCCCAAAGAAAGGGGAAGCCAGGATAAGAGAGAATAAAGCCACTTTCCAAGCTATAGAAAAAAGTTTGAACCAGAAAGATAATACTCCAATTTCTTCAGGCTCACAAGGTGTAAACCAAACAGACTCCCCCTTTGGCTTCAAACCACTCAAGCACCAGAAGATCAGCAGCCAAGAGTCACCATTATTCACAATCACAGGTAGCTCCAGGAGAAGAAAAGAATCAAAGTGCAAGAACAAGACTTCTTTAAACAAGATGCATAAAGAGTCAGACCCAATGATTCAGAAGCCATTGGACTTAGTAAAAGAAGTGCACAAGAGCAAGAAATAGTTGTAAATACTCCTTATAAGCTTGGTAGCACTTCTATTAGGACAAATATACCCTTCAGAAAGAACAGAATTTTGTTACACTTGAGGGTAACACTAAAAGCAATGAGCTGTGGCTACAAAGGTCCCAAGTTGCACAAAAAAAAAATCCAAAAAGAGTTTCAAACACTCCATGAACACCATTCAAGGTTACAAGATGTAAAATACCTTACAGACCAATAATCTCCATACGCTTCAAAAGTGCTTTACTAAATTATGTGAAGCCTCAGAGGAAACCAACAACAGATAACTCAAGTATTAGAGGAGCAATATCACTTAAAGAGGGACAGGGATTATCTGGATCAAAAAATGAAAGAATTATTGAATGTTTTCCAAAAACATAAAAACCCAAACACAGGGCCATGATCTTGGAAACACTCCATACCACCAACAAGGCATTCAAAAAGATTCCTTATTGGAGAATAAGAAAATATACTCACCAAAATACCAATCTAGAGGTAAAATGACTTGTTCAAAGAAGGAAGAACTCAAGCAACTTCCAGAAGGTACAGGTTGGCCAAAATTCTCTGATGTAGGAGAACAGGATCATATGGAGCTCATTGATGATATTGATGGACTCTTCATCAATTTACCAAGTAAACCAGAATAATAGTTAACAGACAGACACAACACAGTATTCAAAGGACATGCTAGTATTTGGTACACAGAAATGAAGGAAATACATGGTAGAAGAAACTGCCTATGGTGGAGGAGTCAGACAATTAATAAGTAAAGTAATGATACTTGGATATGTAAATAGACCATGTCATTTTAAAATGACCAATACTCAGTGGATAAATATCCTTATTATTGGTGTCTTAAACTGGCTAAATTGATTAAAGTTATTGATCTTCATATGAGAATTCAGGTGAGGAATCATAAACTTCTGATACAATTTCCAGGGCAAATATAAAATGCATTAAAATTCAGGTTCAACAAAGAATGCACCCATGATATTTCCAACAATTTACAATAAGTAAGGCAGAGGAAAGATATTGGAAATATGGCCCATATCAAGGCAATAGTTTCCGAGAGAAACAGCCTTTCAGGGTTTACAACAAGGATAAAACCAGATAAAATATGGCAGAAGTCCTCAAGGAAAAGAATTCCTGTAATAATTGTTTTTCTACAGACCACTATTACAACAGCTGTCAAAGGCAAGGAAGAAAATCCATGCCATTGAGTGAGTCCTGGGGGAAGAAATTCAAGCAGACGAATTTGACTCTGAATCTATGGGGAATGAGATCAGAGAAAACTCTGATGATGACCAAGACCCAATGATGAATTTTGGGTGGAGTACCAAGAGGACAAACAATTCAAAGTTCAGGAAATACAGTGTGAGCCTTACAGGTAGTTTCATATACCCACAAGACCGCAAATAACAAAATAAGATATAAATATGAACAAAAGAAATTTCTTTATATTATCAAAATAAAAATTCAAATATAAATAAAAATTTATATATAAAAAGAACAATTTAATTGTCATTCAAAATAGAAATTACATTAAATTTTAAAATTGTTAAAATGCATTTTTACTTGAAAAAATTAAGTAAAAAAGAATTTTTAATAAAATTAATGAAATTAAAAGATTTTTGTTAAAAAGTTACATAAAATATATTATAAATTTTTATCCAATAAATAAGCTCAGGAAAATTACTTTACCATTGGATTCCTCAGAAAAAATAAGGTGAGGTCACCTCTGAATAAATTTCTGTAACTCAACTCTAAATAAGCTTAAATTCAGTTTTTGATATTTTCTGTACAAAATTTGAAGATACTCAAAAGCTTAATTTAATTCACACCACATGTGGTGTTAACCATCAATTTTTGTGTTAAAATTGAGGTGTTCTGTGTAGTTTAGAAGCTATGAGGAATTGAAATATTTTCAATTGAAATGTCAAAATGTGCGTGTGTATTACACAAGTGAACTGTAATTTAGATATGAGGTATCAATTATTACAGTTGTGTACTGTAAAACCTCAATTGAATTGTATGTGTAAAATAAAAGTGTATTATATGATGAGGAGTTAAAGAAAAAATGTGAACCTTTGAGATATGACCACATACCCAAAAAGGTCACAAGAAATATTTAAAATAATTATACATTAAAAATAATTACCTTCAAACTACAAAAATGCCATAAATTTCCATAAAGCTTGGTTGAACTTAACAAACAATGAATAAAAGTGTGAACTAAACTATACCATTGGATTCCCCATGGTAAAATACACCTATACCATTTTTATGGCATATCTGTAGAGTCAATATTTAATGCGCTATAAGTAATAATACCTTATAAAAAACATAAATCCTTATTCATTTCAAAGACCAAGGAAACAAAATTTGAAATAAATGGTACCATTGGATTCTTCATATAAATCCACATATAAAACAATTAAGATTCTAATATATGCACTTTTTTGGTGAACGCATACATTTAAGGATTTTAGCCAATATCTTTTGAAATATGCATGATAGAGTGATGAACCAAAAATGAAGTCATCACGTAATTACTGTAGGAATATAGAAATGAAGTTTATTTCACAAGTTATAAACAAGGCTAAAACCTGTAAGGGATTATTGATTAAAATCAACAGAGCTGTTGACCTGTTTGTTGTGAAATTGGTCCAAACTTAAAAAAATGGACAATTGGATTCTACTAGTTCATTTGTGAAGAATGATGTATTTTCTATCATAATATTCAAGTTATAACACCTTAAAGTCATGGTTTGAAGTTTAACATATTGAATTTCGACAGAAAATATGAGTTACAAGAAAAATCATCAAAAATAGAATTTAGATGATGTAATGAGATGCTCTTGAAAGAATAATAGAGTTATGTCAAGCTATTAGAATTCACTCTCTGAATTGCTGTAGTGTGCAAATCTTAAAAGTTATTAAGGATCAAAGCTTGAGCTTAATTTGAGCATTTATGATCACTCACTGGAACTTAAAATTAAGCTTAACAGTCATGTGAGTGATATAATTGGTGAATACTGTTAGTTTATCATTAAAACTAATAAAATACACGAATTTTGGGGTTCATCCAAGCCTTGAAACCATCAAACTTAGAGTTATAGTGATAACTCTAAATAATGGTGTAATAAGGAGATAAGATGGTTTAATCATGATGTAATCATCACCAAACCTTAAGGTATTGCTCAGTTCTAGTGGATATGATCAGTGAATGTCTACTAGAAGCCTGTTGGACTCTAGGAGGGAGGTATTTACTATAAATAGAGCTCTTTTTACTCTTTTTTCCCATCAGACACTTACAAAACACCAAATCATTAAATAAAAAGGTAATTTCTTTATTCTTTATATATAAAAATTTTATATTATTAAGGACCAAAGATCATCTTATAATAATCTTTATCTTTGACGTGATTATTACAATTATTTAATTGTTTTGTTTAAATTTCTCTCAAAAACCTCAATTCCGCATAAAACTAAGAAAATCTGTAATTTCTCTTAACATTTATTGTAACTACAATTTAAATAAGTTTTATTTGCATTTCTAGGCGTAACATCATTCAAAATTATTATATTAAGCATTAAAAGTAGATTATTTCTCTTACTATAATAATTTTGCTCTATTATTACTTTTTAATAATTCCATAATTGATATGAATAGTATTTATATTAATTTATAGCTTTAATATTGGTAATATTATTGTTATTAATTGTTTTTTACTAATAAAAAACAATTTTTTACTCCTTTATTATTTGTTGGTAACAGTAATAAAGGGCATTTAAATATGTTGATTATCTTATATTGATATATATTTATTTTCTATATATATTTTTTTTATAATATAAATTATATTATTATATTTATTTAATGATATAATTACTTTATGCCATAATTATGATAAATATTTATTTCTATAATTATTTTTATCTTATTTATTTCATCTATAAGGATATTCATAGTACAATAAGTGAAATATTGGTAATTTTTACTTATTGTTTCATGGTCAAACCTTAAATTAGGCGGCCTGTCTGTGATATTTACTCTAAAAGACCTTTGAAAAGATTGTAATTGGGTTTATCCAATAATAAATTATAATTATAATCATAAAATTATATGATAATTTTATATTTATTGATTTTAAAAAGCTATTGAGGAATTTGGAAAGCAATTGTATTGTCTTACACGTGGTTTTTCACATCCTTAGACTTGCAAAAACTTTCTTTGAGTGACTCTAGTGATTAAAAAAGATATTGTATATATTGAAAATAATTTTGTATTATAATTTAATTTTTTAAAAGAATCATATTCATTTTTATTTTATGTTTTAAAAATAAAAACATAAAAAATGTAAAAAAATATTAAAAACCAATAAAAAATTTAATTTATTCATTTTAATTTCATCTCTTTAATTAGTTTCACTTTTTAAAAAAAGATATAAAAGCAATTTTTACGTGGACAATTGCCATATCTTACCAAAAATAACACTTTTACATAAAAGACTTATATTTATTTGTCTTTTTTAATGTTTGAAGACAACCCAACAGAGGAAAACCAAGCCACTGTTGAGAGATTGGTGGAAGAAACTTGTCAAATTTCTCTAACACCAATAATTACCAAGAAAAAGAAAGCCAAGAAATTGGACTTTCCAGGACCCACCATTCAGGACTCTGAAGGTGAGTACCTCATTCATAAATTTCCATAAGAAGAATTCCTGTTCTGAAATCTTGTTAATTCTTATTTTTCTTAAAATATGACTACCAGAAGAGGCCTCCAATGCTCCATCCAATCAGATAGAGCTGGACTCAGAGGTAGAATTGATTCCTCAAAAGGGAAAAGGAAGGGCAATATTCCCAGTGGAACAGAATCCACACAAGGAAGTGCCTTCTCCCAAAGGCAAGTCCCAGAAATGCCCACGATATCTGAACCTGAATTAGAACTAAGTATGAGTGACTCAAACAGGGGAAAATCACATTCAAAGGGCTCAAATAGACATTCACATGAGCCAGTACAACCAGTACTACACAGTGTACAAGGACAAAGATTGGGAATTGTTGCCCCAAAAACACCAAGGAGTGATGAACTCCTGGAACATACTGAAAAAGTTCCTCAAAGAGGAGGAAATAGTGAGATACTCCAATGGGTGGAATCCACTATCATTCAAAAGTCAAATCAAAAAGATCAAGGAGTATCCTGCCAAAAAGAAGGAGGCAACCAAGGAAGAAGCCCCAGTTGCTTCTACCAGCAAGCCCCAAGCCAACCCACTTCCCCAAGAAGGGAAGAAGAACAAGAAAAAGAATTGGATGAAACCATATTCCCCAGGGTACAGGATCCCTAAAATCCTAAAAGATGCCATGGACAATGTATTCAACATGGCCAGAACTTTGATGGAATTCAAAGGCAAAGAGGAACAAAGAATTAGACAACCCCCATTTCCCAAAGAAATAACCTTGTCTCCTGATGTTTTAAATACTTGAACAGAGATTAAAAATAGTATTTTACCTCTTAAATACAATAAAAATAGTTTATTATCTTTCCAAGAAGTAAATAATAGCTTATCCTCTTTAACAAAACTTGATGTACAAAATAAAAAAGAAATTGATAACATAAAATTTATGATTGAAAATAATAAACCAAAAGTATTAATTGACAATACTCAGAAATTAATACAAGGACAACAAGAGTTGTACAAAGACATAAGTGATATCAAAGAAAAAACTTTTACAATCAATTATGACGTGAGTATTGATAATCTTACAGAAAAATTAAACAAATGAAGCATTTCTGTAGAAAAATTTGAAGAAAAGACTTCATCACACCAAAAATTACTTTTGGACCATGTGGAAAAGAGTGATGAAGCAAGAATGCATCTGAAAGATGACATTCAAAGTGAAATAAGGCTTATTACTGAAAAAATGGATAAAATTAATGAGGCTAACTTTAATATGCCAAAGTTATCAACACCATTTTCTCACATAAGAAGCCCTGTTAAACCAAAAGAGGAATTAACAAATCCATTCATAACAGACTTGAGTCACCAAGACAATAACCAAGTCTTAATGAAGGAAGCACCTCAGTTGAAAGAATGGCCAACATTCACAGGAGAAGGTGAATATGACCACATGTCATTTATCAGAACAATTGACATGATACAAGAAGATTGAGCCATACCAGATGAATTAATCACTGCAAGATTACATTAATTGTTTGAAAAATCTGCAAAAAGATGGTATTATGGCATAAGGCAAACAAATGGCAAAAATACCTGGTCTTGGTGGAAACAAGAAATAATCACCAAGTGGGCTAATGATGCCTGGAGGTACAAGATAGAAAATTCATTTGAAAATTCTTTCTTTTACCCAGACAAGGACAAACCTTTAACTTGGTTCTTAAAAGAAGCTGAAAGACTCAATGCATTGTACCCAGAAATGTCACAGAAAATGGTGCACATGAAAATACTTAAAAAATGTGGAGGAGAGCTAGAACATGCCCTAAGAAGGAGGTGTATAGAACCATGCTCCACAGGAGAGTATACCAATGCACAAGAAGACATAGTGACAAGAACAAAAATTGGCAGAACTTGGAAGAAATTGGACATTAAAAGTCCAAATAAACCATTTATCAAAAAAAATAAATCAAAAGAATCCTTCAAGCCCAATCCATCCAACAATAATGAGCAAAGAAAATGACATAAAGGTGGAGTTATTGGACACTTACCCAATAATTGCCTCAAAAAGGCAAAAATTAATGAAATTGTGGAAACAGAAAACCACAATGACAAAGAAGAGGAATCTGACTCTGAAAAAGAAACAGAAGAGTCAGAAAGTTCTGAAAGTGATTAAATTAATATAATTAATGCGCAAATTAATAATATTTATATAATTTATGCAGTACTGGATGTTCACTCAAACTTACCACAAGTTGGAACATCTGACACAAACCTGACAACTATAAAAGATGCCAAAATGTACAGAACCAAACCTTAAAAAGGAATGGGATATACAGCTGGAAAATCAAGTATAAGCATTGTTATGGTTGATAACCAAGAAGGAAAATTGAACTTGTATACAGGAGCTTATTGCACCTGTGTTAGTAAGCGTTATTTAAGAGCCATTTTCCCAGACTGGAAAGAAAAGCTTATGCCAATAAAAGGTGTCAAATTTAGTAGTGCAAGTGAGAGCATGAAGCCCCTTGGAATAATTTATTTAACACTAATTCTTCCTCACCCTCACAAGGTGTCAGAATTAAAGTAGAGTTGGTAGTAATGGAAAACTGTACTAGTAATCACTTCATACTTGGAAATGACTACTTATGAATTTATGGTATAGATAACTCTAAAAAAAAGATAGATATTTCACCATAGGAGACAACAAAAGACAAACATTTGGCTTCTTAAATAACAAAAAACAAATCACAGTTATTAAGAATGAAGAAAAGATTCCAGAAAAGGAAATTTTTATATCCGAACAACTCAAAGAGGCAGAATTCAATGAAATTAACAGAAAAAATGAAAGAAAAATTGATTCACCTCTTATTTAAGTACAAAACTGCCTTTGCAACTGACAAAGATCCACTAGGTACCATAATTGGGCATGAAGTGGACAGAATTCTTAATGTGGAAAAACCTTACCCACCTTTACTAAGATGACCTGCTTACCCAGCTAGTCCAAGGGCTAGAGAAGCGTTGGATGCACACATTAAAGAATTAATGGACCTTGGCATATTAAGAAAAGTAGGACATAATGAACAGGTAGAGGTCACTACAGCTGTCATTATAACTTGGAAAAATGGAAAATCAAGGATGGTAGGAGACTTCAGCGCCCTGAACACCTATACCATTCTAGTCAGATATCCAATACCCAGAATCCATGAGAAATTGACACAATTGTCACAAGCTAAGTTCCTTACAGCAATGAATGCTTTAAAGGGTTCTCATCATAATGGCGTAACAGACAATGCCAAGAAACTACTGAAGATAATAGTCCACTGTGGAATTTTTGAATACTTAAGAGTTCCATTTGGCATAAAAAATGCACCTTCCTATTATCAAAGGATGATGAATACCATATTTCCTGAAGAATTATCAGAAGGATGGTTAATTATCTATATTGATGATATCATAGTTTGCTCAGAAACTTGGGAAAATCATCTAACAAGACTAGAAAGGGTACTAAAAAAATAGTGCAAGTGAATATGAAAATTTCCTTTAAAAAGTGTCATTTGGCATACAGTGAACTAAAAGCACTAGGACATGTTGTATCTGGACTTAGTCGAGGCATAGACAAGAATAAAGTAGCAGCAGTACTACTCAAGCCAATGCCCCAAACCAAAAAAGAAATTCAATCATTTCTAGGATTTGCTGGTTACTATAGACAGCATATAAAGGACTTTCCAAAAATTGCTAAATCCTTGTATAAGCTATGTGACCAACAAACAGTCTATGAAATGACAGAAGAAAAAGTCAAGGCATATGAAGAATTGAAAAATTCCTTAACAAATGCTCCCTTTCTTCTAATGCCAGATTGGAAACTACCCTTCAAACTTTACATTGATGCTTGTGGAGAAGGACTAGGTGCTTCACTACACCAGACACAAATTAGCGATGATAAACCAGTGGAAGGACCAATTTGTTTTATTTCAAGACAGATAAATCCAACAGAAGCAAGATATGGAGCTAGCCAAAAGGAATGCCTCTGCTTATTGTGGGCTTTAGAGAAATTACATTATTACTTGTATGGAACAGTATTTGATGTGATTACAGACTGTAATGCTGTAAAATCTCTAATCAATATGAAAACTCCAAATAGACATATTCTGAGATGGCAAATTGCTATCCAAAAATATAGAGGAAATATGACTATTGTTCATAAATCTGGTAATATTCATAAAAATGCAGATGGTCTTAGCAGATGGGCTCTAGAAAATACTCCTGAAAATCCAGCATGGGTACCACAGAAAGAGCACCATATAGAAGGAATATGTGTTACAGACATTGGCACAGAATTCTTTAACCAAGTTAAAGAAAGCTATAAGATAGACAAAAATTGCCATATCTTAAGCCAACTTCTAATGAAAGATTGCAAAGACCCATCACTTTTGTCAAAACTAGATGAAACATGGAAAAAGCCATATGTTGAAGGAAGATTCCATCTCCTTGATGGAATCCTTTACCATAGAACAAAATACACATGTGTTATGGCCTTAACAGCTGGAACCCTGATAAACACTATTTTACATGAGTGTCATGATAGTGTTGCATCTGGAAATCTTTCAGAAGACAGAACACTAGAAAGATTGAAAACCTGTTCTTGGTGGCCAAATTGGAAGAAAAAGGAAGAAAGCTGTTTCAGAATACTGCCAAACCTGTGAAAGATTCCAAAAAGCTGACAGAGCCACAGGAAAGAAATTTGAAATGATGATCCAAATCCAAGAATCAAAATCCCCTTGGGAAATAGTTCTAAAGGAGTGGGTAACAGCATTACCTCCAGGAGGAGACAGAAGCTATAATGCATTCCTAGTGTTGGCTGACAGGTATAGCAAAACTCCCATGTTCATACCATGTCACAAAGATGACAAAGCTATGGACACAGCCATAATGATATGGAATAAACTTGTTAGCCATACAGGCTTATTCCAGAATATTATAAGTGACAGAGACCCAAAGTTCACTTCAGCATTATGGACAAATCTCCATAGCTTTTTTGGGACAAAGTTATCATTATCAACAGCTTACCATCCTCAAACTAATGGTTTAGCAGAAAGAATGATACAGACCTTAGAGGACATGATCAGAAGAGTCTGTGCTTATGGGCTAGAATTCAAAGATTCTGATGGGTTTACCCATGATTTGTGTACACTAATACCAGCTCTTGAACTGGCATATAAAACATAAATTCATTCTTCCACTGGAAAAACACCAGCAATGCTAGAAAAAGGTTACAATCCAAGACTTCCTTATGATACCCTCAAAAAGGACTTAGTGGATAAATGTGAGCCTTAGAGGTAATTTCATATACCCAAAAGACCACAAATGCAAAAATAACATATTAATATAAATAAAATAAAATTATTTATATTATTAAAATAAAAATCAAAATATAAATATAAAATTATATTAAAAATAAAAAATTAATTACAATTTAAAAATATAAATACATCAAATTTTGTAAGTATAAAATTACATTTATACTTGAAAAAATTGAGTAAAAATGAAATTTTAACAAAATTGTGAAAAAATAAATGAATTTGGAAAAAAGTTAAATAAAAATTAATATAACTTTTTAGTCAATAAATAAACACATAAAAATTATTTCACCATTGGATTCCTCATAAAAAATCAGGTGGGGTCACCTCTGAGTGAAATTCTTGTAACTCAACTCTAAATAAGCTTAAATTAAGTTTTTAGTATTTTCAATACAAAAGTTGAAAATCCTCAAAACCTTAATTTAATTCACACCACATGTGGTGTTAACCATCAATTTTTGTGTTAAAATTGAGGTGTTGTGTTTAGTTTAGAAGTTATGAGGAATTGAAGTATTTTCAATTGAATTCAATTGAAATGTCAAAATGTGCGCATGCATTACATAAGTGAACTTTAATTTACATATGAGGTGTCAATTATTACTGTATTGTACTGTACAATTGAATTGAATTACATGTGTAAATTATAAGTATAATACATGATGAGGAATTAAAGGAAAAATAAATTGGAAAGATTAAATTTGGGGGGGAAAAGGAACTCCAGCTCTAAGGGGGAGCTAGACCCCCAAAATCCTTGCTGACAGGCGTGGGATGTCAAAATTCACGCAAAAGTTCATCACTTTTGGCCTGGAATTGAGTCACAGGGTCTGTGAACTCAATTGATGATGTGGTTTTGATACCAACTGGGGTAGTTTTAGCTGTTGCCAAGAGGGTAAAACTACCCTTAAGATAAAACAATCATAGTAAAAACAGTTTTAACTGGTTTCTACGCCTCTGACACACATTCTGACGTGTTTTGAAGGCTCTAGGCCTGGTATTGCTATAGTAATGGCTGATTTAAGGGTCTAAAATGGCTAAAAATGGCTAAAAATGGCTTAAACCAGCCCTTTTTTGGTCTGAACCAGGGTTCAATGATGCCATAATTGGCTTTTCTGTTGTCAGACTGTTTTTCACGACTGACAAGAGTAATTATTACTTTTGGAGTAAGAGAATTGATGGCTATAAAAGAATGTCTTCTTTGCCCCTCTTTTCTCTTCATGTTAGAATCTTTTCCTTTTATTAATTAGTTTAAACACTGTTAAACCAATCAATCAAAGATTCCAACCACCATTTTTAAATCATTTTAATCTTTTTAACCACGTGAAAAAATCATTATAATCATTGTTTGTAACTCTTATAATCATTTTTACCCCTGAACCACCCCAAAAGTGAATTAAAGCATCTTTCATCACTGTAAACTTTGTCACTTTGTTTCCAAATTCACTCTGGTCACTTTTGGGCGTGTTTTCTCTTTAATATTCTTTTTAAAGACTTTGTTCTTTAATTAATTGCTTGCAGTTCTTTGCTCAATTAATTCCAATTGAAATTGCTCTTGAAGAAATTTCTTTTGTAGCCTTAAAATATCTCTTGTAGAGTATTTTTTGGATAAATTTTTATTGTTGGTAAAACAATAAATTTTTAAAATATTATTGTTTTATACTAATAAAGTTATAAACAATGAAATTGGCGTGTTTTCTCTTAAAAATAATATTCCATACTATTTTTAATTGATTTTTACCTTATACAAATTTTGAGGCCAGGAAAAGTACTTGATTTTTAATCAAAGTTTCATATCCACACCTTACAATAAACATCCAACAGCAAGCAGCTTTAAGATAATGCTTTACAAAGCAAGACACCATGCAAACAGATGTATGCAAGATTCTTTCAAATATTCAAAAGAAAGATGGGATAAAAGTCACAAACCACCTGACTTCAAAATAGGAGACTTGGTCCTAGTATCAACCCTTAATTTCAATAACATAAAAGGTCCAAAGAAACTGAAAGATTCATTTGCAGGACCATTTATGTTAAAAGCACTTCATGGACCCAATGCTGTGCAATTGTAACTCACAGGTGAATTAATGAACAAACACCCAACTTTCCCTGTAAGTCTGAAAAAACCTCACAGCTCTAGTGACAAGGAGTTATTTCCACCAAGAAATAAACCCCCACTTGAAATTCCCCCCTTGGAAGAAGGAGAAGAAAAGAAAATTGTAAAAGTCCTTAAAGAAAGAAGGACAAGAAACAAAGAAGAAAGAGAATACCTTGTAAGGTTTAGAAACTCAACTGAAGAAGCTGAATGGTTACTTGAGAGAGCGATAACAAATGTTGATAAACCACTAAAAAGGTTCAGAAATGAAAGAAAACCTGAAAGATAGAAAATCTAAGCATTATTGAGCTTCAAGACTAACAAAGTCTATTGAAGAGGTAGGACAGTGGATGATACCCTAATCACACATATCAGATTGTGGTACAATCTTTTTTGGTGTTAGGGAATGTGAACCTTTGAGATAGGACCACATACCCAAAAAGGTCACAATAAATATTTAAAATAATTGTACATTAAAAATAATTACCTTCAAACTACAAAAATGCCATAAATTGGCATAAAAATTGGTTTCACTTAAAAACCAATTAATAAACATGTGAAATAAATTATGCCATTGGATTCCCCATGGTAAAATACACATATACCTTTTTTCTGGCATATCTGTAAAGTCAATATTTATTGAGTTATAAGTAATAATACCTTATAAAAAACATAAATACTTACTTATTTCAAAGACTGATGAAGCAACATGTGAAATAAATGGTACCATTGGATTCACCATATAAATCCACATATAAAACAATTAAAAAGCTGAGCTCCAAAGTCAATACTTAAGGAATTAATCTGAATATATGCACTTTTTTGGTCAACGCATATATTCAAGGAATTTAGCCAATATATTTTGAAATAGGCATGATAGAGTGATTAAACAAATATAAAGTCAGCACGTAATTACTGTAGGAATACAGCAATGAAGTTTATTTCACAAGTTATAAACAAGGTTAAAACCTGTAAGGGATTATTGATTAAAATCAACAGAGCTATTGACCACTTTGTTGTGAAAGTGGTCCAAACTTAAAAGATATATAAAGTTGGATTCTACTAGTTCATTCATGAAGAATGATGTATTTTGTATCATAATATTCAAGGTATAATCCCTTAAAATCATGGTTTGAAGTTTAAAATATTAAATTTTGACACAAAAGATGAGTTACAAGAAAAATCATCAAAAAAAGAGTTTTGAGGATGTAATGAAAAGCTCTTGACAGAAGGATGTAGTCATGCCAATCTATATGAATTCACTCTCTTAATTGCTGTAGCATGCAAATATTAAAAGTCATTAAGGATTAACGTTTGAGCTTAATTTGATCATTCACGATCACTCACTGTAACTTTAAATTAAGTGTAACAGTCATATGAGTGATACAATTGGTGAATACTGTTAGTTTATGATTCAAACTAATAAAATACCAGAAATTTGGGGTTCTGCCAAGCCTTGACGTCATCAAACTTAGAGTTATGCTGATAACTCTAAATAATGGCGTAATAATGAGATAATATGGTTTAATCATGATGTAATCATCACCAAACCTTAAATTATTGATCAATTCTAGTGGATATGATCGGTGCACGTCTACTAGAAGCCTGTTGGACTCTAGGAGGGAGGTATTTACTATAAATAGAGCTCTTTTTACTCTGTTTTCCCCTCAGGCGCTTACAAAACATTAACTCATTAAATACAAAGGTAATTTCTTTATTCTTTATATATAAAACTTCTCTATTATTAAAGACCAAAGATCATCTTATAATAATCTTCATATTTGAAAAGATTATTACAATTAATTAATTTTTTTGTTTAAATTTCTTTCAAAAACCCCAATTCCACGTAAGACTAAGAAAATTTGTAATTTCTGTTAAACTTGATTGTAACTACAATTTAAATAAGTTGCATTTACATTTCTAGGCGTAAATTTATTCAAAATTGTTATATTAAGCATTAAAAGTAGGTTATTTCTCTTATTATAATAATTTTTCTCTATTATTACTTTTTAATAATTCCATAATTGATATAAATAGTATTTATATTAATTTATAACTTTAACATTGGTAATATTATTGTTATTAATTGTTTTTTATGAATAAAAAGAAAGTTTTTACGCCTTTATTATTTTTTGGTTACAGTAATAAAGTGCATTTAAATCTATTAATTATCTTATGTTAATCTATTAATTATCTTATATTAATCTATTTATTTTCTATATATTATTTTTTCTAACATAAATTATATAATTATATTTATTTGTTAATATAATTTTTTTATGCCATAATTATAATAAATCTTCATTATTATAATTCTTTTTATCTTATTTACTTCATCTATAAGGATATTCATAGTAAAATAAGTAAAATATTGGTAATTTTTACTTATTGTTTCATAGTCAAACCTTACAAAAAATATGTTGGAAAGGTTAATTCTGGGGGGAAAGGAACTCTAGCTCCAAGGGGGAGCCAGACCCCCAAAACCCTTGCTGACAGGCATCGCATGTCAATATCCATGCAAAAGCTCCTCACTTTTGGCCTGAAATTGAGTCACAGGGTCTGTGACTTGATTGATGATGAGGTTTTGATAACAACCAGGGCAGTTTTAAAAGTTGCCAAGAGGGTAAAGCTACCCTTAAGTTAGAAAAATCTTAGTAAAAACTGTTTTAACTGGCTTCTACCACTCTTACACACATCCTGTGAGCCTTAGAGGTAATTTCATATACCCAAAAGACCACAAATGCAAAAATAACATATTAATATAAATAAAATAAATTTATTTATATTATTAAAATAAAAATCAAAATATAAATATAAAATTATATTAAAAATAAAAAATTAATTACAATTTAAAAATATAAATACATCAAATTTTGTAAGTATAAAATTACATTTATACTTGAAAAAATTAAGTAAAAATGAAATTTTAACAAAATTGTGAAAAAATAAATAAATTTGGAAAAAAGTTAAATAAAAGTTATTATAACTTTTTATTCAATAAATAAACACATAAAAATTTTTTCACCATTGGATTCCTCATAAAAAATCAGGTGGGGTCACCTCTGAGTGAAATTCTTGTAACTCAACTCTAAATAAGCTGAAATTAAGTTTTTAGTATTTTCAATGCAAAAGTTGAAAATCCTCAAAACCTTAATTTAATTCACACCACATGTGGTGTTAACCATCAATTGTTGTGTTAAAATTGAGGTGTTGTGTTTAGTTTAGAAGTTATGAGGAATTGAAGTATTTTCAATTGAATTCAATTGAAATGTCAAAATGTGCGCGTGTATTACATAAGTGAACTTTAATTTACATATGAGGTGTCAATTATTACTGTATTGTACTGTACAATTGAATTGAATTACATGTGTAAATTATAAGTATAATACATGATGAGGAATTAAAGGAAAAATAAATTGGAAAGATCAAATTTGGGGGGGGGGAAGGAACTCCAGCTCTAAGGGGGAGCTAGACCCCCAAAATCCTTGCTGACAGGCGTGGGATGTCAAAATTCACGCAAAAGTTCATCACTTTTGGCCTGGAATTGAGTCACAGGGTCTGTGAACTCAATTGATGATGTGGTTTTGATACCAACTGGGGTAGTTTTAGCTATTGCCAAGAGGGTAAAACTACCCTTAAGATAAAACAATCATAGTAAAAACAGTTTTAACTGGTTTCTATGCCTCTGACACACATTCTGACGTGTTTTGAAGGCTCTAGGCCTGGTATTGATATAGTAATGGCTGATTTAAGGGTCTAAAATGGCTAAAAATGGCTAAAAATGGCTTAAACCAGCCCTTTTTAGGTCTAAACCAGGGTTCAATGATGCCATGCTTGGCTTTTCTGTTGTCAGACTGTTTTTCACGACTGACAAGAGTAATTTTTACTTTTGGAGTAAGAGAATTGATGGCTATAAAAGAATGTCTTCTTTGCCCCTCTTTTCTCTTCATGTTAGAATCTTTTCCTTTTATTAATTAGTTTAAACACTGTTAAACCAATCAATCAAAGATTCCAACCACCATTTTTAAATCATTTTAATCTTTTTAACCACGTGAAAAAATCATTATAATCATTGTTTGTAACTCTTATAATCATTTTTACCCCTAAACCACCCCAAAAGTGAATTAAAGCATCTTTCATCACTGTAAACTTTGTCACTTTGTTTCCAAATTCACTCTGGTCACTTTTGGGCGTGTTTTCTCTTTAATATTCTTTTTAAAGACTTTGTTCTTTAATTAATTGCTTGCAGTTCTTTGCTCAATTAATTCCAATTGAAATTGCTCTTGAAGAAATTTCTTTTGTAGCCTTAAAATATCTCTTGTAGAGTATTTTTTGGATAAATTTTTATTGTTGGTAAAACAATAAATTTTTATAATATTATTGTTTTATACTAATAAAGTTATGAACAATAAAATGGGCGTGTTTTCTCTTAAAAATAATATTCCATACTATTTTTAATTGATTTTTACCTTATACAAATTTTGAGGACAGGAAAAGTACTTGATTTTTAATCAAAGTTTCATATCCACACCTTACATTTGGGGGCCCAGCCGTGATATTTTACCTGTGACATATTTTTTTTACTCTTTTTAAATCTTTTTTCTTATATTGAAAAATTTAAAAACATATAAAAAATACTTATAATTCAAAAAAAACCCATAAAAAATAATTTTTTCATATTATAAGTGAGGCTTATATTTTTATTTCTTTTTTGAAATAATCTTTTTTTTACTTAATTAATTGGCTTTTTCATTAATTTTAGTGTCTGACAACGTGGTAAGACAAGAAAACATTGAAACAGCCTCAACAGAAACCAGCATTATCCCTGCCAGTACTGTTAATTCTGATCATAATAGTACTGTTATTGTGACTCAAAATAACCAACCTGAACCAATATCTTCTGAATTAATTAACTTGGACATAAGTAATACTCTTCAGAAAGCCAAAGATTTGGCCAACAGTAAGTTTTTTGACGTAAAATTACTATTTTAAGCCTTTTTAACCATAATTATGCCTTCAACCAGATCAGGAGCCAGCTATAACCCCTCAAGCAGCTCCCAAAAAGGTAATAGATGTGATTATGGCAGAGGACAATCAGGTACAGAAGGAAAAAGGTCAGTTAATGACTTCCAAACAACTAAAATGAGTCATTCTGAAGCTGATAATACCATTTTACCTTCAAAAAGAGCTGACACCGCCACAAAAAGCCTCTGTGGACATATACAAACCCAGCCACAGTGCATACAACAATGCACTTCAATTCAAGGAGTACCAGATCCTTGCAGACCTGTGGAAGAATTGCATGAATTCTTACCTGACAGTAAGAAAATTCCTGGGCCATCCCAACACTTGCAAATTGCTCAATGGATGCCATCCATTGATGGAGAAGAAAAACATGATGCTTTTGACACTGGAATGGAGGAAAAACAACCCTCCACCACCCAAACCAGTGCCAAAAACAGCCCCAGTGGCCAGCAGCAGCAATTCCAACGTGAAAAAGCAGCCACAAGCTCCAAACAAGGGCAAAGGGAAGGCACCAGCCCCAAAACCTTACAGCCAGGGCTACAGAATTCCAAAGATTCAGCAGGATGCCATGGAAAATGTATTCCAGATGGCCAGAACCATGATGGAATTACAGAAGAAGGAGGAAGCCAGATTAAGGTTCCAGAAATGATTTCTGATATATTTGATTCCATCCCAGAGTTGTATGATGCTATAAATGACGTGAAGAAACATCTTTCTGATAAAAATGAAACCATTTGTAACAACATTAAAACAAACAACCTGAGTCTGTGCCAAATTAATGAAACACTTATGTGTTTTGAAAAAGTTTTAAGAACACTTAAAAATTCTAATAATGATAATTCTTCTAACAATAAAATAAATGAACAATCTGCCATTATTAAAGAATTAACAGATAAATATTCTAAATTCAATATTGATGACATAATTGAAACAAGAATTTAAACAAGCCATAAATATTATCAAAACAGATAACAAGAAAGTCCTTGATGACATTTCAAATTCATTTACTGAAGTAAAGACATATACCATTGCCTTGAAAAAGTGTTTTGATGCTTCACAAGAAGAGGTATCAAAATTATCAATGAAATTAAATCAAGTCACTGCTGATAATACAAGACAAACAGAGTTATGGCAAGAGCTGACACATAAGGAAGACATGTATAAAATTGAAGTAATAAATTTAATACAAAGCTTCCAACATGAATACAGAAATTCCCAAAGGTGTAGCAACAGTAAAATGAATGACATTGAACAATTACTGAACACCTTACCAAGAATGTCTACACCTCTGAATCAAAATGAGGGCACAGGAATTCCAAATCCACAAGTATTGGATCTGGATGATTCACAATTAAGAAATGAATTATCCACTTCTTTTCATAACTTGGAACCATCAATGGGCCAAGCACTCTTGAAAGAAGTTCCAAAACTTAAAGAATGGCCTCACTTCAGTGGTGAAGGAGAATATGACCATATGGAATTCATTAAAGGTATTGATATGATCAAAGAGGATTTTGAATTACCAGACAGATTGGTAACAGCCAGGTTTAACACCTTGTTTACCAGATCAGCTCACAGATGGTACATCAAAATAAGACAAGCACATGGACACCAGAGTTGGACTTGGTGGAAAAACCAAATCATCAACAAATGGGCAAATGATGCTTGGAGGTTTAAAGTGGAAACAGCCTTTGAATCTGCCAAATTTAATGTTGATAAAGACAGAGCTTTACCATGGTTTTGCCAACAAAAAGACAGATTAACAGCATTATATCCAGAAATGTCAGAATTTATGATCCATAGAAAGATTCTAAGACAATGTGGAGGTGACTTAGAGCATGCTGTCAAAAGCAGGACTACTGAACAATCTTCAGCAGAGGATATTATCAATATACTAGAAGAAGTAACCACCAGAACCAAAATTGGTTCTAGTAGGGTGAATCTCAAAACAAGGTTTAATACACCTTGAAAAGATTCTATGGACAAAAACCCCAAAGAAAATTCTAGTAATATTAAGTATAAATCTGCAGATACAGTCAGAAAGTGCCATATTTGCCAAAGCACCACCCATTTAGCCAATACATGTCCAAAAAGGGGGAAAATCAATGAAATTAACATTGAGAAAGAGCCAGATGTTGAAAAAGAAGACATAATCGAAGACAATTCAGATGATAAGTCATCCACATTTTCTGAATCTTCAAAAGATATAGAAAATATTAATGCCACTTTTGACATCATGGAATCTTATTCCCACTTGCCACAATTAAGCAATGGTCAACTTGATTTATCGAAAGTTCAAGATGCACAACTTATGAAGACAAAACCAAACAGAGGAAAAGGTTATACAGCTGGTAACTCCTGTATAACAGAAGTGGTGATTGACAACAAGCCCACCAAACTTTTACTTGACCCAGGAGCCTTCTGCTCTTGTGTTGGAAAATCTTTTCTTAAGACTTGTGTACCAAATTTTGAAGACCAATTGTTACCAATTGATGGTATAAAATTCAACAGTGCAAGTAACCCAATGGAAGCATTAGGAATCTTTGAGACCAATGTCATATTCCCACACATAAATGGGAATTTCAGGATCACAGTTGAATTTGTTGTTATGGAAAATTGCTCTAGTACCCATTTTATATTGGGAAATGACTATTTAATCATGTATGGGATAGATTTACATAATAACAAAGACAGATACTTTACTATTGGAGACAATAAGCGCCAAAAATTTGCCTTCTTACCTTTTAAAAGACAAATTACAGTAAACAAAGTATCACCAGTCAACTTAGAGTTAGAAAAATTTAAGTCTGAGCAGTTAAATGAGGCTGAAATAAGCCTTCATCTGACTGATAAACAAGAAAATGAACTTTCTTCCCTTTTGTATGACCACAGAGGAACATTTGCTACAGACAAAGAACCTCTAGGAGCAATTATTGGTCATGAAGTTGACATCATTCTCAACATTGAGAGACCTTATCCACCACTCTTAAGAAGACCTGCATACCCAGCAAGTCCAAAATCAAGAGAAGCTCTGGAAATTCATATCAAAGAACTTCTGGACCTTGGTGTAATAAGAAAAGTAGGCCACAATGAAGAGGTAGAAATAACTACACCAGTCATAGTGGCGTGGCATAATGGAAAATCCAGAATGGTTGGGGACTTTAGAGCTCTGAACACCTACACTGTTCCAGACAGATACCCAATACCAAAAATCCAAATTGCCCTTACTCAAATATCTCAAGCAGTGTATATAACCACTATGGATGCCCTTAAAGGATTCCACCAAAATGTGGTAACACCAAGAGCAAGGAAATACTTGAGATTATTGTTCATTGTGGAGTGTATGAATACTTGAGGATGCCCTTTGGTATCAAAAATGCACCTTCACACTTCCAAAGAATGATGAATGAAATCTTCCCTGAAGAACTCTCAGAGGGATGGTTAATCATTTACATTGATGATATTATTGTCTGTTCCAAGACTTGAGAGGAGCACATGTACAGATTGTCCAGAGTTTTGACAAAAATTCAATCAGTCAACATGAAAATCTCTTTAAAGAAATGCCATTTTGGATTTAAAGAACTTAAAGCACTAGGACATGTTGTATCTGGTTTGTCCCTTGGAATTGACAAAAACAAAGTTGCAGCAGTATTGTTAAAACCCATGCCTCAGAATAAAAAGGAAATTCAGTCATTCTTAGGTTTTGCAGGATATTACAGGCAACACATTAAAGATTTTGCATCCATAGCAAGACCTCTTTATAAGTTTTGTGACAAAGACACAGTATTTGAAATGACTGTTGACAGAGTCAAAGCCTTTGAGTCTCTGAGAGAAGCATTGACCACTGCTCCACTCTTACTGATGCCAGACTTTAAATTGCCTTTCAAACTGTATATT
Source organism: Austropuccinia psidii (assembly GCA_023105745.1). Lineage (NCBI taxonomy): Eukaryota > Fungi > Basidiomycota > Pucciniomycetes > Pucciniales > Sphaerophragmiaceae > Austropuccinia > Austropuccinia psidii. The sequence goes on from JALGQZ010000004.1 coordinate 54,617,697, forward strand.
GATGCATCAGGGGATGGACTAGGTGCTGCACTTCACCAAGTTCAGATCATTAATGATAAACCTGTAGAAGGACCCATATGTTTCATATCCAGGCAAATCAAACCAACTGAAGCCAGATATGGCGCAAGTCAGATGGAATGTCTATGCCTTGTTTGGGCCTTGGAGAAATTAAACTACTTCTTAGAGGGATGTGTTTTTGAAGTGATAACAGATTGTACAGCTGTCAAATCACTTTTAAACATGAAAACACCCAACAGACACATGCTCAGATGGCAAATAGCCATACAAGAATACAGAGGCAATATGACTATTGTTCATAAGGATGGGAATATTCATAAGAATGCAGATGGGCTAAGCAGATGGCCATTACCAAATAATATTCATAATCCTGCTTATGTACCAGAAGAAGCTTCACCACAAATTCCAATAGAAGGAATAAGTATTACAGACTTAAACACCACCTTCTTTGAAGAAGTCAGAAGTAGTTACACTCAAGATAAGAATTGTAGCATCTTATGCCAATTACTTAACAAAGACTGTAAGGACAACTCTCTAATACATGCCTTGGATGAAGTATGGAGAAAATCTTATGATGAAGGAAGATTTCACCTACTGGATGGTATAATTTACCACAGACCCAAGCACACATGTGTCATGACAGTTGTAGACAGGTCATTAATCAATCTTGTACTGAAAGAATGCCATGATAGTCCCTTTTCAGGACATCTCTCTGAAGACAGAACAAGAGAAAAAGTAAAGACCTGCATATGGTGGCCAATGTGGCAGAAAGATGTTGCAGAGTATTGCAAAACCTGTGACAGATGCCAAAAAGCAAATAAATCAACTGGCAAAAGACTTGGAAATATGATAAAAATCCAAGAACCAAACAGACCTTGGGAAATTGTTCATATGGATTGGGTAACTGGCCTACCACCAGGAGGTGATAGGAGCTATAATGCTTGCCTAGTGATTGTAGACAGATTCAGTAAAACTCCAATCTTTTTACCATGTCACAAAGATGATACAGCCATGGATACAGCTCTTCTGATATGGAATAGAGTAGTGTCATGGACGGGGATATTTACAAATATCATCAGTGATAGAGATCCCAAATTCACTTCAGCACTATGGACAAATCTTCACCAATTATTTGGCACTAAACTGTCTTTCTCTACAGCCTACCACCCACAAACCCATGGCCTGGCTGAAAGAATGATCCAAACCTTAGAGGACATGGTGAGAAGATTTTGTGCATATGGCCTTGAATTCAAAGATTGTGATGGATTTACCCATGATTGGTGTACTCTGTTACCAGCACTGGAATTAGCATATAAAACATCAATCCATGCCAGTACCAATCAGACTCCTGCTATTCTAGAAAAAGGATGGAACCCCAAGTTACCCCAAGATTCCTTGAGGAAAGACTTAATTGAAATACATCCCACAGCTGCTAGCTTCAAAGGAATGCTAGAAAAAGCTAGAAAGCATGCAGTAAGATGCATGGAGGACTCTTTTGCATATGCTAAAGACAAATGGGATAAATCACATGCAACTCCAGATTTTAAAGTGGGGGATTTAGTTCTTGTATCCACCACTAACTTTAATAACATCAAAGGATGTAAAAAATTGAAAGACTCCTTTGCAGGACCTTTTGTGATTAAAGCCCTCCATGGAGAAAATGCTGTGGAAGTAGAATTATCTGAAGAACTTAGCAATAAGCACCCTACATTTCCAGTAAGCTTGATAAAGCCATATAAATCTAGTGATGCTGAGAAATTTCCCTTGAGGAATAAGATTCCCCAAGTTATACCTCCTATTGAGACACCTGGTACTAAGAAAATCACCAAAGTTCTTAAAGAAAGGAAATTAAGAACCAAGAAAGTGAGGGAATACCTTGTTAGGTACAGTGACCCAACTTGTGAAGATGAATGGTTAGAAGAAAAAGATATACCAGAAGCTACCAAACTCCTCAGGAGATTTAGACACACTAGAAACACCAATATTACAAAGTAATATTCTTTTTTTAGGGGGAGGGAATGTGAGCCTTAGAGGTAATTTCATATACCCAAAAGACCACAAATGCAAAAATAACATATTAATATAAATAAAATAAATTTATTTATATTATTAAAATAAAAATCAAAATATAAATATAAAATTATATTAAAAATAAAAAATTAATTACAATTTAAAAATATAAATACATCAAATTTTGTAAGTATAAAATTACATTTATACTTGAAAAAATTAAGTAAAAATGAAATTTTAACAAAATTGTGAAAAAATAAATAAATTTGGAAAAAGGTTAAATAAAAATTATTATAACTTTTTATTCAATAAATAAACACATAAAAATTATTTCACCATTGGATTCCTCATAAAAAATCAGGTGGGGTCACCTCTGAGTGAAATTCTTGTAACTCAACTCTAAATAAGCTTAAATTAAGTTTTTAGTATTTTCAATGCAAAAGTTGAAAATCCTTAAAGCCTTAATTTAATTCACACCACATGTGGTGTTAACCATCAATTGTTGTGTTAAAATTGAGGTGTTGTGTTTAGTTTAGAAGTTATGAGGAATTGAAGTATTTTCAATTGAATTCAATTGAAATGTCAAAATGTGCGCGTGTATTACATAAGTGAACTTTAATTTACATATGAGGTGTCAATTATTACTGTATTGTACTGTACAATTGAATTGAATTACATGTGTAAATTATAAGTATAATACATGATGAGGAATTAAAGGAAAAATAAATTGGAAAGATCAAATTTGGGGGGGGAAGGAACTCCAGCTCTAAGGGGGAGCTAGACCCCCAAAATCCTTGCTGACAGGCGTGGGATGTCAAAATTCACGCAAAAGTTCATCACTTTTGGCCTGGAATTGAGTCACAAGGTCTGTGAACTCAATTGATGATGTGGTTTTGATACCAACTGGGGTAGTTTTAGCTGTTGCCAAGAGGGTGAAACTACCCTTAAGATAAAACAATCATAGTAAAAACAGTTGTAACTGGTTTCTACGCCTCTGACACACATTCTGACGTGTTTTGAAGGCTCTAGGCCTGGTATTGCTATAGTAATGGCTGATTTAAGGGTCTAAAATGGCTAAAAATGGCTTAAACCAGCCCTTTTTAGGTCTAAACCAGGGTTCAATGATGCCATGATTGGCCTTTCTGTTGTCAGACTGTTTTTCACGACTGACAAGAGTAATTTTTACTTTTGGAGTAAGAGAATTGATGGCTATAAAAGAATGTCTTCTTTGCCCCTCTTTTCTCTTCATGTTAGAATCTTTTCCTTTTATTAATTAGTTTAAACACTGTTAAACCAATCAATCAAAGATTCCAACCACCATTTTTAAATCATTTTAATCTTTTTAACCACGTGAAAAAATCATTATAATCATTGTTTGTAACTCTTATAATCATTTTTACCCCTAAACCACCCCAAAAGTGAATTAAAGCATCTTTCATCACTGTAAACTTTGTCACTTTGTTTCCAAATTCACTCTGGTCACTTTTGGGCGTGTTTTCTCTTTAATATTCTTTTTAAAGACTTTGTTCTTTAATTAATTGCTTGCAGTTCTTTGCTCAATTAATTCCAATTGAAATTGCTCTTGAAGAAATTTCTTTTGTAGCCTTAAAATATCTCTTGTAGAGTATTTTTTGGATAAATTTTTATTGTTGGTAAAACAATAAATTTTTATAATATTATTGTTTTATACTAATAAAGTTATAAACAATAAAACTGGCGTGTTTTCTCTTCAAAATAATATTCCATACTATTTTTAATTGATTTTTACCTTATACAAATTTTGAGGACAGGAAAAGTACTTGATTTTTAATCAAAGTTTCATATCCACACCTTACACATCCTGGCCTGTTTTGAAGGCTCTAGACAAGGTATCACTCTAGTAATTGCTGATTTAAGGGCCTAAAATTGCTAAAATGAGCCCTTTTTTGGTCTAAACCAGGTTTCAATGATGCCAGAATTGACGTTTCTGTTTTCAGAGTGTTTTCCACGACTTACAAGAGTAAAGCTTACTTTTGGAGTAATAAAATGTATGGCTATAAAAGAATGTCTTCTTTGTTCCACTTTGATCTTCATGTTAGAATCTTTCCTTTTAAAATTAGTTTAAATACTGTTAAACCACTCAATAAAAGATTCCAAACATCCTTTTTAAATAATTTTGAACCTTTTAACCACAGGAAAAAAAATTTATAATAAGTTTTTGTAACTCTTATAATAATTTTTACCCCTTGAACCACCCCAAAAGCAAATTAAACCATCTTTCATCACTGTTAGCTTTGTCACTTTGTTTCCAAATTAACTCTGTTCACTTTTGGGTGTGTCTTCTATTTAAATATATTTTTGAAGACTTTGTTCTTCAATTAATTGCTTGTGGTTCTTTGCTCAATGATTTCCAATTGAAATTGCTCTTGAAGAAATTGCTTTTGTAGCCTCAAATATCTCTTGTAGAGTAGTTTTGGATAAATTTTTATTGTTGGTAAAACAATAAAGCTTTAGGATAATATTGTTTTATACTTATAAAGCTTAAAGCAAGACAATTGGTGTGTTTTTCTTCTAAAAATAGCATTTCATACTATTTTTAAGTATACAAATTTTGAGGACAGGAAAAGTACTTGATTTTCAATCAAAGTTGCATATCCACACCTTACATTTGGGGGCTCAGCCAGCATATTTTACCTGTGACTTAATTTTTCACTCTTTTTAAAGTGTTTTTCTTATATTTAAAAATTTAAAAACATGTAAAAATACTCCTAATTCCAACAATCCATAAAAAATATTTTTTTTTCATATTATAAGTGAGGCTTTATTTTTCCAATTCTCTCTTGTAAAAATCTCTTTTACTTAATCAATTGGCTTTTTCCTTAATTTTAGTGTATGAAAATGTGGTAAGACAAGAAAATTTTGAAACAGCCTCAACAGTAATAAGCTTTATTCTTGAAAGTACCGTGAATTCTGACCATAATATTCCAGTTATTATAGCTCAGAATAATCAACCAGAACCAAGTTATTGTTAATTACTTAACTTGGATATAAGTAATACCCTTCAGAAGGCTAATAATTTGGCAAATAGTAATTTTTTGATGTAAAATTACTATTTGAAGCTTCTGAATCATACAATATGGCGTCAACCAGCTCAGGAGCTGGCTATGACCCCTCAAGCAGCCCCCAAAAGGTCATAGACAGGATTATGGGAGGAGCCAATCAGTTATGGAAGAACAAGGATCAGTTGCTGACTTTCAAGTTAATAAATTATGTCAATCTAAAGTGGATAATACTGTTTTACCTTCAAAAAGAGCTGACACTGCCACAAGTAGCCTCAGTGGACATTTACAAAGCCAGCCAGAAGGCTTACAACAATGCACTGAAGCACAAAGAGTACCAGATCTTTCCAATCTGTGGAAAAATGCATGAATTCTTACCTGACTGTGAGAAATCTCCTGGGCCATCCCCACACTTGCAAGTTACTGAATGGATGGAATCCATTGATGGAAAAGGAGAACATGATGCTTTTAACAGAAAAATGGAGGAAAAACAACCCTCCACCACCCAAGCAAGTGCCAAAAACAGCCCCAGTAGCCAGAAGCAGCAATTCCAACCTGAAGAAGCAGCCACAAGCTCAAAACAAGGGCAAAGGCAAGGCACCAGTCACAAAACCTTACAGCCAGGGCTACAGAATCCCAAAGATTGAGCATGAGGTCATGGAAAATGTATTTCAGATGGCCAGAACAAGGATGGAATTACAAAAAAACAAGGAAGCCAAAATAAAATATCAGCAATGATTTTTGATATCTTTGATTCTATGCCAGAGTTGTATGAAGCTATAAAAGACGTAAAAACTCATGTTTCTGTTAAAAATTCATGCATTTGTAACAATCTTAAAACAAGCAACTTAAGTCTGAGCCAAATAAATGAAACACTTATGTGTTTTGAGAAAGTTTTAAGAACAATTCAAACTTCTAATAATGAAAATTTCTTTGGCAATAAGATAAATGAACAATCTGCCATTATTAAAGAATTAACAGCAAAATATTCTAAATGAAAAATTGATGAAATAATTGAAACAAGAATAAAACAAGCCATAAGTACTATCAAAGAAGAGAATAAAAGTGTTCTTAAGAATATTTTAAAATCATTTACTCAAGTAAAGACATATACAATTGCCTTGAAAAAGTGTTTTGACACCCCACAAGAGGCAATATCAAAATTAACAAGTAAGTTGAATCAGCTCACCTTTGATAATAATAGAAAAACAGAACTATGGCAAGAATTAAGACAAACAGAAGATATTCATAAAACTAAGGTAATAAGTTCAATACAAATTTCACAACATGAATTCAGAAATTCCCAAAGCTGTAACAATAGTAAGATATTGAACAATTACTTCACACCTTACCAAGAATGTCTACACCTTTGAATCAGAATTAGGGCACAAGAATTCCAAATCCACAAGTATTGGAGGTTGAAAACTCACAGTTAGAGAATGAATTTTCCACTTCTTTTCATAACTTGGAACCCTCAATGGGCCAAGCACTCCTGAAAGAAGTTCCAAAACTTAAGGAATGGCCTCACGTCAGTGGCAAAGGAGAATATGACCAGATGTAAGTAATCAGAGGTATTTAAATTATTAAAGAAGATTTTGAATTACCAGAAAGATTGGTAACAGAAAGATTTAACACCTTGCTTACCAGATCAGCTCACAGATGGTATATCAAATTAAGACAAGCACATGGACACCAAAGTTGGCCTTGGTGGGAAACCCAAATTATCAACAAATGGGCCATGGATGCTTGGAGGTTTAAAGTGGAAAAAGCCTTTGAATCTGCCAAATTTAATTCTGATAAAGACAAATCTTTACCATGGTTTTGCCAACAAAAATACAAATTAACAGCATTGTCTCCTGACAAGTCAGAAGTTATGATCCACAGAAATATTCTGAGACAATGTGGAGGTGACTTAGATCATGCTGTCAAAAGCAGTAGTACAGAACAATCTTCAGCAGGAGATATTATTAAGATATTAGAAGAAGTAACCACCAGAACAATAATTGGTTCTAGCAGGGTGACTCTTAAAACAAGGTTTAATACACCTTGGAAATATTCTGTGGATAGAAATCCCAAAGAAAATTCTAATAATGTTAAGCATAAATATGCAGAAATAATCAGAAAGTTCCATATTTTCCAAAGCACCGCCCACTTAGCTGATATATGTCCAAAGAGAAGGAAAATCAATGAAATTGACATTGAAAAAGAACCTGATGTGGAAAATGGGATAATATAATTGAAGAAAATTCAGATTATAAGTCATTAATATTTTCTGACTCTTCAAAAGATATAGAAAATATCAATGCCACTTTTGACATCATGGAATCTTATTCCCACTTTCCACAATTAAGCAATGGTCAACTTGATTTGTCAAGAAGTCAAGATGCACAACTTATGAAAACCAAACCAAACAGGGGAAAAGGATATACAGCTGATAACTCCTGTATAATGGAAGTGGTAATTGATAACAAGCCCCTAAGCCTTTACTCGACCCAGGAGCCTTCTGCTCTTGTGTTGGAAAATCTTTTCTTAAGACTTATGTACCAAATTTTGAAGACCAATTGTTACCAATTTATGGCATAAAATTAAATAGTGCAAGTACTCCAATGAAAGCATTGGGAATATTTGAGACTAATGTTATATTTCCACAGATCAATGAGAATTTAAGAATCACTTTTGAATTTGTTTTTATGGAAAATTGCTCTAGTACCCAATTTATCTTGGGAAATGACTATTTAATCATGTATGGGTTAGATTTACATAACAACAAAGACAGATAATTTACTATTGGAGACAATAAGCATCAAAAATTTGCTTTTTTACCTTTTGAAAGACAAATTACAGTAATTAAGGTAGCACCAGTCCACTTAGAGCTGGAAAGATTCAAATCTGAATATTTAAATGAAGCTGAAATAAGCCTTCATCTGACTTATAATCAGGAAAATGAACTTTCTGCCCTTTTATATCACCACAGAGAAGCATTTGCATCAGACAAAGAACCTTTGGTGGAAATTATTGGTCATCAATTTGACATAATCCTTAATATAGAGAGACCTTACCCACCACTCTTAAAAGAACCTGCATATCCAGAAAGTCCTAAATCAAGAGAAGCTCTGGAAGTTCATATTAAAGAACTTCTGGACCTTGGTGTAATAAGAATGTTTTGGAATAATGAGGAAGTAGGAATAAATACACCAGTCATAGTAGCATGGCATAAGGGAAAATCTAGAATGGTTGGTGCCTTTAGAGCTCTTAACACTTACACTGTTCCAGACAGGTACCCAAAACCAAAAATCCAAATTGCCCTTAAGAAGATATTTCAAGCAGTGTATATGACCAATATGGATGCCCTTAAAGGATTTCATCAAAATGTAGTAGCACCAAGGGCAAGGAAAAACTGGAGAGTTATTTTTCATTATGGAGTATATGAATATTTTAGGATACCTTTTGGTATAAAGAATGCACCTTCACACTTCCAAAGAATTATTAATGAAATCTTCCTTGAAGAACTTTCAGGAGGATGGCTAATAATTTACATTTATAGAATTATTGTCAGTTCCAAAACTTGGGAAGACCATATATACAGATTATCCAGAGTTTTGACAAAAATAAAAGCTGTCAACGTGAGAATTTCCTTAAGGAAATGCCATTTTGGATTTGAAGAGTTTAAAGCACTGGGACATGTAGTATCTGGTTTATCCCTTGTAATTGACAAAAACATAGTTGCAGCAGTATTGCGAACCTTAGAGATATGACCACATACCCAAAACGGTCACAAGAAATGTTTAAAATAATTATACATTAAAAATAATTACCTTAAAGCTACAAAACTGCCATAAATTGGTATAAAACTTGGTTTAACTTGAAAGTCAATGAATAAACTTGTTAAATAAATTATACCATTGAATTCCCAAGGTTAAAATACACATATACCTTTTTTCTGGCATATCTGTAAAGTCAATATTTCTCGAGTTATAAGTAATAATACCTTGTAAAAAACACAAATCCTTAAGTATTTCAAATACCAATGGAACAAAATGTACAATAAATGGTACCATTGGATTAACCATATAAATACACACATAAAATAATTAAGAAGCTAATCTCCAAAGTCAATACTTAAGGAGTTAAGCTGAATATATGTGCTTTTTTGGTCAACGCATATCTTCAAGGATTTTAGCTAATATCTTTTGAAATATGCATGATAGAGTGATGAACCAAAAATAAAGTCACCACGTAATTACTGTAGGAATACATAAATAAACTTTATTTCACAATTCATAAACAAGGTCAAAACCTGTAAGGGATTATTATTTAAAAACAATAGAGCTGTTTACCACTTTGTTGTGAAAGTGGTCCAAACTTAAAAAGAAGGATACAGTTGGAGGCTACTTGTTCATTTGTGAATAATGATGTATTTATTATTATAATATTCAAGGCATAACCCCTTGAAATTGTGGTTTGAAGTTTAAAATATTAAATTTTAACAAAAAAGATGAGCTCCAAAAAAATCATCGAAAATAGAGTTTTGCTGATGTAATGAAATGCTCTCGGAAGCATACTAAGGTTATTCAAAGCTATTAGAATTTACTCTCTGAATTTCCCTACGGTGTAAAACGTAAATGTTAGTAAGAAAAAAGGTTTGAGCTTAAGTTGCGCATTTATGATCACTCACTGTAACCTTAAATTGAGCTTAACAGTCATATGAATCATAAAATTGGTTAATACTGTCAGTTTATTATTAAAAGTAATGAAATTGACGAATGTTTGGGTTCTTCCAAGCCTTGAAGTCATCAAAACCTAGATTTATAGTGATAACTGTAAATAATGGCGTAATAATGAGTGTAAGATGTGACTATGAAACTGATGATAATATTACTATTAATCAACAGTACTATGTCTGTTCTTATGAAATATAATAATAAAAATTATTATAACCACAATTAAATAATTATAAAATTATTTCTTTCATGTGTTATACACTACTAGTGATTATAACAGTGAGCAGTAATTGTCTACAAGAATCAATTACAAGAAGAATTTAATAATAAAAACTTCTTTTATTAAAATAATAAGATTATTTTAATATATAATTATCTTTTGCAAGAATAATTATAAAGATAATTCTTGAAGAAAACTATTACTAGAGAAAAACTTTAAGAATTAAAGATAAATCACTCACTATTATTCCAAAGAGCTTATTGAAAGATAATATAGAGAGATTTGACGTAGAATTGTGGATTTAAGGGATCAAAATGAATTTATAAGATGTTTACAACAATATATAGTTGGATTCGATTATTTCACGTCTTTCTGATTGATTCTGAAAGAATTAAAACACTTAAGAATAGCTGTAACTAATACTTACTTGTTGGTAACAATGATATAAAATGATAATAAGATGATGATCTGGAAAAAACAGCAAGAGGAGGCCTCTTTTAAGTCAACAACAGCTCACAGAGGCATGCCATGGAGCAAACTGAAAAACCAGTGAGTGAGAAAACAATAAACCCTTTTGGTTTATTGATTGCATCATTATTTGTCATGTAACATTATCATAATTACTTATTTGATGCTTTTACGTGACTACCAACCCCAATATGGTTAAGAATAAAAGGAGTAACATCTGTAAATCTTCTTTTATTCCAAAATAATCATTGATTTCTCAAAGTTATCAATGTTATTGCCAATTTCATCACAGGTTGTAATTACTGTGAATTTTTGAAGATTCAGTGTTTCATGTAGAATAACCAAAAATGGACTGTAAGTAAAACTTTGAATTTTACTAGTAAACCTGTAATTATTTTTGGTTGTACCATAGATAATACAGTTCTTCTTTAGTCCTGAAGGTTTCAGAAGGATTCATTAAGAATTGTATTTTTGATGAATTTTTGAAGTTTTTACCTCATTTCTATGTAGAATTGCAAATAGCAGTGTTTTGCTGGTTGCTATGAGGTAAATCAATGAATATGGGTCCCAAAAGGGTTTTAATTACTCTTTTGGGGTTTATCCATGGAATGTCATTAGTAATTGACATGGTTACAGGAGTGTAAGTAGCTCATTACCTCCTTGGCACGTCAAAATAGCAGGTTATTTGCTATTTTCTTATGATTTACAGTATATGTAACTTGGTAACCAAGTTCCCAAAGAGGTTTAGTTTTACCAATTGGGTTAAGATGAGCCATGGAACCAAGCTTTGGAGCTATCCACGCCTATGGGGCCTCAGAAGTTGGGTACCCTGGCTCTCTTTGATGTCTTTTGTCCCCCTTGCCTATTTTTCATGTCAAAATAGAAATTTAAGCTTAAAGTGAGATATCCACTATGGGTGTAACAAAAGTGCATGTAAGAATACCATAATATTAAGTGCTCAAAACATGCATAACACTATTCTTAGTGTATATGTAACATGGGATTCCTCACATTCCCATTATTTTGGCGTGAAATTAAGAAAAACAAAAATTTTCACGGATCTTTTATGTGGTATTGATGATGTGGTGTTGAAGTATTTTCCATTTTACCACCTCAAACAGTTAATTTGAGCTTATTCACTCTATCGAGCTATCCTAGGTGAATTTTTGTGTAGAATCCAAATCTGGCCTTAAATCCATGGATTTACTTACTCAATAAAAAGTTATTCAACTTTTCTGAATTCAAAAATAGTGAAATTTGAATATATGCATAACTTATGAGGTATGCATTATTCAGAATTTATTTTTAAGATGATTGTGGCCTATTTGGGTATGTAAAATATACCTCAAGGCTCACATTCCCTCCCACCAAAAAATAAAATTGTACTACAATTTTATCAGATGATAGAATAATAAAAGGCCCCAAAGGGGGTAATGTCCACTGTCCAACCTCTTCACACTACTCAGATCAAGTAATTTAAAGCACATTTTGTAGACATATTCAGGCTTGTGGCCTTCTTTCATGTCTAAATCTTCTCAGGAGTTTATCTGATTCAGGTGTATCTGATTCTGCCAGGCATTCATCTTCATGTACTGGATTTCTATATCTGACAAGATATTCTCTCTGATTTTTACCCCTAAGTCTCCTTTCTTCAATGACTTTCTTTATCTTTTTGTCTTCATTCTGTTCCACTGGTGGTACAGTCAAAGGAGTTGGGTTCCTTAAAGGAAACAATTCTTTATCAGCTGGTTGATAAGGTTTTACCAAGCTGACTGGAAAAGTGGGATGTTTATTTTCCAATTCACCACTCAATTCCACTTGAACTGCATTTGCTCCATGTAAGGCAACAATAACAAAAGGTCCTACATAAGAATCTTTAAGTTTCTTTGGGCCTTTGATATTATTAAAATTCAAGGTTGAAACTAGAACTAAGTCCCCTACTTTGAAGTCTGGTACTTTGTGACTCTTGTCCCACTTCTGTTTTGCATAATCAAAGGCATCATTCATACTTTGCTTTGCATGATGTTTTACTTTATCAAGCATTAATTTGAAGCTGGAAGCTGTAGGATGAATGTCAATCAAGTCTTTCCTCAGTGTGTCTGCTGGGAGTCTTGGATTCCATCCTTTTTCTAACATAGCAGGAGTTTGACCTGTGGAAGAATGGACTGATGTCTTATATGCCAATTCTAGTGCAGGTATCGGAGTGCACCACTCATGAGTAAAGCCATCTGAGCCTTTGAATTCTAACCCATAAGCACAAAATCTCCTGATCATGTCTTCTAAATTTTGAATCATCCTTTCTGCTAGCCCATCTGTTTGAGGGTGATATGCTGTAGAGAATGATAACTTGGGCCAAACAATCTATGAAGATTGGTCCGAAGTGCAGATGTGAACTTGGGATCTCTGTCACTTATGATATTCTTAAATAATCCTGTATGGGAAATAACTCTATTCCATAAAAGAAGAGCTTTATCCATAGCTGTGTCGTCTTTATGACATGGTAAGAATATGGGAGTTTTGCTATATCTGTCTACAATGACTAAACAAGCATTATAACTTTTGTCACCACTTGGAGGAAGTGCTGTGACCCAATCCATGTGAACAACTTCCCAAGGGGATTTTGTTTCTTGAATATGGATTATAAGTCCAATTTCTTGCCTGTACTCCTGTTTGCTTTGTGGCATCTATCACAGGTATGGCAATACTCAATGGTTTCTTTTCTCCAAGATGGCCACCATGCACAGTTCTTCACTTTTTCAAGTGTTCTGTCTTCTGACAGGTGTCCAGAGTAAATGCTATCATGGCATTCATGAAGAATGGTATTGATAAGCAATCTACTACACAGTGTCATCACACAAGAATGTTTTGTTCTATGGTAAATAATCCCATCAAACAAGTGAAATCTTCCTTCAGAATAGAAATTTTTCCAAACTTCATCTAATGCATTAACCAAAGATGTATCTTTGCAGTCTTTATCCAATAAAGAAGTCAAGATATGGCAATTCTTGTCTTGCTTATAAGATTCTCTGACTTCCTCAAAGAATTCAGTCCCAATATCAGTTATGTTAATGCCTTCAATTGGAATCTGTGGTTCTGCTTCCAAAGGTACACAAGCTGGGTATCAGGAGTGTTGGCTAGTGCCCATCTACTAAGTCCATCAACATTCTTGTGAATTTTTCCTGCTTTATGAACTATAGTCATGTTTCCTCTATACTCCTGAATGGCTATTTGCCATCTCAACATATGTCTGTTGGGAGTTTTCATGTTAAGAAGTGATTTCACGGCATTACAGTCAGTTATCACCTCAAAAACACTGCCATCAAGATAATAGTGTAACTTCTCAAGTGCCCATACCAAAAATAAGCACTCCATTCGGCTTGCACCATATTTGGCTTCTGTTGGTTTGATTTGCCTTGAGATAAAACAACTTGGTCCTTCTGTAGGTTTGTCATTAACAATTTGGACTTGATGTAGGGCTTCCCTTAATCCATCTCCACATGCATCAATGTACAGTTTAAAAGGAATATTCCAGTCAGGCATGAGGATTAAAGGTGCTTCTGTAAGAGCGTTCTTTATCTTCTCATAAGCTTTGATCCTCTCTTGTGTCATCTCAAATACAGTCTGTTGATCACAGATTCTATAAAGTGATTTGGCTAGAATTTCAAAGTCCTTCAGGTGTTGCCTGTAGTAACTAGCAAATCCAAGAAAAGACATCATTTCTTTTTTATTCTGGGGTATTGGCTTAAGTAACCCTGCTGCCACTTTATTTTTGTCAATTCCCAGGCTTAAACCAGAAACAACATGTCCTAATGCTTTGAGTTCTTCAAATCTAAAATTGCATTTTTTAAGTGAAATTTTCATATTCACTTCTGCAACTTTGTGAAGTACTCTTGCCAGTCTTTCAAGGTGCAAAGACCATGTATCAGAACATATGATAATATCATCAATATAAATGATAAGCCATCCTTCAGACAATTCTGTGGGGAAGATGGTACTCATCATTCTTTGATAATGAGATGGAGCATTTTTAATGCCAAATGGCATTCTAAGATACTCATAAATACCACAGTGAGTGATAATTCTAAGTAATTACCTAGCTTTAGGCGTCAAAAAATTTTGATGAAAACCTTTCAATGCATCCTTTGATGTTATATACTTGGCTTTAGACAATTGAGTCAGGGTTTCTTGAATTCTTGGAATTGGATACCTATCTGGAACTGTGTAGGTATTCAATGCTCTGAAATCTCCAACCATTCTTGACTTATCATTGTGCCAAGCAATAATAACAGGTGTTGTCACTTCAACTTCCTCATTATGGCCTACTTTCCTTAGTACACCAAGTTGGATTAACTCTTGGATATGTTTTTCCAAGGCCTCTCTAGCTCTGGGACTGGCTGGATAAGCTGGTCTTCTAAGTACTGGAGGATATGGTCTATCAATATTAAGACTAATATCAATTTCATGTCCTTTGATAGCACCTAATGGTTCATTATCAGAGGCAAATGCATTATTGTATGTATATAACACATCAATAAGTTCATTCTTCATTTTTGGTGACAATGATGGATTAATTTGTGCTTCAACAAGTTGATTAGACACAAATTCATCCTTGTAAGTATCTGTAAGGTTTGACTATGAAACAATAAGTAATAAATTACTAATTTGTTACTTATTGTACTCTGAATGTCCTTATGAATGAAATAAATAAGATTAAAATTATAATAATAATAAAGAAATATTATTATTATGGCGTAAAATAATTATATTATTAAATAAATATAATAATATAATTTATATTATGAAAATATAATATAATAAATAAATATATTAATATAAAATAATTAATATATTTAAAAAGCTCTTTATTATTGCTACCAACAAATAATAAAGGCGTAAAAAATTGTTTTTTATTAATAAAAAACAATTTATAACAATAATATCACCAATAATAAAGTTATAAATTAATATAAATACTATTTATATTAATTAAGGAATTATTAAAAGAGTAATAATAGAGAAATTATTATAATAAGAGAAAATAACTTACTTTTGACACTTAATATAATAATTTTGAAGTATTTTACGCCAAAAAATATAAATACAACTTTTACGAATTGTATTTACACTAAAAATAAAGAAAATTACAAATTATTCAGGATTTTTACGTGGAAATGAGTTTTAGAGAGATTTTTAACAAAAACAATTAAAGAAATGATTTAATCACGTCAAAATAAGTGATTATAGCAAGGTGGTACTTGGTCTTTAATAAAATAATACTTTTATATGTAAAGAATAAAGAAATTACCTTTGAGTTGATTGTTTTTAATGTTTTTGATGCGTCTGAGGGGAAAATAGAGTAAAAGAGCTCTATTTATAGTAAACACCTCCCTCCTAGAGTCCAACAGGCTTCTAGTAGACGTGTACTGATCATATCCACTGGAATTGATCAATATTTTAAGGTTTGAGGGTTATTACATCATGATCAAACCATATTACATCATTATTGCACCATTATTTAGAGTTATCACTATAACTCTAAGTGTGATGGCATCAGAGGCTTGGCAGAACCCCAAATTTCGTGGATTTTATTAGTTTTAATCATAAACTAATAGTATTCACCAATTTTATCACTCTTAAGACTGTTAAACTTAATTTAAGGTTACAGTATGTGATCATAACAGCTCAATTTAAGCTCAAACTTTGATCTTCAATAACTTTTAAGATTTTCAAGCTACGGTAATTCAGAGAGTGAATTCTGATAGCCTGACATAACCTTATTATTCTGCCAAGAGCGTTTCATTACATCATCAAAACTCTAATTTTGATGATTTTTCTTGTAACTCATCTTTTCTGTCGAAATTCAATATTTTAAACTTCAAACCTTGATTTCAGGGGGTTGTACCCTGAATTTAATAATAAAAATTACATCATTCTTCACGAATGAGCTAGTAGAATCCAACTGTATACTTTTTTTAAGTTTGGACCACTTTCACAACAAAGTGGTCAACAGCTCTGTTGATTTTTATCAATATTTCCTTATAAGTCTTAACCTTGTTTATAATTAGCAAAATAAAGTTCATATCTGTATTCTTACAGTAATTACGTGGTAACTTTATTTTTGGTTCATCATTCTAGCATGTATAGTTTAGAAGATATTAGCTATGATCCTTGAATATATGCGTTGACCAAAAAAGTGCATATATTCAGGATAATTCCTTAAGTATTGATTTTGGGAATTAGCTTATTAATTGTTTTATATGTGGATTTATGTGGGGAATCCACTGGTACAATTTATTTCACATGTTGTTTCATTAGTTTCTGAGATAAATAAGGTTTTATGGTTTTTATAAGGTATTATACCTTTTAATTCCTTAAATATTGACTTTACAGATATGCCATAAAAATGGTATATGTGTATTTTACCATGTGGAATCCAATGGTATAATTTATTTCACATGTTGGTTCATTGGCTTTTAAGTTAAACCAATTTTTGTACCAACTTATGGTATTTTTTGTGTATTTAAGTAATTATTTTTACTGTATAATTATTCTAATTAATTTTAATATAATTATACTAAAGGTATAATTATTTTTATTAATTTTGTGACCTTATTGGGTATGTGGTCATATCTCAAAGGCTCACATTCCCTACCACCAAAAAAGATTGTACAACAATCTGATATGTGTGATTAGGGTATCATCCACTGTCCTACCTCTTCATTAGACTTTTACTAGTCTTGAAGCTCAAAAATGCTTAATTTTTATTATTCTTTAGGTTTTCTTTCATGTCTAAACCTTCTTAGTAGTTTATCAGCATTTGTTATATCTTTCTCAAGTAGCCATTCATCTTCTTGAGTTGAATTTCTATACCTTACAAGGTATTCTCTTTCTTTTTTGTTTCTTGTCCTTCTTTCTTTAAGGACTTTTACTATTTTCTTTTCCTCTCCTTCTTCCAAGGGGGGAATCTCAAGTGGGGGTTTATTTCTTAGTGGAAATAACTCCTTGTCACTTGAACTGTAAGGTTTTATCAAACTTACAGGGAAAGCTGGGTGTTTGTTCATTAGTTCACCTGTGAGTTCTAATTGCACAGCATTGGGTCCATGGAGTGCTCTTATCATAAATGGTCCTGCAAAGGAATCTTTCAATTTCTTTGGGCCTTTATGTTATTTAAATTGAGGGTTGATACTAAGACCAAATCTCCTATTTTGAAGTCAGGTGGTTTATGACTTTTATCCCATCGTTCCTTTGAATATTTGAAAGAGTCTTGCATGCATCTGTTTGCATGGTGTCTTGCTTTGTCAAGCATTATCTTGAAGCTGCTTGCTGTTGGGTGTATATCCACTAAGTCCTTTTTGAGGGTATCATAGGGAAGTCTTGGATTCCAACCTTTTTCTAGCATTGCTGGTGTTTTTCCAGTAGAGGAATGGATTGATGTTTTATATGCCAGTTCAAGTGCTGGTATTAGTGTACACCAATCATGGGTAAAACCATCAGAATCTTTGAATTCTAGCCCATAAGCACAGAATCTTCTGATCATATCCTCCAGGGTTTGTATCATTCTTTCTGCTAAACCATCAGTTTGAGGATGGTAAGCTGTTGAGAATGATAACTTTGTGCCAAACAAGTTATGGAGATTTGTCCATAATGCTGAAGTGAACTTTGGGTCTCTGTCACTTATAATATTTTGGAATAAGCCTGTGTGGCTAATGACTTTATTCCATATCATTATGGCTGTATCCATAGCTGTGTCATCTTTATGACATGGTAAGAACATGGGAGTTTTACTGTACCTGTCAACTAACACTAGGCATGCATTATAGCTCCTGTCTCCTCCTGGGGGTAATGCTGTTACCCAATCCATATGAACTATTTCCCATGGGGATTTTGGTTCTTGGATTTGGATCATCATTCCAAATTTCTTTCCTGTGGCTCTGTTGGCTTTTTGACATCTGTCACAGGTTTGGCAGTATTCTGCAACATCTTTCTTCCAATTTGGCCACCAAGAGCAGGTTTTCACCCTTTCTAGTGTCCTATCTTCTGAGAGATGTCCAGATGCAACACTATCATGACACTCATGTAAAATAGTGTTTATTAGTGTTCTGTCTGTTAAGGCCATAACACATGTGTGTTTTGTTCTATGGTAAATGATTCCATCAAGGAGGTGGAATCTTCCTTCATCATATGCCTTTTTCGATATTTTATCTAGTTTTGATGAAAGTGATGGATCTTTGCAGTCTTTCATTAGAAGTTTGCTTAAGATATGGCAATTTTTGTCTGTCTTATAGCTTTCTTTAACTTGGTTAAAAAATTCTGTGCCAATGTCTGTAACACATATTCCTTCTATATGGTGCTCTTCTTGGGGTACCCATGCTGGATTGTCAGGGGTATTTGCTAGAGCCCATCTGCTAAGACCATCTGCATTTTTATGAATATTTCCAGATTTATGAACAATGGTCATATTTCCTCTATATTCTCGGATAGCAATTTGCCATCTCAGCATATGTCTATTTGGAGTCTTCATATTTAATAGTGATTTCACAGCATTACAGTCTGTGATTACATCAAATACTGTGCCATCCAAATAATAATGCAGTTTTTCTAAAGCCCACACTAGGCATAAGCATTCCATTTGGCTTTCTCCATACCTTGCTTCTGTTGGCTTTATTTGCCTTGAAATGAAACAAATTGGTCCTTCCACAGGTTTATCATTGATGATTTGTGTTTGGTGAAGTGCAGCACCCAATCCTTCTCCACAAGCATCAATGTACAACTTGAAGGGTAGTTTCCAATCTGGCATTAGAAGAAATGGGGCATTTGTTAAGGAATTCTTCAATTCTTCATATGCCTTGACTCTTTCTTCTGTCATCTCATAGACTGTTTGTCGGTCACATAACTTATACAAGGATTTAGCAATCTTTGCAAAGTCCTTTATATGCTGTCTATAGTAACCAGCAAATCCTAGAAATGATTGCATTTCTTTTTTGGTTTGAGGCATAGGTTTAAGTAGTACTGCTGCTACTTTATTTTTGTCTATGCCTAGACTAAGTCCAGATACCACATGTCCTAGTGCTTTTAATTCACTATATGCAAAATGACACTTTTTCAAGGAAATTTTCATATTTACTTGGACTATTTTCTGTAGTACTCTTTCTAGTCTTGTAAGGTGATTTTCCCAAGTTTCTGAGCAAACTATAATATCATCAATATAGATAATTAACCATCCTTCTGATAATTCTTCAGGAAATATGGTATTCATCATTCTTTGATAATGGGAAGGTG
This sequence comes from Austropuccinia psidii, assembly GCA_023105745.1. NCBI lineage: Eukaryota > Fungi > Basidiomycota > Pucciniomycetes > Pucciniales > Sphaerophragmiaceae > Austropuccinia > Austropuccinia psidii. Next base: position 54,637,451 of record JALGQZ010000004.1, read on the forward strand.
CATTTTTTATTCCAAATGGCATTCTTAAGTACTCAAAAATTCCACAATGGACTATTATTCTTAGTAGTTTCTTGGCATTGTCTGTTAAGACATTTTGGTGAAAACCCTTAAGAGCATCCATAGCTGTGATGAACTTAGCTTGTGACAATTGGGTCAATGTCTCATGGATTCTGGGTATTGGATATCTGTCTGGAATGGTATAGGTATTCAGGGCTCTGAAATCTCCTACCATTCTTGATTTTCCATTATGCCAAGTTATAATGACAGGTATAGTAACTTCTACTTGTTCATTATGTCCAACCTTTCTTAATACTCCAAGGTTCATTAATTCTTTAATGTGCACCTCTAGGGCTTCTCTAGCTCTTGGGCTGGCTGGATAAGCAGGTCTTCTTAATAAAGGTGGGTAAGGCTTTTCTACATTAAGAATTATATCCACTTCATGTCCAATTATGGCACCTAGTGGCTCTTTGTCAGTTGCAAAGGCATTTTTATACTTAAATAGAAGGTCAATCAATTTCTCTTTCATTTTTTCTGTTAATTCTTGATTGAATTCTGCTTCTTTAAGTTGTTCAGATATAAAAAGTTCCTTTTCTGGAAACTTTTCTTCATTCTTAATAACTGTAATTTGTTTTTTGTTATTTAAGAAGCCAAACTTTTGTCTTTTGTTGTCTCCTATGGTAAAATATCTATCCTTCTGGTTAGAGATATCTATACCATAGATTGATAAGTAGTCATTTCCCAGGATAAAGTGATTACTGGTACAGTTGTCCATTACTACAAATTCCACTTTAATTCTGACACACTGTGAAGGATGAGGAAAAATTAGTGTTAAATCAACTATTCCAAGGGGCTTCATGCTCTCACTTGCACTACTGAATTTGACACCTTGTATTGGCATGAGTTTCTCTTGCCAGTCTGGGACCATGGTTTCTAAGTAACTTTTGCCAACACATGTGCAATATGCTCCTGTGTCTAAGTTGACTTTTCCTTCTTGGTTATCAACCATAACAATGCTTATACTTGATTTTCCAGCTGTATATCCCATTCCTCTTGCAGGTTTGGTTCTATACATTTTGGCATCTTGTATGTTTGTCAGGTTTGTGTCAGGTGTTCCAACTTGTGGTAAATTTGAATTAACATCTAGTACTTCATAAATTATGTCAATATTATTAATTTGTGCATTAATTATATTGATTTCATCACTTTCAGAGCTTTCTGACTCTTCTGTCTCTTTTTCAGAGTCAGAATCTTCCTCTTTGTCATTGTGGTTTTCTGTTTCCACTATTTCATTGATTTTTGCCTTTTTAAGGCAATTATTGGCTAAGTGTCCAATACCTCCACATTTATGGCATTTTCTTTGCTCATTATTGTTGGATGTGTTGGGCTTAAAGGATTCTTTTGATTTATCTTTTTTGATAAATGGTTTATTTGGGCTTTTAATGTCCAATTTTTTCCAAGTCCTGCCAATTTTTGTTCTTGTCACTATATCTTCTAGTGCATTTATATAATCTTCTGTGGAGCATGGTTCTAAACATCTGCTTCTTAGGGCATGTTCTAGTTCCCCTCCACATTTTTTAAGTATTTTCATATGCACCATCTTCTGTGACATTTCTGGGTAAAGTGCATTGAGCCTTTCAACTTGTTTTAAGAACCAAGTTAATGGTTTGTCTTTCTCTGGATCAAAGAAAGATTTTTCAAATGCATTTTCTATCTTATACCTCCAGGCATCATTTGCCCACTTGGTGATTATTTCTTGTTTCCACCAAGACCAGGTATTTTTACCATTTGTTTGTCTTATGCCATAATACCATCTTTTTGCAGATTTCTCAAATAGTGAGTGTAATATTGCAGTGATTAATTCATCTGGTATGGCATAATCTTCTTGTAACATGTCAATTGTTTTAATAAATGACATGTGGTCATATTCACCTTCTCCTGTGAATGTTGGCCATTCTTTTAATTGAGGTGCCTCTTTCATCAGGACTTGGTTATTATCTTGGTGACTTAAGTCTGTTATAAAAGGATTTGACAATTCCTCTTTTGTTTTAACAGGGCTCCTTATATGAGAAAATGGAGTTGATAACTTTGGCATATTTAAATTTGCCTCATTAATTTTATCCATTTTTTCAGTGATAAGCCTTATTTCACTTTGAATATCATCTTTTAGATGCATTCTTGCTTCATCACTTTTTTCCACATGGTCCAAAAGTAATTTTTGGTGTGATGAAGTCTTTTCTTCAAATTTTTCTACAGAAATACTTAATTTATTTAATTTTTCTGTAAGATTATCAATACTCACATCATAATTGATTGTCAAAGTTTTGTCTTTGATGTCTTTTATGTATTTATACAATTCTTGTTGTCCTTGTATTAATTTTTGAGTATTGTCAATTAAATTCTTTGGTTTATTATTTTCAACAATAAACTTAATGTTGTCAATTTCTTTTTTGTTTTGCACAACAATTTTTGTTAAAGAAGATAAATTGTTATTTATTTCTTGTAGTGATAATAAACTGTCTTTAATTTCTTTTAGAGGTAATATACTATTTTTAATTTCTGTTAAAGTATTTACAACATCTTTTGACAAAGTTACTTCTTTGGGAAATGAGGTTGTCTCATTCTTTGCTCTTCCTTGTCCTTGAATTCCATCAAGGTTCTGGCCATGTTGAAAACATTGTCCATGGCATCCTTTTGGATTCTTGGGATTCTGTAGCTTGGGGAATATGGTTTCCTCCATTGCTTTTTCTTGTTCTTCTTCCCTTCTTGGGGAAGTGGGTTGGCTTGGGGCTTGCTGGTAGAAGCTACTGGGGCTTCTTCCTTGGTTGCCTCCCTCTTTTTGGCATGGTAGTCCTTGATTTTTTTGATTTGAGGCTTGGATGACAGTGGATTCCATCCATTGGAGTATTTCACTATCTCCTCCTCTTTCAGGAACTTTTTCAGGATGTGCCAGGAGTTCATCACTCCTTGGTGAACTTGAGGCAACATTTCCCAATCTTTTTCCTTGTACACTGTGCAATACTGTTTGTACTGGCTCATGTAGATGTCTATTTGAGCCTTCTGAATGTGATTCGTACCTGTTTGAGTTACTCATACTTAGTTCCAATTCAGGTTCAGATATCATGGGCATTGCTGGGACTTGCCTTTGGGATAAGGCACTTCCTTGTGTGGATTCTGTTCCACTGGGGATATTGCCCTTTCTTTTCCCTTTTGAGGGATCAATTCTACTTCTGAGTCCAGCTCCATCTGATTGGATGGAGTATTGGGAACCTCTTCTGGTAGTCATAATAAAAGATTAAGAAAAAATAAAAGTTTTTTAGAATAAAATTCTTTTATGGCAATTTTAAAAAGGGGTGCTCACCTTCAGAGTCTTGAATGGTGGGCCCAGGAAAGTCTAATTTCTTAGCTTTCTTTCTTTTGGTGATAACTGGTGTTGGAGAACTTGGACAAGTTTCTTCCACCAACCTCTCAACAGTAGCTTGGTTGTCTTCTGTTGGGTTATCTTCAAACACTAAAAAAGACAAATAAATATAAGTCTTTTTGTAAAAAGTGTTATTTTTGGCAAGATATGGCAATTTTCCACGTAGAAATTGCTTTTATATCTTTAAAAAATTGAAATAAATAAAGAAATGAATAAAAATGAATAAAAATAACTCTTTTATTGGTTTTTAATATTTTTTAATATTTTTTTTATATATATTTTTTATTTTTAAAGGATAAAATAAAAAAAATGAATATGATTTAAATTAAATTATAATAAAATTATTTTTAATTTATAAAATATCTTTTTTAATCACTAGAGTCACTCAAAGAAAGTTCTTGCAAGTCTAAGGATGTGAAAAACCACGTGTAAGACAGTACAATTGCTTTCCAAATGCCTCAATAGCTTTTAAAATCAATAAAATATAAAATTATTATATAATTTATGATTATAAATGTAATTTATTATTGGATAAACCCAATTTGAATCTTTTTAAAAGGTCTTTTAAGTAAATATCACGGCCAGGCCCCCAAATGTAAGGTTTGACTATGAAACAATAAGTAATAAATTACTAATTTGTTACTTATTGTACTCTGAATGTCCTTATGAATGAAATAAATAAGATTAAAATTATAATAATAATAAAGAAATATTATTATTATGGCGTAAAATAATTATATTATTAAATAAATATAATAATATAATTTATATTATGAAAATATAATATAATAAATAAATATATTAATATAAAATAATTAATATATTTAAAGAGCTCTTTATTATTGTTACCAACAAATAATAAAGGCGTAAAAAACTGTTTTTTATTAATAAAAAACAATTTATAACAATAATATTACCAATAATAAAGTTATAAATTAATATAAATACTATTTATATTAATTAAGGAATTATTAAAAGAGTAATAATAGAGAAATTATTATAATAAGATAAAATAACTTACTTTTAACACTTAATATAATAATTTTGAAGTATTTTACGCCAAAAAATATAAATACAACCTTTTCAAATTGTATTTACAATAAAAATAAAGAACATTACAAATTATTCTGGATTTTACGTGGAAATGAGTTATTGGAGAGATTTTTTAACAAAAACAATTAAATAAATGATTTAATCACATCAAAATAGATGATTATAGCAAGGTGGTCTTTGGTCTTTAATAATATAACAGTTTTATATATAAAGAATTTTCTTGTAACTCATCTTTTCTGTCGAAATTCAATATTTTAAACTTCAAACCTTGATTTCAGGGGGTTGTACCCTGAATTTAATAATAAAGATTACATCATTCTTCACGAATGAACTAGTAGAATCCAACTGTATACTTTTTTTTAAGTTTGGACCACTTTCACAACAAAGTGGTCAACAGCTCTGTTGATTTTTATCAATATTTCCTTATAAGTCTTAACCTTGTTTATAATTAGCGAAATAAATTTCATATCTGTATTTTTACAGTAATTACGTGGTAACTTTATTTTTGGTTCATCATTCTAGCATGTATAGTTTAGAAGATATTAGCTATGATCCTTGAATATATGCGTTGACCAAAAAAGTGCATATATTCAGGATAATTCCTTAAGTATTGATTTTGGGAATTAGCTTATTAATTGTTTTATATGTGGATTTATGTGGGGAATCCACTGGTACAATTTATTTCACATGTTGTTTCATTAGCTTCTGAGATAAATAAGGTTTTATGGTTTTTATAAGGTATTATACCTTATAATTCCTTAAATATTGACTTTACAGATATGCCATAAAAATGGTATATGTGTATTTTACCATGTGGAATCCAATGGTATAATTTATTTCACATGTTGGTTCATTGGTTTTTAAGTTAAACCAATTTTTGTACCAATTTATGGTATTTTTTGTGTATTTAAGTAATTATTTTTACTGTATAATTATTCTAATTAATTTTAATATAATTATACTAAAGGTATAATTATTTTTATTAATTTTGTGACCTTATTGGGTATGTGGTCATATCTCAAAGGCTCACAGTATCTTTGACAGAAGATACCACGGATATTTGTTTTGGCAAATTGGAAAAAGCAAATTTCTGTCTTTTGTTATCTCCAATTGTGAAATATCTATCTTTATGGTTATTGATATCAATACCATAAATATTCAAGTAGTCATTTCCAAGAATGATGTGCTGAGATGTGCAATTATCCATTACCACAATCTCAGTTTTCATTCTTACACTTCCTGCAGGATGTGGGAAACCAAAATTAGTGTCTAATATGCCTAATGGGTACATATTGTTACTAGCACTACTAAATTGTACACCTTCTATTGGTAATAGATGGTTTTTCCATTCTGGAAGTATAATTTGGAGATAATCTTTGCCCACACAAGTGCAGAAAGCCCCTGTATCCAAATTTACTTTGGCTTCAATATCATTCATCAAAATTGATGTGATACAGGAGGTTCCAGCAGTGTAGCCTTTGCCTTTAGCAGGTTTTGTCTTACACATTCTGGCATCCTGTATATTGATCAGGTTACAGCAGTCTTCACTATATTGTGGCAAGTGGGTATGGACTTCTGTGACTTCAAAGAAAGCTGTGATGTTTTCAATGGGATAGTCCTCCACTGGTGTATCCTCAGAGATTGCAGAGTCTTGATCAGATTCTTCTTTCTCTTCAGTACACTGAATTTCTTCAATGACTTGGACTTCATTGATTTTTGTCTTCTTAGGGCAAGTGTTGGCTAAATGTGAAGTACTTCCACATTTATGACACTTCAAGACAGGTCTTTCTGGTCTTTTGTCCTCTCTAGGAATCTTTGAGACCATTCTTGACTCTATTGGGTTTTTAATCCAAGTCTTACCAATTCTTGTTCTGGTAATGATATCTTCCATAGACTTAATGTAGTCCTGTGTTGAACCGGGTTCTACACATCTGCTTTTGATAGCATGTTCCAGTTCTCCTCCACACTTCCTTAATATTTTCATATTAATCATAGTGTCAGACATATCTGGATGTAAAGCAGATAATCTGTCCTTTTGTTTGAAGAACCAAGTAAGTGGTTTATCTTTTTCTGAGTTAAAATTGGAACTTTCAAAAGCATTTTCCATTTTAAACCTCCAAGAATTGTTGGCCCATTTGGTAATCACTTCAGATTTCCACCAAGACCAGTCATGTTTACCATGATCAATTCTCATCTTGTAATACCATTTCTTTGCAGTCTTGGTAAACACACAATGTAATTTACCCACTATTATTTCATCAGGTATATTAAAGTCTTCTTGCAACATATCAATAGTCCTGATGAATTCAATATGGTTATATTCTCCTTCACCAGAGAATGTTGGCCATTCTTCTAATTTGGGAATATCTCTTGTAGAGTAGTTATTTTCTCCTAAGAATGGGGTCAAACTTTCTTTTACAGAAAGTCTTTCTTCAGTTAAAGGTGTAGAATGTCTTGGCATATGTGGTTCATGATTCTTATGAATTTGTTCCACACTTGCAATTATTTCATTCTTCAGTTTCTGCCTTTCACTGTCACTTTTTGCTAAATATATAGCAAATTGATTGGTATTCCCAACTATTTGTAAGACATGGTCTTCAAGAGTTTTAATTTTATCACTCATTTTAAAAATGGAAAGATCTTCTATGTCATTATTCTGAGCTTGACATTGGTTCTCAATTCTTGTACAAGTATTGTCAATTGACTCAAGGGGGACAGATGTCAATTGATGCCAATCAGAATGTTTCTTGTCATTTCTTTTTAACTCAATTATGTCTGATGTAATTTGCTTTAACTTTGACTCAAGTTTGCCAATTTCTACACTAATGTTTCTATGTACATCAGTTATTTGCGTGGAAAAGTCCTGTTCATCCTTTCCTGCTCCTTGGCTGTGAATTCCATGAGAGTTCTGGCCATATTGAACACACTGTCTACAGCTGAAGGCTCCAATTTGGGGATCCTGTACCCCTGTGGGCAAGGTCTGTGCCAATTGGCTTTGCCTTTGCCCTTTCCTTGATGGTTCTTGGGACCTCTCTGTTTATTTTGAGGTCCTTTGGGCTTGTCCTTGGATGCTTCTGGAGCTGGTTTGGAGCTGGTAGATGCCACTGGTGCCTCTGTCTCCAAAGCTGGAGTCATTTCCAACTCTTTCTTCTGGTCTATGGATAAAAGACTTTGGTTCTTCAACCAATTCTTTATCTTTTTGACCTTGTCTTTGCAAGACAGGGGGCTCCAACCTCCTAAGAGTTCTATGGTCTTCTCCTGACCCAGAAAGCTCTTGATGTGTAAGTAGGAGTTCATGGTCCCCTGCCAAAGGCTTGGGCAGATTTCCCACTCCTCCTCCTTGGCTGCTCTGAACCAGTTTTTGTACTGGCATTGATATATTTCTATTGCTGCCACCTGAAAGTGGTTCAGCCCTGGAAATATTACCATAAATCAGTTCAGGCTCAGAATTCACGTCAAAATCTGTTGGTACAGACCTTGGGGAATGGGGGGCAACTCTGGCATCCTCCAGATGTGTCTTTCTTGTGGAAGACTTGGTACTTGTGGATTTGGTCTTGCCTCTTTCTTGTCCACATCCATCTGGTTGGACTGAATAGTTGCTTCCATTTCTGGTATGCACCATTTTCACGTCAATTTAAGGATAAAAGGTGAAAATAAAGATAAAAACACACCTTTTGGTGGTAATTTATTCTTTTCAGAATTGAATAAGGTGCCTCTTTTAGCAATTTGCACCTCAATACTTTCTTCAGATTCTGCTTCTAAAGATTCTGGGCTAGTGATATATCTTTTACTGAGTCTGTTACCAGCTGCACAGTATTTGATTAAAGACACTAGAATTTTATAAAAAAAAGGAAGAAAAAAAAAATTATTTTTATACTTTAAAATATTTTTAAAAAGATTTTTTATAAGTTTTTATTTTTTTGTTATATCAAAAAAAATTATTCTTCTTAAAGAAAAAAAAATCAAAATTTAAGATCTTGAATCAAAATTAATTCAGAGTAACTCAAAGAATAATTTTATAAGTTTTTGGATGTGAAAAGGCCACGTGTAAAAACAGTATAAAATTAAACCAAATTCTTCAATGAAAAAGATTTTAAGACAATTTCAAAAATAAAAATTATTTTAACTTTAAAATGAAAGCAAAATTATTAAATCAATATATTTTAGAACTTAAAAATATATTAATTATTTGCAAAAAGGTTCAAAAACACGCCAAAACCTCCAAATATGAGATATTGGTAGGTATGGTAGTTTAAAATGAAGTCTAGAATATGATTCAAGCCAAGTCTATGGTTAAAATAACGGCCAGGCCCCCAAATGTAAGATGTGACTATGAAACTGATGATAATATTACTATTAATCAACAGTACTATGTCTGTTCTTATGAAATATAATAATAAAAATTATTATAACCACAATTAAATAATTATAAAATTATTTCTTTCACGTGTTATAAACTACTAGTGATTATAACAGTGAGCAGTAATTGTCTACAAGAATCAATTACAAGAAGAATTTAATAATAAAAACATCTTTTATTAAAATAATAAAATTATTTTAGAATATAAGTATCTTTTGCAAGAATAATTATAAAGATAATTCTTCAAGAAAACTATTACTAGAGAAAAACTTTAAGAATTAAAGATAAATCACTCACTACTATTCCAAAGAGCTTATTGAAAGATAATATAGAGAGATTTGACGTAGAATTGTGGATTTAAGAGATCAAAATGAATTTATAAGATGATTACAACAATATATAGTTGGATTCTATGATTTCACGTCTTTCTGATTGATTCTGAAAGAATTAAAACACTTAAGAATAGCTGTAACTAATACTTACTTGTTGGTAACAATAATATAAAATGATAATAAGATGATTTGGAAAAAACAGCAAGAGGAGGCCTCTTTTAAGTCAACAACAGATCACAGAGGCGTGCCATGGAGCAACTGAAAAACCAGTGAGTGAGAAAACAATAAACCATTTTGGCTTATTGATTGCATCATTATTTGTCACGTAGCAATATCATAATTACTTATTTGATGCTTTTACGTGACTACCAACCCCAATATGGTTAAGAATAAAAGGAGTAAAATCTGTAAATCTTCTTTTATTCCAAAATAATCATTGATTTCTCAAAGTTATCAATGTTATTGCCGGTTTCATCACAGGTTGTAATTACTGTGAATTTTTGAAGATTCAGTGTTTCACGTAGAATAGCCAAAAATGGACTGTAAGTAAAACTTTGAATTTTACTAGTAAAACTGTAATTCTTTTGGGTTGTACCATAGATAATACAGTTCTCCTTTAGTCCTGGAAGTTTCAGAAGGATTCAATAAGAATTGTATTTTTGATGAATTTTTGAAGTTTTTACCTCATTTCTACGTAGAATTGCAAATAGCAGTGTTTTGCTGGTTGCTATGAGGTAAATCAATGAATATGGGTCCCAAAAGGGTTTTAATTACTCTTTTGGGGTTTATCCATGGAACGTCATTAGTAATTGACATGGTTACAGGAGTGTGAGTAGCTCATTACCTCCTTGGCACGTCAAAATAGCAGGTTATTTGCTATTTTCTTATGATTTACAGTATATGTAACTTGGTAACCAAGTTCCCAAAGAGGTTTAGTTTTACCAATTGGGTTAAGATGAGCCATGGAACCAAGCTTTGGAGCTATCCACGCCTATGGGGCCTCAGAAGTTGGGTACCCTGGCTCTCTTTGATGTCTTTTGTCCCCCTTGCCTATTTTTCACGTCAAAATAGAAATTTAAGCTTCAAGTGAGATATCCACTATGGGTGTACCAAAAGTGCATGTAAGAATACCATAATATTAAGTGCTCAAAACATGCATAACACTATTCTCAGTGTATATGTAACATGGGATTCCTCACATTCCCATTATTTTGGCGTGAAATTAAGAAAAACAAAAATTTTCACGGATCTTTTATGTGGTATTGATGATGTGGTGTTGAAGTATTTTCCATTTTACCACCTCAAACAGTTAATTTGAGCTTATTCACTCTATTGAGCTACCCTAGGTGAATTTTTGTGTAGAATCCAAATCTGGGCTTAAATCCATGGACTTACTTACTCAATAAAAAGTTATTCAACTTTTCTGAAATCAAAAAGAATGAAATTTGAATATATGCATGACTTATGAGGTATGCATTATTCAGAATTTATTTTTAAGATGATTGTGGCCTATTTGGGTATGTAAAATATACCTCAAGGCTCACAATGAGATACAATGGTTTGATCCTGATGTAATCATCACCAAACCTTAAACTATTGATCAATTCCAGTGGATATGATTGGTGCACATCTACTAGAAGCCTTTTGGACTCTAGGAGGAAGGAATGTAATATAAATAGAGCTCTTTTTACTCTATTTCACCCTCAGACGCTTACAAAACATTAAATCATTAAATAAAAAGGTAATTTCTTTATTATTTATATATAAAACTTTTATATTGTTAAAGACCAAAGACAACCTTATATTACTCTTCATATTTGACCTGATTGTTGCAATTATTCAATTTTTTTGTTTAAATTTCTCTTAAAAACCTCAATTCCACCTAAAACAACAAAATTTGTAATTTCTCTTAAATTTTATTGTAACTACAATTTAAATAAGTTGTATTTACATTTATAGGCGTAAAATCATTCAAAATTATTATATTAAGCATTAAAAGTAGTTTATTTCTCTTATTATAATAATTTTTCTTTATTATTACTTCTAATAACTCTATAATTGAGATAAATAGTATTTATTTATATTACTTTATAGCTTTAATATTGCTAATATTATTGTTATTAATTGTTTTTATTAATAAAAAACAATTTTTTATGCCTTTATTACTTGTTGGTAACAATAATATTGTTCTTTTAGATCTATTAATTATCTTATATTAATATATTTATTTTGTATATATATTTTTTATAATATAAATTATGTTATTTTATTTATTTAATAATATAATTATTTTACGCCATAATTAAAATAATTCTTTATTATTATAATTATTTTTATCTTATTTATTTCATTTATAAGGACATTCATAGTACAATAAGTAAAATATTAGTAATTTTTACTTATTGTTTCATAGTCAAACCTTACAAGTATTGATGAAACCCATGCTTCAGAAAAAAAAGAGATTCATTCATTTTTGGGATTTGCAGGATATTACAGGCAACATATCACAGATTTTGCATCTATAGCAAGACCTCTTTATAACTTATGTGACAAAGACACAGTTTTTGAAATGACTGTTGACAGAGTCAAAGCCTTGACCACTGCCCCACTCTTACTGATGCCATACTTTAAGCTGCCTTTGAAGCTTTATATTGATGCATCAGTGGATGGTCTTGGTGCTGCACTTCACCAAGTTCAGATTATGTGTGATAAACCAGTGGGAGGACCCATATGCTTCATATCCAGGCAAATGAAACGAACTGAAGCCATATATGGAGCCAGTCATACAGAGTGCTTCTGCCTTGTCCGGGCCTTGGAGAAACTGAATTACCTTCTGGAAGGATGTTTTTTTGAAGTAATAACAGATTGTACCACCGTTAAGTCACTTTTAAACTTGAAGACTCCTAACAGAAATAAGCTCAGTTGGAAAATAGCCATACAAGATTATAAGGGAAATATGACTATTGTTCATAAAGAAGGGAATATTAATAAAAATGCAGATGGACTGAGCAGATGGACATTACCAAATAGTATTGATAATCCTTCTTATGTGCCAGAAGAAGCTTCCCCAATAATCCCCATAGAAGGAATCAGTGTTAGGGACCTGAACACCACTTTCTTTGAGGAGGTAAGAAACAGTTATACTCAGGATAAAAATTGTAACATTTTATGCCAATTACTTACTAAATACTGTAAAGATAATTTTTTGATACATGCTTTAGATGATATCTGGAAGAAATCATATGAAGAAGGAAGATTCCACTTACTGGATGGTATAATTTACAACAGAACTGAGGATACATGTGTTATGACAGTTGTTTACAGGTCCTTAATCAATCTTGTACTGAAAGAATGCCATTACAGCCATTTTTCAGGACATTTGTCTGAGGATGTAACAACCACTCACCAGGGGTAAAGGTATTCATCAAGACACCCACTCAAACACCTCAAATCAGCAGCTCCAATATCTGCATCAGCAGTCAGTTTCAGCAATCCTCCTTGCTGAAAAATGCATACAGCTTGGTACTTCAATACATCCTGTCAACATCTGTACAGGTTGGATTCACCCAATACAGTTTCAAGACACCAGCATGAAACTGTATGATCACTCAAATACACCACACCTCTTGTACAAGTTCTGTACATTGGTAAAGGACCTGTATTGGCCAGACTCAATTCAATCATTCAAGCCTCTCAGGAAAAGTCTTCCTCTGGATCAGGGCTGGTGCTTCTCACATATACCATCACCGCTTTCTCCCCCCTGGGGACTTTTCCCCAGTTAATTAGTTTAGTTATTTATCATTTTATGAATATTTTTATCCTTTATTTGGGTATTATATTTATTTACCATTAAGTTAGTCTTTGATTTTCTCTATTTGCCTGTACAGTATGAGTTGGGTGGCCATATCCCTATTAACCCTTCTATTTTCATTCTGACAGGTTGAAACAGTGGACTTGGACTTGTTTGTGGTTGGCTCTTCTATTCTTTACTCTTATTTCTTTTGTTTCTGCTTTCTTGTATCCTTTATTTTAGTATTTCATTCTTGCACTCTTAAGTGTATTCCCTCTTACCATATCTTTGAGCCCTCCATAAGTGAGTTCCAGGCCCTCTTCAATTCGAAGAGCCCCTGTGACATTAAATTAATTAACTCATATTGATTCTTTCTTTCCATTCTTTAATAATCATTTCTCTCAGTCATCAATTATTACCTTTTACTGCTCTTATTATTCTTAATGATTCTGCTTTTCTCTCTCTTCAATTTTCATCTCATCCATTTCATTTATATTAAAATTGATTCTTTCTTCTTTCTTAATCATTGTGACCATTTCATTCACTTCATTTTATTTTTATCAAATCAATTTTTTTTTTGTGTTCTCATTCAGGTCATATTTAGGAATTATTAATTGGTTTAATTGATTTGAGTATTCATTGGGATTCATTGGGTTTATTGATTCCACGATTCAGGAGTTTCATTTGGAATGGATTGATTGACTTTGAATTTTCAAGTTATTTTATTGATCCTCAAGAATTGATTTTTATTATTGATTGATTTTGACTCATCAAGATATTTGAATTGATTTCTGAGGATTTTGAATTGATTGAGTGATTCCTCAAGACGTCGATTTCATATTGAAGACACTGATTTATTGATTGATTTATTATTGCTTGAATATTGATTGATTGTTGACTGAAGTCAATTTCACCTCAAGATTTGAATTGATTCCTCAAGACTCATCAAGATTTCATTGTGAGTGATTTGGCCAAGTTTTGATTTCTGTTCTCAATACCATTAAGTTTCTTTTATTCTACTTCTGTTCATAATTCCAGTTCAGCATATTCCCCCAGCAAAGAACCCTAGATCCCAAAAGATTTCAGCTGTTCTCACTCCTACAGGAAGGGCTCCTCTTGACCGCAAACCATCAGTTCATCAACTGAGTGCAAACTTGGACAGAGGACCACCAATGGAAGGGGAAGCACCCTCAAGAAGAGGTGGAATGAAATCTAGAAGATCAAGATCCTTTTCTGGACTTTTGGGTGGCTGCCCTAGCATGTCTGAAGGTGCAAGAGAAAGATTAGGGGAAGTTGAAGATGAAGAGGGGAAAGAGTCTGTGGAAGAGGAAGATTCTTGGGATACTGAAGTGGGAGATGCCTTGGCAAATGCTCCAGAGGTGCCTCAGGGTTCTAATCTAGCCCTTTCTAGTCAACCTCTTGTCTCTCACACTGATCCAAGTCTCCTCAAGAGGATGGAGCAGATGACTCAATTCATGGGGCAACTCACTCAAGCAGTGGCTCCAAGGGACAATTCCAAAGCCCCTGCTTTGAAGACTCCATCCGTGAAGGCACCTGATTTTCTTGAGGGTACTCAAGCTCATAAATTGAGAGGATTTATCCAATACTGTCAATTAATCTTCCTTAATGATCCAGACAATTCATTCTCTGACACGAAGAAAGTTCTTTACTCAACTTCTTTTCTCACTGGTAGAGCTGGAAAGTTGAGTGAACCCTATGTCTCAAATATTTCCAATGAAATCCCTTCTTATCTCTTCAATAATTCGCCATTATTTGAATCCCAATTATTTACTCTGTTTGGTGACCCCAATGAGGTCAGGAAAGCTGAACAAGAGTTGGACAATTTGAGGATGAAGGAAGGTGGGCATGTATCCTTGTACATTGCTGGTTTCAGAAGCTTAATGTCAAGAATTGGATCTTGGGGGCAAAGAGCTTATATCCATGTTTACAGAAGAGGGTTGGCATCAAGATTATTGGATCAGCTGGCTTCTCACCCTGGAACCTTTGATACTCTTCAAGAACTTATGGATGTCACTTTAGAATTAGACACAAGATATCATGAGAGGCAAAAGGAAAAGGGTGGCAATCAAGAGAAGAAGCCTCCTGTCAATGAATCCAATCAATCTAGGACTCCTCAAAACTCATCTTAAAAGAGGCCTCACCAGAAGAAGAACAAGAAGGGCATGCAGTTTCAATCATCAAAGGACAAGCCTAATGCTGCTCTCCTCAATAAGGACAATGAATTAATTGGTTCTGAAAAGGAGAGAAGGATTAAAGAGGGGTTGTGTACTTATTGTGGTGGAAAGCACCCAATTTAAAAATGCTTCAAGAGACCTCAGAACAAGCCTATGTCATCATCAAGAGGCTTCCCTAGAAAGCAGGGAAAAGCCTGAGTGGGGATCATGATGTGTTCAATGGTTCTCACTTATTTCCTTCAAGAGCACAATTGTGCACTCTGAATACTAGTGTCAAGAAATCTTTAAAATTTCTTATTTTCTCTTCTGTCTCTGATATTTTTTATAGTATTCTCATTGATTCTGGTGCTACAAACTCCTTTATTGCAAAAAATTTGTTCTCAAGTACTCATTGACTCCGTCAGAGCTCCCTGAAAAGATTCCTCTTTTTATTCTGGACTCTAATGAGTCCCCTTCCTTGTTCCTTACCCATTATACCAAGCGCATAGTTTACTTGCCTTCCTTCCCAGGCTTTGAATGGGACTTCTTTATCATAGATTCACCCAAGGGAGAAGACCTGATATTTGGCTATGATTTCCTTTAATATTTTAATCACATTATTGATTGGAAAAATGGATTGATCACCTATGATTCTAGTCATAAGGATTCTAGTGGTACTATTCCTTCTACTAGTACTGACTTTGCCACTGCTGTCAACAGTGTTGCTCTGGTTGGTAAACTTAAGACACCTTCCCTTCCTTCTTCTGTCCATATTCCTTCCATCATTCCCTCTAAGTCATTACTTCCATTAAGAGGAAGTATTCAAAGAGATAAAAGATGTTTGAGAAGATGTTGCTATATCTTCAATTCATCTCTTTCGAGGGAATATGGACTTTCCTCCTCTATCTTTTCATGCCTCCCTGGAGGAGCAGTGGGATAAGGAGGAAGACCCAGAAGAAATTGAAACTGTGTTGAAGGTAGTCCCTCCTGTTTCTCACCAATATTTGGATGTATTCTCCAAGGTGAAGGCAGAGAAACTCCCTCCACGCCGGGCCTGTGATCATCATATCAAATTGGAGGGTCTTCTACCTCCAATTGGCCTAAATTTCAGAGAATGTAGAGAATGGCTTCATAAGACCAAGCTCCTCATCCACAGGAGCACCTGTCCTTTTTGTTAAGAAAAAGGATGGACGTCTTTGTTTGTGTGTTGACTAATGCAAACTGAATGCTGCTACTAGGAAGAACAGGTTTCCTGTTCCTCCTATGAGCCAACTTCTTACCGTATTCAACAGTTCCACTATCTTCTCCAAGATAGATTTGCGAATACTTGGGCTATGTTGTTTCAAGTGATGGCCTCAAGATGGATTCTTCAAAAGTTCACCAAATCCTCAATTGGCCTCAGCCCAAGAACATCAAGGCCCTTCAATCTTTTCTTGGCTTTGCCAATTTTTATCGTTGTTTCATAAAACATTATTCTAAAAAAATCACTTCTCTCACTTCCCTTCTCAAAAAAGATTCTCCCTTCATCTTCAATGAGGAAGCTCTTAGCCAGTTTCAATCACTCAAAGAAGCTTTCAATACTGCTCCTATCTTATCTCATTTCAATCGCTCTCTACCTACTATTGTAGAGACTGATGTGTCTGATTATGCTTTGGGTGCTGTACTGAGCCTGGTGAATGACTCAGGAAAGCATCCCATTGCATTTCATAGTTGCAAGCTTCTCCCAGCGGAGCTGAACTATGAAATGCATGACAAGGAACTCCTTGGAATAGTTGGGGCTCTCAAGCGCTGGAGAGCAGTCCTTCTCTCTCTTTCCAATTCTTTTGAGGTCTTGACAGACCACTCTTCCTTGCAGTATTTTATGTTGTCCAAAGTTTTTACTTGTGGTCTGGCCTGTTGGGATGTGTTCCTTTCAGAATTTCACTTCACTATCACTTACCACCCGGGCAGGCTGGCCACTTTACCAAATGCCTTGTCACATTGGGACGATGTGTACCCAGAGAGGGGGGTGGACTTCATCCGCAAGAATCCTCAAAATTTTCATCAAGTAATCAGGCAAGATCGAATTCAAGAGTCAATATTCTTTTCAATCAAAGTGGAAGTATTTTCAGATTTAGTTGACAAGATTCAAGAAGAAGTATGGCAAGACAAAGACTATAAAGAAATACTCAAGCAACTAGCAAGAGGTAAAGCAGTTCCAAATTATTCTCTTGAACCTCAAGCCAAGTTGTCATTATTCAAAGATAGAGTGTTAATCCCAAGCAATGAAGAAATTCAACTCAATATTCTTCAAAAGCGTCATGACTCACCTTTGGCTGGCCATCCTGGCCAAGAGAAGACCCTCAATCTCATCAAGAGGGATTCTTATTGGGCTGGCATAAATCAATTCATCAAGGACTACATGTCCTCATGTCAGCAATGTTCAAGAAACAAGAACATTCATAAAAGAAGTTCGGACTACTCAAGCCTCTTCAAATTCCATCTGGTCCTTGGGATTCCTTATCAATGGACTTTATCACTCAATTGCCCTTGTCAAACAACTTTGACTCAATTCTAGTAGTTGTGGACAGGTTTTCAAAAATGGAAATCTTCATTCCAGCTTATGGAACAATCACTCCGCTGGACTTAGCTCAAATACTCATTAATCCTGTATTTTCCAAGCATGGACTTCCAGTCAGTATTGTCAGTGATTGAGGATCCTTATTTGTTTCATCATCCTGGACCCAATTATGTCAGCAGCTCAAGATATCAAGATATCAGTCAACTTCTTTTCATCCTCAAACAGATGTACAGACAGAGAGGGTAAATCGGATTCTAAAACAGTATCTTCGGAGGTATGTCAGTTACCATCAAGATGACTGGCACACCTGGCTCCCTCTGGCTGAATTTGCCTATAATAACGCAGAACATTCGTCAACAAAGCAATCACCTTTTTTCACCATTTATGGAAGAAATCCCAGCTTTGACTCACTACATATTTCTCAAGCTTCACCTGCTGGAAAGGTAACAACAAAACTCAAATCAGTACCGCAAGTTGTCAAAGAAGAATTGGAGTCAGCAATAAGGAGATTCAAGAAGTATGCAGATAGAAATGGAGAAATTCCACCAGATTTCCAACCTGGGGACAAAGTATGGCTAGCTTCCAAGAACATCAAGACAAAAAGACCCACCAATAAATTATCAGCAAGATGGTTGGGACCTTTTGAAGTTCTGAAGAAGATTGTCAGCCATGCATATCACCTCAAGTTGCCTCAGCAATGGAAGTCAGTTCGCCCTGTATTCTATGTGTCCCTATTAGAACCAGTGATGCATTCAACTAGCCCAAATCAACATCAATTGCCACCACCACCAGTATTAGTGGAGGAGCAAGAAGAATGGGAAGTGGCTCAGGTTCTGGACTCAAAACTCAAGCAAGGTAATTCATGGTATCTTGTAGAGTGGAAAGGATTCAGTAAAGACCCAGAAAGAACCACTTGGGAACCAGCTTCCAACCTTACAAACTCACCAGACCTTGTCAAGGATTTTCATTCATTTTATACAGACAAGCCTGGCCCAAATACCTCAAGAGTTTGATTTTATGGTGCATGGTGGGGAGAAGAAGTTATGAAAGTAAGTTCCCCTCCTGGCATGCACCTTTAAGGGGGTATTCTACCCATATGTTGTTGTATGCATCGCCTTGGCCACTTTGTGAGCACTTGTCAATTCTTTGGACAGGTCCAGGAAGCATGCAACATCAATACCCTCCATTTGGACCTTATCAAGATATCGCCAAATGTTTCTTTCTTTCTTTTTATTTTCTTTTTATTTTCTTTTTATTTATCATTTCATTTATGCCAATAATCATAATTCAAGACATTCATTACTTCAAGTCATTTATGGCAATTGATTTCAGAAGTCATTTATGGCAATTTATTTCAGTTTTATGGTGCTTAGTGGGGAGTGGGAGTTATGAAAGTAGGTTCCATCTCCTGGTATGCAGCCCTGAGGGTTCTACTTCTTGTAAAACATTACCTCGGCCACTCTGTGAGCATCAAATGCTTGGCTTTCATCTTTTCAGACATTTCTTGACCAAAATCAAGCAACTCACCACAAGAAGGGCAAACCATCAGCAGTTTCTTTATTCTGTTTCTCTACTCTCTTTTTCTCTCATTTTCTTTCTTTTCTTTACTTGTATAATTTTGTTTTCTTTTTATTTCTTTAAAGCAGCAGCATCCCCTCCCAAATCAAGTATTGGGAGGTTCCATTATTTTTTCAATTTTGGTATTTCTAAGAGTGGGGATAGAAGTCAAATGAAACACAAACAAGGATAGGGAAACTAGTTATCTCTACCTAATTCATCAAAAGTTCTCTGAAAATCATTTATGAACTCATCTTCATACCAGGCAAATTTTGCAGCCATCTCTTCAGAAGCAGTACCCAGAATAGTCCTGTCATTGGCATACCTACTCACCTCCCTGTTATTTCTATCAACCCTCCTGAATAATCTGGCCACAGCTTCTTGGTTTTCACTAGCCGCATTGGGATCTTCTCTGGTAACCCAGATAGGCCAACGTTCTCTTCTTTGAAAAACTTGAGCCGCAGCAAACGGCAAAGGGGACAATCCTTCTCTTCTTTTGCTGGAGCTGGCCACAGGTTGGAGTTGGTGGGAGGTGGTACTGGGTGAGTTTCTGGATTGCTGAACTGGTGATTTTCTTACTGCTGGATTCAAGGCAGGCCTGGCATGGGAAGTACTTGGTGAAGGAGGAGGAATGGTAGTAGGAATGGAAGCGAGAATTGGTTGGAAGGTTCTGGGAGTACTGGGAATTATTTGGCTTTGAAATCTGTTGGCAAGGGGTTGAGGAGAGGAAATGCTGGATGGATGGCCAATTGAATGAGGAACAACTTGAACTTCTTCACCATCCAGCTCATCACTTCCTTCAGCATCTGGATCAGTGGGGGAATCATCAATCCTTCGTATTCTCTTCACTACCTTCACTACCCCTTCAGTATTGGTCCTTGAGATTGGGACCTCTTAGCTGGAATATATGGGCCTAACCCCAGCTGGACTTGGCCCTCCAACACTAGTCCACCTTGCCACATCCCGCTTCCTGGAACCAGTCACTACATCAAAGCACAGTACCAATTCAATCAAGATATGCAAATCACTCACAATGAGGAAATCCTGAAGTTCCATCAGGAGTAGGTTCCTCAGAGACCAGGAATTCTTGCCCAAAAGGCCCATATTCTCTACTCCATAAATACCTCCTGACATTAGAAGACAGCACCCCGGTATGATGACATGGTTTCTTTCCAATGAAGAAAAAATGGCATTTTGAAGATCAGGGATTGTAGTGTTGAAACAATCCTTACCCTTGGCCAAACATTCATTACAGGCCGGATCAAGAACTTCAACTGCTCTGTCTCCATCATAGGTTTGAAAGTGATCAAATCGAACAGAAGAAGCCATGGAGGGTGAAGATAATTGACTGAAGATGCCAGAACCACAAAGAATGGACAGTGGCGGTGCAGAAGGAGAAGATTCAGTGAGTTCAGTCAGTTTGGAACTCATAACTGAAGAATATGCAAGCAGAAGATTCAAGATGTAAGATGTGACTATGAAACTGATGATAATATTACTATTAAGCAACAGTACTATGTCTTTTCTTATGAAATATAATAATAAAATTATTATAACCACAATTAAATAATTATCAAATTATTTCTTTCACCTGTTATACACTACTAGTGATTATAACAGTGAGCAGTAATTGTCTACAAGAATCAATTACAAGAAGAATTTAATAATAAAAACTTCTTTTATTAAAATAATAAAATTATTTTAATATATAATTAGCTTTTGCAAGAATCATTATAAAGATAATTCTTGAAGAAAACTATTACTAGAGAAAAACTTTAAGAGTTAAAGATAAATAACTCACTAATACTCCAGAGAACTTATTGATAGATAAAAGTAGAGAAATTTGACGTAGAATTGTGGATTTAAGGGATCAAAAGGATTTATAACAGTATTACAACAATATATAGTTGGATTCTATGATTTCACGTCTTTCTGGTTGATTATGAAAGATTTAAAACACTTAAGAATAGCTGTAACTAATACTTACTTGTTGGTAATAATGATTTAATAAATTGATAAGATGATGATGTAACAACCATCCATCAGGGGTAAGGGTATTCATTCATACACCCACTCAAACACCTCAAACCAGCAAATCAAGTATCTGCATCAGCATTCAGTTTCAGCAATCTTCATTCTGAAACATGCATACAGCTTGGTACATCAATACAGCCTGTCAACACCTGTACAGGTTGGATTCACCAAATACAGTTTCAATACACCAGTATGAAACTGTATGATTACTCAAATACACCACACCTCTTGTACACCTTCTGTACAGCTGTACAGGACCTGTAATGGCCAGACTCAATTCAATCATCAATTATTCTCATGAAAATTCTTCCTCTGGATCAGGGCTGGTAATTCTCACATATACCAGGCCCTCTTTCTCCCCCCTGGGGACTTTTCCCCAGTTAATTAATTTAGTTTATTTATTATTTCATAATTATTCTTATCCTTATATTTGGGTATTATAATTATTTAATTCTAAGTTAGTCTTTGCATTTTCTCTCTTTGCCTGTACAGTATGAGCTGGGTGGCCATATCCTTATTAACCCTTCTCTTTCCATTCTGACAGGTTGAAACAGTGGACTTGGACTTGTTTGTGGTTGGCTCTTCTATTTCTTACTCTTATTTCTTTGTTGCTGCTTTTCTCATATTTATTCTTTTAGTAATTCATCCTTAACACTCTTAAGTGTATCCCTTCTTATCATATCTTTCAGCCCTCCATAAGTGAGTCCAAGTTTACTGAGTGCCAGGCCTTCTTCACTTCGAAGAGCCCCTGTGACATTAAATTAATTAACTCATATTTGATTCTTTATTTTCATTCATTTATATTCATTTATCTCATTCATCAATTATGATCTTTTATGACTTAATGATCTTTAATGATTGTGACTTTTTCTCTCTCATCAATTTCATCTCATTCATTTCATCCATATGAAATTGATTTTTCTTCTTTCGTAATCATTGCTCACCATTTCAGTTTATCAAATCAATCTGTTCTGTGTTCTTATTCAGGTCTTATTCAGGAGTGATTTATTGGTTAAGTTGATTGGATTATTCATTGGGATTCATTGTATTATTGATTCAGCAGCTCAGGATTCTTATTTGGATTGAATTGATTGATTTTGACTTCTCAAGACATTGATTGATCCTCAAGAGATGATTTTGATTATTGATTGACCTTGAATCCTCAAGATATTTTATTGATCCTCAAGAATTGATTTGATTATTGACTGATTTTGACTTATCAAGATATTGAATTTATTTCTGAAGATTTTAAGTTGATTGATTGATTCCTCAAGACCTTGATTTCATATTGAAGACACTGATTTATTGATTGATTGACTATTGATATTTGATTTGAACTTATTGTTGATTGTTTGAGTTGATTTGACTGTTGACTGAATTTTCTTTCACCACAAGATTTGAATTGATTCCTCAAGATTCATCAAGATTTTATTGTGATTGACTTGGCCAAGTTTGATTTCTGTTCTCATACCATCAAGTTTTATTTCATTTTATTCAAAATGCCAGTTCAGCATAGTCCCCCAGCTAAAAATACTAGAACCCAAAAAATCAAGCTGTTCTCACTCCTACAGCAAGGGCTCCTCTTGACCGCACACCAGCAGTTCATCAACTGAGTGCAAATTTGGACAGATGACCACCAATGGAAGGAGAAGCACCCTCAAGAAGAGGTGGAATGAAATCTAGAAGATCAAGATCCTTTTCTGGACTTTTGGGTGGCTACCCTGGCATATCTGAAGGTGCAAGAGCAAGACAAGGGGAAGTTGAAGATGAAGAGGGGGAAGAGTCTGTGGAAGAGGAAGATTCTGGGGAAACTGAAGTGGCAGATGCCTTGGCAAATGCTCCAGAGGTGCCTCAGGGTTCTAATCTAGCCCTTTCTAGTGAGCCTCTTGTCTCTCAAACTGATCCAAGTCTCCTCAAGATGATGGAGCAGCTGACTCAATTCATGGGGCAACTCACTCAAGCAGTTGCTCCCAGGGACAACTCAAAAGCCCCTGCTTTCAAGACTCCATCCATGAAGGCACCTGATTCTTTTGATGGTATTCAAGCTCATAAATTGAGAGGATTTATCCAATCCTGTCAATTACTCTTTCATAATGATCCAGAAAATTTCTTCTCTGACAGGAATAAAGTTCTTTCCTCAACTTCTTTTCTCACCGGTAGAGCTGGAAAGTGGATTGAACCCTATCTCTCAAGTATTTCCAATGAAGACCCTTCCTACCTCCTCAATAATTGGCCATTATTTGAATCTCAGTTCTTCACTCTGTTTGGGTATCCCAATGAAGTCAGGAAAGCTGAACAAGAGTTGGACAATTTGAGGATGAAGGAAAGTGGTCATGTCTCCTTGTACATTGTAGATTTCAGAAGTTTAATGTCAAGAATTGGAGATTGGGGGGAAAGAGCTTATATCCATGTTTACAGAAGAGGATGGGCATCAAGATTATTGGATCAGTTGGCTTCTCATCCTGGAGCTTTGATACTCTGCAAGAACTTATGGATGTCACTTTAGAATTAGACACAAGATATCATGAGAGGCAAAAGGAAAAGGGTGGCAATCAAGAGAAGAAGCCTCCAGTCAATGGATCCAATCAGTCTAGGCCTCCTCAAAACTCATCTTCAAAGAGGCCTCATCAGAAGAAGAACAAGAAGGGCAAGCAATTCCAATCTTCAAAGGACAATCCCCATGCTGCTCTTTTCAATAAGGACAATAGGTTAATTGGTTCTGAAAAGGAGAGGAGGATTAAAGAGGGGTTGTGTACTTATTGTGGTGGAAAGCACCCAATTGAAAAATGCTTCAAGAGACCTCAGAACAAGCCTGGGTCATTATCAAGAGGCTTCCCTAGCAAGCAGGGAAAAGCCTGAGTGGGGATCATGATGTCTTCATTGGTTCCCACTTATTTCCTTCAAAAGCACAATTTTGCACTCTGAATACTAGTGTCAAGAAATCTTTAAAATTTCTTATTTTCTCTTCTGTCTCTGATATTTTTTATAGTATTCTCATTGATTCTGGTGCTACAAACTCTTTTATTGCAAAGAATTTTGTTCAAAAGTACTCATTGACTCTGTCAGAGCTCCCTGACAAGATTCCTCTTTTCATTCTGGATTCTAATGAATCCCCTGCCTTGTTCATCACCCATTATACCAAGTGGGTAGTTGACGTTCCTTCCTTCCCAAGCTTTGAATGGGACTTCTTTATCATAGATTCACCCAAGGGAGAAGACCTGATATTGGGCTATGATTTCCTTTACCATTTTAATCCCATTATTGATTGGAAAAATGGATTAATCACCTATGACTCTAGTCATAAGGATTCTAGTGGTATTATTCCTTCTACTAGTAATGACTTAGCCACTGCTGTAAACAGTGTTGCTCTGGTTGGTGAACTTAAGACACCTTCCCTTCCTTCTTCTGTCCAAATCCCTTCCATAATTGCCTCTCAGTCATTACTTCCGTTAAGAGATGAAGTCTTCAAAGGGATAAAGGATGTTGGAGAAGATGTTGCCATATCTTCACTTCATCTCTTTCAAGGGGATATGGACCTTCCTCCCTTATCTTTTCATGTATTCCTGGTGGAGCAGTGGGAACATGAGGAAGAGCCAGAAGAAATTGAAACTTTGTTGAAGGTAGTACCTCCAGCTTATCACCAGTATTTGGATGTATTCTCCAAGGTGAAAGCAGAGAAACTTCCTCCACACCGCACCTGTGATCACCATATCGAATTGGAGGGTCTTCTTCCTCCAATTGGTGTTATCTACTCATTATCAAATCAAGAGTCAGAAACACTGCGGGCTTACATTTCAGAGAATGTAGAGAAAGGTTTCATTAGACCAAGCTCCTCTTCAACAGGAGCACCTGTCCTTTTTTTCAAGAAAAAGGATGGAGGTCTTCATTTGTGTGTTGACTACCGCAAACTCAATGCTCTCACTAGGAAGAACAGATACCCTGTTCCTCCTATGAACCAGCTTCTTACCGGATTCAACGGTTCCACTATCCTCTCCAAGATAGATTTGCGTGGTGCATATAACCTTCTGACAATCAAAGAGGGGGATGAGAATTTAACTGCCTTTAGAACCAAATATGGTAGCTATGAGTATTTGGTCATGCCATTTGGTTTTACCAATGCTCCTGCGTCTTTCCAGAATCTTGTAAATGATATATTTGCAGATTTCTTGGATGTGTTTGTTGTGGTTTATTTAGATGATATTATGGTCTTTTCCAGCTCCGAGGAGGAACATGTCAAACATGTGGCCTCTGTCCTCCAAACACTGAGGGACAATAATCTGTTTGCCAAAGCCTCCAAGTGTGCATTCCATGCCTCAAGTGTGGAATACTTGGGCTATGTTGTTTCACGTGATGGCCTCAAGATGGATTCTTCAAAAGTTCAGCAAATCGTCAATTGGCCTCAGCCCAAAAACATCAAGGCGCTTCAATCTTTTCTTGGCTTTGCCAATTTTTATCGCCGTTTCATTAAAAATTATTCCAAAAAAATCACTTCTCTCACTTCCCTTCTCAAAAAAGATTCTCCCTTTATCTTCAATGAGGAAACTCTTAGTCAGTTTCAAGCACTCAAAGAAGCTTTCACCTCTGCTCCTATCTTATCCCACTTCAATCCGTCTCTGCATACTATCGTAGACTGATGCTTCTGATTATGCATTGGGCGCCGTACTGAGTCAGGTGAATGACTCAGGAAAGCATCCCATTGCATTTGATAGTCACAAGCTCTTACCAGCTGAACTCAACTATGAAATTCATGACAAGGAACTCCTTGACATAGTTTGGGCTCTCTAGTGCCAGAGAGCATTTCTTCTTTCTCTCTCCAATCCTTTTGAGGTCTTGACAGACCACTCTTCCTTGCAGTATTTCATGTCTTCCAAAGTTCTTACTCGTCGTCAGGCCCGTTGGGCTGAATTTCTCTCAGAATTTCATTTCACTATCACTTACTGCCCAGGCAGGCTGGCCACTTTACCAGATGCCTTGTCACGTCGGGACGACGTGTACCCAGAGAGGGGGGTGGACTTCATCAGCAAGAATCCTCAAAACTTTCATCAAGTACTTAAGCAAGATGGAATTCAAGAGTCAAGATTCTTCTCAAACAAAGTGGAATTTTTCTCAGATCTAGTGGACAAGATTCAAAAAGAAGTATGGCAAGACAAAGACTATAAATAAATACTCAAGCAACTAGCAAGAGGTGAATCAGTTCCAGATTATTCTCTTGAACCTCAAGCCAAGTTATTATTATTCAAAGATAGAGTGGTAATTCCAAGAAATGAAGAACTTCAACTCAATATTCTTCAAAAGCATCATGACTCACCATTGGCTGGTCACCCTGGCCAGGAGAAGACCCTCAATCTCATCAAGAGGGATTTCTATTGGGCTGGCATTAATCAATTCATCAAGGACTATGTGTCCTCATGTCAGCAATGTTCAAGAAACAAGAACATTCATCACAAGAAGTTTGGCTTACTCAAACCTCTTTCAATTCCGTCTGGTCCTTGGAATTCATTATCAATGGACTTCATCACCCAATTGCCACTGTCAAACAGCTTTGATTCAATTTTAGTAGTTGTGGACAGATTCTCAAAAATGGCAATCTTTATTCCAACTTATGGAACAATCACTGCTCTTGACTTAGCTCAAATCTTCATCAGTCATGTATTTTCCAAGCATGGCCTTCCAGTCAGTATCATCTGTGATAGAGGATCCTTATTTGTTTCAGCATTTTGGACTCAATTGTGTCGGCAGCTCAAGATATCAAGAGATCTTTCAACTGCCTTTCACCCTGAAAACAGATGGACAGACAGAGAGGGTAAATCAGATACTAGAACAGTACCTTCGGATGTATGTCAGCTATTATCAAGATGACTGGTACACCTGGCTCCCTCTGGCTGAATTTTCCTATAATAATGCAGAACATTCATCAACCAAGCAATCACCTTTTTTCACCATTTATGGAAGAAATCCCAGCTTTGACTCAATCCATATTTCTCAAGACTCACCTGCTGGAAAGGTATCAACAAAACTCCAATCAGTACAGCAAGTTGTCAAAGAAGAATTAGAGTCAGCAATAAGGAGATTCAAGAAGTATGCAGATAGAAATAGCGCAATTCCACCTGATTTCCAACCTGGGGACAAAGTATGGATAGCTTTCAAGAACATCAAGACAACAAAACCCACCAAGAAATTATCAGAAAGATGGTTGGGACCCTTTGAAGTTCTGAAGAAGATTGGCAGCCATGCATATCACCTCAAGTTGCCTCAGCAATGGAAGACAGTCCACCCTGTATTCCATGTGTCCTTATTTGAACCAGTCAAGCCTTCAACTATCCCAAATCGTCATCAATTGCCGCCACCACCAGTTTTAGTGGAAGAGAAAGAAGAATGGGAAGTGGCTCAGGTTCTGGACTCAAAACTCAAAAGAGGTAAATTATGGTATCTTGTAGAGTGGAAAGGATTCAGTGAAGACCCAGAAAGAACCACTTGGGAACCAGCTTCCAACCTTACCAACTCACCAGACCTTGTCAAGGATTTCCATTCATTGTATCCAGACAAGCCTGGTCCAAATACCTCAAGAGTTTGATTTATGGTGCTTGGTGGGGAGAAGAAGTTATGAAAGTAAGTTCCTCTCCTGGCATGCACCTTTAAGGGGGTATTCTACCCATATGTTGTTGTAAGCATGACCTTGGCCACTTTGTGAGCACTTGTCAATTCTTTGGACAGGTTTAGGAAGCATACAACACCAATACCCTCCGATTTGGACCTTATCAAGATATGGCCAATTGTTTCTTTCCTTAATTTTCCTTTCTTTCTCTTTTATTTCTCATTTCATTTATGCCAATCATCATAATTCAAGACACTCATTACTTCAAGTCATTTACGGCAAATCTCTTCAGAAGTCATTTATGGCAATTCTTTTCAATTTTATGGTGCTTGGTGGGGAGTGGAAGTTATGAAAGTAAGCTCCATCTCCTGGTATGCATCCCTGAGGGTTCTACTTCTTGTAAAACATTACCTTGGCCACTCTGTGAGCATCAAATGCTTGGTTTTCATTTTTCAGACACTTATTGGCCAAAATCAAGCAACTCACCACAAGAAGGACCAACCATCAGGATTTTTCTTTATTTCTTTCTTTACTCTCATTTTCTCTTATTCTTTTATTTTTCTTTCTTTCTTTACTTGTATAATTTTCTTTCTTTTATTTCTTTAAAGCAGAAGCATCCCCTCCCCAAATCATGTATTGGGAGGTTCCAGTATTTTTTCATTTTTTAGTATTTATAAGAGTGGGGATAGAAGGCGAACCAAAAACAAACAAGGAAAAGGAAAACTAGTTATCTCTACCCAAATCATCAAAAGTTCTGTGGAAATCATTTATCAACTCATGTTCATACCAGGCAAATTTTGCAGCCATCTCTTCAGAAGCAGTACCTGGAATAGTCCTGTCATTGGCATACATAATCACCTCTCTGCTATTTCTATCAACCCTCCTGAACAATCTGGCCACAGCATCTTGATTTTCACTAGCCGCGTTGGGATCTTCTCTGGTAACCCGGATAGGCCAACATTCTCTTCTTTGAAATACTTGAGCGGCAGGAAACGGCAAAGGGGACAATCCATCTCTTCTTCTGCTGGAGCTGGCCACAGGTTGGAGTTGACGGGAGGTGTTTATGGGTGAGTTCCTGGGCTGTTGAACTGGTGATGGTCTTACTGCTCGATTCAACGCGGGGCTGGTGGTATGGGAAGTAGTTGGTGAAGGAGGAGTAAGGGTTGTAGGAATAGAAGCAAGCATTGGTTGGAAGGTTCTTGGAGTGCTGGGAATGACTTGGCTTTGGAATCTGATGTTGGCAAGAGGTTGAGAAGAAGAATCTCTGGATGTTTGGCCAATTGAATGAGGAATAACTTGAACTTCTTCACCATCCAACTCATCACTTCCTTCAGCATCTGGATCTGTTGGGGAATCAACAATTCTTCTTGGTTTTTTCACTACTTTCACCACTCCATAAGCATTGGTCCTTGAAATTGGAATTTCTGAGCTGTAGTGGATGGGCCCACCGCCGATTGGAATGGACCCTCCAACCTTAGTCCATCTGGCCACATCCCTCTGCCTGGAACCAGTCACTACATCAAAATATCAGTACCAATTCAATCAAAATATGCAAATAACTCACATTGAGAAAATCCAGAAGTTGCATCAGGGGTAGGTTCCTCAAGAATGGGGAATTCCTGCCCATAAGGCCCATCTTTGCTGCTCCATAAGTGTCTCCTGACTTGGGACAAGGTTGATCTGGTACGGCGGCATGGCTTCTTCCCAACAAAGCAAAAGTGGCATTTTGACGAGCGAGGATTGTAATGTTGGAAGCAATCCTTTCCCTTGGCCAAACATTCAGTACAGGCAGGATCAAGTACTTCAACTGCTCTAAACCCATCATAGGTTTGGGAGGGTTCAAAATGGCCAGAAGACGCCATGGAAAGGGAAGACAATTGACTGAAGACGCCAGAACCATGAAGAACAGATGGTAGCGGTGCAGAAGGAGAAGATTCAGTGAGTTCAGTCAGTTTGGAACTCATAACTGAAGAATATGCAAGCAGAAGATTCAAGACGTCAGAATCAATCCACTCCATATCAAGAAAAAGAATTTGACCTCAGGGAAATGGGGCCATAACTCAATTATGCCCCCCCTCAAAGCCTCTATGGTGAAGGTTCACACCCCTTTGGGGCTGAACTCATCACCCAGGGCCTCCCCTGCAACTTTGGGGAGTCCAGAATGTTGATGGTCCTGGACCCCATCAATGGGTCCAGGCCATGCCTGGTGAAATCCCAGATTGGGCCATTTATGGGCCCCTTGGTCACCCTGGGTCCCCAGCAAATTTGGGCCCAGGGGCTTCATTTTGGTCCTGGGGGCCTGCATTAACCCCCACGGACCGCGGCGTATGGCCCGCGGACCGTAGGACCCCAAAGACTTAAAAAGGCCAAAAAAGGCCAAAAATCAAGATATGATAGTTTTTCACCAGAGCACCCAAAAAGGCCCAAAGGCCATAAAAATCAAGGGATATCAAATTCATAAGAGTAGAGGCCACAGCCCAAAGGTACTTTGTAGGGCTGTTGAGGCCATCTCCATGGATTATGGGGACAAGACCCCTTGGAGGAAATTTTTCAATTTTTCAATTTTCAATGGATTAAGGCTTGCCCAATGAGTACACTTCATATACTCATTGGGCATCATTTTCTGAGCACAAGAGCTCAGTGGTCCTTATTCTGGGATATATCCCAAGGCCACATCCCAAGGGCATGGTTGATTGAATCAGAAGAAAAAAAGAATGCATATTTCGAAGTGGAATGCTTACTCTAACTTGGAAAAAGGGGGGAATCAATTTAATTTGACAGAGAAGAAGTAATGAAGGATTTTCAGGATAATGGTCAAGAGGAAAAGAAACTTAAAAAGAAATTTTTTGAAAAAAAATATGGGGATATTGAGATGCCACCCAACAGTGGCAGGGTATTATGGTGTTCAGGAGCCCACCAGTTTCAAGAGGGGGATACTGTAACAACCATCCATCAGGGGTAAGGGTATTCATTCATACACCCACTCAAACACCTCAAACCAGCAAATCCAGTATCTGCATCAGCATTCAGTTTCAGCAATCTTCATTCTGAAACATGCATACAGCTTGGTAAATCAATACAGCCTTTCAACACCTGTACAGGTTGGATTCACCCAATACAGTTTCAATACACCAGTATTAAACTGTATGATCACTCCAATACACCACACCTCTTGTACAGGTTCTGTACAGCTGTACAGGACCTGTAATGGCCGGACTCAATTCAATCATCAATTATTCTCATGAAAATTCTTCCTCTGGATCAGGGCTGGTGATTCTCACATATACGAGCCCCTCTTTCTCCCCCCTGGGGACTTTTCCCCAGTTAATTAATTTAGTTTATTTATTATTTCATAATTATTCTTATCCTTATATTTGGGTATTATAATTATTTAATTCTAAGTTAGTCTTTGCATTTTCTCTCTTTGCCTGTACAGTATGAGTTGGGTGGCCATATCCTTATTAACCCTTCTCTTTCTATTCTGACAGGTTGAAACAGTGGACTTGGACTTGTTTGTGGTTGGCTCTTCTATTTCTTACTCTTATTTCTTTGTTGCTGCTTTTCTCATATTTATTCTTTTAGTAATTCATCCTTAAAACTCTTAAGTGTATCCCTTCTTATCATATCTTTGAGCCCTCCATAAGTGAGTCCCAGTTTACTGAGTGCCAGGCCCTCTTCACTTCGAAGAGCCCCTGTGACAGATGATTGGAAAACCAGCAAGACAAGGCCTCATTAAGTCAACAACAGCTCACAGAGGTGTGCCATGGGGAAAACTGAAAAACCAGTGAGTGAGAAAACAATAAACCCTTTTGGATTGTTGATTGCATCATCCGTTGTCACATAAGATTATCATAATTACTTAATTGATGCTTTTATGTGAGTACCAACCCCAATATGGTTAAGAATAAAAGGAGTAACATCTGTAAATATTCTTTTATTCCAAAATAATCATTTAGTTGTCAAATTTATCAATGTTATTGCCAATTTCATCACAGGTTGTAATTACTGTGAATTTTTGAAGATTCAGTGTTTCACGTAGAATGGTCAAAAATGGACTGTAAGTAAACTTTTAATTTTACTAGTAAAATCATAATTCTTTTTGGTCGTACCATGGATAATACAGCTCTCTATTAGTCCTGAAAGCTTCAGAAGGATTCATTAAGAATTGTATTTTTAATGAATTTTTGAAGTTTTTACCTCATTTCTACGTAGAATTGCAAATAGCAGTATTTTGCTGGTTGCTATGAGGTAAATCAGTGAATATGGATCCCAAAAGGGTTTTAATTACTCTTTTAGGGTCTAGTCATGGAAATTCATAAAGAATTGATGTGGTTACAGGAGTCTAAGTAGCTCATTACCTCCTTGGCATGTCAAAATAGCAGGTTATTTGCTATTTTCTTCTGATTACAGTAGGTGTAACTTGGTAACCAAGTTCCCAAAGAGTTTTATTTACCAATTGGGCCAAGATGAGCCATTGATCCATGCTCTGGACCTATCCACGCCTCTGAGGCCTCAGAAGTTGGGTACCCTGGCTCTCTTTGATGTCTTTTGTCCCCCTTGCTTATTTTTCATGTCAAAGTAGAAATTTAAGCTTAAAGTGAGATATCCACTATGGGTGTACTAAAAGTGCATGTAAGAATACCATGATATTAAGCGCTCAAAACATGCATAACACTATTCTGAGTGTATATGTAACATGGGATTTCTCACTTTCCCATTATTTTGGCTTAAAATCAAGAAAAACAAAAATATTCACGGATCTTTTATGTGCTATTAATGATGTGGTGTTGAAGTATTTTCCATATTACCACCTTAAAGAGTCGATTTGAGGTAATTCACTCTATGGAGCTACGCTAGGTGAATTTTTGTGTAGAATCCAAATCTGGTCTTAAATCCATGGCTTTACTTACTCAATGAAAAGTTATTCAACTTTTCTGAAATAAAAAATAATGAAATTTGACTATATGCACGACTTATGAGGTATGCATTATTCAGAATTTATTTTGAAGATAATTGTGGCCTATTTGGGTATGTAAAATATACCTCAAGGCTCACATTCCCTCCCACCAAAAAATAAAATTGTACTACAATTTTATCAATGGTAGAAATAATAAAAGCCCCAAAGGGGGTTAATGTCCACTGTCCAACCTCTTTATATTACTCAGCTCAAGTAATTTAAAGCACAATTATAGACATATTCAGGCTTGTGGCCTTCTTTCATGTCTAAATCTTCTTAAGAGTTTATCTGAGTCAGGTATTTCTGATTCTGCCAGCCATTCATCTTCATGTACTGGGTTTCTATATCTGAAAAGATATTCTCTTTGATTTTTACCCCTAAGTCTCCTCTCTTTAATGACTTTTTTTATCTTTTTGTCTTCACTCTGTTCCACTGGTGGTACACTCAAAGGAGTTGGGTTCCTTAAAGGAAACATGTCAGCCTGTGACTCAAAACCAGAGCACAAGCATGACAGCCAAAATACCATAAACCAATGGTACAGCCAAAATACCACCAAAACATGGAGCTGTGCAAAATTAGCTCAAAAGGTATCAAAAGAAAGAGGAAACTCACCTCTTTCTGAAAATATAAGTCCCATCACCATAGGACAAGAAATAACAAAGTTATTCCTGCTCAAAGTTATTGCTGAGCATAAACCTTAATTTTCACCTCTCATCTAAAATCTAGAAGGAGAGGCTTAACCCCATCAAATGGGTATTCAAAATGAAGCTCTAAGCCAGGGCTATCCAATGGTACTAGCCAAACTGAGCTAGCACCAGTATTACTTGAGTTATGGTCAAATTCAGACCAAATAAGGGTGAACAAAACATTCACCTCTCATCTAACTTTTGCAGTTTTAGTGTGAGATACTTAAAGTGGGGTCTTTTTGGAAAGAGCACAATCAGGGCTATCTGATGGTGCCATCCATTTACTCATAGCTCAACTAAAACAGAGGTTATTGACCAAACAAGCTTAATACAGCTTTTGCCCAAACCACACCAATGTACAAAAATACTTGTACATGGGATAACTTTGTCATATTTCATGATAGCCATGTCAAGTTGGGTACCATTGTGTAGAGCTCATACAGAGCTAATCAATGAACCAACTTTGAGCTTGATATCTCAGAAACTGACAGAGTTATGACCATTTTAAGGTCAAAATCCCACCTGCTGTCATATACAGCCTTACCATGGGATAATATCCCATAACCATGAATATGAGGTGTCAAATAGACGAAGAAGCATGTTTTTACTTCAATACCTCATATGTCAGTCAATACTGGGGTCCCATACAGTTTCTGTACAGCATTCTACGCGTCATACACGTCAGAATCAGGCTGTGAGGTCCCCAGATGAAAATGTTCACCCTGTATTGGTGAAAACCGCCCAGATGTGGTTTCAAAAGCACATCTGAGCGCAATACAGGGCATACAGGTTGTTTTCAAACCACACGCCTGTCATAGAGAGTGAAAAATCTTCACTTCCTCTACGTGGAAAGGTCTAGCAGCCTTTCCACCTCAATTTCAGGATAAAAGGAGGGCTTTTCACAGCCAAAAGCTTTTCCTCATCCTGCTCTTGAATAACCTACGTAGTAAACTGTCAAAAACAGTTTTACTCTTGGTTAATAATCAGGTATAATTATAAATTTAATTATTGTAGTCTTTTATTATTGTAACCCAACAGATAAAGCTGCACCCAGGGCTTTCAACAGCGCTCACCACCACTATATTTAGTATAGTAAAGCCCTTTTATTTTAAATTAAAACTATTTTTAATCATCATAATTCATCTTTTAAAACTATTTCCACGTGTCACAGTCATAGTTCTAGTTGTAAATAGCTTTATTACCACTTCAACACAGACTCATCCTGACAAAACAATTCTTTGTCAGATGGTTGAGAAGGTTTTATCAAGCTGACTGGAAAAGTGGGCTGTTTATTTTCCAATTCACCACTCAATTCCACTTGTACTGCATTGGTTCCATGTAAGGCAACAATAACAAAAGGTCCTACATAAGAATCTTTAAGTTTCTTTGGGCCTTTGATATTATTGAAATTCAAGGTTGAAACTAGAACTAAGTCCCCTACTTTGAAGTCTGGTACTTTGTGACTCTTGTCCCACTTCTGTTTTGCATAATCAAAAGCATCATTCATACTTTTCTTTGCAGGAGGTTTTACTTTATCAAGAATTAATTTGAAGCTGGAAGCTGTAGGATGAATGTCAATCAAGTCTTTCCTCAGTGTGTTTCCTCGGAGTCTTGGATTCCCTCCTTTTTCTAACATAGCAGGAGTTTGTCCTGTGGAAGAATGGACTGATGTCTTATATGCCAATTCTAGTGCAGGTATCAGAGTACACCAATCATGGGTAAAGCCATCTGAGTCTTTGAATTCTAATCCATAGGCACAGACTCTTCTGATCATGTCTTCTAAAGCTTGAATCATCCTCTCTGCTAGCCCATCTGTTTGGAGGTGATATGCTGTAGAGAATGATAACTTAGTCCCAAACAATCTATGAAGGTTGGTCCAAAGTGCAGATGTCAACTTGGGATCTCTGTCACTTATGATATTCTTAAATAATCCTGTATTAGAAATAACTCTACTCCATAAAAGAAGAGCTGTATCCATAGCTGTGTCGTCTTTATGACATGGTAAGAATATGGGAGTTTTGCTATATCTGTCTACAATGACTAAACAAGCATTATAACTTTTGTCACCACTTGGAGGAAGTGCTGTGACCCAATCCATGTGAACAACTTCCCAAGGGGATTTTGTTTCTTGAATATGGATTATAAGTCCAATTTCTTTCCTGTACTCCTGTTTGCTTTGTGGCATCTATCACAGGTATGGCAATACTCAATGGTTTCTTTTCTCCAAGATGGCCACCATGCACAGTTCTTCACTTTTTCAAGTGTTCTGTCTTCTGACAGGTGTCCAGAGTAAATGCTATCATGGCATTCATAAAGAATGGTATTGATAAGCAATCTACTACACAGTGTCCTCACACATGAATGTTTTGTTCTATGGTAAATAATTCCATCAAACAAGTGAAATCTTCCTTCAGAATAGGAACTTTTCCAAACTTCATCTAGTGCATTAACCAAAGATGTGTCTTTGCAGGCTTTAGCCAATAAAGAAGTCAAGATATGGCAATTCTTGTCTTGCTTATAAGATTCTCTGACCCCTTCAAAGAATTCAGTCCCAATATCAGTTATGTTAATTCCCTCAATTCAAAACTGTGGTTCAGCTTCCAAGGGTACATAATCTGGGTTATCAGGAGTGTTGGCTAATTCCCACCTACTAAGTCCATCAGCATTCTTGTGAATGTTTCCTGCTTTATGAACTATAGTCATGTTTCCTCTATATTCTTGAATGGCTATTTGCCATCTCAACATATGTCTGTTGGGAGTTTTCATGTTAAGAAGTGATTTCACGGCATTACAGTCAGTTATCACCTCAAAAACACTGCCATCAAGATAATAGTGTAATTTCTCAAGTGCCCATACCAAACATAAGCACTCCATTTGGCTTGCACCATATCTGGCCTCAGTTGGTTTAATCTGCCTTGAGATGTAGCAAACTGGTCCTTCTGTAGGTTTGTCATCAACAATTTGGACTGGATGTAGGGCTGCCCCTAATTCATCTCCACAAGCATCAATGTACAATTTAAAAGGAATATTCCAGTCAGGCATGAGTAGTAAAGGTGCTTCTGTAAGAGCTTTACTTATCTTCTCATAAGCTTCAATTCTCTCCTGTGTCATCTCAAATACCGTCTGTTGATCACAGATTCTATAAAGTGACTTGACTAGAATTGCAAAGTCTTCCAAGTGTTGCCTATAGTAACTGGCAAACCCAAGAAAAGACATCATTTCTTTTTTATTCTGGGGTATTGGTTTAAGTAACACTGCTGCTACTTTGTTTTTGTCAATACCCAAGCTTAAACCAGAAACAATATGTCCTAATGCTTTGAGTTCTTCAAAGCCAAAATTGCATTTCTTAAGTGCAATTTTCATATTCACTTCTGCAACTTTGTGAAGTACTCTTGCAAGTCTTTCAAGGTGTAAGGACCAAAAATCAGAAAATATGATAATATCATCAATATAAATGATAAGCCATCCTTGAGACAATTCTGTAGGGAAGATGGTATTCATAATCCTTTGATAATGGGATGGAGCATTTTTAAGGCCAAATGGCATTCTAAGATACTCATAAATACCACAGTGAGTGATAATTCTAAGTAATTTCCTAGCTTTAGGCGTCAAAACATTTTGATGAAAACCTTTCAATGCATCCATTGATGTTATATACTTGGCTTTAGACAATTGAGTCAAGTTTTCTTGGATCCTAGGTATTGGATACTTATCTGGAGCTGTGTAGGTATTTAATGCCCTGAAATCTCCAACCATTCTTGACTTATCATTATTCCAAGCAATAATAACAGGTGTGGTCACTTCAACTTCCTCATTATGGCCTACTTTTCTTAGTACACCAAGTTGAATTAACTCCTGGATGTGTTTTTCCAAGGCTTCTCTAGCTCTGGGACTGGCTGGATAAGCTGGTCTTCTAAGTACTGGAGGATATGGTCTATCAATATTAAAAGTAATATCAATTTCATGTCCTCTTATAGCACCTAATGGTTCATTATCAGATGAAAATGCATTATTGTATGTGTATAACACATCAATAAGTTCACTCCTCATCTTTAGTGACAATGATGGATTAATTTGTGCTTCAACAAGCTGATCAGACACAAATTCCTCTTTGTAAGTATCTTTGACAGAAGATACCACAGATATTTGTTTTGGCAAATTGGAAAAAGCAAATTTTTGTCTCTTGTTATCTCCAATTGTGCAATATCTGTCTTTATGGCTATTGATATCAATACCATAAATATTCAAGTAGTCATTTCCAAGAATGATGTGCTGAGATGTGCAATTATCCATTACCACAATCTCAGTTTTCATTCTCACACTTCCTGCAGGATGTGGGAACACAATATTAGTGTCTAATATGCCTAAAGGGTACATATTGTTACTAGCACTACTAAATTGTACACCTTCTATTGGTAATAGATGGCTTTTCCATTCTGGAAGTATAATTTGGAGATAATCTTTGCCCACACAAGTGCAGAAAGCCCCTGTATCCAAATTTACTTTGGCTTCAATATCACTCATCAGAACTGATGTGATACAGGATGCCCCAGCAGTATAACCTTTTCCTCTAGCAGGTTTTGTTTTACACATTCTGGCATCTTGGATATTGATCAGGTTGCAGCAATCCTCACTGTACTGTGGCAAGTGGGTATGGACTTCTGTTACCTCAAAGAGAGCTGAAATGTTTTCAATGGGATAGTCCTCCACTGGTGTATCTTCAGAGACTGCAGAATCTTGATCAAACTCTTCTGCTGTTTTGGAGCTGGTAGATGCCACTGGGGCTTCTGTCTCCAAAGCTGGAGTCATTTCCAACTCTTTCTTCTGGTCTATGGATAAAAGACTTTGGTTCTTCAACCAATTCTTTATCTTTTTGACCTTGTCTTTGCAAGACAGGGGGCTCCAACCTCCTAAGAGTTCTATGGTCTTCTCCTGACCCAGAAAGCTCTTGATGTGTAATTTTCTGAGTTAAAATTGGAACTTTCAAAAGCATTTTCCATTTTAAACCTCCAAGAATTGTTGGCCCATTTGGTAATCACTTCAGATTTCCACCAAGACCAGTCATGTTTACCATGATCAATTCTCATCTTGTAATACCATTTCTTTGCAGTCTTGGTAAACACACAATGTAATTTACCCACTATTATTTCATCAGGTATATTAAAGTCTTCTTGCAACATATCAATAGTCCTGATGAATTCAATATGGTTATATTCTCCTTCACCAGAGAATGTTGGCCATTCTTCTAATTTGGGAATATCTCTTGTAGAGTAGTTATTTTCTCCTAAGAATGGGGTCAAACTTTCTTTTACAGAAAGTCTTTCTTCAGTTAAAGGTGTAGAATGTCTTGGCATATGTGGTTCATGATTCTTATGAATTTGTTCCACACTTGCAATTATTTCATTCTTCAGTTTCTGCCTTTCACTGTCACTTTTTGCTAAATATATAGCAAATTGATTGGTATTCTCAACTATTTGTAAGACATGGTCTTCAAGAGTTTTAATTTTATCACTCATTTTAAAAATGGAAAGATCTTCTATGTCATTATTCTGAGCTTGACATTGGTTCTCAATTCTTGTACAAGTATTGTCAATTGACTCAAGGGGGACAGATGTCAATTGATGCCAATCAGAATGTTTCTTGTCATTTCTTTTTAACTCAATTATGTCTGATGTAATTTGCTTTAACTTTGACTCAAGTTTGCCAATTTCTACACTAATGTTTCTATGTACATCAGTTATTTGCGTGGAAAAGTCCTGTTCATCCTTTCCTGCTCCTTGGCTGTGAATTCCATGAGAGTTCTGGCCATATTGAACACACTGTCTACAGCTGAAGGCTCCAATTTGGGGATCCTGTACCCCTGTGGGCAAGGTCTGTGCCAATTGGCTTTGCCTTTGCCCTTTCCTTGATGGTTCTTGGGACCTCTCTGTTTCTTTTGAGGTCCTTTGGGCTTGTCCTTGGATGCTTCTGGAGCTGGTTTGGAGCTGGTAGATGCCACTGGTGCCTCTGTCTCCAAAGCTGGAGTCATTTCCAACTCTTTCTTCTGGTCTATGGATAAAAGACTTTGGTTCTTCAACCAATTCTTTATCTTTTTGACCTTGTCTTTGCAAGACAGGGGGCTCCAACCTCCTAAGAGTTCTATGGTCTTCTCCTGACCCAGAAAGCTCTTGATGTGTAAGTAGGAG
This sequence comes from Austropuccinia psidii, assembly GCA_023105745.1. Classification (NCBI taxonomy): domain Eukaryota; kingdom Fungi; phylum Basidiomycota; class Pucciniomycetes; order Pucciniales; family Sphaerophragmiaceae; genus Austropuccinia; species Austropuccinia psidii. Next base: position 54,677,152 of record JALGQZ010000004.1, read on the forward strand.
TTCATGGCCCCCTGCCAAAGGCTTGAGCAGATTTCCCACTCCTCCTCTTTGGCTGCTCTGAACCAATTTCTGTATTGGCTCTGATCTATTTCTAATGCTGCCACTTGAAAATGGTTCAGCCCTGGAAATATTGTCATAAATTAGTTCAGGCTCAGAATTCACGTCAAAATCTGTTGGTACAGACCTTGGGGAATGGGGGGCAACTCTGGAATCCCCCAAATGTGTCTTTCTTGTGGAAGACTTGGTACTTCTGGAGTTGGTCTTGCCTCTTCCTTGTCCACATCCATCTGTTTGGACTGAATAGTTGCTTCCATTTCTGGTATGCAACATTTTCACGTCAATTTAAGGATAAAAGGTGAAAATATAAGATAAAATACACACCTTTTTGTTGGAATTATTGTAGATCATTACGTAATAATGATCTGCATGACGTAATCATCACGTCATCTAACAGGTAATGACGTAATCATTACATCATCTAACAGGTAATCCTTTTCGATGGTCAACAAGAAAATTTTAATATTTAACAACTCATTTTTCTCGTCTTTATTTTTCCTCATCCAAACTTTTTCTCTCAAAAATCTTTTTACTCTATCTTACTTTTTCGAATTAGAAATAATCGTACAAATTATTACTACTAAAGCATATATTCTATTAACTTAGGTATGAATGTTATATTTTCAATAGATGTGACTATTAGTACTAACCTATCATTGTTCGATCAGTATAACTATTAACCTGGTTATTATAATTATAGAATTTATGTTTAGAAGGAGTTATATCAGTGCAAAGGTAAATAAATCAGTAACTTATACAATGATATAACGTCACTAGTATTAATTAATTATTTATCTACACAATTATTTTAGCATTTCAAAGGTTTCATTACTTTCGTAGAATAATTTTAAATTATTATTATTATTTTAAATACTTAAGGTTAATTAGTACTCTTATTATCATATTAAATGTTGTACTAATTATTGTTTCTTAGTTATACACTACTGGTTAAATTTAAAGCAATAGAATATTAACTTCTCATCACTTTATGGTAGCAAGAGTTAGTTTCTATTTGTTCTAAAACCAGAGTTGAAACACAGGTACTACGAACAATTATTCTACAATGACCACAACATCACCTCTAGTTCAATTTCCTACTAATCCTATAGATGAAGACTCTTCCGATGAAAATCAATTTAAAACTAAATTAATCAAGCTCAATCGTACAAATTGGGTTCAACGGAGCTGTCAAACGAGGAACTATATGATAGGTTGTGGTTATCAAAGTCTATTAAAGAAACCTACTGATGAAGAAAAGATTTCCTCTCGATATATCAGAAGAAATGGTGCAGCATTAGCACTATTATGGAATTCTGTATCCATCGATCTACATGGAATACTTTTAACTCATCAAGATTCTTTTTACAAAGCATGGGAAGCTCTGGGCGAAGCATGTGGTAATAATTCAATTCTCACCACCTGTGAAGTTCTATTTCGACTAGTTTCACTACAATATGAACCTGGTCAATCCCTTGAAGCTCACACTGATTTATACTTACAACTTTATGCGAGCTATCAAAATCTAACCGAAAACTCAGAAGTAAAAATGGAATTAAACCAGAATATTGCAGCAGCATTTTTTTTGAGAAGTTTGGATCGAGATAAAGACCTTAGTGGTTTAATTCAAACGATGTATGATATAAAACCATTTGAACTACTTCCTATAACCAAACGAGTTGCCTTAGAACATTCAAGGCGAAGAAATTCACCGGAGGAAATTGTTTGCTGATGGAAAGGTCAAACCTGAAGGTCCGTCTAAATCTAATTCAGAAAAACAAGCGTCCAATCAGAACTCTCATCAAAAAACGAAAAAGAAACCAAAAAGGAGGAGAAAGGATCAAAATGATGGGAATCATGCTGAATCAAATCAACAATCCATGAACAATAGATTGGAAAGATTGGAAAAATTAATGCTATCAAATCTAAATCTTCAGAAGAATTCAGCTAATGTAGTATCAAACTCTGAACCTACTCTTAACCAACCAGAGAATTCAGACTCCAATTCATATTTTTTACCTACTGAATCGTGTTTTTCATTATCTAATTTAGATAGAACGCTACTTTTCCTAGATAGTGGCTGTGGAAGATCAGTGGTAAATGATTTATCTCTCCTCATCAATCCTAAACCTTTCAAGCAAAACGTTAATACTTTCGGCAATGCTGTTGAAATAACTCATACTGGAACATTCAATTTTTTTGGTTTTCATATATATCCTGTCTCATATGCACCATCAGGACCAGTCAACCTGATCTCCGTCTCTCAATTGATTGATCATGGCTTAAGGCCCCATTACAAAAATGACGTTTTTTTAATCAAGAAAGGAGATTCCATCATTACGACTTTTCAAAGGGATGGAAATTTGTACTCAAATCGTTCTCAAAATTCAGTGTATGCCTTGGATAAGGAAGATGATCGTGATTGGCATGTGATTATGGGACATCCAAGTGACAGATATCTTACCAAGATTCTGCAAGATATCAAATTAAAGAACAAGTTCACTAGTTCAAAACACTGTGATGTATGTCGTTTTTCGAAATTAACTCGACAACCTCATTCTAATTCACTTCCAACTACCTTCAAGCCATTTTATAAAATTCATGCTGATACCTTGGAAATTAATTCCCCATCCAAAAAGGGATATAAATATGTTTTAGTTTTAATCGATGATTTCTCAAGATTTAACAGAATATACTTTATGATATCCAAGGATCAAGCAGAACACTATATCATGAGTTTTTTGAATGAATTAGAAAATAAACTCAATATCACTCCTGCCTTTTTTCATTGCGACAGAGGAGGTGAGTTTGGTTCAGTACAGTTTCGAAGTTCACTTCTAAAGTGAGGCATTTGTTTTGAACAAGGACCACCTGATTCACCACAAACAAATGGCGTGGCTGAAAGATTCAATAGATCTTTGTTATCAAAGATTCGCTGTTTGCTTGCTCAATCTAATATTCCAATTACCTATTGGGACCAAGCAGCTTTACATGCATCACTTCTTCTAAATCATACTCCGCATAAGTTTCTAAATCTAGATACTCCTTCTCAAATTCTAGACAAACATACTTCACTTATTGAACCGAAACTGAATCTTCAAAAACTATTACCATTTGGATTGAAAACTCAAGTAATGAATCTAAGAAATAAATCCAAACTTGTCAATAGATCAACTACTTTGAGAGCTCTCACTTTTGAAAGGTATTCTGACGCCATGAAATTTCTCAATCTTGATACAGGACGAATTATCATTAGTCGGGACTGGTCAACTCCTTCTAAAATCAATCCTTCGACATTAAAGAAGACTAAAGATAGTTTACCATGTGAAAAAGAGATTTCAGTTTCATTACCAAAAATACATTCAAAAAACAATCAAGCTACTAACAATGAACAAATCATTAATGAACCCGTTACGATATCAAGTTCTACTCCAACTATTGAACCTGCAAGTCAAGCAAATAATCATGCAAAAACTAAAGGTTGGGATTATGTACCCTTTTTCAACAAAGCACCAAAAAACATTTCTGTCGGCATAAGCACTGACAACATAATAGTGGGCTCAAGAAGAAAAAATACTGACTCAGCTATGCTTATGGATGTGGTACCTTATTCTCAAGCTATGAGTAATTCTGAAGAAAAACATCTTTGGAACGATGCGATGAAGAAGGAATTCGATTCTCTAATGCAACACAACACGGGAGAATTGGTTGCATACCCGAAAGATGCTCAAGTTATTGGAGGAATGTGGGTTCTTAATCGGAAGCGAAATGAATATGCTGAAGTATACAAGCATAAGGCTAGGTGGGTAGTTTTAGGCAATCACCAAGTACATATGTTGCACTACTTCGAAACGTGGTCTTCAGTGGGACGAAATGAAACCTTCAAGATTCTTCTTTCGTTAATTGTGAATGTTGGTTTTGTAGCATACCAGTTCGATGTTGAAACTGTGTTTTTACATGGAGAAATTGATGCCGATATTTATGTTATTCAAGTAAAAGGTTTTGAAGTACCAGGTAAAGAAAATTGGGTATGGAAATTGAAGAAATCTCTATACGGAACAAAACAAGCACCTCGTATGTGGAAAGAAAAATTGACTGAAGCACTCAATTCTTTAAATATGTTCAGTGCGAAGTTTGATGAAGCTCTTTTTGTCAACAAATCTAAAATGATGTTTCTTCATATTCATGTCGATGATGGGTTTCTAGTTGCTAAAAATGAAGACGAAATAATAGATTTTTTATTCAACTTAAAAAAATTATTCACCCTGAAGGTCAAGAAAAAACCTACTCAGCATCTAGCGTACCGTCTTGATTGGCTAAAGAATGGCTCAATCTTTTTAAGTCAAATTGATTTTTGCGACCAAATCTTAATGACATTTGACATGGTCCAATGTAGAAACATTAAAACACCATGTAATGGTAATTTTATTAATCAACTTAATGCGCATGGTTCGGCTATTGATAAACATTTATTTCAGCAAGCTATGGGATATTTAAATTATTTAGCTCAGCATACTCGACCTGATATACTGTTTACTATTAATCAACTGGCGCGATGTTCCACTAATCCGAATGTGAATCATTGGAAAATGGTTAAACATTTGTTACGATATGTTCATTGCACCAAGAAACTCGGGATCTTATTCAATAAAAGTAATTCTGGAACTATTTTACATGGTTGGGCTGATGCCGATTATGCAAATTTCAAAGATGATAGAAAATCTATTTCAGGAAATTTGGTAACAGTTTACGGTAATCCAATCAGTTTGCTGAGTAAGAAACAATCCATTATAGCACAGTCAACTACCGAGGCAGAATATGTTTCAATGAATGTTTGTGCAAAACAAGTATGATGGATATCGATGCTGTTGACCCAAGATCTAGCGATTAAAATGAACAAACCAATTATCTTTAATGACAATTCTGGAGCAATAACAATATCAAAGCAAGCAAGTCTCAATACCAACACAAAACACATAGAAATCAGGTACCAATACCTTAGATATTTAGTGAACATGAAACTGTTAGAAGTTATTCAAGTTGGAACGAATGATATGATAGCTGATGTACTAACAAAACCTCCAACTATTATCAAACTTCAAGAATTTTACTTGGCTATACATCTCAAGGATCAAGAAGGAGTGTTGGAATTATTGTAGATCATTACGTAATAATGATCTGGATGACGTAATCATTGCTTCATCTAACAGGTAATGACGTAATCATTACATCATCTAACAGGTAATCCTTTTCGATGGTCAACAAGAAAATTTTAATATTTAACAACTCATTTTTCTTGTCTTTATTTTTCCTCATCCAAACTTTTTCTCTCAAAAATCTTTTTACTCTATCTTACTTTTTCAAATTAGAAATAATCATACAAATTATTACTACTAAAGCATATATTCTATTAACTTAGGTATGAATGTTATATTTTCAATAGATGTGACTATTAGTACTAACCTATCATTGTTTGATCAGTATAACTATTAACCTGGTTATTATAATTGTAGAATTTATATTTAGAAGGAGTTATATCAGTGCAAAGGTAAATAAATCAGTAACTTATACAATGATATAACGTCACTAGTATTAATTAATTATTTATCTACACAATTATTTTAGCATTTCAAAGGTTTCATTACGTTCGTAGAATAATTTTAAATTATTATTATTATTTTAAATACTTAAGGTGAATTAGTACTCTTATTATCATATTAAATGTTGTACTAATTATTGTTTCTTAGTTATACACTACTGGTTAAATTTAAAGCAATAGAATATTAACTTCTCATCACTTTACTTTTGGTGGTAATTTAGCTTTTTCTGAGTTGAATAAGGTGCCTCTTTGAGCAATTTGCACCTCAATACTGTCTTCAGATTCTGCTTCTGAAGATTCTGGACTAGGGATATATCTCTTACTGAGTCTGTTGCCAGCTGCACAGTATTTGATTCAAGACACTAGAAAAAATTTTAAAGAGAAAAAATTTATTTTTTATGCTTTTTACAATATTTTTCAAAGATTTTTTCATAAGTTTTAAAATTTTTTAATAATAAAAAATTATTCTTTTTAAAGAAATAAAAATTAAAATTTAAGATTTTGAATGAAAATTAATTCAGAGTAACTCAAAGAATAATTTTATAAGTTTTTGGATGTGAAAAAGCCACGTGTAAAAACAGTATAAAATTAAACCAAATTCCTCAATGAAGAAGATTTTAAGACAATTTCAAAAATAAAAATTATTTTAACTTTAAAATGAAAGAAAATATTATTAAATAAATATATTTTAGAACTTAAAAATATATTAATTATCTGCAAAAAGGTTCAAAAACATGCCAAAACCTCCAAATATGAGATATTGGTAGGTATGGTAGTTTAAAATGAAGTCTAAAATATGATTCAAGCCAAGTCTATGGTTAAAATCACGGCCAGGCCCCCAAATGTAAGATGTGACTATGAAACTGATGATAATATTACTATTAATCAACAGTACTATGTCTGTTCTTATGAAATATAATAATAAAAATTATTATAACCACAATTAAATAATTATAAAATTATTTCTTTCACGTGTTATACACTACTAGTGATTATAACAGTGAGCAGTAATTGTCTACAAGAATCAATTACAAGAAGATTTTAATAATAAAACTTCTTTTATTAAAATAGTAAAATTATTTTAGTATATAATTATCTTTTACAAGAATAATTATAAAGATAATTCTTGAAGAAAACTATTACTAGAGAAAAACTTTAAGAATTAAAGATAAATCACTCACTAATACTCTAAAGAACTTATTGATAGATAAAAGTAGAGAAATTTGACGTAGAATTGTGGATTTAAGGGATCAAAAGGATTTATAACAGTATTACAACAATATATAGTTGGATTCTATGATTTCACGTCTTTCTGGTTGATTCTGAAAGATTTAAAACACTTAAGAATAGCTGTAACTAATACTTACTTGTTGGTAATAATGATTTAATAAATTGATAAGATGATGATTGGAAAAAACAGCAAGAGGAGGCCTCTTTTAAGTCAACAACAGCTCACAGAGGCTTGCCATGGAGCAAACTGAAGATCCAGTGAGTGAGAAAACAATAAACCCTTTTGGATTATTGATTGCATCATCAGTTGTCACGTAAGATTATCATAATTACTTAATTGATGCTTTTATGTGACTACCAACCCCAATATGGTTAAGAATAAAAGGAGTAAAATCTGTAAATCTTCTTTTATTCCAAAATAAGAATTGATTTCTCAAAGTTATCAATGTCATTTCCAATTTCATCACAGGTTGTAATTACTGTGAATTTTTGAAGATTCAGTGTTTCACGTAGAATGGGCAAAAATGGACTGTAAGTAAACCTTTTAATATTACTAGTAAAACCATAATTCTTTTTGGCTGTACCATGGATAATACAGTTCTCTATTAGTCCTGAGAGCTTCAGAAGGATTCATTAAGAATTGTATTTTTAATGAATTTTTGAAGTTTTTGCCTCATTTCTACGTAGAATTGCAAATAGCAGGCGTTTGCTGGTTGCTATGAGGTAAATAAATGAATATGGATCCCAAAAGGGTTTTAATTGCTCTTTTAGGGTCTAGCCATGGAAAGTCATCAAGAATTGATGTGGTTACAGGAGTCTAAGTAGCTCATTACCTCCTTGGCACGTCAAAATAGCAGGTTATTTGCTATTTTCTTATGATTACAGTAGGTGTAACTTGGTAACCAAGTTCCCAAAGAGTTTTAGTTTACCAATTGGGCCAAGATGAGCCATGGATCCATGCTCTGGAGCTATCCACGCCTCTGAGGCCTCAGAAGTTGGGTACCCTGGCTCTCTTTGATGTCTTTTGTCCCCCTTCCTTATTTTTCACATCAAAATAGAAATTGAAGCTTTAAGTGAGATATCCACTATGGGTGTACTAAAAGTGCATGTAAGAGTACCACGATATTAAGTGCTCAAAACATGCATAACACTATTCTTAGTGTATATGTAACATGGGATTTCTCACTTTCCCATTATTTTGGCTTAAAATCAAGAAAAACAAAATTTTTCACGGATCTTTTATGTGGTATTAATGATTTGGTGTTGAAGTATTTTCCATATTACCACCTTAAAGAGTTAATTTGAGCTTATTCGCTCTATGGAGCTACCCTAGGTGAATTTTTGTGTAGAATCCAAATCTGGTCTTAAATCCATGGATTTACTTACTCAATAAAAAGTTATTCAACTTTTCTGAAATCAAAAATAATGAAATTTGAATATATGCATGACTTATGAGGTATGCATTATTCAGAATTTATTTTTAAGATAATTGTGGCCTATTTGGGTATGTAAAATATACCTCAATGCTCACACAAGACGTCAGAATCAGTCCACTCCATATCAAAAAATTTGACCCCAAGGAAATGGGGGCCATAACTCAATTATGCCCCCCCCTCAAATCCTCTAAGGTGAGGCGTCATACCCCTTTGGGGCTGAAATCATCACCCAGGGCCTCCCCTGAAACTTTGGGGAGGCCAGGATCTTGATGTTCCCGGACCCCATCAATGGGTCCAGGCCATGTATGGTGAGCTTTGGTGCTGGGCCAATTCTTGGTCCCACGGACCGCGGACCGCCCCATACAGACCGTAGGACCCCAAGAGACAAAAATGGCCAAAAATGGCCATACATCATAAAAATCACCAAATTCACCAAGAACCCCAAAAAGGCCCAAAAGAACATGGAATCAAATTTTATCAAGATTCACCATAGAAAAGGCCACATCCCAAAATCAGTATAGAGGGTTGTTTGAGGCAATTTCCAAGGACAATGGGGACAAGGCCCCTTGAAGGAATCATTCAAGATTTTATTTTGATTGAGCCTTGCCAAATGGCTACATTTCATATACTCATTGGGCATCATTCTTTGAGCACAAGAGCTCAGTGGCCATCATTGTGGGATACATCCCAAGGCCATACCCCAAGGACAAGACTGATTGAATCAGAATACAAAAGAAGCATATTTCGAAGTGGAATACTTACTCAGAATTTGGAAAAAAGGGGGGATCAGTTTAATTTGACAGAGAAGAATTGAAGAGGGATTTTCAGTATAATGGTCAAGAGGAAAAGAAAATTCAAGAGAAAATTTTTCAAAAAAATGTGGGGATATTGAGATGCCACTCAACAGTGCCAGGGTATTATGGTGTTCAGGAGCCCACCAGTTTCAAGAGGGGGATACTGTAACAACCGCTCACCAGCAGTAAGGGTATTCATCAATACACCCACTAAAACACCTCAAATCAGCAGATCCAATATCTGCATCAGCATTCAGTTTCAGCAATCCTCCTTGCTGAAACATGCATACAGCTTGGTACTTCAATACAGCCTGTCAACATCTGTACAGGTTGGATTCACCCAATACAGTTTCAATACACCAGCATGAAACTGTATGATCACTCAAATACACCACACCTCTTGTATGGGTTCTGTACAGCTGTACAGGACCTGTATTGGCCAGACTCAATTCAATCATTCAATCCTCTCATGAAAATTCTTCCTCTGGATCAGGGCTGGTGATTGTCACATATACCAGCCCCTCTTTCTCCCCCCTGGGGACTTTTTCCCAGTTAATTAATTTAGTTATTTATTATTTCATGAATATTCTTATCCTTATTTTGGGTATTATATTTATTTAATATTAAGTTAGTATTTGCATTTCTCTCTTTGCCTGTACAGTATGAGTTGGGTGGCCATATCCTTATTAAACCTTCTCTTTTCATTCTGACAGGTTGAAACAGTGGACTTGGACTTGTTTGTGATTGGCTCTTCTATTCTTTACTCTTATTTCTTTTGTTGCTTCTTTCTTATATCCTTTATTTTAGTAATTCATCTCTTGCACTCTTAAGTGTATTCCTTCTTACCATATCTTTGAGCCCTCCATAAGTGAGTCCCAGTTTACTGAGTGCCAGGCCCTCTTCATTTTGAAGAGCCCCTGTGACAGAGGACAGAACAAGAGAAAAAATAAAAACCTGCAGATGGTGGCCAATGTCTCAGAGACATTGCAGAGTATTGCAAGACCTGTGACAGATGTCAAAAAGCAAATAAATCCACTGGTGAAAAACTTGGAAATATGCTCAAGATCCAAGAACCCAGCAGACCTTGGGAAATTTTCCATATATATTGGGTAACTGGCCTGCCACCAAGGGGTGAAAGAAGCTATAATGCTTGCCTAGTGATAGTTGACAGATTTAGTAAGACTCCAATCTTTCTACCATGTCACAAGGATGATACAGCCATGGATACAGCTCTTCTGATATGGAATACAGTAGTATCATGGACTGGAATATTCACAAACATCATTAGTGACAGTGATCTCAAATTCACCTCAGCACTAGGAACAAATCTTCACCAACTATTTGGGACAAAACTATCTTTCTCCACAGCCTACCACCCACAAACTGATGGTTTGGCTGAAAGAATGATCCAGACCTTAGAAAATATGGTAAGAAGACTTTATGCATATGGCCTTGAATTTAAATATTGCAATGTACTTTCCCATGATTGTTGTACTCTTTTACCAGCCCTAGAATTGCCATAGAAGACATCTATTCATGCCAGTACCAATCAAACTCCTGCTATTCTAGAAAAAAGATGGAATCCCAAATTACCTCAAGATTCCTTGAGCACAGAATTGGTTGTAATACATCCTACAGCTGCTAGCTTCAAAGGATTGCTAGAAAAAGATAGGAAGCATGCAGTAAGGTGCATGGAAGACTCTTTTTCATATTCTAAGGACAAATGGGACAAATCACATGCCACTCCAGATTTCAAAGTGGGAGATTTGGTACTTGTATCCACCACTAACTTCTATAAAATCAAAGCATGTAAAAACCTCAAAGATTCCTTTGAAGGAGCTTTTGTAATTATGGCCCTCCATGGAGAAAATGCTGTTGAAGTAGAGCTATGTGAAGAACTTAGCAATGAGCATCCTACATTTCCAGTGAGCTTGATAAAGCCATATAAATCTAGTGATTCTGAAAGATTTTCTTTAAGAAACAAAGTTCCCCAAGTTATACCTCCTATTGAATCATCTGGAGTTAAGAATATTACCAAAGTTCTCAAAGAAAGAAAGTTAAGAACCAATAAAGTAAGGGAATACCTTGTTAGGTACAGTGACCCAACTTGTGAAGATGAATGGTTGGCAGAAAAAGACATACCTGAAGCTACTTAACTTCTCAGAAGGTTCATACACACTAGAAATAACAATATTAAAGAGTAATATTTGTTTTTAGGGGGAGGGAATGTGAGCCTTAGAGGTATTTTCATATACCCAAAAGACCACAAATAACAAAATAAGATATAAATATAAACAAGATAAATTTATTTATATTATCAAAATAAAAATTAAAATATCAATACAAATATATATATAAAAAGAATAATTTAATTATAATTTATAATGAAAATTACATTTACTTTTGAAATTTTGAAAATGCATTTTTACTTGAAAAAATTAAGTAAAAATGATTTTTTAATAAAATTAATGAAATTAAAATATTTTTGTTAAAAAGTTACATAAAGTATGTTATGAATTTTTATCCAAAAAATAAATTTAAGAAAATTACTTTACCATTGGATTCCTCATAAAAAGCTAAGGTCGGGTCACCACTGGCAAAATTTCTGTAACTCAACTCTAAATAAGCTTAAATTACATTTTTAGTATTTTCTGTAAAAAAGCTGAAGATCCCCAAAAACTTAATTTAATTCATACCACATGTGGTGTTAACCATCAATTTTTGTGTTAAAATTGAGGTGTTGTGTGTAGTTTAGAAGCTATGAGGAACTGAAGTATTTTCAATTGAAATGTCAAAATGTTTGTGTGTATTACACAAGTGAACTGTAATTTCCATATGAGGTATCAATTATTACAGTTGTGTACTGTAAAAACTCAATTGACTTGTATGTGTAAATTGAAAGTGTATTACATGATGAAGAGTTATAGAAAAAATACATTGGAAATATTAATTCTGGGGGAGAAAGGAACTCTAGCTCCAAGGGGGAGCCAGACCCCCAAGATCCTTGCTGAAAGGCATAGGATGTCAAATTCCAGGCAAAAGTTCATCACTTTTGGCCCGGAATTGAGTCACAGGGTCTGTGACTCAATTGATGATGAGGTTTTGATACCAACCAGGGCAGTTTTAACTGTTGCCAAGAGGGTAAAACTACCCTTAAGACAAATCAATCTTAGTAAAAAAAGTTTTAACTGTTTTCTACGACTTTTACACATATTTTGATGTGTTTTGAAGGCTCTAGACCAGGTATTACTGTAGTAATGGCTGATTTAAGGGTCCAAAATGGCTAAAAATAGCGAAAAATGGGTAAAACCAGCCCTTTTTTGGTCTAAAACGGGGTTCAATGATGCCATGATTGGCTTTTCTGTTGTCAGACTGTTTTTCACGACTGACAAGAGTAATTTTTACTTTTGGAGTAAGAGAATTGATGGCTATAAAAGAATGTCTTCTTTGCCCCTCTTTTCTCTTCATGTTAGAATCTTTTCCTTTTATTAATTAGTTTAAACACTGTTAAACCAATCAATCAAAGATTCCAACCACCCTTTTTAAATCATTTTGGAACTTTAAACCACGTGAAAAAATCAGTATAATCATTGTTTGTAACTCTTATAATCATTTTACCCCTTGAACCACCCCAATCGTGAATAAAAGCATCATTCATCACTGTTAACTTTGACACTTTGTTTCCAACTTCACTCTGGTCACTTTTGGGTTTGTTTTCTAATTAAATATCTTTTTGAATACTTGGTTCTTTAGTTAATTTCTTGCAGTTCTTTTCTCAATTAGCTCTAATTGAAATTGCTCTTGAAGAAATTTCTTTTGTAGCCTTAAATATCTATTGTAGAGTATTGTTGGTAAAACAATAAATATTTATAATATTATTGTTTTATACTTATAATTTTAAAAGCAATAAAATTGGCATTTATTTCTCTTAAAAATACTACTTCAGACTATTTTTAATTATATTCTACCTTATAAAAATTTTGAGGACAGGAAAAGTACTTGATTTTCAATAAACGTTTCATACCCATACCTTACATACAGCTTTAATCAGGAGTACCACAAGCTACTTCCAACAAAGATTTGTCCAAAAAAATACAAGATTTACAAAGATTCCTAGTTAAAACAACAAAAGGAATGGAATATATTCATGGTACAGCCAGTCACATGACTGTTTGTGTAGACAGGTCTCAACACCCATTTATCATTGACAGTGAGGCACACTGCTCAATAGTGTCCAAGTACTATCTGGAAAGAAATTTCCACAATTGGGAAAGCCAACTCTTGCCAAACAAGGAAAATAATCTCAAGAGTGCATCAGGAAGGATGACCTTGTCACAACCATGGCAAGTCACCTCCTTGGATGCCCATATGGCATATCAAGCCACAGCTCTTTTATGGCCAATTGGCCATATCCATCACCAGTGGCCAATATGGCCACATCATCATCTTATGGACCATTTATGGCCATTTGTGTTTTGGGGCCTTCATGGCCCTTCACCTCAATCCAGAACCCATGGTGGCAATTTATGCCCAAAGGGGTGTCTCTGGTCATTTCCCTCAAAACCAGGGGAAATGGCCAAAATGGTTGTTTTTGGCCATTTGGGCTCATAATGCGCATTTGCGCACTTTTTTGCGCACTTTTGCACATTTTGCGCATTTTTGCGCACTTTGACGCAAAGTGTCCAAAAGACACTTTCCTGCCTTTTGGGCCAGTTTTTGGCCCAGAACCCAAAAGTGGCCAAAAACCCCAAAAGGCCCAGAAACACCTTTCCAAGCTCTGAAGTCATCACATCCATCCTTTTCCCCTCTGCCTTTCCATCTCAAGACCTTTGGACGTAATCTTCTTTCCAATGAACCAATATGCCATAAATGATGTTATATATCATTGTGCATCATTTTTCAACAGCAATTCAAAGGTGGCAATATCAAATGTTCATTTCAACATTCCAACATCTCATCAGGTCATCAAGGCACCCAATCATTCAGAGGAATCATCAACGCTCAAGAGCAAGTGTTTCAGCGTCAAAGACCAATGACGCCATCAAGCAGTCATTGGTTATTCTCACTCCAAGTATTCCTTCCAAGGGAATACTGTCAATTAATTCTCAAAGTGTATTCAAGAGGCAGTGCCAAAAGAAGCTGTCAAGTGTCAAAGCTCCACTCAATCCACCTTGGCAACCATATTCATTTCAATACAGTCTGGATCCATCAAGAGCTGTATTTCATTTTCAAGCATGGGGAGTTCAATCAACCCAATTCAATTTCAATATTAGCCAGCTGTATCAATTTCCAAAACAATCAATACAGCCTCAAGGATCAATACAGATCAGGTTTCAGCCTGAAGAACTCAAGCTCCCAACTTTTCACCTATACCGGCTACCCTTTCCACCCTGGGGGGTTTCTCCCCAGTTAATTAATATACTTTGCTTTTATTTTATCTTTATTTTCTTTTCATTTTGGTGAAGCAAATACTGATATTATTAAGTCAGTCATTTAGAACCTTTCTCTTTTTCTATCTTTGCCTGTCAATGGATATTTGGTGTTCATATCCTTACTAATTCCATTATTCATTTTTGGCAGGTTGAAACAGTGATTAAGGAATTACTTGGTTGGCTCTTTGGCCATTTGGCTTCCCTTTCCTCTTTGCATCTCATCTTGTACCTGCATATCTTTTAGAGGAATTCATTCTTATTATTTTTATTCTTTAGTCTTTTGGAGTCTTCCAAGTAAGTTCCCTGATTGCTGAGTGCCAGGCCACTCTTGTATTTCTGTCCAAGAGCCCCTGTGACATTATATTAATTAACTCATAATTTCTTTTCATTCTGTTCATTCTTTCTTTATAATTTCATTCACTCATTTCATTGAAATTATGATTCTTTTACGCTTAAGAACTTAATGATTCATCGTCACCTCACAATTTTCTCTCATTCATTCTTCATTTTGAAAATTGAAAGCTGACCCATTTTTTATTTTTGTTATTCTTTTAAAATTCTTTTTCAAACATCAAATTCTCATTCATTCCTAATTCACACGTCATCTTGATTTTCTTTGATTTTCAAATTTTTCATCAAGATATTCAGACACGTTATTCACATCAAGATTCATAATTGATTCATTCTTCAAGAATTTTGGTTTTTAAAGGATAATTCACTTGATTTTGATTGATTGATTGATTTGACATATTTGATATTTCATTTGATTGATTGAGTTTTGCAAGATTTTGATTTTTAATTGATTTGATTCATTGATTTATTGACTTGAAGACTTCATTTTCATTTGATTCATTGATTTACTTCAAGACATTGATTTGAATTTGACTTCAAGACTTCATTTGATTTTGTTTTATTGACGTAGTTGAAGATTTTCATTTGATTCATTTATTCCTCAAGATTTGATTGTTGACTCTTTTCACTTCAACAAAATTTTGATTTTAATTCATTTACTTCAATTTAATTCCTGAAATCATGCCTGTTCAACACTCACCTCCGGCAAGACAGACAAGATCTCAGGCCAGAGCTCAAGCTGTTCTCACTCCAACTCCAAGAGCTCCTCTAGATGGCACCCCAGCAGTTCCTCAACTGAGGGCCCAATTAGATAGAGGACCCCGCATGGAAGGAGCAGCACCATCCAGGAAGGAAGGAAGAGGGCCCAGAAGATCATGTTCATTCTCAGGAGTAGTTGGCGGATTTCCAGGAACTTCAAGGACTATTTTCAAAGGTCCAGGTGAAGATGGTGAAGAGGAGGAGGAGAATTCTGTGGAAGAGGAAGAGTCTGATGGTACTGAAGGTGTCCCTGCTGCGGTGAAGGCATCCCAAGGTACTGGAGGACCAACTCTAGCCCAGTCTAATCAGCCGGTCTCTCATCAGTCTGAACCATCTCTATTGGCCATTCTGCAGCAAATGACTCAGATTATGGCCAATCTTCAAGCAGCTTCATCTTCGGAGACATCAACACCACCGGCCTTCAAGACTCCATCTATGAAGGCACCAGAATGCTTTGATGGGACTCAGCCCTTCAAAGTTAGAAGCTTTATTCAGTCCTGTCAATTTTTTTTTCATAATGATCCTGTAAACTTCGCTCAAGACAGAAAGAAGGTCCTTTATGCCACTTCATTTCTCATTGGCCGGGCTGCAAAATGGATTGAGCCTTATCTTTCCAATCTCACCGATCAAGAATCAAAATACATTCTCAATTCTTGGCCTTTATTCAAATCTCAGCTCTTCACCATATTTGGTGACCCGAATGAAGTCAGAAAAGCAGAAGCTGAGTTGGATTCTTTAAGAATGAAAGGAGGTGGGCATGTATCCTTATAAATTGCTGATTTCAGAAGCTTAGTCTCAAGAATCGGGGATTGGGGTGAAAGAGCTCTCATCCATCATTTCAGGAAGGGATTGCCATCCAGGATTCTGGATCAATTGGCCTCCCATCCTTCAAGAATTGACTCTCTTCAAGACTTAATGGACGTTACCCTGGAGCTTCATACCAGGTACCATGAGAGGCAAAATGAAAAGAGTCATCATCAAGAGAAGAAGCCAGAAGCCTCAAAGTCAAGTTCTTCTCATCCTCAAAATTCTTCAAGCTCAAGTCAAAAGAAGAAGAAGAATTTTCAGAAGAGGGACAACCCCCATGTTTCTTTATTGAATAAAGATTTCAAGCTCATGAACTCTGAAAAAGAAAGAAGAATCAAGGAGGGTCTTTGTACCTATTGTGGTGGGAAGCATAGTCTTGAGTCCTGTTTCAAAAGGCCTCAGAACAAGCTTACCCAACCATCAGGCAAATTTCCCAGCCAGGGAAAAGCCTGAGTGAAGACCATGTTGTGTTCAATGGTCTTCACAGTTTTCCATCCAGAGCACAATTGTGCATTCTGAATACTGGTGTCAAAAATTCTCTTAAATTTTTTGTTTTTTCTTCTCTTTCTGATGTTTTTTACAGTATTCTCATTAATTCTGGTGCTACCAACTCATTTATTGCAAAGCAGTTTGTTAACAAGTATTCATTGACTACGTCAGAACTTCCAGAGAAGATTCTCCTCATCATTTTAGACTCTTCTGAGTCTCCTTCTTCATTTGTGACTCACCATACTAAATATATGGTTGAGCTCCCTTCCTTCCCAAGCTTTGAATGGGACCTTTTGGTCCTTGATACTCCCAAGGGAGAAGACCTCATATTGGGCTTTGACGTTCTTAATCATTTTAATCCGTTTATTGATTGGAGGCAAGGATTGATCACCTTTAATCCTGATCATAAGGACTATAATGATCCTTAAATATCTTTTAGCAATGACTTTTCTTCTGCCAAATCATGTGCAGCTCTGGTTGGTGATTCTAGAACACCATCAGTTTTGTCTTCTGTCCATATTCCTTCCCTTAATTTCCATCAGTCATTACTATCATCTACAGATGAAGTCTTCCAAGAGATTCAAGATGTTGGAGAAGATAATTATGTATCTTCACTTCATCTCTTCTTTGGGAATATGGACCTTCCTCCTTCATCTTATCATGACTCCCTGGAGGAGTTGTGGGATGAAGAGGAAGAGCCAGAAGAAATAGAAACCGTGATGAAGGTTGTTCCTTCTGTTTATCACCAATACTTGGATGTATTCTCCAAGGTGAAAGCAGAAAAACTTCCTCCTCACCGCGCCTGTGATCATCATATCGAGCTGGAGGGGTCTCTACCTCCAGTTGGGGTGATCTACTCTTTTTCAAACCAACAGTCAGATACACTCAGGACCTACATTTCAGAGAATGTAGAGAAAGGTTTCATCCGGCCAAGCTCCTCTTCTACAGGAGCACCTGTTCTTTTTGTCAAAAAAAAAGATGGTGGCCTCCGTTTGTGTGTTGATTACCGCAAACTCAATGCTGTTACTAGGAAGAACAAGTATCCTGTTCCTCCTATGAATCAGCTTCTCACTGTTTTCAATGGTTCTTCTATCTTCTCCAACATTGATTTGCGTGGTGCATATAACCTGCTCAGAATCAAGGAAGGTGATGAACATTTGACTTGGTTTAGAACCAAATATGGTAGTTATGAGTACTTGGTTATGCCATTTGGGCTTACCAATTCTCCTGCTTCTTTTCAAAATCTTGTCAATGATATTTTTTATGATCTTCTTGATGTTTATGTTGTGGTTTATTTGGATGACATTATGGTCTTTTCTAAATCTGAGGAAGAACATGTCACTCATGTGTCCACTGTTCTTTCCAGACTCAGAGCCAATAACCTCTTTGCTAAGGCGTCCAAATGCCTATTCCATGTTTCTAGTGTAGAGTGTTTAGGTTATGTTGTTTCTTCTGAAGGCCTCAAGATGGACCAAGCAAAAGTCCAGCAAATTCTCAATTGGCCACCCCCAACAAACCTCAAGGCTCTTCAATCATTCCTTGGCTTTGCCAATTTTTACTGCCGTTTTATCAAGAATTATTCAAAGAAGATTAGTTCACTCACAAGTTTCCTCAAGAAAGATTCCCGTTTTACCCTCAAAGAGGAAGCTCTTAGCCAGTTTCATCAACTCAAAGAGGCATTCACCACTGCTCCAATCCTTTCTCACTTCAATCCTTCTCTACCCACCATTGTAGAGACCGATGCATCAGATTATGCCTTGGGTGCTGTACTGAGTCAGGTATCTAACTCAGGAAAACATCCCATTGCATTTGATAGCCGCAAGCTTCTCCCAGCTGAGCTCAATTATGAGATTCATGACAAGGAAATCCTTGACATAGTCTGGGCTCTCAAGCGCTGGAGAGCTTTCCTTCTTTCAATTTCTTCCCCTTTTGAAGTTCTCACCGATCATTCATCTCTTCAATATTTTATGTCTTCCAAGATTCTCACTCGCCGTCAAGCCCGCTGGGCTGAACTTTTATCTGAATTCCATTTCTCAATCACTTACCGCCCTGGCCGCTTGGCCACCCTTCCAGATGCCTTGTCACGTCGGGACGACATTTACCCGGAGAGGGGGGAGGATTTCATCAGCAAGAATCCAATGAACTATCAGAAGATAATCAAGCAAGATGAAATTCAAGCCTCAAAGTGTTTTTCAGTCAAGGTGGCTTCTTTTTCAAATTTGATTGATTCAATTCAGAAGGCAGTGTGGCAAGATTCTCAATATAGAAGTGTCCTTGAAGATTTGGGTAAAGGTAAATCTGTCACAGATTATTCTCTTGTGTCCTCTTCCAAACTTCTCGTTTACAAGGATCGGGTGGTGGTCCCAAATGACCCCACAATTCAACTCAATATACTTCAAAAGCGGAATGAATCTCCTCTAGCTGGACACCCTGGCCAAGAGAAGACTCTCAAACTTGTCAAGCAGGATTTCGACTGGTCCGGCATGACTCAATTTATCAAGGATTACGTATCATCCTGTCAACAGTGTTCAAGAAACAAAACCATTCATCACATGAAGTTTGGACTCCTCAAGCCTCTTCCAATTCCAAGTGGTCCTTGGATTTGTCTTTCAATGGATTTCATCACTCCATTGGTTTTTATTCCAACAATAGCTTCAATCACTTCATTAGATTTGGCCCATTTATTCATCAAGAATATTTTTTCAAAGCATGGCCTTCCTTCAAGCATTGTTAGTGATCGAGGTTCTCTTTTTGTTTCTGCCTTTTGGACCAATCTTTGTCAGCAGCTCAAGATTTCAAGAGACTTGTCAACTGCTTCTCATCCAGAAACTGATGAACAGACAGGAAGGGTAAATCAGATACTAGAACAGTATCTTCGGATGTATGTCAGTTATCATCAAGATGATTGGAACACCTGGCTCCCTCTGGCTGAATTTGCCTACAATAACTCTGACCACTCTTCAACGAAACAATCACCTGTTTTCACTGTTTATGGAAGAGATCCTCATTTTGACTCAGTTCACATCACTCAAGATACTCCGGCTGGAAATTTATCAACAAAAATCCAATCAGTACAGAAAGATGTCAAGAGAGAACTTGAAGTTGCCATAAACAGGTTTAAGAGGTATGCAGATAAAAGTAGAGCAAGTCCACCTGTTTTCAATCCCGGTGACCTGGTATGGCTTTCTTCCAAGAACATCAAATTAACCAGACCAACCAAAAAGCTGTCTGAAAGATGGTTGGGTCCTTTTCCAATCTTGGAGAAAGTCAGCACTCATGCCTACCACCTCAAGCTTCCATCTCAATGGAATTCCATCCACCCAGTCTTCCATATATCCCTTCAGGAACCAGTAAAGACATCAACAATCCCAAATCGGCATCAAGAGCCTCCTCCTCCAATCATCATTGAAGAAGAAGAGGAATGGGAAGTCTCTCAAACACTGGACTCAAAGCTCAAGAGAGGAAAATTATGGTATCTGGTGGAATGGAAAGGTTTCAGTCAAGACCCAGAAAGATCCACTTGGGAACCAACCAAAAACCTCAAGAATTGTCCTGAACTTGTCAAAGATTTCCATTCATTATATCCTGACAAGCCCGGGGCCAATTCTTCAAAAGCTTGATTCATTATGGTGCTTGGTGGGGAGAGGAATTACCAAAAGTAAGTCCCATTCCTGGTATTCACCTTTGGGGGTATTCTACTCTTCCTTTTGTTGTAAGCATCACCTTGGCCACTCTGTGAGCACTTTGCAATTTTGGACACAGATCTTGGCATGGCTTTCAACTTCATTTCCAATTTTATGGCCATTTTCACTTGGGACAAATGGCTATTCACTTTTCAATTCATTTCCAAGACTTCAAATTCAAATTCATTCCTTCAACATTTTGTTTCTTATTTTTATGGCACTGGCGGGAGTGGTAACTACCAAAAGTAAGTTCCTCTCCTGGTGTGCACTGCCCTGAGGGGTCTACAATCTTGTCAAAACATCACCTTGGCCACTTTGTGAGCACCTGGCATCAAATTTCTCTTTCCAGGTCCTTGGCCAATTTCAAAATCAGTTATCAACCTCCGTGATGAAGATTGGAACCTCCTCAAGATTCAATTCATTTTTATTTTCTCTTTTCTCTTTCTTTTATTTTCATTTTCATTCTTTATTTTCATTTTATTTTCATTTTAAAATTATCTTTTATCACGTCAATTATCACGTCAAAAATTTTCATTCATTTTAAAATTCAACTCAAATCATGAAGCCAATGTCAAAAGAAGATCAAGCAAGTCCTGCGTCAAATGTCAAATCTTTAATATCAGTTTTCAAATTTTTATCTTAATCACTCCTCTTGAATCACCCTCTCCAAATCTTTCAAATAGCCTCAACAGGCTTCACCTTGTATTGGTGCTCAGGAACTCACCATTTCAAGGTGGGGGGTACTGTCACAACCATGGCAATTCACCTCCTTGGATCCCCATATGGCATATCAAGCCACAGCTCTTTTATGGCCAATTGGCCATATCCATCACCAGTGGCCAATATGGCCACGTCATCATCTTATGGACCATTTATGGCCAATTGTGTTTTGGGGCCTTCATGGCCCTTCACCTCAATCCAGAACCCATGGCGGCAATTTATGCCCAAAGGGGTATCTCTGGTCATTTCCCTCAAAACCAGGGGAAATGGCCTAAATGGCTGTTTTTGGCCATTTGGGCTCATAATGCGCATTTGTGCAGTTTTGCGCATTTTGCGCACTTTGCGCATTTGCGCACTTTTGCACATTTTGCGCATTTTTGCGCACTTTGACGCAAAGTGTCCAAAAGACACTTTCCCGCCTTTCGGGCCAGTTTTTGGCCCAGAACCCAAAAGTGACCAAAAACCCGAAAAGGCCCAGAAACACCTCTCCAAGCGCTTAAGTCATCACATCCATCCTTTTCCCCTCTGCCTTTCCATCTCAAGACCTTTGGATGTAATCTTCTTTCCAATGAACCAATATGCCATAAATGATGTTAGATATCATTGTGCATCATTTTCAACAGCAATTCAATGGTGGCAATATCAAATGTTCATTTCAACATTCCAACATATCATCAGGTCATCAAGGCACCCAATCATTCAGAGGAATCATCAACGCTCAAGAGAAAGTGTTTCAGCGTCAAAGACCAATGACGCCATCAAGCAGTCATTGGTTATTCTCACTCCAAGTATTCCTTCCAAGGGAATACTGTCAATTCATTCTCAAAGTGTATTCAAGAGGCAGTGCCAAAAGAAGTTTTCAAGTGTCAAAGCTCCACTCAATCCACCTTGGCAACCATATTCATTTCAATACAGTCTGGATCCATCAAGAGCTGTATTTCATTTTCAAGCATGGGGAGTTCATTCAACCCAATTCAATTTCAATATTAGCCAGCTGTATCAATTTCCAAAACAATCAATACAGCCTCAAGGATCAATACAGATCAGTTTTCAGCCTGAAGAACTCAAGCTCCCAACTTTTCACATATACCGGCTACCCTTTCCACCCTGGGGGGTTTTTCCCCAGTTAATTAATATACTTTGCTTTTATTTTATCTTTATTTTCTTTTCATTTTAGTGAAGCAAATACTGATATCATTAAGTCAGTCATTTAGCACCTTTCTCTTTTTCTTTCTTCGCCTGTCAATGGATATTTGGTGGTCATATCCTTACTAATTCCATTATTCATTTTTGGAAGGTTGAAAAAGTGATTAAGGACTTACTTGGTTGGCTCTTTTGCCATTTGGCTTCCCTTTCCTCTTTGCATCTCATCTTGTACCTGAATAGCATTTAGAGGAATTCATTCTTATTATTTTTATTCTTTATTCTTTTGGAGTCTTCCAAGTAAGTTCCCTGATTGCTGAGTTCCAGGCCACTCTTGTATTTCTGTCCAAGAGCCCCTGTGACAGACCTCTGTGGGGACTATTATCAAAGAAATGATAATACCCTATAGGAAAGTTAATATCAAGCTCAACCCAAAGTTTTTAGTTCTTGAAGATACCCATATCTAGGGATTCCTATTTAGAACAGACTACCAAAGTATGTAGGGAATTGAAGTTTACAACAGTAGAGCTGGGCACAGTACAACAGGTACCAAGGAAAAGAAAGGTTCACTTGATATATACCAATTTTCTAATGAAGACCCCTTGGAAGAATTTCTAAATAAGCTCAAAGAGGTGAAATTAAGCTTTAACCTCACCAGTAGACAAACCCTTAGTCTATTGAAAAACCGGAGGAAGAACAGGAAAGCCTTTGACATAGGAGAGGAACCCTTGGGCAAAATTAGAGGACATGATATAGAATTATATTTGGATGTGGAAAGACCTTATCCACCAATGCTGAGAGAACCTTCATATCCAGAAAGCTTGGAAACTAGGAAAAAAATTGAAAAAATATCAACATCAGAAAGTTTAGACATAATGAGATAGTGAAAGTAACCACACCTTTATTAATCAACTCTTAGGATGGCGAATATAGATTTTGTGGAGACTTTAAAGAATTGAAAAACTACGCAAAGTCTTAAGGTACCCTCTAACAAGGCTGACACATGCACTGGAAAGGCTGGCAAAAGCCAAATACATTACAAAGATGGATTTTATAAACGTTTTTCACTGGAATGGAGTCAAACAAAACTTCATGAAACCTTCAGAATTATGAGACATATGGGCATATATGAGTATACCAGGATGCCATTTGGCATCATGAATGCACCAGCCCACTTTCAAAGGATGATTAACACAATATTTCAAGAGGGAATATAGGAAGGCTGGATGGTGGTATATACTGATTATCTCATAATATATTCAAAGACGCGGGAAAATCATGTGCAAGACATACACAGAGTCTGGAGCAAGTGCACACTTATTAATCTTGAAATTTCACTTAAAAAGTGTAATCGTGGCCAACAAGAACTATTGGCACTAGTATATAAAGTCTCAGGCCTTAGCTTGGACATAGGCCAAATAAAATTAGAAGCAGTATTGAAGAAGCAAGTGACAAAGGACATCAAGTAAATGGAATATTTCCTTGGGTTTGACACCTAGTACAGAATCCACATCAAAGAGTTTGTCCAAGATTCATTGGAATATGAGTGAGTGATTTATTATTAATTCTTGAATGTTTTTCTCTAGTCATAGTTTTCTTCAAGAATCATATTTATAATTATTCTTGCAAAAGATAACTATATGTTAAAAGAATTTTATTATTTTAATAAAGAACTTTTATTATTAAATACTACTTGTAATTGATTCTTGTAGACAATTACCACTTAATGTTATAATCACTAGTAGTGTATAACAAGTAAAAGAAATAATTAATTAATTACTCATGGTTAGAATAATTCTTATTATTATCTTTCATAAGAACATTCATAGTACTGTTGATTAAGAGTAATATTATCAACAGTTTCATAGACACACCTTGAAGTTGGGGGCCTGGCCAGATTTTTCAAACCTTTTACCCTTAATTAATATATTTTTAAGCTCTTACATATATTAATTTAAAAATTTTCTCTTTCAATTTAAAGTTAAATTTATTCTTACTTTTTGAAATTTTCTTTCAAATCTTTTTCATTGAGGAAATTGGTTTAATTTTATACTGTTTTTACATGTGGCTTTTTCACCTCCAAAAACTTATAGAATTATTCTTTGAGTTACTCTGAATTAATTTTGAATCAAAATCTTGAAATTTTGTGTTTTTTTGAAATATCAAAAAATAAAAAACTTACAAAAAAATTCAAAATATTTTTAAAGTATAAAAAATAATTTTCCTTTTATGAATTTTTCTCTATTGTCTTTGATCAAGTAAATCGCAGCTGGAAATAAGCTCAGTAAGAGATATATTACCATTCCAGAGTCTGGAGAGAGTATTGAACTTAGAATTGATATAAGAGGCACTTTATTCAAAGAAGAAATAGCCAAAAAACCACCAAAAGGTGTGTGTTTCTGTCTTTATCTTTAATTTTCTGGGAGCCTGTGAGGTATGTATGACATACCCATAAGGCCACAAATAACTTTATATGCAGTTAATTTAGCCTTGAACAGACTTTTCAATTGGATTTAAGATAAAAAGTAACAAAAAATAAGTATAGCTTTTTTTGGATAAACAAAGTTATAATTCTTATGTCATTTTTGAATTCTACATCAAAAATAACCTAGGGTACACCCATAGGATGCTATACCCAAAAATAATTATCTCTTATGTTATCAGAATATTTAATAATATCACAGTACCATTGAAACTTTTTTAATATTTCTTAAAATTGTTAAATTTAAGCTTAAATTTAAAGCTGCATAAGTTTTATGCAAACATACCCAAAGTCTAGTTAAAATTACGGTGTTGTGTATATTTACTGAATTGGCTAAGATTTGCCATACAGGATGTAAATCCTGTGTTTGCTCAATTTAAAAGGGCTTAAAGCAATAGTATGGCACTAAATAAATAAAAGGGGAAAATCCACACAAAAAAGTGGGACAAAGGAAAAAGACCAAACAGAGCTGGGGTACCCAACTTTTTGGATATGCAAGGATTAAATTAAGGTTTTCCACCTGTATTGAAGGATTTTAAACCTTATTTAAACTTTAAGATTAGACTTTGATCGAAGCTTAAGGCTTAAACTAGTTTTATCCCAATTTGGACAGGAATTTCAAGCTTCCAAAGGGTAAATCTCAACATGAAAGCTTGAAATTAAGGTTTTCAGAACTGTCAAAGCTTAATAAAGCTTAAAAAGCTAAATAATATTGAAAATTTAAATTTACAAGCATTAAAACCTTATCAAAATGTAAGGTTTGGTGTGTATTGTTATTTTACATGGAAAACCAGCAATAACTTCAAAAATTCATTAAAAATCCAATTCTTGATGGATTTTCCTGAAACTTTCACAATGATTACAATTCAATTTTTTTTCTGTCTATACATGTAAGTTTGAGTATCTGTTTTAAACAGGGTTTATTGGTAATCAGCCTGGAAATTTGCTCTTTTAATCATGCCTAAAGAAAATGAAGATTTCTTTAGAAATTAATTAAAAATTGAGTTTAAGAGATTTTTGCTTGAAACTCTATTTTTAAGTTTTTCATGTGATGAACTTTAATATAAATAAATTCAGTTTAAGTTAAGACTTAAAATAATTACCCTAAATGAGGATTAACGTTACTTGGAGTTAAGAATAACACTGGTAACTTTATATTTGAAGTAAAAATAAGTTACCTTCAGTTAAGAACCTTATTTTTAAGCATGGTTTTTCAGTTTTGACCTGAGCACGCCCTCTATATCCATTATGAATCATGAGAGCTTCTCTGTAGACATAAAAAGAGTCTATTCATCTGTAAGGTGTGGATATGAAACTTTGATTAAAAATCAAGTACTTTTCCTGTCCTCAAAATTTGTATAAGGTAAAATTCAGTTAAAAATAGTATGAAATATTATTTTTAAGAGAAAACACGCCAATTTTATTGTTTATAACTTTATTAGTATAAAACAATAATATAAAAATTTATTGTTTTACCAACAATAAAGATTTATCCAAAAAATACTCTACAAGAGATATTTTAAGGCTACAAAAGAAATTTCTTCAAGAGCAATTTCAATTGGAATTAATTGAGCAAAGAACTGCAAGCAATTAATTAAAGAACAAAGTCCTTAAAAAGAATATTAAAGAGAAAACACACCCAAAAGTGACCAGAGTGAATTTGGAAACAAAGTGACAAAGTTAACAGTGATGAAAGATGCTTTAATTCACTTTTGGGGTGGTTCAGGGGTAAAAATGATTATAAGAGTTACAAACAATGATTATAATGATTTTTTCACGTGGTTAAAAGGATTAAAATGATTTAAAAAGTGGTGGTTGGAATCTTTGATTGATTGGTTTAACAGTTTTAAACTAATTAATAAAAGGAAAAGATTCTAACATGAAGAGAAAAGTGGGGCAAAGAAGACATTCTTTTATAGCCATCAATTCTCTTACTCCAAAAGTAAAATTTACTCTTGTCAGTCGTGAAAAACAGTCTGACAACAGAAAAGCCAATTATGGCATCATTGAACCCTGGTTTAGACCAAAAAGGGCTGGTTTAAGCCATTTTTAGCCATTTTTAGCCATTTTAGACCCTTAAATCAGCCATTACTATAGCAATACCAGGCCTAGAGCCTTCAAAACACGTCAGAATGTGTGTCAGAGGCTTAGAAACCAGTTCAAACTGTTTTTATTATGATTGTTTTATCTTAAGGGTAGTTTTACCTTCTTGGCAACAGCTAAAACTACCCCAGTTGGTATCAAAACCTCATCATCAATTGAGTCCACAGACCCTGTAACTCAATTCCAGGCCAAAAGTGATGAACTTTTGCGTGAATTTTGACATCCCACGCCTGTCAGCAAGGATTTTGGGGGTCTAGCTCCCCCTTAGAGCTGGAGTTCCTTTTCCCCCCCAAATTTAATCTTTCCAATTTATTTTTCCTTTAATTCCTCATCATGTATTATACTTATAATTTACACATGTAATTCAATTCAATTGTACAGTACAATACAGTAATAATTGACACCTCATATGTAAATCAAAGTTCACTTATGTAATACACGCGCACATTTTGACATTTCAATTGAATTCAATTGAAAATACTTTAATTCCTCATAACTTCTAAACTAAACACAACACCTCAATTTTAACACAAAAATTGATGGTTAACACCACATGTGGTGTGAATTAAATTAAGGTTTTGAGGATTTTCAACTTTTGTATTGAAAATACTAAAAACTTAATTTAAGCTTATTTAGAGTTGAGTTACAAAAATTTCACTCAGAGGTGACCCCACCTGATTTTTTATGAGGAATCCAATGGTGAAATAAAATTTATATGTTTATTTATTGGATAAAAAGTTATAATAAATTTTATTTAACTTTTTTCCAAATTTATTTATTTTTTCACAATTTTGTTAAAATTTCATTTTTACTTAAATTTTTCAAGTATAAATGTAATTTTATATTTACAAAGTTTAAAGTAATTTTATTTTTAAATTATAATTAATTTTTTATTTTTAATATAATTTTATATTTATATTTTTTATTTTTATTTTAATAATATAAATAAATTTATTTTATTTATATTAATATGTTATTTTTTATATTTGTGGTCTTTTGGGTATATGAAATTACCTCTAAGGCTCACATCATCACTGTTTTTGTCTATCAATCATTATCAATCCAATCATATTAGACATTCAAACAGGTAAAGCTTTATTAAATATAAAATCTTATTATTAAAGTAATTCTTAATTTATTTTCTTCTTAATTAATTTTAAATTGAAGAATTGAACTCATAAAATTCATATTATTGTTTTAATCAGCAATCATATGCTTCATTCTATAGAATTATCAGCGTACATATCTTTTAAAATCCACAAATTCCTCTTAAAGGCTCTATAATTATATTTTTACTATAAAAAGTTGTTTTATCTTCAAAAAATTGATTTTTGGCGTGTTTTTAACTTATAACAATAATTTAATATAATAATTGTTGTATTTAATATATATCATCAGTAAGTTTTTCTCTTAATTTCTAGAATATTTTATCTATTATTAGTTTTCTCATATAGAATTTCCTTATAATAGTTATTTCTGCAATGTGTGTGATAAATCTTTTAGAAATAATATTTATATTACTTATAATTTGTTAAATATTTATATTCTCCATGTGTAATTGTCTCATTAAGAGCTTTACACTTCTTATTTTTAAAGCTGTCAGTTACTATAACAATATAAGAAGAAATATAATTGATTATTATTATTAAATTATTTAATAATGATTAAATTTATTTTTTTAATATAATTATTTTCAATAATGATATAAATTTGTGGTTATAATATTTTATTATAATATATTTTTCTACTGAAGAAAGTCATAGTACTCTTGATATTGCTACTATTTTCAAGCGTTTAATAGACAAACCTTACAGTTGGGGGCCTGGCTGTTATTTTAACCAACCTTTGGCACATAAATCAGATTCTAGACCTTATTTTACTGTTTTTTGATTTAAAGTTGCAATATTTACTTCAATCTTGGCTTTTTTGGGACTTATCCCTTATGAAGAATCTTTATAATATTAATAAAGTTATTTCTCTTTAGAATATTGTTTCAAAAAATATACTATGGAGCAACTTGGAATAAATTTCTCTTGTCTAAGTAGTGGCTTTTTCACATCACTGACTTGAAATTTATTCTTTGAGTTCTTCTAGTGTAAGGTGAATAATAATACAATTTTGATTAATAACTTATTGCTTTTATAATTATTATTTCTTTAAAGAAAATATAAAATCAAATAAAGAATTTGAAAAAGTTAAAAATCTATACTTAAAAACATTTTTCTTCATTATTTAGACATTTTTCTTCATTTTTGACATAATTTGCCATAACTCACATTAAACCAACTTTATCCAATTTTTATTTTTTAATAAAATAACTTATATTTTTTTTTTCTCTAGTGTCATCATTAAGAAAAGCTTCATCAGACTCTGAGGTCTCAGGGTCTATTATTGAATCAAAACCAGCCCAGCACCAAGGGGCTGAATTACCACAGAACCCTTGAAAGGTCCAGAAGGAGAATTCAATCAATTTCTTGGTCCATTTTTCTTTAAATTTGAGTGAAATTACACCTACTAGCAGTGGAAGTAACCAATCCATCCAATAAAATGGATCTGGATCAGGACATTGAAGTCTTGAATCCAAAGTACAAGATTGTCAGCCCAGAGGAGAGGCACAAATGGAAGAGGGCAGAACTTTCACCAGTTCCCCAAGGTCAGCCAGAACCTTTGACACTCTTATTGAGAGTCCAGAAGCTGAAATAACTGCTACTCCTGTTGCCAGACCTGAACCATTTACAACAGGAAAAAATAGAAAGATACCAGTCTCAGTACAAGAACCGGCTTTTGGCGGCAAAGCAGCGGGAGTGGGAACTTCGGCCAAGTCCTTGGATGGGCACAATGAACTCAAATATTCAAGTGAAGAACTTAATGGGCCCAGAAAAGACAGGGGAACTTCTGAGGGGTTGGACACCAATGTCTTGCAAAAGGACAAGTCCAACAGATAAAAGCTTAGTTGAAAAACCAAAGCATGTTGTCAGAGGACCAGAAGAAGAAGTTGTCCCAAGAAAGGGAAAAAAGCCCAGTGGAAGCTCCCCAAACCTCAACAAGTGCCAAAAAAGGGCAAGTGAACCCCAAAGAGCAATCAGAAGGGAAATCAAAAGGCAAAGGAAAAGGCAAATCCCAAGTGGAAAAAGCCTTACCTACAGAACTACAGAATTCCCAAGAAAGAGAAGACACCCATGTACAATGTATTCAATATGGCAAGAACTCTGAGGGAATTCAATCACAAGGAGGCAGAAAGAATGAACCAGTCCTTTCCAAAGAAATAGACCTTTTAAAGCTTGTGACTCATTTTGAAACTTCGAATAAAGAAATTATAACAAAGCTTAGCACATTTGAGCATATCCAACAAAAGCTGGGTAGAGAGATATTACAAGTAAAAGAATCAAAAAAGACCATCATTGACCTAGAAAGTGTTAATAGAGACACTATTTTGTCTGTGACACAAATTTGTGCAAGAATTGAGTCTAAAGCTAACTTACTCAATCAACCAGATGAAAATGCTATTTCTTTTATGACTAAAAAATTAAGATAATTAACAATACAAGTCCAGAGCATGGAAAATTAAACTGGTCACAATGCAGCTCTTTTCCAAGAACAATTGTAAAAAAGCTATAAAGAAAGACTTGAATTGAAAGAAGATATTCAATCAAGTATTAAGAATATCTCACTGAAAAAAGAAGTGCCAAGACATTCCACACCAATTCTTGACAGAAAGGTGCTAAACCTGAACAATGACTTACATCATACAGTTTCAATTAATGAAGAAGTAGAGACTGCTTGTAATTTTAAAAACATTCCAAGATTAGAGAAATGGCCAACTTCAGTGGTGAAGGAGAATATAATCATATGGAGTTTATGAAAACAATTGATATGCTCAAAGAAGAATTGAAATACCAGATGAATAAATAAGTGCCAGATTACACTCCTTGTTTACCAAATCAGAAAAGAAATGGTATTACAAAATGAGACAAGACCATGGTAAACATTATTTACCTTGGTGGAAAGAACAAATTATTTCCAAATGGGAAAATGATTCCTGGATATTTAAGATGGAAAACTCCTTTTGTAAGGTGTGGATATGAAACTTTGATTAAAAATCAAGTACTTTTCCTGTCCTCAAAATTTGTATAAGGTAAAATTCAGTTAAAAATAGTATGAAATATTATTTTTAAGAGAAAACACGCCAATTTTATTGTTTATAACTTTATTAGTATAAAACAATAATATTATAAAAATTTATTGTTTTACCAACAATAAAAATTTATCCAAAAAATACTCTACAAGAGATATTTTAAGGCTACAAAAGAAATTTCTTCAAGAGCAATTTCAATTGGAATTAATTGAGCAAAGAACTGCAAGCAATTAATTAAAGAACAAAGTCTTTAAAAAGAGTATTAAAGAGAAAACACGCCCAAAAGTGACCAGAGTGAATTTGGAAACAAAGTGACAAAGTTTACAGTGATGAAAGATGCTTTAATTCACTTTTGGGGTGGTTCAGGGGTAAAAATGATTATAAGAGTTACAAACAATGATTATAATGATTTTTTCACGTGGTTAAAATGATTAAAATGATTTAAAAGTGGTGGTTGGAATCTTTGATTGATTGGTTTAATAGGTTTAAACTAATTAATAAAAGGAAAAGATTCTAACATGAAGAGAAAAGTGGGGCAAAGAAGACATTCTTTTATAGCCATCAATTCTCTTACTCCAAAAGTAAAATTTACTCTTGTCAGTCGTGAAAAACAGTCTGACAACAGAAAAGCCAATTATGGCATCATTGAACCCTGGTTTAGACCAAAAAGGGCTGGTTTAAGCCATTTTTAGCCATTTTTAGCCATTTTAGACCCTTAAATCAGCCATTACTATAGCAATACCAGGCCTAGAGCCTTCAAAACACGTCAGAATGTGTGTCAGAGGCGTAGAAACCAGTTAAAACTGTTTTTATTATGATTGTTTTATCTTAAGGGTAGTTTTACCTTCTTGGCAACAGCTAAAACTACCCCAGTTGGTATCAAAACCTCATCATCAATTGAGTCCACAGACCCTGTAACTCAATTCCAGGCCAAAAGTGATGAACTTTTGCGTGAATTTTGACATCCCACGCCTGTCAGCAAGGATTTTGGGGGTCTAG
This sequence comes from Austropuccinia psidii, assembly GCA_023105745.1. Lineage (NCBI taxonomy): Eukaryota > Fungi > Basidiomycota > Pucciniomycetes > Pucciniales > Sphaerophragmiaceae > Austropuccinia > Austropuccinia psidii. Next base: position 54,709,368 of record JALGQZ010000004.1, read on the forward strand.
CTCCCCCTTAGAGCTGGAGTTCCTTTTCCCCCCCAAATTTAATCTTTCCAATTTATTTTTCCTTTAATTCCTCATCATGTATTATACTTATAATTTACACATGTAATTCAATTCAATTGTACAGTACAATACAGTAATAATTGACACCTCATATGTAAATCAAAGTTCACTTATGTAATACACGCGCACATTTTGACATTTCAATTGAATTCAATTGAAAATACTTTAATTCCTCATAACTTCTAAACTAAACACAACACCTCAATTTTAACACAAAAATTGATGGTTAACATCACATGTGGTGTGAATTAAATTAAGGTTTTGAGGATTTTCAACTTTTGTATTGAAAATACTAAAAACTTAATTTAAGCTTATTTAGAGTTGAGTTACAAAAATTTCACTCAGAGGTGACCCCACCTGATTTTTTATGAGGAATCCAATGGTGAAATAAAATTTATATGTTTATTTATTGGATAAAAAGTTATAATAAATTTTATTTAACTTTTTTCCAAATTTATTTATTTTTTCACAATTTTGTTAAAATTTCATTTTTACTTAAATTTTTCAAGTATAAATGTAATTTTATATTTACAAAATTTAAAGTAATTTTATTTTTAAATTATAATTAATTTTTTATTTTTAATATAATTTTATATTTATATTTTTCATTTTTATTTTAATAATATAAATAAATTTATTTTATTTATATTAATATGTTATTTTTTATATTTGTGGTCTTTTGGGTATATGAAATTACCTCTAAGGCTCACATTCCCTCCCCCTAAAAAAGAATATTACTTTGTAATATTGGTGTTTCTAGTGTGTCTGAATCTCCTCAGGAGTTTGGTGGCTTCTGGTATATCTTTCTCTTCTAACCATTCATCTTCACAAGTTGGGTCACTGTACCTAACAAGGTATTCCCTTACTTTCTTGGTTCTTAATTTCCTTTCTTTAAGAACTTTGGTTATTTTCTTAGTACCAGATGTCTCAATAGGAGGTATAACTTGGGGAATCTTATTCCTCAAGGGAAATTTCTCAGCATCACTAGATTTGTATGGCTTTATCAAGCTTACTGGAAATGTAGGGTTCTTATTGCTAAGTTCTTCAGATAACTCTACTTCAACAGCATTTTCTCCATGGAGGGCCTTAATCACAAAAGGTCCTGCAAAGGAGTCTTTTAACTTTTTACATCCTTTGATGTTATTGAAGTTAGTGGTGGATACAAGAACTAGGTCCCCCACTTTGAAATCTGGAGTTGCATGAGATTTATCCCATTTGTCTTTGCATATGCAAAAGAGTCCTCCATGCATCTCACTGCATGCTTTCTAGCTTTGTCTAGCATTCCTTTGAAGCTAGCAGCTGTGGGATGTATTTCAATTAAGTCTTTCCTCAAGGAATCTTGGGGTAACTTGGGGTTCCATCCTTTTTCTAGAATAGCAGGAGTCTGATTGGTACTGGAATGGATTGATGTTTTATATGCTAATTCCAGTGCTGGTAACAGAGTACACCAATCATGGGTAAATCCATCACAATCTTTGAATTCAAGGCCATATGCACAAAATCTTCTCACCATGTCCTCTAAGGTTTGGATCATTCTTTCAGCCAGACCATCAGTTTGTGGGTGGTAGGCTGTAGAGAAAGACAGTTTTGTGCCAAATAATTGGTGAAGATTTGTCCATAGAGCTGAAGTGAATTTGGGATCTCTATCACTGATGATATTTGTAAATATCCCAGTCCATGACACTACTCTATTCCATATCAGAAGAGCTGTATCCATGGCTGTATCATCTTTGTGACATGGTAAAAAGATTGGAGTTTTACTGAATCTGTCCACAATTACTAGGCAAGCATTATAGCTCCTGTCACCTCCTGGTGGTAGGCCAGTTACCCAATCCATATGGACAATTTCCCAAGGTCTGTTTGGTTCTTGGATTTTCATCATATTTCCAAGTCTTTTGCCAGTGGATTTATTTGCCTTTTGGCATCTGTCACAGGTTTTGCAATATTCTGCAACATCTTTTTGCCACATTGGCCACCATATGCAGGTCTTTACTTTCTCTCTTGTTCTGTCCTCAGAAAGATGTCCTGAAAAGGGACTATCATGGCATTCTTTCATTACAAGATTGATTAATGACCTGTCTACAACTGTCATGACACATGTGTGCTTGGTTCTGTGGTAAATTATACCATCCAGTAGGTGAAATCTCCCTTCATTATAAGATTTTCTCCATACTTCATCCAAGGCATGTATTAGAGAGTTGTCTTTACAGTCTTTGTTAAGTAATTGGCATAAGATGCTACAATTCTTATCTTGAGTGTAACTATTTCTGACTTCTTCAAAGAAGGTGGTGTTCAAGTCTGTAACACTTATTCCTTCTATTGGAATTTGTGGTGAAGCTTCTTCTGGAACATAAGCAGGATTATCAATGTTATTTGGTAATGGCCATCTGCTTAGTCCATCTGCATTCTTATGAATATTCCCATCCTTATGAACAATAGTCATATTGCCTCTGTATTCTTGTATGGCTATTTGCCATCTGAGCATGTGTCTGTTAGGTGTTTTCATGTTCAAAAGTGATTTCACAGCTGTACAATCTGTTATTACTTCGAAAACACATCCCTCTAAGAAATAGTTCAATTTCTCTAAGGCCCAGACAAGGCATAGACATTCCATTTGACTTGCTCCATATCTGGCTTCAGTTGGTTTGATTTGCCTGGATATGAAACATATTGGTCCTTCTACAGGTTTGTCATTTATGATCTGAACTTGGTGAAGTGCAGCACCTAGTCCATCCCCTGATGCATCAATATACAGTTTGAAAGGCAATTTAAAGTCTGGCATCAGTAAGAGTGGAGCAGTGGTCAATGCTTCTCTTAGAGACTCAAAAGCTTTGACTCTGTCAACAGTCATCTCAAATACTGTGTCTTTGTCACACAACTTATAAAGTGGTCTTGCTATGGATGCAAAGTCTTTAATGTGTTGCCTGTAATATCCTGCAAAACCTAAGAATGACTGAATTTCCTTCTTATTCTGAGGCATGGGTTTTAACAATACTGCTGAAACTTTGTTTTTATCAATTCCAAGGGACAAACCAGATACAACATGTCCTAGTGCCTTAAGCTCTTTAAATCCAAAATGACATTTCTTCAAGGAGATTTTGATGTTTACTGATTGGATTTTTGTCAAAACTCTTGATAATTTGTACATGTGCTCCTCCCAAGTCTTTGAACAGATAATAATGTCATCAATGTAAATGATTAACCATCCCTCTGAGAGTTCTTCAGGGAAGATTTCATTCATCATTCTTTGGAAGTGTGAAGGTGCATTTTTGATACCAAAGGGCATCCTTAAGTATTCATACACTCCACAATGAACAATAATTCTCAAGTATTTTCTTGCTCTTGGTGTTACTACATTTTGATGGAATCCTTTAAGGGCATCCATAGTGGTTATATACACTGCTTGAGATATTTGAGTAAGGGCAATTTGGATTTTTGGTATTGGGTATCTGTCTGGAACAGTGTAAGTGTTCAGAGCTCTAAAGTCCCCAACCATTCTGGATTTTCCATTATGCCACGCCACTATGACTGGTGTAGTTATTTCTACTTCCTCATTGTGGCCTACTTTTCTTATTACACCAAGGTCTAGAAGTTCTTTGATATGAATTTCTAGAGCTTCTCTTGATTTTGGACTTGCTGGATAAGCAGGTCTTCTTAAGAGTGGTGGATAAGGTCTCTCAATGTTAACAATGATGTCAACTTCATGACCAATAATTGCTCCCAGGGGTTCTTTGTCTGTAGCAAATGCTCCTCTGTGGTCATACAAAAGGGAAGAAAGTTCATTTTCTTGCTTATCAGTCAGATGAAGGCTTATTTCAGCCTCACTTAACTGTTCAGACTTGAATTTCTCTAACTCTAAGTTGACTGGTGATACTTTGTTTACTGTAATTTGTCTTTTAAAGGGTAAAAAGGCAAATTTCTGGCGCTTATTGTCTCCAATTGTAAAGTATCTGTCTTTGTTATTATGTAAATCTATTCCATACATGATTAAATAGTCATTTCCCAATATAAAATGGGTACTAGAGCAATTTTCCATAACAACAAATTCAACTGTGATCCTTAAATTCCCATTTATGTGTGGGAATATGACATTGGTCTCAAAGATTCCTAATGCTTTCATTGGGTTACTTGCACTGTTGAATTTTATACCATCAATTGGTAACAATTGGTCTTCAAAATTTGGTACACAAGTCTTAAGAAAAGATTTTCCAACACAAGAGCAGAAGGCTCCTGGGTCAAGCAAAAGTTTGGTGGGTTTGTTATCAATCACCACTTCTGTTATACAGGAGTTACCAGCTGTATAACCTTTTCCTCTGTTTGGTTTTGTCTTCATAAGTTGTGCATCTTGAACTTTTGATAAATCAACTTGACCATTGCTCAATTGTGGTAAGTGGGAATAAGATTCCATGATGTCAAAAGTGGCATTGATATTTTCTATATCTTTTGAAGATTCAGAGAATATGGATGACTTATCATCTGAATTGTCTTCAATTATGTCTTCTTTTTCAACATCTGGTTCTTTTTCAATGTCAATTTCATTGATTTTCCCCCTTTTTAGACATGTATTGGCTAAATGGGTGGTGCTTTGGCAAATATGGCACTTTCTGATTGTATCTGCAGATTTATACTTAATATTACTAGAATTTTCTTTGGGGTTTTTGTCCACAGAATCTTTCCAAGGTGTATTAAACCTTGTTTTAAGATTCACCCTACTAGAACCAATTTTGGTTCTGGTGGTTACTTCTTCCAGTATATTGATAATATCCTCTGCTGAAGATTGTTCAGTAGTCCTGCTTTTGACAGCATGCTCTAAGTCACCTCCACATTGTCTCAGAATTTTTCTATGGATCATAAATTCTGACATGTCAGGATATAATGCTGTTAATCTGTCCTTTTGTTGGCAAAACCATGGTAAAGCTTTGTCTTTATCAGCATTAAATTTGGCAGATTCAAAGGCTGTTTCAACTTTAAACCTCCAAGCATCATTTGCCCATTTGTTGATGATTTGGGTTTTCCACCAAGTCCAACTCTGGTGTCCATGTGCTTGTCTTATTTTGATGTACCATCTGTGAGCTGATCTGGTAAACAAGGTGTTAAACCTGGCTGTTACCAATCTGTCTGGTAATTCAAAATCCTCTTTGATCATGTCAATACCTCTAATGAATTCCATATGGTCATACTCTCCTTCACCACTGAAGTGAGGCCATTCTTTAAGTTTTGGAACTTCTTTCAAGAGTGCTTGGCCCATTGATGGTTCCAAGTTATGAAAAGAAGTGTATAGTTCATTTTTTAATTGTGAATTATCAGGATCCAATACTTGTGGATTTGAAATTCTTGTGCCCTCATTTTGATTTAGAGGTGTAGACATTCTTGGTAAGGTGTTCAGTAATTGTTCAATGTCATTCATTTTACTGTTGCTACACCTTTGGGAATTTCTGTATTCATGTTGGAAGCTTTGTATTAAATTTATTACTTCAATTTTATACATGTCTTCTTTATGTGTAAGTTCTTGCCATAACTCTGTCTGTCTTGTATTATCAGCAGTGACTTGATTCAATTTCATTGATAATTTTGATACTTCTTCTTGTGAAGCATCAAAACACTTTTTCAAGGCAATGGTATATGTCTTTACTTCAGTAAATGAATTTGAAATGTCATCAAGGACTTTCTTGTTATCTGTCTTGATAATATTTATGGCTTGTTTAATTCTTGTTTCAATTATGTCATCAATATTGAATTTAGAATATTTATCTGTTAATTTTCAATAATGGCAGATTGTTCATTTATTTTATTGTTAGAAGAATTATCATTATTGGAATTTTTAATTGTTCTCAAAACTTTTTCAAAACACATAAGTGTTTCATTAATTTGGCACAGACTCAGGTTGTTTGTTTTAATGTTGTTACAAATGGTGTCATTTTTATCAGAAAGATGTTTTTTCACGTCATTTATAGCATTATACAACTCTGGCATGGAATCAAATATGTCAGAAATCATTTCTGGAACCTTAATCTGGCTTCCTCCTTCTTCTGTAATTCCATCATGGTTCTGGCCATCTGAAATACATTTTCCATGGCATCCTGCTGAATCTTTGGGATTCTGTAGCCCTGGCTGTAAGGTTTTGGGGCTGGTGCCTTCCCTTTGCCCTTGTTTGGAGTTTGTGGCTGCTTTTTCACGTTGGAATTGCTGCTGCTGGCCACTGGGGCTGTTTTTGGCACTGGTTTGGCTGGTGGAGGGTTGTTTTTCCTCCATTCTAGTGTCAAAAGCATCATGTTTTTCTTCTCCATCAATGGATGCCATCCATTGAGCAATTTGCAAGTGTTGGGATGGCCCAAGAATTTTCTTACTGTCAGGTAAGAATTCATGCAATTCTTCCACAGGTCTGCAAGGATCTGGTACTCCTTGAATTGGAGTGCATTGTTGTATGCACTGTGGCTGGCTTTGTATATGTCCACAGAGGCTTGTTGTGGCGGTGTCAGCTCTTTTTGAAGGTAAAATGGTATTATCAGCTTCAGAATGACCCATTTTAGTTGTTTGGAAGTCATCAACTGACCCTTTTCCTTCTGTACCTGATTGGCCTCTGCCATAATCACGTCTATTACCTTTTTGGGAGCTGCTTGAGGGGTTGTAGCTGGCTCCTGACCTGGTTGAAGGCATAATTATGGTTAAAAAAGGCTTAAAATAGTATTTTTACGTCAAAAACTTACTATTGGCCAAATTTTTGGCTTTCTGAAGTGTATTACTTATATCCAAGTTAATTAATTCAGAAGATATTGGTTCAGGTTGATTATTTTGAGTCACAATAACAGTACTATTATGATCAGAATTAACAGTACTGGCAGGGATAATGCTGGTTACTGTTGAGGCTGTTTCAATGTTTTCTTGTCTTACCACGTTGTCAGACACTAAAATTAATGAAAAAGCCAATTAATTAAGTAAAAAAAAGGATATTTCAAAAAAAGAAATAAAAATTTAAGCCTCACTTATAATATGAAAAAAAATTATTTTTTATGGGTTTTTTTGAATTATAAGTATTTTTTATATGTTTTTAAATTTTTCAATATAAGAAAAAAGATTTAAAAAGAGTAAAAAAAATATGTCACAGGTAAAATATCACGGCTGGGCCCCCAAATGTAAGGTGTGGATATGAAACTTTGATTAAAAATCAAGTACTTTTCCTGTCCTCAAAATTTGTATAAGGTAAAATTCAGTTAAAAATAGTATGAAATATTATTTTTAAGAGAAAACACGCCAATTTTATTGTTTATAACTTTATTAGTATAAAACAATAATATTATAAAAATTTATTGTTTTACCAACAATAAAAATTTATCCAAAAAATACTCTACAAGAGATATTTTAAGGCTACAAAAGAAATTTCTTCAAGAGCAATTTCAATTGGAATTAATTGAGCAAAGAACTGCAAGCAATTAATTAAAGAACAAAGTCTTTAAAGAGAGTATTAAAGAGAAAACACGCCCAAAAGTGACCAGAGTGAATTTGGAAACAAAGTGACAAAGTTTACAGTGATGAAAGATGCTTTAATTCACTTTTGGGGTGGTTCAGGGGTAAAAATGATTATAAGAGTTACAAACAATGATTATAATGATTTTTTCACGTGGTTAAAATGATTAAAATGATTTAAAAGTGGTGGTTGGAATCTTTGATTGATTGGTTTAATAGGTTTAAACTAATTAATAAAAGGAAAAGATTCTAACATGAAGAGAAAAGTGGGGCAAAGAAGACATTCTTTTATAGCCATCAATTCTCTTACTCCAAAAGTAAAATTTACTCTTGTCAGTCGTGAAAAACAGTCTGACAACAGAAAAGCCAATTATGGCATCATTGAACCCTGGTTTAGACCAAAAAGGGCTGGTTTAAGCCATTTTTAGCCATTTTTAGCCATTTTAGACCCTTAAATCAGCCATTACTATAGCAATACCAGGCCTAGAGCCTTCAAAACACGTCAGAATGTGTGTCAGAGGCGTAGAAACCAGTTAAAACTGTTTTTATTATGATTGTTTTATCTTAAGGGTAGTTTTACCTTCTTGGCAACAGCTAAAACTACCCCAGTTGGTATCAAAACCTCATCATCAATTGAGTCCACAGACCCTGTAACTCAATTCCAGGCCAAAAGTGATGAACTTTTGCGTGAATTTTGACATCCCACGCCTGTCAGCAAGGATTTTGGGGGTCTAGCTCCCCCTTAGAGCTGGAGTTCCTTTTCCCCCCCAAATTTAATCTTTCCAATTTATTTTTCCTTTAATTCCTCATCATGTATTATACTTATAATTTACACATGTAATTCAATTCAATTGTACAGTACAATACAGTAATAATTGACACCTCATATGTAAATCAAAGTTCACTTATGTAATACACGCGCACATTTTGACATTTCAATTGAATTCAATTGAAAATACTTTAATTCCTCATAACTTCTAAACTAAACACAACACCTCAATTTTAACACAAAAATTGATGGTTAACATCACATGTGGTGTGAATTAAATTAAGGTTTTGAGGATTTTCAACTTTTGTATTGAAAATACTAAAAACTTAATTTAAGCTTATTTAGAGTTGAGTTACAAAAATTTCACTCAGAGGTGACCCCACCTGATTTTTTATGAGGAATCCAATGGTGAAATAAAATTTATATGTTTATTTATTGGATAAAAAGTTATAATAAATTTTATTTAACTTTTTTCCAAATTTATTTATTTTTTCACAATTTTGTTAAAATTTCATTTTTACTTAAATTTTTCAAGTATAAATGTAATTTTATATTTACAAAATTTAAAGTAATTTTATTTTTAAATTATAATTAATTTTTTATTTTTAATATAATTTTATATTTATATTTTTTATTTTTATTTTAATAATATAAATAAATTTATTTTATTTATATTAATATGTTATTTTTTATATTTGTGGTCTTTTGGGTATATGAAATTACCTCTAAGGCTCACACCTTTGAAGAATCCGTCTTTAATATTGAAAGGGACAGACCCATGTCGTGGTTGCTTAAGCAGAAAGACAGATTAACTGCCCTTCATACTGATATGTCTGAAACAATGAGACATAAAAGGATATCAAGGAAATGTGTTTGTGACCTTGAGCATGCTATAAGAAGCAGATGTATTGAGCTTTTCTCTACAGAAGATCATATCAAAGCCATGGAAGACATCACAAGCAGAACAAAAATTGGAAGAAATTGGTATAAGCACCCAATAGATAACAAGACTAGTGGGACGCTTATTCCAACTTCAAATAAACCACAAGACAAAGCGCCCTGAAAATTTCATAAATGTGGAAGTAACTCACATTTGGGAAACACTTGTCCCAAAAGTACAAGAATCAATGAGATAGAAATCAATCAAGTTGAAGACACAAAAGAAACAAATAATTTATCTTTAAATGAAAGTCATTCTGAGCCTTCTGAAGAATAGGACCTGCTGGATGAACTTAGTATAGAAAACATTAATGTTTCATTTGAAGTCACAGAAGCGCACATTCACATACCACAGAATAGTGATGAATTTATGAATCTCATAAATGTGCAAGATGCTAAGATGCAGAAAACCAAACCTTCTAGAGGTAAATATTATACATCTGGATCATGTTGTATTACTAATATTGTGATAAGCATCAAAGAAGCCAGGAGACATCTTGACTGAGGTGCTTTCTTTACTTTTGTTGGAAACGCTTATCTTGATATGATCTATACCAATTGGTAAGAAAATTTACTGCCAATTGAAGGTATAAAATTCTGCAGTGCTAGCCAAGATAGTCATCCTTTGGGAATTCTTGAAGCAGAAATGATATTCCCTCAAATTGTAGGAATTATCAGATGGAAAGTTGAATTTTTTTTGATTAATAATTTTACTTCACAACACTTTATACTTGGAAATGATTATCTTAATATTTATGGTATTGATATTAATAATCATAAAGACATATATTTCACTAGAGGGGAAAATAAAAGGCAGAAATTTTCTCTTCCTTTAGAGAAAAGAGAAATAACTGTAATTAGGAAATTAAAGCATGTTACTAAGGAAATATTTGTGTCATATCATTCAATTGAAGCACAAATCAGCCCTGAAGTAATATTAGAAATGAAGGGAGATCATATTGAAATTTTATTTAAATACAGGGAAGCCTTTGCTTCTGATAATCAACCACGTGTATCTATCAAAGTCCATTAAGTGGACATTATGCTTAATTTTAAAACATCTTACCCTCCACTAATAAGAATCACAGCTGATCCACCTAGCCCTAGGGCTAGAGAAGCATTGGAAACTCATATTGATGAGCTGATGAAACTGAGAGTTCTTAGAGAGGTTGGGCACAAGGAAGAAGTAGAAGTCACAACTCCTGTAATAATTACTTGGCATAAGGATAAATCAAGGATGGTTGGTGATTTTAGCACATTCAATACCTACACTATTCTGGATAGGTATCCAATCCCTAGAATCAATGAGACTTTGAATCAATTATCCAAAGCAAGATTTATCACTTCTATGGATTACCCTAAAGGTTTTCATCAGCATGTTTTGACACCTCCTTCTAGGATATTATTGAGAATAATTTATCATTGTGGTAGTTATGAATACTTGAGGAGGCCTTTTGTAATTAAGAATGCACCCTCTCATTATCAAAGAATGAGGAATATCATTTTCCCACCTGAATTATCAGAGGGATGGTTGATCATTTTTATTGATGACATTATCACTCATTCAAAAACCTGGATATTGAATTTAGACAGACTTTCATTAGTACTTAATAGAATCCTTCAAGTGAACATGAAAACATCTCTCAAAAAATTTAAGTTTGGGCTTCATGAGTTGTAAGCTGTAGGACATGTAGTCTCAGGACTGAGCCTTGGGGTTTATAAAAATAAAGTGCCTCCAGTTTTACTGAAACAAATGCCCCAGAGCAAAAAAAAAATGATGTCTTTCTTAGAGGTTGCCAGTTATTACAGGCAACACCTTAAAGATTTTGCAATCCATGCCAAATCATTGTACAGAATTTGTGATCAGAAAACTGTCTTTGAAATGACACAGGAAAGGATTCAAGCATATGAAAAGATCAAGTATGTGAACCTTTGAGATATCACCACACACCCAAAAAGGTCACAAGAAATATTGAAAATAATTATACCTTAAAAATACTTACCTTAAAACTACAAAACTCCCATAAATTGGCATAAAACTTGGTTTAACTTAAAAAACAATGAATAAAAATGCGAGATACATTATACCATTAGATTTCCCAGGGTAAAATACACATATACCATTTTTATGGCATCTCTGTAAAGTCGCTGTTTAATGATTTATAAGTAATAATACCTTATAAAAAACATAAATCCTTAATTATTTCAAATACCAATGGAACAAAATGTAAAATAAATGGAACCATTGGACTCTCCATAGAAATGCACACATAAAATAATTAAGAATCTAATCTCCAAAGTCAATATTTAAGGAGTTAAGCTGAATATATGCACTTTTTTGGTTAACATATATATTCAAAGATTTTAGCTAATATCTTTTTGAATATTAATGATAGAGTGATGAACCAAATATAAAGTCACCACGTAATTACTGTAGGAATAAATAAATGAACTTTATTTCACAAGTTATAGACAAGGTTAAAACTTGTAAGGGATTATTGATTAAAATCAATAGACCTGTTGACCACTTTGTTGTGAAAGTGGTCCAAGCTTAAAAAGAAGTAGACAGTTGGATTCTAATAGTTAATTCGTGAATAATGATGTATTTGTCTTATAATATTCAAGGTATAACCCCTTGAAATCATGGTTTGAAGTTTAAAATATTAAATTTTGACAGAAAAGATGAGTTACAAGGAAAATCATCAAAAATAGAGTTTTGAGCATGTAATGAAATGCACTTGGAAGAATAATATGGTTATGCCAAGCTATTATAATTCACTATCTGAATTTCTCTCTGGTTTAAAGCTTAAAATTTATCAAGAACCAAAGTTTGAGCTTAATTTGATCAGTTATGATCACTCACTGTAATCTTAAATTGAGTTTAACAGTCATATGAGTGATACAATTGGTGAATACTGTTAGTTTATGATTAAAACTAAGAAAAAACCACGAATTTTGTGGTTCTGTCAAGCCTTGACGTCATCAAAACTTAGAGTTATAATGATAACTCTAAATAATGGGGTAATAATGAGATAAGATGGTTTGATTGTGCTGTAATTATCACCAAATCTTGAAATGTTGAACAATTCCAGTGGATATGATCAGTGCACGTCTACTAGAAGCCTGTTGCACGCTAGGAGGAAGGAATTTAACATAAATAGAGGTCTTTTTACTCTATTTCCCCCTCAGATGCTTACAAAAGACTAAAACATTAAATAAAAAGGTAATCTCTTCATTCTTTAAATACAAAACTTTTACATTATTAAAGACCAAAAAAAATCTTATAATAATCTTCATCTTTGACGTGACTATTACAATTATTTAATTGTTTTGTTTAAAACTCTCTTAAAAAGCTCAATTCCACGTAAAACCAAGAAAATTTGTAATTTCTCTTAAATTTTATTGTAACTACAATTTAAATAAGTTGTATTTACATTTATAGGCGTAAAATTATTCAAACTTATTATATTAAGCATTAAAAGTAGGTTATTTCTCTTATGAGAATAATTTTACTCTATTATTACTATTAATAATTCTATAATTAGTATGAATAGTATTTATATTAATTTATAACTTTAATATTGGTAATATTATTGTTATGAATTGTTTTTTATTAATAAAAAACAATTTTTTACGCCCTTATCATTTGTTGGTAACAATAATAAAGTGCTTTCAAATATATTAATTATCTTATACATATATTTATTATATATATATATATTTTTTATAAAGTAAATTATATTATTATATTTATTTAATAATATAATTATTTTAAGCCATAATTATAATAACTCTTTATTATTATAATTATTTTTATCTTATTAATTTCATTCATAAGGACATTCATCGTACAATAAGTAAAATATTAGTAATTTTTACCTATTGTTTCATAGTCAAACCTTACAAAGTATGCCTCAACTAATGCACAATTATTATTGATGCCAGACTGGAAACTTCCTTGAAAGCTGTATATCTATGCATGTGGTGAAGGTCTAGGTGCAGCTCTTGATCAAGTGCAAATTGTCAATGAAAGCCTTATGAAGGTCCAATTTCTTTTATCTCAAGACAAATCAAACCTACTGAGGCCAGTAATGGAGCTAGCCAAATGGAGTTTCTTTGCCTTGTTTGGGCTCTAGAAAAACTTCATTATTACCTTGATGGTAGTGTGTTTGAAGTAATTACTGAATTTACTGCAGTAGAAACACTTCTTAAGATGAAAAATACAAACAGACACATTTTAAGATGGAAGATTGCTATACAGGAGTATAGAGGCAATCTTACCATAGTACTTAAAGCTGGAAATTTTGACAATAATGCTGAGGGCTTGAGTAGGTGGGCATTACCCATTACACCTGACAATCCTGCCTATGTTCCTACAAGTTCAGAACCTCAATTTCCAATTGAAGGAATTAACATCACAGATGTGGGTACAGAAATCTTTGAAGAAGTTAGAGAAAGCTATAAGCAAGATAACAATTGTCATATTATTACTTCTTTAATTGACAAAGAGTGCAAAATTGCAGCTTTGCATATTCTCTGATTGATATTTGGAAGACATCTTATGAAAATGGAATATTCCATTTATTTGATGAGATCTTATATCATAGATCTAAACACACATGGGTAATGGTCTTATGCATTAGATTTTTAATCAACACAATACTACTAGAATTTCTTGATAACATTTATTCTGGACATCTGTCTGAAGACAAAAAAATGGAAAGGATTAAGACATGTGCCTGGTGGCCATCTTGGAGAAAAGATGTCTTTGAGTACTGTCATAGTTGTGATAGATGCCAGAAAGCCAATAAAGCTACTGCTAAAATCTTTGGTTTAATTATTCATATGGAGAACCAAGTACCCCATGAAAAGTGATTCATATGGATTGGGTAACTGCTTTACCACCTGGAGGTGATAAAATTTAGAAGGCATGTCTTGTTATTGTAAACAGATATAGCAAAACTCCAATCTCTTTACCATTTCATAAAGATGAAACAGCTATGGATACAGCTCTTTTGTTTTGGAACAAAGTCATATCCCATACTGGTCTCTTTAAAAATATTATTAGTGATAGAGACCCAAAAGTTGCATCAGCCTTATGGCTGAATATGCATAAGCTTTGGGTTACAAAACCATCATTATCAACAGCCTACTATTCACAAACAAATGGGTTAGGAGAAAAAATGCTTCAAACCCTTGAGTACATGATCGGAAGATTTTGTAAGATTTGACTATGAAACTGATGATAATATCATTATTAATCAACAGTACTATGTCTGTTCTTATGAAATATAATAATAAAATATTATCATAACCACAATCAAATAATTAAAGAACTATTTCTTTCACTTGTTAAACACTACTAGTGAGTTTAACAGTGGGCAGTAATTGTCTACAAGAATCAATTACAAGAAGATTTGAATGATAACACTTCTTTTATTAAAATAATAAAATTATTTTAATATATAATTATCTTTTTCAAGAATAATTCTAAATGTAATTCTTGAAGAAAACTAATTATTTAGAGAAATACTTTAGGAATTAAGAATAAACCACTCACTAATATTCCAAAGAACTTGTAAGATGTGACTATGAAACTGATGATAATATCACTATTAATCAACAGTACTATGTCTGTTCTTATGAAGTATAATAATAAGATATTATTATAGCCACAATTAAATAATTAAAGAATTATTTATTTCACTTGTTAAACACTACTAATGATTTTGACAGTGAGAAGTAATTGTCTACAAGAATCACTTACAAGAAGATTTTAATAATAAAACTTCTTTTATTAAAACAATAAAATTATTTTAATATATAATTATGTTTTGCAAGAATAATTAGAAATATAATTCTTGAAGAAAACTAATTATTTAGAGAAAAACTTTAAGAATTAAGAACAAACCACTCACTAATATTCCAAAGAACTTATTGAAAGCTAGGATAGAGGCTTTTGACGTAAAATTGTGGATTTAAGGGATCAAAATGTATTTATAACAGTATGACAACAATATATAGTTGGATTATATGATTGCATGTCTTTCTGATTGATTCTGAAAGATTTAAAACACTTAAGAATAGCTTTACTAATACTTACTTGTTGGTAATAATGGCTTAAATGAATAATAAGATGATTATTGCAAAAAACAGCAAGAGGAGGCCTCTTTTAAGTCAAAAACAGCTCACAGAGGCGTGCTATTGAGCAAACTGAAAAGCAGTGAGTGAGAAATCATTACCCTTTTTGGATTATTGATTGCAGCATCTGTTTTCATGTAAGATTATCATAATTACTTAATTGATGCTTTTACGTGACTACCAACCCCAAGATGGCCAAGAAGAAAAGGAGTAACATCTGTAAATCTTCTTTTATTCCAAAAAAATCATTAATTTCTCAAAGTTATCAATGTTATTGGAAATTTAATCACAGGTTGTAATTACTGTGAATTTTTGAATATTCAGTGTTTCACCTAAAATAGTCAAAAATGGACTGTACATAAAACTTTTAATTTTACTGGTAAAACCATAATTATTTTTGGTTGTACCATAGAGAATACAGTTCGTCATTAGTCCTGAAAGTTGAAGAGTGATTCATTACGAATTGTATTTTTATTGAATTTTTGAAGTCTTTACCTCATTTCTATGTAGAATTGCAAATATCAGTGTTTAACTGGTTGCTATGACGTAAATCAATGGATACAAGTCCAAAAAGGGTTTTAATTACTCTTTTGGGGTTTACAAATGGAAAATCATTAAGAATTGACCTGGTTACAGGAGTCTAAGTAGCTCTTTACCTCCTTGGCACGTCAAAAGAGCAGGTTATTTTCTATTTTCTTAAGATTTACAGTGGTTGTAACAGGGTAACCAGGTTCCCAAAAGGTTTTACTTTACCAATTAGGCCAAGATCAGCCATGGATCCAAGCTTTGGAGCTGTCCATGCCTCTGAGGCCTCAGAAGTTGGGTACCCTGGCTCTCTTTGATGTCTTTTGTCCCCCTTGCCTATTTTTCATGTCAAAATAGAAAATTAAGCTTCAAGTGAGATATCCACTATATGTGTATCAAAAGTCCATGTAAGAATACCATGATATTAAGTGCTCAAAACATGCATAACACTATTCTTAGTGTATATGTAACATGGGATTCCTCACATTCCCATTATTTTGGCATGAAATTAAGAAAAACAAAAATTTTCACGGATCTTTTATGTGGTATTGAAGTAATTTCCATATTACCACCTCAAGGAGTCAATTTGAGGTAATTCACTCTATGGAGCTACTCTAAGCAAATTTTTGTGTAGAATCCAAATCTGGCCGTAAATCCATGGATTTAATTACTCAGTAAAGCGTTATTCATCTTTTCTGAAATCAAAAATGATGAATTTTGGATATATGCATGACTTATGAGTTATGCATAATTCAAAATTTATTTTTAAGATAATTGTGGCCTATTTGTCAGCCTGTGACTCAAAACCAGAGCACAAGCATGACAGCCAAAATACCATAAACCAATGGTATAGCCAAAATACAACCAAAACATGGAACTGAGCCAAATTAGCTCAAAAGGTATCAAAAGAAAGAGGAAACTCACCTCTTTCTGAAATTATAAGTCCCATCACCATAGGACAAGAAATAACAAAGTTATTCCTGCTCAAAGTTATTTCTGAGCATAAACCTTAATTTTCACCTCTCATCTAAAATCTAGAAGAAGAGGCTTAACCCCATCAAATGGGTATTCAAAATGAAGCTCCAAGCCAGGGCTATCCAATGGTACTAGCCAAACTGAGCTAGCACCAGTATTACTTGAGTTATGGTCAAATTCAGACCAAATAAGGGTGAACAAAACATTCACCTCTCATCTAACTTTTACAGTTTTAGTGTGAGATACTTAAAGTGGGGTCTTTTTGGAAAGAGCACAATCAGGGCTATCTGATGGTGGCATCCATTTCCGCATATCTCAACTAGAACAGAATTTATTGGCCAAACAAGCTTAATACAGCTTTTGCCCAAAACACGCCAATGTATAAAAATACTTGTACATGGGATAACTTTGCCATATTTAATGATAACCATGTCAAGTTGGGTACCATTGTGTAGAGCCCATACAGGGCTATTCAATGAACCAACTTTGAGCTTGATATCTCAAAAACTGACAGAGGTATGACCATTTTAAGGTAAAAATCCCACCTGCTGTCATATACAGCCTTACCATGGGATAATACCCTATAACCATGAATATGAGGTGTCAAATAGACAAAGAAGCATGTTTTTACTTCAATACCTCATATGTCAGTCAATACTGGGGTCCCATACAGTTTCTGTACAGCATTCTACGCTTCATACACGTCAGAATCAGGCTGTGAGGTCCCCAGATGAAAATTTTCACCCTGTATTGGTGAAAACCGCCCAGATGTGGTTTCAAAACCACATCTGAGCCCAATACAGGGTATACAGGCTGTTTGCAAACCACAAGCCTGTCATGAGGAGTGAAAAATCTTCACTTCCTCTACGTGAAAAGGTCTAACAGCCTTTTCACCTCAATTTCAGGATAAAAGGAGGGCTTTTCACTTCCAAAAACCTTTCCTCATCCTGCTCTTGAATAACCTACGTAGTAAACTGTCAAAAACAGTTTTACTCTTGGTTAAATAATCAGGTATAATTATAATCTTTAATTATTGTAGACTTTATTATTGTAATCCAACAGATAAAGCCTGCACCCAGGGTTCTCAATAGTGCTCACCACCACTATTTCTCAATAGTAGAACCCCTTTATTTTATTATAAACCTTTATAAATCTCTTTTAAAATCATTTCTGCCGTGTCACATACACAGTTAAAGTTGTAATTAGCCTAGTTATACCTTTATCATAGTATCATCCTGACACTGTTTGGGTATGTAAAATATACCTCAAAGCTCACATTCCCTCCCACCAAAAAATAAAATCATACTACAATTTTATCAATGGTAGAAATAATAAAAGCCCCAAAGGGGGTTAATGTCCACTGTCCAACCTCTTTATATTACTCAGATCAAGTAATTTAAAGCACAATTATAGACATATTCAGGCTTGTGGCCTTCTTTCATGTCTAAATCCTCTTAAGAGTTTATCTGAGTCAGGTATGTCTGATTCTGCCAGCCATTCATCTTCATGTACTGGATTTCTATATCTGACAAGATATTCTCTCAGATTTTTACCCCTAAGTCTCCTTTCTTTAATGACTTTCTTTATCTTTCTGTCTTCATTCTTTTCCACTGGTGGCACAGTTATAGGAGTTGGTTTCTTTAAAGGAAACAATTCTTTTTCAGCTGGTTGATAAGGTTTTATCAAGCTGACTGGAAAAGTGGGGTGTTTATTTTCCAATTCGCCACTCAATTCCACTTGAACTGCATTGGTTCCATGTAAGGCAACAATAACAAAATGTCCTACATAAGACTCTTTGAGTTTCTTTGGGCCTTTGATATTATTAAAATTCTAGGTTTAAACTAGAACTAAGTCCCCTACTTTGAAGTCTGGTACTTTATGACTCTTGTCCCACTTCTGTTTTGCATAATCAAAATCATCATCCATACTTTGTCTTGCATGATGTTTTACTTTATCAAGCATTATCTTGAAGCTGGAATAGCAGGAGTTTGTCCTGTGGAAGAATGGACTGATGTCTTGTATGCCAATTCTAATGCAGGTATCAGAGTGCACCAGTCATGGGTAAAGCCATCTGAGTCTTTAAATTCTAACCCATAAGCACAAAATCTTCTGATCAAGTCTTCTAAAGTTTGAATCATCCTCTCTGCTAGCCCATCTGTTTGAGGGTGATATGCTGTATAGAATGATACCTTAGTCCCAAACAATATATGAAGATTGGTCCAAAGTGCATATGTGAACTTGGGATCTCTGTCACTTATGATATTCTTAAATAAGCCTGTATGAGAAATAACTCTACTCCATAGAAGAAGAGCTGTATCCATAGCAGTGTCATCTTTATGACATGGTAAGAATATGTGAGTCTTGCTATATCTGTCTACAATGACCAAACAAGCATTATAGCTTTTTTCAGCACTTGAAGGAAGTGCTGTGACCCAATCCGTGTGAAAAACTTCCCAAGAGGATTTTGGTTCTTGAATATGGAGCCTAACTCTGAATTTCTTGCCTTAACTCCTGTTTGCTTTTTGACATCTATCCCAGGTATGGCAATATTCAATGGTCTCTTTTCTCCAAGATGGCCACCATGCACAGTTCTTCACATTTTCAAGTCTTCTGTCCTCTGACAGTGTCACAACCACGAGTTTTGACCCTCCTCCTTGATGGTTGCGGCAATCCAACCTGGAGCCAAGTTGGGGCCAATTGGCCATGTCATATCTTTTATGGCCCATTGGCCCCCTTTGGGTGTTCAATGGCTTTTACGCCACAACCCATCCCAATGGCCATTTATTGACTCCATCATCTTTTATGGCCTCAGGCCATATCCTGCCGTCATTGGGCCTCTTGGCCAATTTCCATCTCACCAACCCCCAGGCCTTCATCATTGATTTTGGGCCTGGGGGGTCCATTTTGTCTTCTAGGGGTTTCCAGGCCCCCTAGCCATCACCACTGGATCCGGGCCCCCCCTTTTCATTAGGGGGTCTTGGGCCTAAATGGCCTTTTTGGGCCATTTAGGCCCCCTATGGTCCGCAGGCCATTTAGGCCCCTTTTGGCCTAATCCAATGAGGCCAACAGGGGCCAAAGGAGGCAGCCACCTAGCCCCTAAGGCCAGGTGGGTCCCAAACCACATCTGGGCCCACCTGAGCCAAACTTGGCCATTCTTCCCTTGGACCCAAAATTGGCCAAAGATCTTCTGGACACCATTTTGGCCATAAATCCCGTAGGACCCATTTTTGGCCATGGACCCCCATGGACCAATATCTCAGGCATGGCCTCTGGCAACCATCAGAGGCCACCAGACCAGCTCAGTCAGCCTTCCCCTTAACTTACGGGGAATCCTTTCCATCCCTTCATACCACCCGTACTCAAGGTTGCAAGCATGGGGCATATAGGGTATTATATACCATTATGCACCATTTTTGCTCAGCAATCCAATGGTGACGTTTTCAGGATCAAATTCCACAATCCCAATCCTAGGTCCCAAAATCCAACACTCATTTCGAAGGAGGATTATTCAGCTCATCAGTCTGACAAGTTATGGCGACAATCATAAGACTCTTCAAGGATCCCAACCACCTGTACCTGCAGGAGTTGGGTTGGTACATTATTCAGGATTATTCAAAAGGCAATTCTCAAGAGGTATTACATCAATTCAAGCAGTTGTCAAGGCATCAAGTATTCAATACTCCTTGGACAACTCAATTCATCCCTACAGGCCTCATTCAATCATCCTGTATGGTCTTGGCTCAATTAGGTCATTTCATATTCCACTGTGTGAATTCCATCACACAGTTAAAATTTCAAGATGGCAAGAACTGTATGTCCCGATTCGGACAATACAGTCATTGATTCACCTTCCAGGATCAATTTTTCAAGTTTTCACATATACCGGCCACCTTTCATCACCTGGGGACTTTTTCCCCAGTTAATTAATATATTGGATTTATTTTTATCCTTTTTTTATTTTACCTTATCAAAGTTAATACTGATAATCTTGAGTCAGTCATTAGCACCCTTTCACTTTTCTTTCTTCGCCTGTCAGTGGATATTAGTGGTCATATCCTTTACTAATTCCATTGTTCTTTCTGGCAGGTTGAAACAGTGAATTGGGGATTCACTTGGTTGGCTTCTTGGCTTTTGGCTTCCTTCTATCTTTGGCCTCTGGCTTCATTCTTATTGTTTCTTTGTTATTTCTGTCATATTTACCCTATCTCTTATTCTTGCTTAAGAAATATATTCCGTAGTGTTTCTTATCATCTTTGGAGCCCTCCAAGTGAGTTCTTGATTCCTGAGTGCCAGGCCCTCTTGCTTCCATAAGGGCCCCTGTGACAGACAGGTGTCCAGAGTAAACTCTATCATGACTTTCATGAAGAATTGTATTGATAAGCAATCTGCTGCATAATGTCATTACACAAAAATGTTTGGTTCTATGGTAGATAATCCCATCAAACAAGTGAAATCTTCCTTCAGAATAGGAATTTCTCTAAACTTCATCTAGTGCATTGAACAAAGATGTATCTTTGCAGTCTTTATCTAAGAAAAAAGTCAAGATATGGCAATTCTTGTCTTCCTTATAAGATTCCCTGACCTCTTCAAAGAATTCAGTCCCAATATCAGTTATGTTAATTCCTTCAATTGGAATCTGTGGTTCAGCTTCCAAAGGTACATAAGCTGGGTTATCAGCAGTGTTTCCTAAAGCCCACCTTCTAAGTCCATCAGCAATCTTGTGAATGTTTCCAGCTTTGTGGACTATGGTCATGTTTCCTCTATATTCTTGAATGGCTATTTTCCATCTCAATTTGTGTCTGTTGGGAGTTTTCATGTTAAGAAGTTATTTTACAGCATTAAAGTCAGTTATCACTTCAAAAACACTGCCATCAAGATAATAGTGTCATTTCTCAAGTGCCCATACCAAACATAAACACTCCATTTGGCTTGCACCATATCTGGCTTTTGTTGATTTGATCTGTCTTGAGATGTAACAAACTGGTCCTTCTGTAGGTTTGTCATCAATAATTTGGGCTTGATGTAGGGCTGACCCTAATCCCTCTCCACATGCATCAATGTACAACTTAAAAGGAATATTCCAGTCAGGCATGAGGAGTAAAGGTGCTTCTACAAGAGCTTTCTTCATCTTTGCATATGTGAACCTTTGAGATATGACCACATACCCAAAAAGGTCACAAGAAATATTATACTATAAAATAAGTACTTTAAAAAAATACAAAAATACCATAACTTGGCATAAAACGTGGTTTAACTTAAAAGCCAATGAATAAAAATGTGGAACAAATTATACCATTGGATTCCCCATGGTAAAATACACATATACCAGTTTTATGGGATATCTGTAAAGTCAATATTTGATAAGTTATAAGTAATAATACCTTATAAAATACATAAATCCTTATTTATTTCAGAACCCAATGAAGCAACAGGTGAAATAAATGGTACCAGTGGATCCTCCATAAAACACCACATATAAAACAATTAATAAGCTAAACTTCAAAATCAATACTTAAGGAATTAACCTGAATATATGCACTTTTTTGGTCAATGCATATATTCAAGGATTTTAGCTAATATCTCTTGAATTATGCATGATAGAGTGATGAACCAAAAAAAAAGTCATCACGTAATTACTGTAGGAATACAGAAATGAAGTTTATGTTACAAGCTAGAAACAAGGTTAAAACCTGTAAGGAATTATTGATTAAAATCAACAGAGCTGTTGACCACTTTGTTGTGAAAGTGGTCCAGACTTAAAAAGAATTGAACAGTTGGATTCTACTACTTCATTCGTGAATAATGATGTATTTTTTATTATAATATTCAAGGTATAACCCCTTGAAATCATAGTTTGAAGTTTAAAGTATTAAATTTCGACAGAAAAGATGAGTTACAAGAAAAAGCATCAAAAATAGAGTTTTGATGATGTAATGAAATGCTCTTGGCAGCATAATAGGGTTATGCCAAGCTATTAGAATTCACGCTCTGAATTTCTGTAGCGTCCAAATCTTAAAAGATATTAAGGATCAAAGTTTGAGTTTAATTTGATCATTTATGATCACTCACTGTGTGAGCCTTTGAGATATGACCACATACTCAATAAGGTCACAAGAGAGACTGTGAATAATTATACCTTTAAGATAATTATATTAAAATTACTTAGAATAATTATACATTAAAAATAATTACTTTAAAAATACAAAAATACCATAAATCAGTACAAAACTTGGTTTAACTTAAAAACCAATGAATCAACATGTGAAAACACTTATACCATTGGATTCCCTATGGTAAACTACACATATACCATTTTTATGGCATATCTGTAAAGTCAATATTTAATGATTTATAAGGAATAATACCTTATAAAAACCATAAATCGTTATTTATTTCATGAACCAATGTAACAACATGTGAAATGAATTGTACCATTGTATTCCCTATGAAATTCCACCCATAAAACAACTAATGAGCTAATTTCCAAAGTTAATACCCAAGGAATTAACCTGAATATATGCACTTTTTTGGTCAACGCATATATTCAAGGATCATAGCTAATATCTCTTAAACTATACAAGATAGAGTGATGAACCAAAAATAAAGTTACCACGTAATTACTGTAAGAGCACGGATATGAGCTTTATTTTACAATTTATAAACAAGTTTAAAACCTATGATGAAATATTGATAAAAATCAACAGATCTGTTGACCACTTTGTTGTGAAAGTGGTCGAAACTTAAAATAAAGTACACAGTTGGATTCTACTAGTTCATTCATGAAGAATGATGTAGTTTTGATTATTAAATTCAGGGTATAACCCCCTGAAATCATGGTTTGAAGTTTGAAATATTGAATTTCGACAGAAAAGATGAGTTACAAGAAAAATCATCAAAATTAGAGTTTTGATGATGTAATGAAAAGCTCTTGTCAGCACAATATGGTTATGGTACGCTATCAGAATTAACTCTCTGAATTACTTTCGCGTGTAAAACTTAAAAGGTATTAAAGATCAAAGTTTGAGCTTAATTTGAGCTGTTATGATCACTCACTGTAACCTTAATTTAAGTTCAACAGTCATATGAGTGATAAAATTGGTTAATACTATTAGTTTATGATTAAAACTAATAAAATCCACGAAAATTGGGGTTTTGCCAAGCCTCTGATGTCATCAACCTTGGAGTTATAGTCATAACTCTAAATAATGGTGTAATAATGATGTAATCATCACCAAACCTTAAAATATTGATCAATTCCAGTGGATATGATCAGTACACGTCTACTAGAAGCCTGTTGGACTCTAGGAGGGATGTATTTACTATAAATAGAGCTCTTTTCACTCTGTTTTCCCCTCAGACGCATCAAAAACATTAAATAAATACAAACAAAAAGGTAAAATCTTTCTTCTTTATATATAGAACTTTTATATTATTAAAGACCAAAGTTCATCTTTATTATAATCACCAAATTTGACATGATAAATCATTTGTTTAACTGTTTTTGTTAAAAATCTCTCTAAAACTCATTGTCACAGGGGCTCTTCGAAGTGAAGAGGGCCTGGCACTCAGTAAACTGGGACTCACTTATGGAGGGCTCAAAGGTAAGATAAGAATGGATACACTTAAGAGTGTGAATAATGAATTACTAAAAGAATAAAAATAAGAAAGCAGCAACAAAGAATAAGAGTAAGAAAAAGAAGAGCCAACCACAAACAAGTCCAAGTCCACTGTTTCAACCTGTCAGAATGGAAAGAGAAGGGTTAATAAGGATATGGCCACCCAACTCATACTGTACAGGCGAAGAAAGAAGAAAAAGGCTAAGACTAACTTAAGATTAAATAAATATAATACCCAAAAATATAAGGATAAGAATATTCAGATAATAATAAATCAACTAAATTAATTAACTGGGGAAAGGTCCCCAGGGGGGAGAAAGAGGGGCTGGTATATGTGAGAATCACCAGCCCTGATCCAGAGGAAGAATTTTCATGAGAATATTTGATGATTGAATTGAGTGTGGCCAATACAGGTCCTGTACAGCTGTACAGAACCTGTACAAGAGGTGTGGTGTATTGGAGTGATCATACAGTTTCATACTGGTGTATTGAAACTGTATTGGGTGAATCCAGCCTGTACAGGTATTGACAGGCTGTATTGAGGTACCAAGCTGTATGCATGTTCAGAATGAAGATTGCTGAACTTGAATGCTGATACAAATGCTGGATCTGCTGATTTGGGGTGTTTTGAGTGGGTGTATGACTGAATACCCTTACCCCTGATGAGTGGTTGTTACAGTATCCCCCTCTTGAAACTGGTGGGCTCCTGAACACCATAATAACCTGCCATTGTTGAGTGGCATTTCACTACCCCACACAATTCCTTGAAAAGTTTTTTTTCTTTTGGCCATTATCTCAAAATCCTTCCCCATCTTCTCTCTGTCAATTAAATTATTTCCCCCCTTCTTTTAACTTTGAGTAAATACCCCACTTCGAACTGTTCTTTCTCCTGATTGAAACAACTGACGTCCTTGGGGCATGGCCTTGGGTTGTATCCCAAAATCATGGCCACTGAGCTCTTGTGCTCAAAAAATGGTGCCAGATGAGTATATGAAGTGTACTCATCTGGCCAGCCCAATCAAGGAAATTGATGATGACAAGAATTCAAGGGTCTTGTCCCCAATAGCCTTCAAAACGCCTCAACCAGCCCTTTATGGTGATTTTGGGCTGGTGCCTTCTCTATGGAGGATCTTGAGGATTCCTTGAGTTTATGGCCATTTTGGCCTTTTTGGGTCCTTGGTGTCTTTGGTGAGGATTTTGGTCCATGGCCTTTTTTGGCCTTTTCTTGGGTCCTTGGTGTTTTTGAGGTGATTTTGGTTCATGGCCATTTTTGGCCTTTTCTTTTGATTTTGCAAGTTTCTGGCCTTTTTGGCCTTTTTGAGTCTTTGGGGTCTTACGGTCCGCGGCCCGTACGCCGCGGTCCGTGGGCCGTGGTCTGTGGTCCGTGGGCCGTACGCCGCGGTCCGCGGTCCGTGGGGGTTATTGGAAGCCCCCAGGACCAAAATGGACCCCTTGGGCCCAAATTTGTTGGTGACCCAAGGGGGTCATGGGACCTAAAATGGCCCAAAATCAACTAATTCACCTTTATGGCCTGGACCCATTGGTGGGGTCCAGGACCACCAAACCCTGGCCTTCCCCAAAGTTGCAGGGGAGGCCCTGGGTGATGACTCCAGCCCCAAAGGGGCCTTGGACCTTGAGATTGAGAGGTTTTGAGGGGGGCCAGGATTGACTTGTGGCCCAATTCCCTTGAGGTCGAACTTTTGATTTGGGTGGAGTGAAATCCAGTGTCTTGTTCCTGTTTACGGTTGGTTTGACTCCTATCCGTGCTCTTATAACAACTAATAAATGAGTTAAGATAGAATGATTAAAATAATAAAAGAACCTCCCATTACGTGATTTGGGAGGGGATGCTGCTGCTTTAAAGAAATAAAAGAAAGAAAATTATACAAGTAAAGAAAGAAAGAAAAATAAAAGAATAAGAGAAAAATGAGAGTAAAGAAAGAAATAACGAAAAATCCTGGTGGTTGGTCCTTCTTGTGGTGAGTTGCTTGATTTTGGCCAATAAGTGTCTGAAAAAATGGAAACCAAGCATTTGATGCTCACAGAGTGGCCAAGGTAATGTTTTACAAGAAGTAGAACCCTCAGGGATGCATACCAGGAGATGGAACTTACTTTCATAACTTCCACTCCCCACCAAGCACCATAAAACTGAAAAGAATTGCCATAAATGACTTCTGAAATGAATTGCCATAAATGACTTCTGAAAAGATTTGCCGTAAATGACTTGAAGTAATGAATGTCTTGAATTATGATTATTGGCGTAAAATGAAATGATAATAAAGAAAGAAATGAAGAATATAGAAAGAAAACATTGGGCCATATCTTGATAAGGTCCCAATGGAGGGTATTGATGTTGTATGCTTCCTGAACCTGTCCAAAGAAATGACAAGTGCTCACAAAGTGGCCAAGGTGATGCTTACAACAACATATGGGTAGAATACCCCCTTAAAGGTGCATGCCAGGAGAGGAACTTACTTTCATAACTTCTTCTCCCCACCAAGCACCATAAATCAAACTCTTGAGGTATTTGGACCAGGCTTGTCTGGATACAATGAATGGAAATCCTTGACAAGGTCTGGTGAGTTGGTAAGGTTGGAAGATGGTTCCCAAGTGGTTCTTTATGGGTCTTCACTGAAGCCTTTCCACTCTACAAGATACCATAATTTACCTCTCTTGAGTTTTGAGTCCAGAACCTGAGCCACTTCCCATTCTTCTTGCTGCTCCACTAAAACTGGTGGTGGCGGCAATTGATGACGATTTGGGATAGTTGAATGCTTGACTGGTTCTAATAAGGACACATGGAATACAGGGTGAACTGTCTTCCATTGCTGAGGCAACTTGAGGTGATATGCATGGCTGCCAATCTTCTTCAGAACTTCAAAGGGTCCCAACCATCTTTCTGATAATTTCTTGGTGGGTCTTGTTGTCTTGATGTTCTTGGAAGCCAGCCATACTTTGTCCCCAGGTTGGAAATCAGGTGGAATTGCCCTATTTCTATCTGCATACTTCTTGAATCTCCTTATTGCTGACTCTAATTCTTCTTTGACAACTTGCTGTACTGATTGGAGTTTTGTTGATAACTTTCCAGCAGGTGAGTCTTGAGAAATATGGATTGAGTCAAAGCTGGGATTTCTTCCATAAATGGTGAAAAAGGGTGATTGCTTGGTTGATGAATTTTCTGCATTATTATAGGCAAATTCAGCCAGAGGGAGCCAGGTGTGCCAGTCATCTTGATGATAGCTGACATACATCCAAAGGTACTGTTCTAGTATCTGATTTACCCTCTCTGTCTGTCCATCTGTTTTCAGGGTGAAAGGCAGTTGAAAGATCTCTTGATATCTTGAGCTGCTGACACAATTGAGTCCAGAATGATGAAACAAATAAGGATCCTCTATCACTGACAATACTGACTGGGAGTCCATGCTTGGAAAATACATGACTAATGAATATTTGAGCTAAATCCAGAGCAGTGATTGTACCATAAGTTGGAATGAAGATTGCCATTTTTGAGAATCTGTCCACAACTACTAAAATTGAATCAAAGTTGTTGGACAGTGGCAATTGAGTGATAAAGTCCATTGATAATGAATTCCAAGGACCAGACGGAATTGAAAGAGGCTTGAGTAACCCAAACTTCTTGTGATGAATGTTCTTGTTTCTTGAACATTGCTGACATGAGGACACATAGTCCTTGATGAATTGATTCATGCCAGCCCAATAAAAATCCCTCTTGGTGAGCTTGAGGGTCTTCTCCTGGCCAGGATGGCCAGCCAATGGTGAGTCATGACGCTTTTGAAGAATATCAAGTTGAAGTTCTTCATTGCTTGGAATTACCACTCTATCTTTGAATAATAATAACTTGGCTTGAGGTTCAAGAGAATAATCTGGAATTGATTCACCTCTTGCTAGTTGCTTGAGTATTTCTTCATAGTCTTTGTCTTGCCATACTTCTTTTTGAATCTTGTCAACTAAATCTGAGAAAATTTCCACTTTGATTGAGAAGAATCTTGACTCTTGAATTCCATCTTGCTTAAGAACTTGATGAAGATTTTGAGGATTCTTGCTGATGAAGTCCACCCCCCTCTCTGGGTACACGTCGTCCCGACGTGACAAGGCATCTGGTAAAGTGGCCAGCCTGCCTGGACGGTAAGTAATAGTGAAATGAAATTCTGAGAGAAATTCAGCCCAATGGGCCTGACGACGAGTAAGAACTTTGGAAGACATGAAATACTGCAAGGAAGAGTGGTCTGTCAAGACTTCAAAGGGATTGGAAAGAGAAAGAAGAAATGCCCTCCAGCGCTTGAGGGCCCAAACTATGCCAAGGAGTTCCTTGTCATGAATTTCATAGTTGAGCTCAGCTGGTAAGAGCTTGCGACTATCAAATGCAATTGGATGCTTTCCTGAGTCATTCACCTGACTCAGTACGGCGCCCAATGCATAATCAGAAGCATCAGTCTCTACAATAGTAGGTAGAGATGGATTAAAGTGGGATAAGATAGGAGCAGAGGTGAAAGCTTCTTTGAGTGCTTGAAACTGACTAAGAGCTTCCTCGTTGAAGATGAAAGGAGAATCTTTTTTGAGAAGGGAAGTGAGAGAAGTGATTTTTTTGGAATAATTTTTAATGAAACGACGATAGAAATTGGCAAAGCCAAGAAAGTATTGAAGAGCCTTGATGTTTTTGGGCTGAGGCCAATTGAGGATTTGCTGAACTTTTGAAGAATCCATCTTGAGGCCATCACTTGAAACAACATAGCCCAAGTATTCCACACTTGAGGCATGGAATACACACTTGGAGGCTTTGGCAAACAGATTATTGTCCCTCAGTCTTTGGAGGACAGAGGCCACATGTTTGACATGTTCCTCCTCAGAGCTGGAAAAGACCATAATATCATCTAGATAAACCACAACAAACACATCCAAAAAATCTGCAAAGATATCATTTACCAGATTTTGGAAAGAAGCAGGAGCATTGGTCAAACCAAATGGCATGACCAAATACTCATAACTGCCATATTTGGTTCTAAAGGCAGTTAAGTGCTCATCCCCCTCATTGATTCTCAGAAGGTTATATGCACCACGCAAATCTATCTTGGAGAAGATAGTGGAACCGTTAAATACGGTAAGGAGCTGGTTCATAGGAGGAACAGGGTATCTGTTCTTCCTAGTGACAGCATTGAGTTTGCGGTAGTCAACACACAAACGAAGACCTCCATCCTTTTTCTTGACAAAAAGGACAGGTGCTCCTGTTGAAGAGGAGCTGGGTCTGATGAAACCTTTCTCTACATTCTCTGAAATGTAGGCCCGCAGTGTTTCTGACTCTTGATTTGATAATGAGTAGATAACACCAATTGGAGGTAGAAGACCCTCCAATTCGATATGGTGATCACAGGCGCGGTGTGGAGGAAGTTTCTCTGCTTTCACCTTGGAGAATACATCCAAATATTGGTGATAAGCAGGAGGAACAACCTTCAACACAGTTTCAATCTCTTCTGGCTCTTCCTCCTCATCCCACTGCTCCTCCAGGGATGCATGAAAAGACAAGGGAGGAAGGTCCATATCCCCTTGAAAGAGATGAAGTGAAGATATGGCAACATCTTATCCAACATCCTTTATCTCTTTGAAGACTTCATCTCTTAATGGAAGTAATGACTGAGAGGGAATAATGGAAGGGATATGGACAGGAGAAGGAAGGGAAGGTGTCTTAAGTTCACCAACCAGAGCAACACTGTTGACAGCAGTGGCAAAGTCATTACTAGTAGAAGGAATAATACCACTAGAATCCTTATGATTAGAATCATAGGTGATCAATCCATTTTTCCAATCAATAATGGGATTAAAATGGTAAAGGAAATCATAGCCCAATATCAGGTCTTCTCCCTTGGGTGAATCTATGAGAAAGAAGTCCCATTCAAAGCTTGGGAAGGAAGGCAAGTCAACTACCCACTTGGTATAATGGGTGATGAACAAGGCAGGGGATTCATTAGAATCCAAAATGAAAAGAGGAATCTTTTCAGGGAGCTCTGACAGAGTCAATGAGTACCTGAGAACAAAATTCTTTGCAATAAAAGAGTTTGTAGCACCAGAATCAATGAGAATACTATAAAAAATATCAGAGACAGAAGAGAAAATAAGAAATTTTAAAGATTTCTTGACAATAGTATTCAGAGTGCACAATTGTGCTCTTGAAGGAAATAAGTGAGAACCATTGAACACATCATGATTCCCACTCAGGCTTTTCCCTGCTTGCTAGGGAAGCCTTCTGATGATCCTTGCCTATTCTCAGGCCTCTTGAAGCATTTTTCAAATGGGTGCTTTCCACCACAATAATTGCACAAGCCTTCTTTAATCCTCCTCTCCTTTTCAGAACCAATTAATTTGTTGTCCTTATTGAGGAGAGCAGCATGAGGCTTGTCTTTGGACATTTGAAAATTCTTCCCCTTCTTATTCTTATTGTGATAAGGCTTCTTGGATGATGAACTTTGAGGAGGCTTGGGGGAATTGGATCCAATGATTGGAGGCTTCTTCTCTTGATGACTGCCCTTTTCCTTTTGCCTCTCATGATATCTTGTGTCTAATTCTAAAGTGACATCCATAAGTTCTTGAAGAGTGTCAAAGGTTCCAGGGTGAGAAGCCAATTGGTCCAACAATCTTGATGCCAATCCTCTTCTGTACACATGAATGTAAGCTCTTTCCCCCCAATCTCCAATTCTTGAAATTAAGCTTCTGAAATCTGCTATGTACAAGGAGACATGACCACTTTCCTTCATCACCAAATTGTCCAACTCCTGTTCAGCTTTCCTGACTTCATTGGGGTCACCAAACAGAGTGAATAATTGAGATTCAAACAATGGCCAATTATTGAGGAGGTAGGAAGGGTCTTCATTGGAAATATTTGAGAGGTAAGGTTCAATCCACTTGCCAGCTCTACCAGTAAGAAAAGAAGTTGAGTACAAAACCTTCTTCCTGTCAGAGAAGAAGTTTGCTGGATCATTATGGAAAATTAGTTGACAGGATTGGATAAATCCTCTCAACTTATGAGCTTGAGTACCATCAAAAGAATCAGGTGCCTCCATGGATGGAGTCTTGAAAGCAGGGGCTTTGGAATTGTCCCTGGGGGCAACTGCTTGAGTGAGTTGTCCCATGAGCTGAGTCATTTGCTCCATCATCTTGAGGAGACTTGGATCAGTTTGAGAGACAAGAGGTTGACTAGAAAGGGCTAGATTAGAACCCTGAGGCACCTCTGGAGCATTTGCCAAGGCATCTGCCACTTCAGTTTCCCCAGAATCTTCCTCTTCCACAGACTCTTCCCCCTCTTCATCTTCAACTTCCCCTTGTCTTGCTCTTGCACCTTCAGACATGCCAGGGTAGCCACCCAAAAGTCCAGAGAAAGATCTTGATCTTCTAGATTTCATTCCACCTCTTCTTGAGGGTGCTTCTCCTTCCATTGGTGGTCCTCTGTCCAAATTTGCACTCAGTTGATGAACTGATGGTGTGCGGTCAAGAGGAGCCCTTGCTGTAGGAGTGAGAACAGCTTGAATTCTTTGGGATCTAGTATTCTTGGCTGGGGGACTATGCTGAACTGGCATTTTGAAATAAATGAAGTAAAATTTGATGGTATTAAGGAAAGTCAAAGCTTGGCCAAATCAATCACAATAAAATCTTGATGAATCTTGAGGAATCAATTCAAATCTTGAAGAATCAAATTCAATCAACAGTCAAATAAATTCAATCAATCAACAATCAATTCAAATCAAATATCAATAATCTTGAGGAAATCAATAATCAATCAATATTCAATCAATAATCAATCAATAAGTGTCTTCAATATGAAATCAAGTCTTGAGGGATAAATCAATCAGTTCAAAATCTTCAGAAATCAATTCAATATCTTGATGAGTCAAATCAAATCAATAATCAAAATCAATTCTTGAGGATCAATCAATATCTTGAGAGTTCAAAGTCAATAAATCCAATAAATCCTGAATCAATAACCCAAATGAATCCCAATGAATAATCCAATCAATTAAACCAATCAATAATCCCTAGATAAAACCTGAATAAGAACACAGAAAAAAATTTGCTTGATAAAAATAAAATGAAGTGATGAAATGATCAGCAATGATTAAGAAAAGAAAAAGAATCAATTTTCATAAGAATGAAATGAGTGAGATGAAAAATTGATAAGAAGGAAAAATCATGATCATTAAGAATCATAAAGTCATTAAGAGATCATAATTTGATTGTCACAGGGGCTCTTGGAAGAAGAGGGCCTGGCACTCAGGAATCAAGAACTCACTTGGAGGGCTCCAAAGATAAAAGAATAATAAGAATGAATTTCTTTAAGAAAGAATAAAGGGGAACAAGTATGCCAAAAGATGAGATAAGAAAAAGATGAAGCCAATGACCAAAGATAATAAAGAAGCCAAAAGCCAAGAAGCCAACCAAGTGAATTCTTAATTCACTGTTTCAACCTGCCAGAAAAGGAAATGGAATTAGTATAAGGATATGACCACCAATATCCACTGGACAGGCGAGGAAAATAAAAGAAAAGGGTGCTGAATGACTGACTCAAGATTATCAGTATTAACTTTAATAATGTAAAAGAAAATAAGGATAAAAAATAAATCCACTATATTAATTAACTGGGGAAAAAGTCCCCCAGGTGCTGAAAGGTGGCCAGTATATGTGAAAAGCTGGAAGGTTGATCCTGGAAGGTGGATCAATGACTGTATTGTCCGAATCGGGAAATACAGTTCTGGCCATCTTGAAATTTGAACTGTGTGATGGAATTCACACGGTGGAATAAGAAGTGGCCCAATTGGGCCAAGGCCATACAGGTTGATTGAATAAGGCCTGTACGGATGAATTGGGTTGTCCAAGGAGTATTGAATACTTGATGTCTTGACAACTGATTGAATTATGTAATACCTCTTGCGAATTGACCTTAGAATAATCCTGAATGAATTGTACCAACCCAACTCCTGCAGATACAGGTGGTTGGGATCCTTGAATGATCTTCTGAATTACCGCCATGGATTGCCAGACTGATAAGCTGGAAAGTCCTCCTTCGAAAATGGGCGTTGGAATTAGGGACCTTGAAATGGAAAGGTGGAATTGGGTCCTGAAAACGTCACCATTGGATTGCTGAGTAGAAATGGTGCATAATGGTATATAATACCATATATGCACCACACCTGCAATCTTGAGTACGGAGTGCATGAAGGAAAGGAAGGAATTCCCCTTAAGTTGAGGGAAAAGCTTGTTGGGATGATTTGGTGGCCTCTGGTGGTTGCCAGAGGCCATGACGGTGAAGTTGGTCTATGGTGGTCCAGGGCCAAAAATGGGTCCTACGGGATTTATGGCCAAAAATGGATCCAAGGTGGTTTTTGGTCCAATTTGGGTCCAAGGGGTTGGTGGCCAAAAATGGCTCAGGTGGGCCCAATTGTGGTTTGGGACCCACCTGGCCTTGGGGGCTAGGTGGCTGCCCCCTTTGGCCCCTTTTGGCCTCATTGGATTAGGCCAAAAAGGGGCCTAACCCGCCTACGGACCGCGGTACGTGGCCTACGGACCGCGGACCGCGGACCGCGGCGTACGGACCGCGGACCGCGTATTACGGCCCGCGGACCGTAGAAGCCGTGGGGGGCCTAAATGGCCCAAAAAGGCCATTTAGGCCAAAACCCCCATAATGAAAGGGGTGGCCAGGAAACCAAGGAAGGTGGTCATGGGGCCTGGAAGCCCCTGGAAGACAAAGGGACCCCCCCAGGCCCAAAAACAGTGATGGAGGCCTGGGGGTTGGTGAGGTGGAAATTGGCCAAGAGGGCCAATGACGCAGGATATGGCCTGAGGCCATAAAGGATGATGGAGGCCATAAGTGGCCAATGGAGTGGGTTATGGCATAAGAGCCATGGAACACCCAAAAGGGGTCAATTGGCCATAAATGGTATGACATGGCCAATTGGCCCCAACTTGGCTCCAGGTTGGATTGCCGCCGCCATCAAGGAGGAGGGTCAAAATACGTGGCTGTGACAGTACCCCCCTACCTTGAATGGTGAGCTCCTGAGCACCAAGATAAGGTAGAGGCCTGTTGAGGCTAATGAGACGGATTTGACGTAAGGATTCCAGAGGCATTGAATCTTGAAAAGAGAAATTGAACTGATAAGCTTGTTGGCATATGAATTGAGGTTGACTTGGTCTTCTCTTGACATTTGGCTTTGACAAAGTTGAAGACATGATTTGACGTAAAGATTTTGGCGTTAAAGAGTTATAAGAAAAGAAGTTTTAAAAGAATATAAAGAGTAAAAGAGAAAAGGAAACAGATATAAAGAGAGAAACAGGAAAAATAAAGAAAATGAAATTTGAGGAGGAATCCAATCTTCGTCACGGGTTACGACAATTGATTTTGAAAGTGGCCAAGGACCTGGATAACAGAATTTGATGCCAGGTGCTCACAGAGTGGCCAAGGTGATGTTTTGACAGATTGTAGACCCCTCAGGGAAGTGCACACCAGGAGAGGAACTTACTTTTAGTAGTTGCCACTCCCGCCAGTGCCATAAATAAAAATGCTCTTGATAAATGAATGTGTTGAAAGAATAAAGTCTTGGGAAGGAGAATGAAAAAGGAATGGTCCATTTGCCCAAGTGTAAATGTCCATAAATTTGGAATTCGGATGTTGAAAGCCGGGCCAAAAGGTCTGTGTCCAAATTGAAAAGTGCTCACAGAGTGGCCAAGGTGATGCTTACAACAAAGAAGAGTAGAATACCCCTAAAGGTGCATACCAGGAGTGGGACTTACTTTTGGTAATTCCTCTCCCCACCAAGCACCATAAAAATTCAAGCCATTGAAGAATTGGGTCCTGGCTTGTCAGGATATAACGAATGAAAATCTTTGACAAGTTCAGGACAATTCTTGAGGTTTTCAGCTGGTTCCCATGTGGATCTTTCTGAATCTTGACTGAAACCTTTCCATTCCACCAGATACCATAATTTTCTTCTCTTGAGCTTTGAATCCAGTACTTGAGAGACTTCCCATTCCTCTTCTTCTTCAATAATGATTGGAGGAGGAGGCTCTTGATGCCGATTTGGGATCGTTGATGTCTTGACTGGTTCCAAGAGTGAGATATGGAAGACTGGGTGGATGGATTTCCATTGAGATGGAAGCTTGAGGTGGTAAGCATGAGTACTGACTTTCTTCAGGATTGGAAAGGGACCCAACCATCTTTCAGACAGTTTCTTGGTGGGTCTAGTTGATTTGATATTCTTGGAAGAAAGCCATACCATGTCACCAGGATTGAAAACAGGTGGACTTGCTCTACTTTTATCTGCATACCTCTTAAAACGGTTTATGGCGATTTCAAGTTCTCTCTTGACATCTTGCTGTACTGATTGGATTTTTGTTGATAACTTTCCAGCAGGAGTATCTTGAGTGATGTGAACTGAATCAAATTGTGGATCTCTTCCATAAACGGTGAAAAACGGTGATTGCTTGGTTGAAGAGTGATCAGAATTATTGTAGGCAAATTCAGCCAGAGGGAGCCAGGTGTTCCAATCATCTTGATGATAACTGACATACATCCGAAGATACTGTTCTAGTATCTGATTTACCCTCTCTGTCTGTCCATCAGTTTCAGGGTGATAAGCAGTTGACAAGTCTCTTGAAATCTTGAGCTGCTGACAAAGATTGGTCCAGAAGGAAGAAACAAAGAGTGAACCTCTATCACTGACAATGCTTGATGGAAAGCCATGCTTTGAGAAGATATTCTTGATGAATAAATGGGCCAAATCCAAAGAAGTTATTGAAGACATTGTTGGAATAAAAACCGCCATTTTTGAGAATCTGTCCACTATGACAAGAATTGAGTCAAAAGAATTGGACAGGGGCAGTTGAGTGATGAAATCCATTGAGAGACAAATCCAAGGACCATTTGGAATTGGAAGAGGTTTGAGGAGTCCAAACTTCTTATGGTGGATATTCTTGTTTCTTGAACACTGTTGACAGGATGATACATAATCCTTAATGAATTGAGTCATGCCGGACCAGTGGAAATCCCGCTTGACAAGTTTGAGAGTCTTCTCTTGGCCAGGGTGTCCAGCTAGAGGAGAGTCATGACGCTTTTGAAGAATGCTGAGTTGAATTGTGGAGTCATTTGGGACTACCACCCGATCTTTGAAGAGAAGAAGTTGGGAGGAGGAATCAAGAGAATAATCTTGGACAGATTTACCTTTACCCAAATCTTCAAGGATACTTCTGTACTGAGGATCTTGCCATAATTTCTTCTGAATTGAATCAATCAAATTTGAAAAAGAGTCCACCTTGACTGCAAAAAACTTTGAGGGTTGAACTTCATCTTGCTTAATGAGTTGTTGAAAATTCATTGGATTCTTGCTGATGAAATCCTCCTCCCTCTCCGGATAGATGTCGTCCCGACGTGATAAAGCATCTGGAAGAGTTGCTAGGCGGCCAGGGCGGTAAGTGATTGAAAAATGAAATTCAGATAAGAATTCGGCCCAACGGGCTTGACGGCGAGTAAGGATCTTTGATGACATAAAGTACTGAAGAGAAGAATGATCGGTGAGAACTTCAAAAGGAGAGGACAGAGAAAGAAGAAAAGCCCTCCAGCGCTTGAGAGCCCAGACTATACCAAGGAGTTCCTTGTCATGAATTTCATAGTTGAGTTCTGCTGGAATAAGCTTGCGGCTGTCAAAGGCAATGGGATGTTTTCCTGAGTCAGAGACCTGACTCAGTACAGCACCCAAAGCATAATCGGATGCATCGGTCTCTACAATGGTCGGTAGAGAAGGATTGAAGTGGGAAAGGATTGGAGCGGTAGTGAAGGCCTCTTTGAGTTGATGAAACTGGCTAAGAGCTTCCTCATTGAGGGGGAAACAGGAATCTTTCTTGAGGAAACTGGTGAGTGAACTGATTTTCTTTGAATAATTCTTGATGAAACGGCGGTAGAAGTTGGCAAAGCCAAGGAAGGATTGAAGAGCCTTGAGGTTTCTTGGAGGAGGCCAATTAAGGATCTGCTGGACTTTTGCTTGGTCCATCTTGAGGCCTTCAGAAGAAACAACATAACCAAGGTATTCTACACTAGAGACATGAAAAAGGCATTTAGAAGCCTTGGCGAAAAGGTTATTGGCTCTGAGCCTGGAAAGAACAGTGGACACATGGGTGACATGTTCTTCCTCAGATTTGGAAAAGACCATAATGTCATCCAAATAAACCACAACAAAAACATCAAGAAGATCTTGGAATATATCATTGACAAGATTCTGAAAAGAGGCAGGAGCATTGGTGAGCCCAAATGGCATAACCAAGTACTCAAAACTGCCATATTTAGTTCTGAAGCATGTCAAATGTTCATCACCCTCCTTGATTCTGAGCAGGTTATATGCACCACGCAAATCAATCTTGGAGAAGATAGAAGAACCACTAAAGACATTAAGAAGCTGGTTCATAGGAGGAACAGGATATTTGTTCTTCCTAGTGACAGCATTGAGTTTGCGGTAATCAACACACAAATGGAGGCCACCATCTTTCTTTTTAACAAAGAGGACAGGTGCTCCTGTTGAGGAGGAGCTTGGCCGGATGAAACCTTTCTCTACATTCTCTGAAATGTAGGCCCTGAGTGTATCTGACTCTTGTTTGGATAAAGAATAGATCACCCCAACTGGAGGTAGAGACCCCTCCAGTTCGATATGATGATCACAGGCACGGTGAGGAGGAAGTTTCTCTGCTTTCACCTTGGAGAATACATCCAAGTATTGGTGATAAACAGAGGGAACAACCTTCATCACGGTTTCTACTTCTTCTGGCTCTTCCTCTTCATCCCACAACTCCTCCAGGGAGTCATGATAAGATGAAGGAGGAAGGTCCATATTCCCAAAGAAGAGATGAAGTGAAGATACAGAATTATCTTCCCCAACATCTTGAATCTCTTTGAAGACTTCATCTTCAGATGATGGTAATGACTGATGGGAATTATGGGAAGGAATATGGACAGAAGATGGAACTGATGGTGTTCTAGAATCACCAACCAGAGCTGCACATGATTTGGCAGAGGAAGAGTCATTACGGAAGGAATTGGAAGGATCAGAATAGTCCTTTTGATCAGTATTAAAGGTGATCAGCCCTTGCCTCCAATCAATAGAAGGATTAAAATGATTGAGAAAGTCAAAGCCCAATATGAGGTCTTCTCCCTTGGGAGTATCAATGACTAAAAAGTCCCATTCAAAGCTTGGGAAGGAAGGGAGCTCAACCATATATTTAGTATGGTGAGTCACAAATAAGGAAGGGGACTCAGAGGAGTCCAAAATGATAAGAGGAATCTTCTCTGGAAGTTCTGACGTAGTCAATGAGTACTTGTGAACAAACTGCTTTGCAATGAATGAGTGTGTAGCACCAGAATCAATGAGAATACTGTAAAAAACATCAGAAAGAGAAGAGAAAACAAAAAATTTAAGAGAATTCTTGACACCAGTATTCAGAATGCACAATTGTGCTCTGGAAGGAAAACTGTGAAGACCATTGAACACAACATGGTCTTCACTCAGGCTTTTCCCTGGCTGGGAAAGCTGTCTGACGGTTGGGTAAGCTTGTTTTGAGGCCTTTTGACACAGGACTCAAGACTATGCTTCCCACCACAATAGGTACACAACCCCTCCTTGATTCTTCTTTCCTTTTCAGAACCTTTCAACTTGAAGTCCTTATTCAACAATGAAGAATGGGGCTTGTCCCGCTTTTGAGAATGAAATTTCTTCTTTGGTCTTGAACTTGAAGAAACTTGATGATGAGAAGAGTGAGACTTTGAGGCTTCAGGCTTCTTCTCTTGATGATGATTCTTTTCTTTCTGCCTCTCATGGTACCTGGTATCAAGTTCCAGGCTGACGTCCATTAAGTCTTGAAGAGAATCAATGTTTGAAGGATGGGAGGCCAATTGATCCAGAATCCTGGAGGCCAAACCCTTCCTGAAATGATGAATAAGAGCCCTTTCACCCCAACCCCCAATTCTTGAAACCAAACTCCTGAAATCGGCAATATACAAAGCAACATGCCCACCTTCTTTCATCCTAAGGCCATCCAATTCAGCTTCTGCTTTTCTTACTTCATTTGGGTCTCCAAATAAAGTGAACAATTGGGATTCGAATAATGGCCAGGAATTGAGGAGATAATTTGAGTCTTGATTATTGAGATTGGAAAGATAAGGCTCAATCCATTTTGCAGCCCTGCCAACTAAGAATGAAGTGGCATAAAGAACCTTCTTTCTGTCTTGAGAGAAGTTTGCCGGGTCATTATGAAAGATGAGTTGGCAAGACTGAATAAAGCTTCTGACTTTGAAGGGCTGAGTCCCATCAAAGCATTCTGGAGCCTTCATAGAGGGAGTCTTGAAGGCTGGTGGTCTTGATGATTCAGAAGAAGAAGCTGCTTGCAGATTGGCCATAATCTGAGTCATTTGTTGCATAATGGCCAATAAAGACGGTTCAGACTGATGAGAGGCAGGCTGATCAGACTGGGCTAGAGTTGGTCCTCTGGTGCCCTCAGATGCTCCCACAGGAGCAGGAGCAGCCTCAGTGCCGTTAGACTCTTCCTCTTCCACAGAACTCTCCTCCTCCTCTTCACCATCTTCACCTTGAACCTTGGGACTGGTTCTTGAAAAACCTGGGAATCCGCCAACCACTCCTGATAAAGACATTGACCTTCTTGGCCCTCTTCCTTCCTTCCTGGATGGTGCTGCTCCTTCCATAATGGGTCCTCTGTCCAATCTGGCCCTCAGTTGAGAAACTGCTGGGGTACCGTCAAGAGGAGCCCTTGGAGTTGGAGTCAGAACAGCTTGAGTTCTGGCCTGGGATCTGGTCTGTCTTGCTGGAGGTGAATGTTGAACTGGCATGATTTCAGGGATAATCAACCAAAATAAATGAAATAAAAATCAAAATTTTCTTGAAGTACAAAATCAACAATCAAATCTTGAGGAAATTGGATAATCAATGAATCAAAATTCTTCAAATACGTCAATCAATCAAATCAGAATGAGTCTTGAAGTAAAAATCAATATCAATGAGAATCTTGAAGTCAATAAAAACAATCAATCAAACAATCAAAATCAAATCAAATCAAAATC
Source organism: Austropuccinia psidii (assembly GCA_023105745.1). Classification (NCBI taxonomy): domain Eukaryota; kingdom Fungi; phylum Basidiomycota; class Pucciniomycetes; order Pucciniales; family Sphaerophragmiaceae; genus Austropuccinia; species Austropuccinia psidii. The sequence continues at coordinate 54,749,971 of JALGQZ010000004.1, forward strand.
TTGCAGAAAAATCAATCAGTCAAAATGAATTCTTGAGTCAAAATCAATTTATGTCAAAATCTTGATGTGAATAATCAGCAAAATCAATAAAGTCTTCAGGTCAATCAATTATCTTGAGGTCAATTTCAATTATGTCAAATTAGTCAATCAAATCGATTTTCAAGTGAATTCTTCCAAAAAATCAAAAATTCTTGAGGAATAAATCAAAGTGAATCCTGATATGAAGAACGTGTCTGAATAGCCTGATGAATAACTTGAGAACCAAAGATAAAAATGCCTGAATTATGGATAAAAATAGATTGATTAAGATTGAGAATGAGATTGAAAAGATAACAGAAAAAATAAAAAATGGGTCAGCTTTCAATTTTCAGAATGATGAATGAATGAGAGAAAATTGAGAGGTGCCGAAGAATCATAAGATCATAAAACGTCAAAGAATCATAATTTTGATGAAATGAATGAATGAATTTAAAATATAAGAATAAAAGAATGAATGAATGAAGAAGAATTATGAGTTAATTAATATAATGTCACAGGGGCTCTTGGAAGAAGAGGGCCTGGCACTCAGGAATCAAGAACTCACTTGGAGGGCTCCAAAGATAAAAGAATAATAAGAATGAATTTCTTTAAGAAAGAATAAAGGGGAACAAGTATGCCAAAAGATGAGATAAGAAAAAGATGAAGCCAATGACCAAAGATAATAAAGAAGCCAAAAGCCAAGAAGCCAACCAAGTGAATTCTTAATTCACTGTTTCAACCTGCCAGAAAAGGAAATGGAATTAGTATAAGGATATGACCACCAATATCCACTGGACAGGCGAGGAAAATAAAAGAAAAGGGTGCTGAATGACTGACTCAAGATTATCAGTATTAACTTTAATAATGTAAAAGAAAATAAGGATAAAAAATAAATCCACTATATTAATTAACTGGGGAAAAAGTCCCCCAGGTGCTGAAAGGTGGCCAGTATATGTGAAAAGCTGGAAGGTTGATCCTGGAAGGTGGATCAATGACTGTATTGTCCGAATCGGGAAATACAGTTCTGGCCATCTTGAAATTTGAACTGTGTGATGGAATTCACACGGTGGAATAAGAAGTGGCCCAATTGGGCCAAGGCCATACAGGTTGATTGAATAAGGCCTGTACGGATGAATTGGGTTGTCCAAGGAGTATTGAATACTTGATGTCTTGACAACTGATTGAATTATGTAATACCTCTTGCGAATTGACCTTAGAATAATCCTGAATGAATTGTACCAACCCAACTCCTGCAGATACAGGTGGTTGGGATCCTTGAATGATCTTCTGAATTACCGCCATGGATTGCCAGACTGATAAGCTGGAAAGTCCTCCTTCGAAAATGGGCGTTGGAATTAGGGACCTTGAAATGGAAAGGTGGAATTGGGTCCTGAAAACGTCACCATTGGATTGCTGAGTAGAAATGGTGCATAATGGTATATAATACCATATATGCACCACACCTGCAATCTTGAGTACGGAGTGCATGAAGGAAAGGAAGGAATTCCCCTTAAGTTGAGGGAAAAGCTTGTTGGGATGATTTGGTGGCCTCTGGTGGTTGCCAGAGGCCATGACGGTGAAGTTGGTCTATGGTGGTCCAGGGCCAAAAATGGGTCCTACGGGATTTATGGCCAAAAATGGATCCAAGGTGGTTTTTGGTCCAATTTGGGTCCAAGGGGTTGGTGGCCAAAAATGGCTCAGGTGGGCCCAATTGTGGTTTGGGACCCACCTGGCCTTGGGGGCTAGGTGGCTGCCCCCTTTGGCCCCTTTTGGCCTCATTGGATTAGGCCAAAAAGGGGCCTAACCCGCCTACGGACCGCGGTACGTGGCCTACGGACCGCGGACCGCGGACCGCGGACCGCGGCTTACGGACCGCGTATTACGGCCTGCGGACCGTAGAAGCCGTGGGGGGCCTAAATGGCCCAAAAAGGCCATTTAGGCCAAAACCCCCATAATGAAAGGGGTGGTCATGGGGCCTGGAAGCCCCTGGAAGACAAAGGGACCCCCCCAGGCCCAAAAACAGTGATGGAGGCCTGGGGGTTGGTGAGGTGGAAATTGGCCAAGAGGGCCAATGACGCAGGATATGGCCTGAGGCCATAAAGGATGATGGAGGCCATAAGTGGCCAATGGAGTGGGTTATGGCATAAGAGCCATGGAACACCCAAAAGGGGTCAATTGGCCATAAATGGTATGACATGGCCAATTGGCCCCAACTTGGCTCCAGGTTGGATTGCCGCCGCCATCAAGGAGGAGGGTCAAAATACGTGGCTGTGACATTGATGAATAAAAAGAAATGAATATAAATGAATGAAAAGAAAGAATCAAATATGAGTTAATTAATTTAATGTCACAGGGGCTCTTCGAAGTGAAGAGGGCCTGGCACTCAGTAAACTGGGACTCACTTATGGAGGGCTCAAAGGTAAGATAAGAATGGATACACTTAAGAGTGTGAATAATGAATTACTAAAAGAATAAAAATAAGAAAGCAGCAACAAAGAATAAGAGTAAGAAAAAGAAGAGCCAACCACAAACAAGTCCAAGTCCACTGTTTCAACCTGTCAGAATGGAAAGAGAAGGGTTAATAAGGATATGGCCACCCAACTCATACTGTACAGGCGAAGAAAGAAGAAAAAGGCTAAGACTAACTTAAGATTAAATAAATATAATACCCAAAAATATAAGGATAAGAATATTAAGATAATAATAAATCAACTAAATTAATTAACTGGGGAAAAGTCCCCAGGGGGGAGAAAGAGGGGCTGGTATATGTGAGAATCACCAGCCCTGATCCAGAGGAAGAATTTTCATGAGAATATTTGATGATTGAATTGAGTGTGGCCAATACAGGTCCTGTACAGCTGTACAGAACCTGTACAAGAGGTGTGGTGTATTGGAGTGATCATACAGTTTCATACTGGTGTATTGAAACTGTATTGGGTGAATCCAGCCTGTACAGGTATTGACAGGCTGTATTGAGGTACCAAGCTGTATGCATGTTCAGAATGAAGATTGCTGAACTTGAATGCTGATACAAATGCTGGATCTGCTGATTTGGGGTGTTTTGAGTGGGTGTATGACTGAATACCCTTACCCCTGATGAGTGGTTGTTACACTCATTTCCACGTAAAAAATCAAGAATATTTGTAATTTCTCTATTTTTTATTGTAAATACAATTTTTATAAGTTGTATTTACATTATTTGGCGTAAAATACTTCAAAATTATTATATTAAGTGTTAAAAGTAGGTTATTTTCTCTTATATCAATAATTTTCTCTTTGTTATTCTCTTAATAATTCTTTAATTAATATAAATAGTATTTATATTAATTTATAACTTTAATATTAGTAATATTATTGTTATTAATTGTTTTTTATTAATAAAAAACAATTTTTTACACCTTTATTATTTGTTTGTAACAATAATAAAGTGCTTTTAAATATATTAATTATTTTATATTAATATATTTATTTTATTATATTATATTTCATAATATAAATTATATTATTATATTTTTTTAATAATATTATTATTTTTACGCCATAATTATAATAATTCTTTATTATTAGAATTATTTTTATCTTATTTATTTCATTTATAAGGACATTCATAGTACAATAAGTGAAATATTAGTATTTTTTACTTATTGTTTCATAGTCAAACCTTACACACTGTAACCTTAAATTAAGTTTAACAGTCATATGAGTGATAAAATTGGTGAATACTATTAGTTTAGGATTAAAACTAATAAGATCCACAAATTTTGTGGTTCTGCCAAGTCTTTGACGTCATCACACTTAGAGTGATAGTGATAACTCTAACTCATGGTGTAATAATGATGTAATCATCAGCAAACCTTAAAATATTGATCAATTCCAGGGGATATGATCAGTACACGTCTACTAGAAGCCTGTTGGACTCTAGGAGGGAGGTATTTACTAT